>CM056049.1:626984539-627584539 GCA_029574335.1 Rana kukunoris | reverse complement strand
CCTCTACCCCCCCCCCCCCAGTCCTCCCAATGCACCCCCCCCCCTCTAGCCCACCTCTAATTCCTCTTCCCAGCATATCTCTGCCTCCTTACGCCCCCCCCCCCAGCACACCTGCGCTTTTAACGACCCCCCAGCACTTTGTCTTCCAACCACCTCTCTCCAGCACACCTATGCCTTTAATCCCTCTCTCCCCCCCACCCTCAATCCAGCACAACTATGCTTTCAATTTTACCCCCAATCCATCATACCTATGTCCCCAGATCAACCCCCATCATAATCTGTTATACTGATGCCTCCAATTGCACCCCCTCCCCCCAATCTATCATACGGTGTATGATAGATTGGCGGATGGGGTGGAATTGGAGACACATGTATGATAGACTGAAGGGTGGAATTTGGGGCTTAGGTATGATTCAGACTTATGCCTTCAATTAACGCCCCCCCCCCCCCAAACCATTATACATATGCCTCCTATTAACTCCCCACCCCCCAAATCCAGCACATCTAGGCTCTCAACCCCCCCTTCCTCCCAGCATAACTGGTTTAATCTCCCAATATACCAATGCCTCCAGCACATGTGCTGCTTCCAATCACAGCACACTGTCATATTTATTAATTTACCATTCTCCTGCTTTTGCGACGGGGGTCAAGTATGGTATTCGCTAAAGGCAGACAGAGTGTGTTCGAGCCCCCCAACTTAGGACTGCCCTGCAGAGATAAGCACCGCCCCACTCCTTAGCTGTGAGGGAGGTGGAGAGGGCAGTCCCAGGCTGTTTTAGTCCCATTGAAAGCCCACAAAGTGAGCCTAACCTGGGTGGGTAGGTGCGGCAGGAGGGAGGTGGAGGGGGCGGTCCCAGGCGGCTGTTTGACTCCTATTGAAAGCCCACAAAGTGAGCCTAATCTGAGCGGGGATTTGTGGCAGGAGGGGGGTGGAGAGGGCGGTCCCAGGCGGCTGTTTGACTTCTATTGAAATGGCCGTGCTGCGAGCCTGTGTGCAGCAGGGGGAGGCCACTGGCTATACATTCCTGGGACAGTACAGCTCTGTCCATACTCGCAACTAAGGATGAGCTCTGGCGTGTTCGCATGGTACACGTGCAGAGCCCGCCAGGAAGTGTGCGCGGCGCTAATCACAGCCAGGGAGACCTTTGCCGATGCTCGGCTGCAGAGATCGGGACAATGTCTCCCTGCCTGTGATTAGCGCAGCGCCATGCACACTTCCTGGCGGGCTCTGCACGTGTACCATGCGAACACGCCAGAGCTCATCCTTACTCGCAACCCTCGTTATTTCATTTGCCAAATGCGAGCAGGCGAGTGGAAATTTTGAGATATAGGACACGTGTAATTTAAAATGCCTCCTGACAAAGCAACACTACACAATATATTGCAGTGAATCGAAATAAAATGTACTAACCACAAGACATCCGTTGGAGATGGTCCACTTCAGTGCTTAATATCCAACATTGATCAGACTTGCCCAAACTGGAAAAGAAAGTACGATCATTTAAAAAGTCATATACACATTTAAATATTGTTCATCCTAAATTACATCATTGGTTAGCATGCAAAGAATAAAACTGTATACATAGCACAACCTCTTGTTTATTTTTTTTTAAATAAGGCGGTTGAAAAATGATTGCAAAAATACCTTGCGAGAGGTGGTTAACAGACAAAATTATTCCCAAAAAAGGCACAAGGACATGCCAGGCCACGGTTTTATTTGGTAGTAAATCGCCAACTATGTGCCTTGATGACCACTAGCTGCTGAGGGTCCTCAAGGGTTGTGTGTGTGTGTGGAGGGAGGATGGGTTCAGGAAGTGTGTATTCGGTAAGACGTTCTTCCAGCTTTAATACAGGTAGGGAAGCTAGGCTTCTTCAGAGGATAATATAAATGAATCTCAGTACCGTGCACAGTGTCCCATAATATCCTGGTACTATAGAGGTTCAGGGGAAAAAATAAAGCAAAATTAGGGTAGACAGATTTACATTGTTTCCAACACAAATCCAAAGACGATGGACAAACCATTCCTTTACACTCCTGTGCCCACCTACACGCATGCATCTTCATGAGCAGCAATGACCTCCCACCAATGTCATCACACTCTTCACCACCGACAAGCCCAACCATCTAGTTCACCAATCACCTTGGCCACCATAAACTTCTATGCTTGTAACTGTGACCCTATAAGCTCTGCAATCAATATGCAAATTTCTGCATTGTCTCTGGATAGTCTGGGGAGGAGTACGGCTTCCTGCCTTCTGTCTGCCCTTCTCAACATTATCTCTGGCAGACTCCGATAAGAAGGTTGGCACAAAGAGTAAGGAAATATCTGACAGAGAAACTCTGAGAAATAATTGCTTTTGAGGATATCTTTTTATGTCGTTCACCAGTTTCCACTTCATTTAATAATTGCCAGCAGCTTGGGCCTGCAAATTATCATAAAATATACATATTCCAACAGGCCTACTGCCATTCAAGAACGAAGCAAAACTGCATTAACTAGCCAACTTCTTCACCAGCTTGAAACTTACATCCAACCTCTACAGAATACTATATATATTTAAAGCGGAACTAAAAAACTGATCATTTTAAATGTTTCCCAAAAAGTTGAATGAAAAAGGCAGACCTGGTTGTATCTACTGGGATTTTCACGCACAACCATCTCTAGTCTTTACAGAGAATGGTCAGAAAAAGAGAAAATATCCAGTGAGCGGCAGTTGTGTGGACAAAAATGCCTTGTTGATGTCAGAGGTCAGAGGAGAGAGAATGGGAACTTTAAGGCTAGAACTCTGCTTTAAAAGTGGTTGTAAAGGCAGAGTTTTTTACTAAATCCTAGTGCCTTCTATGCATCAAGATAAAAAACCTTCTGCGTGCAGCAACCCCCCCTCAGGGACACCAATACTTACCTGAGCCCCATCTCTATCCAGCGATGTACACGAGTGCCTCGGCTGTCTGGGACTCTCCCTCCTGATTTGCAGAGACACAGAAGCACCATTTGTAGCCAATCAGGAGAGAGAGGGGACAGGGACAAACCACTGCTCCATGTCTGAATGGACATGCAGAGCTGTGACTCGGATCGGGTGCCCCCATAGCCAGCTGCTTGCTGTGGGGGCACTCGACAGGAAGGTGGGACCAGGAGCACCAAAGAGGGACCCAAGAAGAGGAGGATCGGGGCTTCTCTGTGCAAAACCATTTCACAGAGCGGGAAAGTATGACGTTTATTATTTTTAAAGAAAAAAGAAAATAACAAGACTTTAGTATCACTTTAAAGTTGATATAAGTGCCATGGGCAGAATGATGGTGCCCAAGTTATCACGGTTATCACTGGGGTTTTCTACTTCTACTCTCTCAGGTGCACAAAAGAGGACCTGAACTGTGGAAGATGTGCCCGAGAAAGGTAAGCAGAGGACAAAGGCTAGTCACCAGTATGACCTGTGGCAGTGGTCTCCAAACTGCGGCCCGAGGGCCAGATCCGGCCCTTTGCTTGCCTTTATCCGGCCCTTGGGGCACTATCCCTCCCACTGATACGAGACACTATTCTGCCATCTGACACCGACAATGGAGCACCATTTTTCCCACTGACACAACTAATAGAGCACTATTACTCCCTATGATACCAGCAATGGGGCACTATTCCTCCCCCTAATAGCAGAGGTTTACTAACAATGATGCCGGGAAAATTTCCACTCCCGCTGGCCAAAGTCCAGCCCTCCAAGGAGTCTGAAGGACAATAAACCGGCCCTTTGTTTTGAATGTTTGGAGACCCCTGACATGTGGTGTCCCTGCATCTGATCTGTTCCCCCATCACTAACTTACCATGTCCAATTGCCAATGTCAAATTTTAGTTTTAATTCTAACAAAACATTACAAATATTTAAAAAAAATTGCAGCATATTTACAAAGCAGTGAATTAGTTACTAGCCAAGCATTGTATATTAAAAAAAAAAAAACACGCATCAGGAAGATGCACTATGGTAAACGATGGGCAATGCCACATTCACTGCCTTGTAAATAAGACACTAACTTCCTTTAACACATTCTTGACTTTTAGGTTACTTTATTATACGTGTTTCTTTAAACAGGTGAAAAAAGTTCTAGGCACCCCCTTTCATGGCATAGTTCAACTTACAGTCTCAACAATTGTACCTGCAGGATGCCCATTAATATTTGTGGGGGTTCAAGGCTGAAAGCTGGTGTCTATCAGCCATATTCCAAAATTGATCTTTGAAGCCATACATAGAAGACAAGCATTCTGAACTACCGACTCCTATATATGATAAACGTACATGATCAGTACAAGGATTGAACCCCATGCATAGATCCCAACAAGATCAGATAGGACTCAGAAAATGAGACCAGCCCTTTTAATTCTATTAAAAGCTTAATTCTGCATTTTCATTCTATTTCTATTCCTCTAAGCCTGAGCAGCTGTTAATCTGCCCATGGTGGAATTATACTTGATGTTTTTATTCCCGAGCTCGCCATTGGCAAGAGATATGGCGTGAGAGGCTGTTATCACAAACAATATGGCTAAGCGTTTCTAAGCTTCCAAATTCAGATGCAAAAACTGTGCCAATGAAACTGCTATGCAAAGAAAACAAAAAAAAAAAAAGCAGGTGGCAGCCAATGCGGGCACCGAGACACACATCCAGACTGCAGGCTCCCATTGTTTTGTAGAACAGATATTTTATTACAAGAAGATCACAAAACTTGCTCACCTGTCTTGGTAAATAAACAAACAGAACAAACTACAATAAATAGGCCCCATTCATAAATGCAAAACTTGTTTATAATCCATTTGCTTATGTATTCAGCAAAATGCACAGTACCCAAATCTGCCCACAGAAACAAGACATGCCAGGCATGAAATGATCATTGCAGCAAGATCAATAAACAATGATTTGCCTATAGAGGTACACAGCCTCCAAAGCAGAAAGACTTTTGGGGAGAAACACTGTATGCAGATGTGTGGGTAAATGCCCATCTGCATTTACCGGAGAATGGCTGCCTACATCTATTGACTCGTATTGGTGGTTGTATCATATGTGGCTTCCAGGAAAGCACAGGGGAATTTAAAGTGGTTGTAAATCATTTGTTTTTTTTAACCACTTCAATACAGGGCTTTTATACACCCTTCCTTACCAGACCAATTTTTAGCTTTTAGCACTCTCACACTTTGAATGACAATTACTCAGTCATGCTACACTGTACCCAAACCAAATTTTTATCATTTTTTTCTCACAAACAGAGCTTTCTTTTGGTGGTATTTAATCACAGCTGAGCTTTATCTTTTTTTGCAATATAAGCGAAAAAACAGACACTTTTGAAGAAAAAAAAAACACTTTCTTTTAGTTTCTAGTCTAAAATTTTGCAAATAAGTAATTTTTCTTCATAAATTTGGGCCAAAATGTATACTGCTACATATCTTTAGTAAAAATAATTAAAAAAAATTGTGTATATTATTTGGTCTCTGTGGAAGTTATAGAGTCTACAAGCTATGGTGCAAATCATTGAAAAATGATCACATCTGATCACACCTGAAGTACTGACGGCCTATCTCATTTCTTGAGACCCTAACAAGCCAGGAAAGTACAAATACCCCACAAATAAGCCGTTTTTGGAAAGCAGACATTCCAAGGTATTTAGTAAGAGGCATGGTGAGTTTTTTGAACGTGCAATTTTTTCACACAATTCTTGGGGAAAAACATATTTTTAAATTTTTTTACCAAATTGTCATAACAACAAGTTATTTCTCTTACACAGCACATGCATACTTGCAATGACACCCCAAAAAAGATTTTGCTACTCCTCCCGAGTATGGTGATACCACATGTGTGAGACTTTTACTGCCACATACAGAAGCCCAACATTGAAGTAGCACCGTCAGGCGTTCTACAAGCATAAATTACACATCTCATTTCTCAACCAGGTACTGGTTTCTGGCGGGTACTTGGTGAGGTGGCAGGTACTCTGGTGGTGGGTACTCTGGTGGCAGGTGGTGAGGTGGCGGGTACTCTGGTGGCAGGTACTCTGGTAGTGGGTACTCTGGTGGCAGGTGGTGAGGTGGGGGGTACTCTGGGGAGGTGGCTGGTACTCTGGTGGCAGGTACACTGGTGAGTACTTTGGTGAGGTGGCGGGTACTCTGGTGGCGGGTACTCGGGTGTGGTGGCGGTTACTAGATGACAGGTACTCTTTATTTAGGGGGGGCAATCTGGGCACAGAAGTTGCAGATGTGTAACTCACTATTAGCTGATCTCCTCCTCACACTGGATCTGTGTGTGAAGAGGAGATCAGCAACAGTAAGTTACACACACACCCACTCACAGTGTTGTGTTTACACAGCCGGTCACGTGGTAAAGAGCCAATTTCGTTGGCTTTTTACTCTGATCGGGGCTGGGCTGTATCCAAAGGAAAAGCCTGAGCCCCAGATCACCACATTTCCCCCCGGTCGCCGTGCACACCGCTGCGCAGCTCTACATCAGATCTGGAAAGCGGTACCGGAAAAGTTCCCGCCGCCGCTACATTACATCGATCCCCGATCGCCGTGCTGCGCGCCCCCAGGGGTGCGCACGGGCTCCATGCACGCCGCTGCTCAGCTCTGCATAATGCTAGCCGACGGTCAGCAGCAAAAAAGCTCTGCCGCCAATCGCCGCCGCTCCGCCACCACTCCATTACCCCCATCAGGGGATGGCTGTGTCCCGAGGGACACACCTGATCCCCAAACGCCGCTCTGCGGGCCCCCAGATGCGCGTAGCAGCGGCAAAAAGCCGAGGACGTCATATGACGTCCACCCAGGATGGGAGATCCCATCTGTGGACGTCATTTGACTATGGCTGGGTAATAAAGTGGTTAAACAAACCTGCCTATACTTACCTGCTCTGTGCAATGGTTTTGCACAGAGCAGCCCTAATTCTCTTCTCCCTGGGGTCCCCCCACTGGCGTTCCAGGCCCCTTCAATTCATCGGGTGCCCCCACAGAAAGCCACTTTCCAATGGGACACCCGTGCAGGCTCACTCCCGAGTCCTGCTGCTGCATCTATTTACACATACAGCAAAACTTGGCCATGCCCCTTCCCCCCCACTCCAATGTCACAGCTTTTGATTGACAGCAGCGGGAGCCAATGAGGAGAGCGACAATGGCTGGAGCTGCTGTGCACAACGCTGGATTGGAATGGATCAGGCTTGGGTAAGAAAAAGGGAGAGGGGAATTGCAGCACAGAAGGTTTTTCACCTTAAAGCGTAACTCCACCCAAAAGGGAAAACATTGCTTGTTTGTCTCCTCCCACCCCTCCGCTGCCACATTTGGCACCTTTTGGAGGGAGAGTAGGTACATTGGTTTTGACAGTTACCCACTACCGGCTGACTTTGCCACGACGACCTTAGCTGGAAGTTCAGCCCCCTCCTCTTTTCCCTGTTGCTGAGCCATTTCCAAAGCGCAGTGCGCTTCACGCATGCGCAGTAGGGAACCGGCTGTGACACCTGCAAGATGGTGGAGGCAGAGCGGATTGAAAAATCGGATTTGTTTCCTAATAATAAAAGTCAGCAGCTGAAGTATTTGAAGCTGCTGACTTTAATGCATTCTTAAAAAGAAAAAAAAATGATTTAAGTGAAAAAACATAAGGCTTTAGAAACCATTTTAAGCTTCAGCACACAGAACCCAACAATGCATCACATTATTTTTGCTGAATCAGAACACCAACCCATGGACAGAGCCTGCTGGGTCCCAACAGAATAGGCCTGGTGGCTCTGCACAGAAATCTAAAGCATCATATATATGACTTCCCTAGGCAGTATGAACAGTGTGTACGAAGTTCTGATTTACCCAGAGCTCAATTCTCTTTTTGGAGGATTATTTGGATTGACAGAAATAATCTCGTATGCCCCATTACTTACAGAGAAAATGGACAGCGCAGGAAATTAAGCTTCACAGCCACTCCAACGTGAACTTAAAAAGAGGTTGTATCTATAGGCAAGCATATAATAAGGCTTACCTATAGGTACTGTAAATATTTCCTAAACGTGAGCCGTTTAGGAGATATTTTCTACACGCAGCGCCAATGAGGTAATTGACGCATGGCACTGTGAAGAAGCGGCCGCCTGTGCCATTTTTTCAATGGCCAAAGCCGTGGCCGGTGGCTTCCGAGTGATGTCACACCACTCTGGCCAGTCACAGAGAGCCAGAGCCCGAGGGATCATGGATCCGCCCTGCAGCGGGGACATTGCAAGCTTCATTTGCAGGCAAGTGTCACATAATGTGCTATGCATACTAGCACATTATGCCCTTACTTTGCAGAGGGAAAAAAAGTAAAACCTACCAAACCCCTTTAAAGTGGTTGTAAACCCTTACGTACCACTTTTACCTATAGGTAAGCCTATAATAAGGTTTACCTGTAGGTACTGGAAATGCCTTCTAAACCTGCACAGTTTAGGAGATATTTACCATTTACGCAGCGGGGCATGTGCACTGAGGGACCATGGCGCGCCCGTCGACACCTGCGTGCATGCACGGGAAAGACATCACGTGACTCCGGCCAATCACAGACATGGAGTCCGTGAGTCCAAAAGGAAGAGGGGTGAAGTTGGACGCTTCCACCAGCAGGGAAATCGTGGATATCGCAGGCTTCGTTTGCAGTTATCCAAAGTGAACGAGGGAAGGGAGTCACCGCTCCAGGTGGGTCTGATGAGCAATTAGGAACTTCTCAGGAAACAAAAAGGGTGCTGGCAATGCACTAGGCAAATGTGGAGATTCGAAAGGGATGGACAGCGGCACTCCAAAACAACTTCTAAAGTTGTCTTTATTGGTAAAAATGAGAATGCATCATGACTAAGCACTGATTAGTGTGTCGCGTCGGCTGCTTTTTCCCGATCCTTTTTGCTGTATTTTGTGATGCATTCCCATTTTTACCAATAAAG
This sequence comes from Rana kukunoris, assembly GCA_029574335.1. Lineage (NCBI taxonomy): Eukaryota > Metazoa > Chordata > Amphibia > Anura > Ranidae > Rana > Rana kukunoris. The sequence goes on along the minus strand of CM056049.1, from coordinate 627,575,629 downwards.
ACAACTTTAGAAGAAGTTTTTTTGGAGTGCGGCTGCCCATGCCTTTCGAATCTCCACACTCGTTTGCAGTTAAGTGGCACACAATGGGCTAGAACGCAATGCATACAAGCTCATTATGCTTTTTACTTTGCAGGGAACAAAGGAGGAGGTAAAAACCATCTGGGTTTACTTCCTCTTTAACCCTCCTGCAAATTTGGAGGTAGGTTATTGGGGGGGGGGGGGGCTTTTTACTCCGCCCCCAAGGTGAACAGTTAGAGGATGGCTACCTTCATTCTGAATGGTCCAACTATATATAGGATGTTTCTGAGATGGACTATGGAAACTGTATTATGCATACAGAAGCGAGAGGGAAAAAGAGAGGACAAGGAGAAGGGGAAGCTCCCGGAGCACGATATGAGGCAGAAAAACAAAGTAAGAAAGGATTTAACAAAAATTAGGTTCCAGAGCCATTAAATAGTGGATGTACATGAATTATATTTAGAAACAGCCATTCTCAACCAGGGTTCCTCCAGAGGTGGCAAGGGGTTCCTTGAGCTGTGGCTGATTTGCCTCCTATTTGATGGTGCCTACATAGTTCTGAGCTAATGCCACTTGGAGAAGCCAGTGGTATGACACCAATGATCGTTATAGCTCTCTGTAAGGGTGTCATGCTTACCACCACTGTAAAACAAATGTCATTCTTCTCACTGACCACCAAAGTAAGGGGCATTGTTCCCACTGACCTCCAATGAAAGGTTTTATCAGGGGTTCCCTGAGACGTGAAAATTATTTTAAGGGTTCCCCTGGGGTAAAAAGGTTGAGAAAGGCTGTTTAGAAAGATAAAGATATTATTTACTGCGGCTTTAATGGTTTTTAAAATACATACATAACTGTATTCATAGCCGTTTAATATCTGCCTGCTGTTTAGTGTTAAAGCAATGCTCATGTTTCTTTTTCTGTTAAATGATGCATTGCCATATTTTATAAAGCTTTCTGAAGAAAAGAAAAAAAAGTAAGGAATGGCAATCATTCCCAGGCTATACGATTTCACGCTGTGACTTGTTCACTTGTTCTAAATGTTACATGCTTATTATCTTCCATCAAAAAAAAAAATGATCTCATGAACACTGAAAGCAGAGATTTGAAGCCGCCAGTCCAGAGTCATGCTCAGACATGTAATAACAGTCTGCATCTGCCCACTCCTCTTCCCACAGACATTCTTGCTGGCAATACCAATCCCCTTCACCACACAGCTGCCTCTCTCCCTTTATCTGTGTTCTGTTCTTATAACAAGTAACTGGTTTCCGCTCACTGGTGAACAATGGAGAACTAGTCATGGATGGGAAACCCACTCCCTGTAAAAACACGTACCAAATTAATACACAATTGATTCAACTTCCTAATTATCGCAGCACAGCTGAACAGTAACGATAAAATCAAGAGCAACACAATAAAAAAAAAAAAAAAAAATTAAAGCTGCCGTTCCCAGAAAACAAAGAAAATATCTACATCTTGGTGTGCTGAAAGACTAAATATGCCAGGACGGAAACTTCCAGTGATTACAGGAGGCTGGCAGGTAAGTGTGCAAAAACTGGATGATGAAGCGCAAGGTCGCATCATTTTTATCACACCAAATCCTGTCTAACTTTTTTATCTTGTTGCTAGGTCGCAGGTGGCTTCCACGGCCGAGCATCCTTCTGCCATTAGGACGCAGGTGGTTTCTGCGGCCTAGCTTTTTTTTTTGGTTGCTAGGACACAGGTGGTTTCAGCGGCCTGGCTTTCTTCTGTTAGGATGCAGGTGGTTTCTGCTGCCTAGTTTGCTTCTGTTGCTAGGACGCAGGTGGTTTCTGCTACCTAACATTCTTCTGTTGCTAGGACGCAGGTGGTTTCGGCTAACATTCTTCTGTTGCTAGGACGCAGGTGGTTTCTGCTACCTAACATTCTTCTGTTGCTAGGACGCAGATGGTTTCTGCTAACATTCTTCTGTTACTAGGATGCAGATGGCTTCTTTAACCTAGCATCCTTCTGTTGCTAGGATGAGGGTGGTTATTGAAGCCTTCTAATGCTAGGACACAGGTGGCTACAATAGAGTGCATTTGAGCTGTGTGCATGTATATCTTATCACAAATAATTACATGCATGCATAACAAAAAAAAATGTTTCTTATGCAGGACTACTATTTTTTTTGGCAGCACAAGTTCACTTATAATGTCATAGCAAACAATTTCACCTGCGTTCAGATCTGTTTAAAAAAACAAAACAAAAAACCTCTGAACAGATAAGAACGCTGTGTTGGTCGGGCCCATGTGCATAAGCCCACAAGCTCTCTGGGATCTAAGTGCACAACTGTCTGTAAGCTGCTTAGTGAAATACTTTCACTGTCAGACTGTGGTTGCTTTCCCTACATGTTACAAGGGAATGTTCAAACGGTATAGCATTATGATCAGGACTAAAACAAAAACAATTTCATCTGGATATTAAATATTGCCTATGATTAAAAGAAGTTGTAAAGGCAGAAAGTTTTTTTATCTTAATGCATTCTATGCATTAAGATAAAAAGCCTTCTGTGTGCAGCAGCTGCCCCAGCACCCCCTAATACGTACCCGAGCCCCATCTCTGTCCAGCGATGTCCACTAATGTCTCTGCCGTCTAAAACTCTCCCTTCTGATTGGCTGAGAAACATCAGCGACGCCATTGGCTCCCGCTGCTGTCAAAGTCAGTCAGCTAATCGGGGGAGAGAGGGGCGGGGCTGGGCCACAGCTCCATGTCTTAATGGACACTCAGAGTTGTGACTCCGCTCAGGTGCCCCCATAGCAAGCTGTTTGCTGTGGGGGCATTTAACAGGATGTAGGGCCCAGGATCACCGAAGAGGAACCCAAGAAGAGGAGGAGGATCTGGGCTGCGCTGTGCAAAACAACTGCACAGAACAGGCAAGTATAACGTGTGTTATTTTTAATGAAAACAAAAAAAAAGAGACTTGACAATCACTTTAACATATAATTTTCAGTAGGTGGGCTTTCCTACCTCTCCTGTTTACAGAACCCAAAGGCTCAAGCTAAATGAATACAAACAAGTGAATGAGTCAACAGCAATAAACCATGCCTTCAGCCCTCTGAATGAAGTTCCAATCAGACAAAAAAAGCCAGAAAGCAGACAGCTTCTACTGTGCACTACTACATATACCATATGAATACAATAGAAACATAAAATAAACACATAAATAAACCATCACTTAAAATGCTTAAAACATTTTTTGTGGTATTAAAATAAACTGTACTCAGAACCGTGGCAGCTTGTCTTTATATTGCTCTGGTGTTTACATCAGAGAGGGTAATTTGTAAGCAGCTTGTTTACAATCCGTTATATATGCCAAATCATTTCACAGAAGCCAAATTCAGCAAAAAAATAAATAAAGGAAAAAAAATTGTCAGTTGGGTATAAACGGACAGGTACATCCAACCACCCATAGTGGAGAATGGACTGTATCTGCTCTGCACAAGTGTAGTGGACACCAGTCAGCCACCTGCCTGCTCAGTTGGGATCAGCGGATAGATCTCATGTGGAAGGAAACTTAAAGTGATTGTAAAGCTTCGTTTTCTTTAAAATAACAAACATGTCATACTTATCGTCTCTGAGCAAGAGTTTTGCACAGAGCAGCCCGATCATCCTTTCATGCTACTGGCCCCTCCTCTTCATCGGGTGCCTCCACGGAGAGCCGCATTCTATGGGGGCACTCCCAAGTCCTGCTGCTGCGTTGACGCAGACAGCAGGAGCCACTGGCCGGGGTAATCAATCCTTTCACTCAATCTATCCAATGAAGCAGTGCTCGTCCCTGTCGCTGGAACGATCATGCTCAGGTAAGGGGCGGGGGGGGGGGGGGATATCTGCAGTTAGCACAAAAGGGTTTTCACCTAAATACATTAAGGTGAAAACTTGTGAGGGTTTACAACCCCTTTAAGCGTCATTAAACACAAAAGTAAACATTTATTATATTGCCACTTACTAATTGGATCCAGCCAGTTTGGTAAGCTGACTGTTAAACTGCAATATATACATTTTGGGGTTTTGGGATGAATACGCTTAAACTCATGACAGACCTTTATAAAATAACAGTGAATCAGTCAAAACGGTTTATACTGCACAAAGTTTTTATCTAATCACCACATTACTGATTGTATTATTTTCTCACGCTAATCTAAAGGAGAAGTACTGCTTGAAAAAAGCATCACCAACTTAAAATTGTTTCCCAAGTATGATTTCTTCACCGCCTGCGTGACTTGAGATTTGGCAACCATAGATTACTTACATAATTTGTCCCAAAAGTGTCCCTTATGACAACCCAGAACTGACATCAATGAGTCAGTAATCTAGCATTATGTGTGAGGCCTCGTACACACGAGGGGATATGTCCGCTGAAAACGGTCCGATGGACCGTTTCAGCAGACATCTCCGATCGTGTGTATGGGCTAGCGGACAGATTTGTCCACCCGACAGATTTCAAAGCATGCTTTGAAATCTATCCGGTGGGAATCTGTCCGCCCGACATGTCTGCTGGTTAGTACACTTACCAGCAGACATGTCGTCCCGCACCACCGCCGCCGCCGAATGGATTCGGCGCATGCGCGGAAGTGTTTTACTTCCTGGTGCGGTGACGTGGCGGTGACGTGGCGGCGTCAACGTCACCGCCGCGTCACCGACACATCACCGCGCCGTCCGCCGGCGGGGAATTTGATCCGATGGTGTGTACACGCCATCGGATCAAACTCCAGATCGGACATATCCGATGGAAATGGTCCGCGGACCGTTTTCATCGGATATGTCCGATCGTGTGTACGAGGCCTAAGGGGGGCAACAATGGGCCCCTTATATCTTCTATGACAGGGAGACTTTAACCACTTAAACCCCAGACCATTTGGCTGGCCAAAGACCAGGCCACTTTTTGCGATTTCGCACTGCTTCGCTTTAACTGACAATTGCGCGGTCGTGCAACGTGGCTCCCAAACAAAATTGACGTCCTTTTTTCCCCACAAATAGAGCTTTCTTTTGGTGGTATTTGATCACCTCTGCAGTTTTTATTTTTTGTGCTATAAACAAAAATAGAGCGACAATTTTGAGAAAAATTCTATATTTTTTTTATTTTTTGCTATAATAAATATGCCCAGAAAATATATAAAAAAAATAATTTTTTCCTCAGTTTAGGCCGATACATATTCTTCTACATATTTCTGGTAAAAAAAAAATGCAATAAGCGTTTCATTGGTTTGTGCAAAAAAGTTATAGCGTCTACAAAATAGGGGATAGTTTTGAGGCAGTGTTTATCGTGACTGCGACATTATGGCAGACACATCGGACACTTTTGACACCATTTTGTGACCATTGTCATTTTTACAGCGACCAGTGCTATAGAAACGCACTGATTACTGTAAAAATGACAGTGGTAGTGAAGGGGGTTAACCTTTAGGGAGCGCTGAAGGGGTTAAGTGTGTACTAGGGAGTGCTTCCAACTGTTAGGCAGCGTGGCTACGAGTGACACGTTACAGATCGATGTTCCCAATGAGAGGGAGCATTCGATCAGTGACAGGTCACTAGGAAGAACAGGGAGATGTTGTGTCTACACTGATATCTCCCCAACACCAGCGAACATAGAGTCCCGCGGGCACGGTCACGGCGCGCGCGACTCCACAACGGCAAATTAAAGGGGACGTACCTGTACGCCCATTTGCCCAGCCGTGCCATTCTGTCAATGTAAATGATCGTGCGGCAGTCCTTAAGCGGTTAATAGTGAATTACAGATCAAATATGACAATCCACATTACCTGCACAAATGCAGAACAATTATTGGATGGACAAGGACTAAGCACTTGTGCGTTTCCCAAATGACTCCAAAGACCAATCAGAATCCAGTCATGTTGAACATCCAGGAGATTACATGGTATCAATATGCAACAGATTTTTGCATCATTTGTCAAACCCAAGGTTTGGATTTGGCATCTGTAGATGGGTTTAAGATTTTCAAAGACTTAAAAACAAAAATCACACGTACTCCTATACTGTATGTACAAATCAAAAGAACTGGTCTTTTCCCCACTGACCCCTCTGCATTGCCTCCCCACCAGAGCTTACCATCAACTGACAGCAGACCTAACCAATGAATACATCCACACTGATCTACAATACATAGCACATTTCAGCTACTGGAACCAAGCCATAAAGTATCCTTGGAAAGGCAAATCAGCAAATAAAGGAGTTCTGAATTTCTTCTTACTTGGCTTCAAGACTCCCCGTGTGATGAAGCCACTCCATAGATGTACAATGCTCTTTATCACTTATGGGCAATACTCAGAGCCGGTTCACACTGGGGCGACCTGGAATTGCACTTTAAGTCACCCCAAGTCGTGTGGTCAAGAAAATGAATGGAAGTGAATGGGAGCCGTCTTAATACACACTACTGAAGTCGCTCTGACTTCAGAAAAGGGTCCTGTACTACTTCAATCCAACTTCTAGGCAACTTGTACCCATTGATTTTAATGGAAGTCGCCTCAGAAGTCGGATCACTGTCTTAACTGAAACAATACAGGAAAATAACACACATTTCTCAGGCAAACCCCTCCCTCCCCCTCCCTCCTACAGAGCTGATTGTTGTTTGATTGGCCACTGGAAAGCCTCCTTTCCTGGAGGCGACTTGAAGTTGCCTTGTACTGTCTTGGAGGCAACTTGAAGTTGCCATGTAAAGCTGACCATACACCTATAGACTATCTGCAGATTTTCTATGGTTAGGTGGAAAGAGTGTAACAGATTTATCCACATATGCTAAACTGTATGGATGGAGGAATATCCCACTGGGCCAAGCTTCAGTATCTTGCTAGTCGGCCCCGCTGGCTCTCAACCTAAACAATGCCTGCCCTGCACCCAAACAGAATGTTCAGGGGGCCGACTAGCAAGATATGGAAGCATGGGCCAATGTGAGATTCTTCCGTCCACACAGTTCAGGGTAGGTGGAGGAATCTGTTCCACTTTTTCTATCTGACCATTAAAAATCTGCAGATAATCTATAGATGTATGGCCAGTCTAAGTTGCCCGGTGGATTCATATTTAAGTCGTGTGCAAGTTGCCTCCCAAAGTCGTGCTAGAAGTCGTGTTGCCCCTGTGTAAATGGGATCTCAAAGTTCCTTCAAATACAAAGTCTCCACGGGATAAAATAACTAATTTCATCATTATCTGAACATCCATTTCCTGGATTTAACATGTCATTTATCTCAAAACGTATTTTCAATGCCCTATATAGTCTTAATTTAAAAAAACACACAGGGCACAGCATACAATTACAGGGTCTCCTTTGAGACTAGCAATCTTGTCACCGATGACACCTGGCCAAGAGCAGAATTGGTTAGGTGCAACACAAGCCTTCCCTAATGTGCACTTATCCTCCCCTGGCCGAAAAATTGTAGAACAGGGGTGCCCAACCAGTGGCCCGCGGAGCCCTCTGATGTGGCCCGTGACCTCCTGCTCTGGGATGGAATAGAATAGATAACGGTTATTAAAGGTCAGTTTATTACTAAAATCTGTGTATATATGGGCATATGTGTTCTGCAGTGGTTACTGGGCTGCTTTTAAACTGATCCACAGGTGCAGAGCAGTTTACCTGCGGGTTACCTGCACTGAGCCATAGACTTCTGTTATTACCTGCGAGTTTGAGTTTTCTAAAAGTGCACAAAAACCTGCAAAATATAATAGAAGTCTATTGCAAAGTCAGTAGAGCCAAAAAGGTACACGCGGTGCATGTAAACCACAGCGCATCAGTGTGAAAGAAGCCTCGGGCCCCTTTCAAACAGTCAGTCTGAACAATTGGACCATCCATTCACCTCTAAGGAGTGGCAGACAGACAGACCTGTGGCCTACCTCCAATCCGATCTGCAAAAAAATAAAAAATAAAGTGGGATGTGACCTTGTCTGCTCTGCATATGTAGAGCAGACACAGACATGCCATCCACCTGCTCCGCTCATTGTGGCCCGCGACTGGTTACCAAGTCGCTTAAGTGGCCCTTGCTATTCAAAAGGTTGGGCACCCCTGCTGTAGAACAATCTCTCTCAACCTTTTGGTCCCAGAGAAACCCTTGGAATCATTTTCAGATTTTGGGCACCTCAGCTAAAACAGTTTATTATTTGTCAGAGGATATAAAGCTTCTTAGATTGGTGATCTGGGGGAAGAATGTACATCCTTTCAGTGGCAGTGAAAATGCCACTCTTATAGACCACTAAAAATAATATTGGTGTCATTCAGCTGGCTCTGCCAAGTGGAGCTGGTCCCAGAACAGATGAGAGTGAAATCAGCCCCAGGCACCATCAGATGAGAATGGCTGCTGTAGAATCTTGGTCATGGAAGCCAAGTGAAGCCAGAAGAAGAGCTTAGTAATCAGTTGTTAAGGTGGTCGCTACCAATTTACATAGAATCAGTTTATTATCAAGATGGTTAGAACCATTTCCTTCAGAACATATGAACCGTGTTGTATAAACAGTATGTATACTTCCTGCCCGTTGAACAAAATCAGAGGCTGATGCCACTCAGCTCACAGGAAGCTGTATCTTAGAATACAAAGCTTCTTTTCTTGGTGTCATCTGCCCATATCTCCACCCCATCATGGAAGCCTTACATTCATTTAGAAATCAACAAGCACTCACCTTGAAGCTAAAGATAAATCCTTAATTGTGCTGAAGATGCTATACAGGGAGTGCAGAATTATTAGGCAAGTTGTATTTTTAAAGATTAATTTTATTATTGAACAACCACCTTAGAACCCAAAAAACTCATTAATCCAGTTGCTATTTTAGGGGATATCTGTGTGTCAGGTGACAGGCATAATTATTGGCAACTTAACAAAAAACAAATATATACCCATTTCAATTATTTATTTTTCGAAACCAATATAACATCTCAACATTCACAAATATACATTTCCTCAAAAACAAAACAAAAACAAATTGACCAAAAGCCCAATTTACAGATTTTAGTGTTTTGTGTTCACCATCAACTTGCAGCAGCAACCACAGCCTAAACTGTTCAGTTTATTACGACCAAGATGGTTCACATGAACCTGTGGATTTCCTTCATTGTCCTGCGAACATGAAGGATGCACTTCTTCCTGCATCTTGAAGAAGGGCTGTGGCAGTCTGGGAGTTGAGTGTTCAACCCCAAAAGGCCCCACAAGCTCATCTTTATACCAGCCCAAACAGTACTCCACCTATGTATAGCTCTCTGCCCTTCCTGCCCGGCTTCTGGAACAAAATCAGGTAAGGCCACTCAGCCATTCACAGGAAGCTTTGTATCTTCAGAATGAATACAAAGCTTCTTTTGAGGCAGAGATTGTGATGTCATCTGCCCATATCTCCACCCCATCAATCAGAGGAAGCACATCACCCTTAATTGGTTACATTCATTTAGAAATTACAAAGCTTTCTTAATAATGTAAAATAAAATGAATGAAAATTATCGCTGAGCGGCACGTGTTGTAATGTATTTGTATTGTCGGACGACGGCACCTAAACGAAAATGACTCGATTTTGTTCTGGGAGCAGGAGATAAGTCCTTATATTGTGCTGCATACTGTATGTAAGACAACATGCATAAAGAGGATGATGTGGTCAAAATACTAATTTGCCTAATAATTCTGCACTCCCTGTATACCGTTCAGAGAGTGTTGACAGCATGTGTTAGTGAAGGAAATGGTTTTGTTCCTCTCTGTGGTGCAGTTTATTGTGCCTATTATACCAGTTTGGTCATGCTCTAGCATCTGGTACATATCTCTCAATACCAGGCTAAATAACCAACCAGTTCGTTTTTCATTGGGATAGAGATGATACTTTAAAAATTAGAGGTTAGGGGTTGGGCGATTTTGGCCCCCAAAAAAATCTGCGATAAAAAAAAAAAAAAAAAAAAAAAATTAACGATTCAAGTCGAGTTTTTTTCCTTGATGGACATGGCTTCAGCGTAGTCTGCCGCGATCCTGGGAAAGGGCCGCGGACTAGACCGAAGCCGTGGCCTCTCCCAAAACATCCTGCCGCAGCTCGCCACGATCCTGGGAAAAGGCAGCGAGCGGGGTCCGGCCTCGCGGCCTTTTCCCAGGATCGCGGCGAACTGCGGACAGGATGTTTTGGGAGAGGCCACGGCTTCAGCCTAGTCCGCGGAGCGCCGGTCCTATGGAAAAAATAAATAAAATTTAAAAAAAAAAAAAAAAGGAAAAAAAATTGGATTTGGTCAAAAATCTGAATCGCTTTGCCCTCGCAACTCGATTCAAGATTGAAATCGATTTTTTTCCCCAGACCTATTTAGAGGTGTAGCAAAACTTTGTATTATTAAAGTGCTACTAAACCCAGGACCCTGCATCCACTATATCTGATCTCTCACAGTACACAGAACATGGAAATGCAACCGTTTTTAGTATATAAACTGATAAATACCCTTTCTCATCAGCAGTTAGAACAGGTATGTGACTTGTAGATCAGTGTCCGATTAAAGCTTGTAGGTGTGTTTACTCTCCCATGATTGTCCTATGAAAATGCAGGACCCCTGACCCTCTGTCTGGACAGTGCGGATTGGCCCGGTGCTGATCACATGCACTCTTCCAAGAAACAAAAAAATCTCTAGCATTGCACACCAAATTTGCAGCTTTCCCTTCCCGTACCATTTTTAGATGGTTCGGGGGCTGTGGAAGAAGGGGAGGATCACAGAACACAGGATCAAACAGCATTTTAATGCAGAGGATTAAACCTTTTCACAGAGAGTATAACAAGTACGCTTTACTGCATATACACATGGATTTTACAGTTGTGGGTTTAGGAACACTTTAAGGGAAAACTAAATCCAAGAACAAAGATGCAATATTTTGCAGCTTACAGTCCTGAGAGGCTTCATTCATTTTCCTTTCAAGCCAAGAACATTTTCAGCAAATACAGAAAATACCTATTGATCCTGCCATAAATGCAGGGTGTTCTTGTCACTTTCTGTGAGCTAGCTTCTTAGTTACTGGTAAACTACCAATTGCCCTGTACAGACAACTCTGATCTTCATTTTAGGTCTATCTTCTATAAAATACCCCCCCCCCCCCCCCCCCCCCCCCCCCGCAACAGAGATGAAAGTCCTGCTTGTAGTCCAAACCAGGAGATGAGCCTAGCCACGACCACGACTTCTGTACAGATATGATGGATTGAGTGTAGCCACCCGGGGACAGAAAGTGTGTCATTTAGAATAAATACTATGTGAAAATATGTTTTCAGCCACTACATCTATGGACTGGCAAGCTTCAATATGTTATATTTTTTGTTTTTGATTTTAGATACACTTTAGGATCATGTGGAACTGATGGAGGAAGTGTTGCAACCTCAAAACATTGCCATGCATGCACAATATCTGATTACATAAGAGATGATATACAGTAGGTCTTATTTAGCCAAATCTCACACCAGGATCTCTAAGCAAAGAGAAGAGGAATATTTAAATCATGCCTATTAGATCCCTGCTAAATGAGGCAATGATCATTTGGAGGGGAAGGTGGGAGGACATCTCAGTCCAAGTTCTGGAGCCACCCCTAAAACACATGCAAAGAGTCACATGGGGGGGGGCTTCCAGAGAGAAATTGGCAATAAATGACTTACTCTGAGTACAACGGAAGAGCATGTGTACAGAGGGTGGCAACACTACAGACAGAGAATCGGATGCTAATGAGTTGCCACCAACAACCAGGTTAAAGAGAAGGTAAACCCTCTCTAAAAAAATATAAAAACACCCTGCAAGACAAAGGTATAATGAGCTAGTATGCATAGCATACTAGCTCATTATGAATTACTTACCCAAGATCGAAGCCCCCGCATCGGTCCTCGGTCACCTCCTCTGTCGCCGTTATGATACTCGGAGTGACTTTGCTGCTGTCAATCATAGCCAGTAAGGAGGGGTGAAGGTGGGGACAAGCTGCAATCTTAAACATAGTTCGCTCAGGAGCGAGGAAAGGGGGGTGGAGCCAGGATCACAGTGGGGGACCCAAGAAGAGGAGGAGGCTGCTCTGTACAAAAACAGGTTTGTTATTTTAATTAGAAAAACAAAAACAAGCAAGCACTTCATGTCAAAAGAGTACATTCTATTGCTCTCAGCCTCCTTCACATCTCTAAATATTTTTTTTTTTTCAAATTACCGTATTTATCGGCGTATAACACGCACCCTAACTTTAGGAGGGAAGTTTTAGGAAAAAAAACATTCTACAGCACCCTGCGTATAACACGCAGGTGTAGTTTACCTTCTAGTTTCAGGGTAAAAAAATGAGCGTTATACGCCAATAAATACGGTACCTTTTTTATGCTGTGTTCTGCTGTGATCTAACTTCCATTTAGAGGGTGGCTACAAACAGCAATGAGGAGTAGAAGAATAGGTTCAGGAGCTTACAAAAGGATATTACAAGTAGGAAGGAAAACCTCAGTAAGAAGAGATTTAATGAAAAACAGAGCCATCAAGTGGTGGGTGTTTTGTATGAGGTTTGGACAATAAGGATATCATTTATCTTGGTGGCACCTGGCACCTGGCACCTTTCCTGTCGGACGCTGTCCTGCATGTACAATGTAAGCAGCTATTTGCTCAAATGCTCAATGTACAAGATAAAATGGCCGATAAGTGCACTTGTGAATCTGTACAACAGCCTGTTCTATAGAATAGTTCTTTATCCACACAATGAACAAACCCTCCGATTATGCTTCATCTGCAGCAACATACTCCAAATTCTCTGCCCACTCCTCATCGCTGGGCAGACCTCTCACAAGGGTAAGAGAGGCCGCTTCACATGACTCTCCCCCCAACCCCCTCAATTTTTATAAAAACGACACTAAAATTAGATAATGTAATCCTGATGTTAGAATAGCAGAGATATCCTCAAAGTTTGGGGTCAAGGAACGGCATTGCTGTTTTGGAGAACTATGAGAGACCTCAACAAAGGGCCCATGTCCTGCGCTGCTCTTCAGAAATGGAGGACACTTCTTAAAGCGCAATTCCACCCATAATTTAAGCTTCATCTCAATAGGTACAGTCCTGCAAAATGTAGAGGCTAAAAGACTGGGTAGAGGCTAAAAGAATTAGTCAAGCCATGACTAAGCACTGATCGTAGTATGAAACGCGTAGGCTGTTATTTCCACCCTTTGCTGTGTTTTGTAGTGCATTTTCCATCTACTTTTTTTTTTAAATAAAGACAACCTAAGGGTTTTTTTGGAGGTGCGGCTGTCCATTCTTTTAGCCTCTACATTTTGCCTTGCCGGCACTCCTGGTCTCCTGAGAAGCCACCGATTGTCCAGCATACCCACCTGGAGCGGTAATTGTTTACTTTCCGGTACAGTCCTTCAAGCTGAATAATATTTGGTTATTTTTTTCCTTACTCTGTATAGCTTGTTGTTAGGGTGTCTTGTATATTCTTCCTCCATCAGGTGCCGCGGCGATGTACGTCATTTCCTGCAGCGCCTCTGCTGCAGGGAGATGAGCTTCATCGTTCCCAGGAGTCAGTGGACCACCCATTGTGATGGCTAGGGTTGTCCCAATACTGGTACCAGAATCGGTATCGGGAACGATACTGAGCATTTGCGGGAGTACTTGTACCCGATGCATATCTGTGGGGGGACATGGCTGCATATCTGTGGGGGGACATGGCTGCATATCTGTGGGGGGACATGGCTGCATATCTGTGGGGGGACATGGCTGCATATCTGTGGGGGGACATGGCTGCATATCTGTGGGGGGACATGGCTGCATATCTGTGGGGGGACATGGCTGCATATCTGTGGGGGGACATGGCTGCATATCTGTGGGGGGACATGGCTGCATATCTGTGGGGGGACATGGCTGCATATCTGTGGGGGGACATGGCTGCATTTGAGGACACATTTAAAAAAAAGTATCGGTATTCAGTATCGGCGAGTACAAAAAGTAACGGTACTTGTACTCGGTCCTAAAAAAGTGGTATCGGGACAACCCTAGTGATGGCAACCCGAGACAATCTCCGTGCTGCACCCTGTGTATAATGTGCATGGGTGAGATCAGGAGGTGCATGCTGGGGAGCCAGCAGCACCATAGCCTGGAAAAGAGCACTAGTGGGCTTCACATGCCCACAATCGAGATGAAACCATGCAGCCCAGAGAAGACCAAGGTTAGAAAAAAAATAAGAACATAGTAAGAACATCTATTTTGATTAATACCAGTATAACGAGTGCCTCGGCCTTTAAAAAATATATTTTTTTTTTAACCACTTAAGACCCGGACCAATATGCTGCCAAATGACCAAAGGGGTTTTTGCGATTCGGCACTGCGTCGCTTTAACAGACAATTGCGCGGTCGTGCGACGTGGCTCCCAAACAAAATTTGCGTCCTTTTCTTCCCACAAATAGAGCTTTCTTTTGGTGGTATTTGATCGCCTCTGCGATTTTTATTTTTTGCGCTATATACAAAAATAGAGCAACATTTTTGAAAAAAACGCAGAGGGAGAGATCACATTGCTTCCTCCTTCCTGTGTTTACACAGGAGGAGGAAGTGACAGGGCAGGCGGGCGCGCGCATTGGCTGGGAGCGATCCGAAGGGGGCGGACAAAAACGAATAGCCGCCCCCTCTTGTCGGATCGCTCCTGCAGCCACGCGGACCGCCGCATGTACGTTGATGTGCCTGTCGGTGCCATTCTGCCGACGTAAATGTACATGCGGCGGTCCTTAAGTGGTTAATGTGGGTGGAACTCCGCTTTAAAATGTACATAAAGCACAGGAAGATCTCATTTCAAAGTTCTCATCAACATATTGGATGCACATTATGATGCAGTTTACAGCAAGAGAATCTTCGAATCTCAAACAAGATGAAGCTTAGCCAGCATAAATGAAATGCATGCATTAATGTAAACAACTTTTTGGTTTCCTTGCTTCAAATAAAGACTAAGGGTCCTTTCACATGGGGTGACACTCCCCTGCATCCGACCTGCTTCGATCCGCCAAAGTGTGGTGGAGGAAAACGCTACCTTTCCTTCCGTCTGGCAGATCGGATCGGGTGACAACGGACTCTACGACCCGTCTTAATCCGATCCCCCATGGGGGGAGCGGCGCTCTGACAGGTTGGTCTCTGCACACCGACCTGTCATCTGCCTGCTCAGCGGGGATCGACAGAGCAGGCAGACGGACAGCCCTGTGTGAAAGGGCCCTAAAGATGGCCTTTCACCTGTATGTTTTCAAAAACTCAAATTTTCAGAACGTTTTAGTTAAAGGGCTAAGAAAACCAGAGTGAGCGGAAAGGCTGAAAAAAAAAAAAAGATGGAAAATGTTTACAGAAAGTAATGGTAACAAACTAACATCTATTCATTTAATTGACTCTTGGCCCAGGAAAATCATTGTCAATCAAAAATCGAGGCACCGATATGATACTTCAAAGAAAAGCTGTTCAAAATGTGTAAAATCCATTAAAGCTCTATCAAATGCTTGGACAAACTATTTTGACCCTTTCTTGTTCGAAATCTGAATTTCCATAAAAAAAAAGTTTCTGTGTTTACCTAGCTACTTGTAAAATCCTCTATGAGCTTATGAACCTCTTCTTTTTTCCCTTGGAACAAGCAGTGCAAGTCAGTTGCGGTCATGTGCATTGCTTTATACACATTACAAATCCATAGTCCCTAGTCTGTCTCTGGAGCGATCGAGAGGGTGGCTACATTCCTAAATACAGGAGGATCGTGGAGAACAAGAACAGAAAGCCAGGTCACTGCAGCAAAAAGATAAATGTGTGCATTTGGAGGAGGCAGAGTTGAATAGAAGGTGCTTTTTGGGTTAAAAATACAAAATTGAAAAGACTTAAAAGTAAAAATAAAATAAAAAAACATTTAAAAAAGTTATCCGTCACTTTACCGCTCACAAAAATACTTAGTTTTGTAAATCAATGGAAGTATTACATGTTACAGAATGCAATTTTCCCCTTATTTGCACGTTTTATCTCCTGGTGCTGCGCACACCCTCTAGACTTTACTTGAACTTCCTGTGAATGTGCACAAATACACAGCAGCTGAACATCGCACTTTACTATGCAGACTACATCAGAATGTGACAGCACACTGCATAGGCATGGCTGCTTGTATTCCAACTAGGAGTGAGTCTAAAGTGCTGTCAACACTGCAGCTGAACTGAGAAAGCGCGGTCAGCCTAGGCTCAGACCTTTATGCGCTGGGAACGTGCGCAAAATTGCTCGCTTTCAGACACACAGAGAAACATGCTGCCATTTAGCAGACACACCCCCGCATTAACTATTAGGCCACTTTCACACATGGGGACCGTTCAGATCTGCCGGTCAGTTTTTTCAGGCGGACCTGAACGGATGCGCCATACACCACTATGGAGCAATGGATGTCAGCGGTGACATGACCGCTGATATCCGATCCACTAAATCCAAAACGGATGGAAACCCTATATTCCATCCGTCTGGCGGATCGGATAAAAATGGACAGACTGTCCATTTTCATCCGATCCCCCCCATAGAGGAAAGCGGAGATCTGACAGGTCCATTTCTGCACAGTGTGCAGAGACAGACCAATCATCCGCCGGCTCAGGGGGGGATCAATGGAGCGATCCCCACTGAGCAAGCAGAGGTCTAAAAAAACAGATCCACACATGTGAAAGGGGCCTTAGGTCCCTTTCAACTGAGGCACATTGCATGCGCTATTTTTGCCGCTAAGATTCCTGTACAGTGGTGCGCTTGCAAGACGCTAGAAAAATTCCTGCAAGCAGCGTCTTTGGGGCGGTGGAGAAGCGGTGTATACACTGCTCTTCCACCGCCCCTGCCCATTAAAATGAATGGGCAGAACTGCCAAAACGCTTCAGCATTTAATATTCTTCGTCCACTAGCAGGGGTTAAAAGCTCCCCGCTAAACAGCCGAAAAGCACTGCCAACACAAAGGTAAAGTGCCGCCAATACTTGCGTCGCTTTACTGCCGACGCTCTCACCAGTGTGAAATTAGCCTTAATAGCACCCTAGCACATCTGCAAACTCATGACATTTTCAGCATATCAAATGCATGGTGTAACACCATGAGGGAAAAAAGTATGGGACCCATGGGTGGGCTACCTTACGTGCAGGAACATGTGGAAAGGCCTTTGCACTTGTAGGTATGAAACAAGCCTAAGGGCTCTTTCACACGGAGCGGATCCGTATTCATCCGCTCCGTTAGCCCGTTTGCTCAAACGGATTTGTAAAAAACGGACCGTTCGTCCGCCCGTGTGAAAGGGCCCCTAGGCCGGGTTCACACTGGTAAGACATGACAGTCACACTTTTCCCTGTGACTTAAAGTTCCAACATTCATCCAACTATCATTTTATCATTTTGGAAATTTTTTGTTCTTTTTATGATCTTTATTTTATTCATCCAACTTCATTGAACGAGGATCCCGACAATACCAAGCACTTTGTGTCTGATATAAATCTTTAGGGAAAGCTCCACAGAAAAAAAAAAACAGCATGGGGTTCCCCTTCCAAGACCATACCAGGCCATTCAGTCTGTTATGGATTTTATGGGGAACCCCCATGCCATTTTTATTTTATTTTTTGTCATTATTTGGCTTGGAGTTCCCCTTCAAGATCCTCAGAGCACAAGTCGCATGCCAAAGTCGGATCAGTTAAGACGATGATCCGACTGATCCTATGTCAATGATATTCAATGGGCTGAATTAGGATCAAATTTGGACCAAGGCAGTGCAGGAACCTTTTTCAAAGTCGAGCCACCTTGTGTCGGACCAGTTAAGACGGCTCTCATAGGGAACCATTGATTTGCACACGTCATGCGACATGAGGTCCCAATGTCGTTTGTCATACAAGTGTGAACCCAGCCTGAGACAGGAAATATCTGTGAATACAGTTTGCAGACATTATTTAATCAAAGAGCAGTAAACACATTTTTTACATTACAGGGATATGTGAACCACTTAGTTTGCGGGCTCATTCACACCAGCAGCTGTGCTGATTGCAATCCCACAGGTGTGTGCTAATACATCGATCACAGTCCACTGCGCCATCATTTTTTTTCTTTTGATTGAATTTTTATTGAGATATCACAAGTGACATTTAAAGGGGTGTTCCAGCCGCAATTTTTTTTTTTTTTAAAGTCAGCAGCTACTAACAGTGTAGCTGCTGACTTTAAATAAGGACACTTACCTTGTCCTACTTGCCCGCGCCGATGGGCCCCCCGATGCCGGTCCCACGATCGCTCCGGGTCCCGCGCCGCCATTTACACTATGGGAAACAGGCAGTGAAGCCGTACGGCTTCACTGCCCATTTCCTACTGCGCCTGCGTGAGTCTCACGCTGGCTTGTGAATGGGCGCGCTGCTCTCTGAGAACACACACAGTTCCCAGAAAGCAGCGCGCCCCATTCACAAGGAGAAGGACAAGAAGAAAAGGCACCGCGGAGTGGAAGAGGCAGATTACGGACTTCCGCATAGCAACAGGTATTTCGGGTGAGTATTTTTTTTTTTCAGGTTTTTTTTATTAAATTTTTTTAAACAATATGGGAAAATGTTGTTTTCCTGGGTGGAACTCCGCTTTAATTAAGATCTAGTCATACTGGTGTTACATTGCAGTAGTTTGCATTGCAACCCACTGCACTCAAAAAAAGACAACGTGCCGTACATTTTCAGAAGAAGGGAACAAGGCTTTTACCCAGACTTGTGCTGCTTAAAGCTGCAGTGCAGCCCTAGCCCTACTTTACTTTAACAGGCCCTAATGCCCCAACACACAAGTGGAATTTCCACCAGCAAAAGTCTGATGTGAGCTTTTCATCGGAAACTTTGACCGTGTGCATGCTCCATCAGACTTTTATGGTCTGAATTTCCGCCAGAAAATGTTTGAGAGCAGGTTCTTAATTTTTCCGACCAAAAAAATTCCCATCAGAAAATCTGTTAATCTGTATGGAATTCCAAAAGGGAAAAAACATGAATGCTCGGAAACAATTTGACGCATGCTCAGAACCACTGAATTTTTTTCTCGCCTCGACGTAGTGTTGTACGTCACTGCGTTCTTAACACACGAAAGTTCAGAGAACGAGAGAACGTGTGTGACCGTGTGTATGCAAGCCAAGCTTGAGTGGAATTCCAACGGAAACTTTTTTCAGACGGAAATTCCACTCGTGTATGTGGCATAAAAGCAATTGGGTACGGATACACTTAAAAAGTTGAAAGACTAGTTTGTAAAAAAAAAAAAAAAACTCATCTTTGTACAATCGCAAAACAAAAGAAAGATGCAATAAGTCTGAAGTACTTACACGGAGTCACATTGTTGTCTGCCAGGTAAAACGTCTCTGTTCAAATCCCAAAAGCATACAGAAAATTGTTAGGAATTAACGCTAAACCTTTACCACCAGATTTATGAATACTTCAGCCGAAAACACATGGAAGAAGATGAAAGCAACTTAATTGATTGCTGGTAATCGCTTCTTCCAGATAGAAAACCTTGAGTAGGGTACAATTATCCTTTAATGTCTGCTTCAGCTTTTACATAGCTAATGCCATTTAGACAAGTTTCCTCAACAAGAAACAGAGCAAGCAGCATGAAGCAAAGTAACCAGCCACGGCTTAAAGACTGAGGCTCCTCAGGGAAGGCTAGGCCCCATTTCTCTTCCAGGCGATCCCAGATGGCTGCTACTCTCTGGAATTGGTACGTGTTTTCCAAGCAAGGCAGTAATAAAAACAAGGGAACAGCTTTGTCTCAATTTTGACAGCTCATATTTTATTTACTGAAGCTACCCCAAGATGGTCACAATATTTTATTTGATCAAGTTGAATATTACAGTGCACAACATAGTTCCAGTCTTGAGACTCACACATTCCGAAGAACCACAGTACTTCCATTGTAGTCAGTCAGGTGAGAGCAGTTTGTGGCCTAGGGAATGCAGCCAGTGATAAATGGTCATTATTACCCATCATCGTCATCATTGTTAAGGACCACAGGTTCACTGCAGATAATGTCAGGTGAAAGCAGACTATTTGTGGCCTAGGGAGGGCAGCCAATGGTAGTGATGGTCGATGTCTGAAGAACTACAAATATTGCCATTGCACACTGGGGCCTAGGGACAATGAGGAACACTATAACATAACAAACTGGAGACTATGAGGAAGACTATAACACAGAACTAGGGACTTTAAGATAGGACTAGTACAGCATGTCCTGCATCTTCACTGTGGTCAATTATACTGCACTATAGAGTCTATATGTACTGGCGGAAGCCTGGGTACAATTGTAGGCTTTTGTGTATGAAAAAGGCTCATTTGTAAACCCTTTAACTTGACTTTGCCCTCAAAACTCCACATAAACTGCTCTACTCAAACGACTTACTAACAGCAAAGACCAATGGACACTATTCTGAACTCCTACTTCTAAACTAAATTGTTCTCTTCGACCTTCTGCTCTAGTTCCCTTATCACCGCCTCCCATGCTCGCCTCCAGAATTTCCGAGCCTCTCCCATCCTATGCGGTTGTATTCCAAGTTTTGATCTGAGCCATGAATGACTATCAATCCCATTTGCCCATGGACCTCACAGTAGCTGTGTTGTCCTCAGGTGGAAATTTCAGTACGGTTTTGAAATATCAGATTAGGGTGGTAACCAAGTTAAAATGTCCCCTTTTTGAGAATGGAGGGAGTCAGGCAGTAAAATAGGCATATCCCTCACTGACACAACAAGAGATGAATTGCCCGGGGGCACTTAATCACTGGATACAGTGTGACCCTTTCCTCTAGATTGTTTGAGGTCATGCTTTCCATAAAGTAATTTCAGTGTTTGAAAATCTCCTAGACAGAAAGCCAGAGCACATTACCGCTTTATTACCCTTGCACTCCTAGATTATAGCCAACAATGCTTGTAATGCACATACCTAAAAGTTAAAGGCCAAGCGCTCCAGGAACGTCCAATATACCAGTTAGGGTCCGACTTGTGAGACCACAAGTCACATGACATGTGAAATACCATGTTAGTCAATGAGAGCTGTCCTAATTACCTTTACTGATGTCGTTCGGACTTTAGGAAAATGTTCCACTACTACTTCAAGCCAACTTCTATCTGCCCATAGACTTTAATTGAAGTCGTCTCCCAGTCAGATCCTAATCTACACTGATGCAATTAGGATCCGACATTACAAGATTACCCAGGCATTCTCTGAAGTTGCTTAAAAGTCGCATCAAATAGTACTCAAGTCACCAGCAAATCACCAGGAAGTCGCCTGGCAAAGTCACAATGTCGCAGCAGTGTGAACCAAGCCTAAGGGCTCTTTTACACGGGGCGGGTCAGTGATGATCCGTCCCGTAAACTTCCGCTTGCTCAGCAGGGATCGCTCTGATGACCCCTCTGAGCCAGCGGATGACAGGGCGGTGCGCGCACACTGTGCAGGGACCACCCTGTCTTTCCTCCGCTCTCCTCTATGGGGGCGGGGGGGAATCGGATGAACAGGGACCGTCTGGCCGTGTTCACCCGATCCAATGACGGATGGAAAAATAGGGTTTTCCTCCATCTGCAGAATAGGAGGATTGAGGCACCGGGCGAGATCGGGTGTCAGCAGGCCTGCGATCTCATAGGGACCAATGTATGTCCCTTTTTCATCCGTACACGAATGGATGAAAAAGCCAGTGTGAAAGAGCCCTAAAGGTTACAGACTAAATCTCACGCATAGGACAATGCACCAATTGTAGGGGCGTGATATCAGATCTCTCATAATCAGGTAAATGGTAGGGGCCATACTGGCAGCAGTCAGTACACTAGAACAGGATAGGCCACACAAGTTTGATACAAATAAAAGGTTGCATAGGTAGCTAAATAATAATAAAACCGGTATGACAACTCAGATAGGGAAAAACACAAAATTTGTCAATGCTGCCCTCAGATTAAACCTCAGGATCCAGTATCAGTCTTCAGGGTATTGCAAAATACTGAGATCTGTACAAATGATGTACACATTGCCATTGTTACGATATGAAAAAGAAAAGGGAACGCAAATTGCTCCTGGACAAAAGGAACAGAGACAGCATTTCAGTCCCTAAAAAGGACTGTCAATGTACAGGTCAAACCATCTATCCTACTGGTTAGCACTTACGCATGTGCTGCACAGTGTACATTTATGGCACTGCTCCTGCACATGACAACATCATGACATCATCACTCATCACGCATGTGCAGGAGTGATGTCATCACAGCCCAACCAACCAAGCAGCCAAAGTGACGAAACCCGAAAAACAGACCAGGAGAAGAAAGCAGCACCCGTGACCTTTGGGAACGCAGACTGCACTGAATGGGGATTGCTTGCCAGGTAAGTCTGCCATAATGTGCAAATAGGTTGTGCATACTGGCACATTATGGCTAAAAGCTCCAGGGACCCAATTAAAAATTTGGCAGAGGCTGCATAGCGTGCAAATATGATCTACGTACTCGTACATTATGGCAAAGGCTCCTGGGGACCTGAAACGTTTACTCCTTAGGAAACCGATTGCAGAAACATTAGAACCAAAACAAAACTGTTAGCAATTGTAGTGTTGCCCAGCATACAGACGACATCCATTCATTCCATATTCAGGGCATTTAATCTAAAATGGCTGTGAATATGAAATACTGCCTGTACCAGCTGACTGTTCTGTGCAGTCATGGGACTCCCTAGATACACATTTGTGTATTTTAGTAGCTTCTCCACAGAAATTACATTTTTGTTCAGGTTTATAGGTTCTACAAATAAATGCAATTTGTATGCAGCTTAACTTTAGAAAATCTACAATTCCTGTGGGGGAAACGCTTGTTATATCCCAGTATAGCTTGAAATCAGGAGGTACTAAAGTAAAAAATGAAACACTGTGAAAGACGTATACAGGTGCTGTCAAATCTGGAACCGATTGTGGATATGATGAAAGCTTTAAATGATTTAGGCATAATAGTCGATTGTGCCCATGTATTGTGTTACTTGCTTGTTTCTATGACAGCACACAAAAGGTATAGGCGCAATAATGATTCAGCACCATAGGACATCAATAGACCTTATCTTTTGAAAGTAAAAGAACAATCCTCCAATAATTTATAGCACCGGTCAGATGCAAGGAAATTTGCATACTCCAACTCTCATTTTACGATTCGAAATCTGACTTTCATTGATGCATGTCGGACCGGCTGCTGTACACAGGGGCCGAAGGTCGGGCAGTTTCTATTGAACCCGATGTTCAACCCCTGTGTACAGGGCTTTAGGCTGGCCATACATTGCTCAGTTTTTTTTTTTTCTATTCTATTGTGCTCAGCCTCCTCCAAATTAAAGGGGTTGTAAAGGATTTTTTTTTCTCCCCCAAATAGCTTCCTTTACCTAAGTAGAGTCCTCCTTCACCATTTTGCTTTTAAATGTCCTTATTTCTTCTCAGAAATCCTCACTTCCCGTTCTGTCTGTAACTCAACACCATAATGCAAGGCTTTCTTCCTGGTGTGGAGAAAGCCTCTTGAGGGGAGAGGGGGCAAGCAGGAGTGGTATTCCGGCGCTACCGGTTTTAACCCCCGCTAGGGGCCGAAAAAGGGTAATACCGCCGGCAATGCGCCTTTACTGAGGCGCATTGCCGGCGGTATAGCCGAGGTGTCCCATTGTTTTCAATGGGAAGGAGCAGTAAACACACCGCTCCAAAGATGCTGTTGGCAGGACTTTTGGAGCGGTCCCGCCAGCGCATCGCCTCAGTGTGAAAGCACTCAGGCTTTCACACAGACTGCAGGGCAGGAGTTTTTCAGGCGATATTTAGGTGCTATTTTTAGCGCTAAACCGCCTGAAAAACTCCTCTGTGTGAAAGGGGTGTCAGTCTTCTAATGATCAATGGGGACAAACTGAAAATTGTTTTGGACCAGATGAACCAGGGAATTTGAAGGCTCACGATGGAAATTTTTTCTCATTTCTTATTCAAATGAAATTCTAACTGTTTATGTGTTTCTCTGTTGGGGAAATCATTTGTATTGCATTTGTATGCTAATGTAAAAGATCAAAAAAATTATACGTACGTATGACAATAGGAAAACATTTTTAGGGGCTTGCAAACTAAATTCATTCATTCCATGATGGCATCATCAGATGATTGATTTTGTACGAATATTCAAACCAAAGTCTGAAGCCCCGTACACACGGCGGAGGTTCTCGCCAGAAACCAGCGAGAACCTCGGCCGTCTGTACGCTCTCTGCTCGCCCCGCCCGTCGGGAAACCCGTCGAGCGAATAGAGAACAGGTTCTCTATTTGCTCGACGGCCCGTCGGGATGAATGGCTGGTTGCCATTCCCGACGGGCGGGTCGCAGATTCTGACGGCCGGAACGATGTGTTCTGCCCGTCGAGGTTCTCTGCCGTGTGTACGGGGCCTAAACGTGTATAGCTTCTTACACACAATCGGACTTCCATGAGACTTTTCCATGGATTTTGCTCCGAAGGGCGTTGTCCATGAACTTGGTACACACACACACACACACACACAGTAGGACTTTTTCAGCCAACAAACACAAACCGTAATGACGTAATAGACGTACTACGTGTTTTTTCTGCTCTTTACCACCACCCTTTGGGCAACTTCTGCTATTGTTGTCTGATCTTTAGCATTGGTTCTGAGCATGTGTGTTTGTACTTTGGACTTTAGTCCGGTGGACTTGTGTACACACTATCGGATTAACCTCCATCGGACATTTGTTGCCCGAAAAGTTTGTTCTCACAGCAAACATTTGTTCGATGAAAAAGTTTGTCCGATAGAGCGTACACACGGTCGGATTATCTGCAAAAAAAGGATTTTTAATAAACAGCTTAGTAAAATCCTTTTCTTGAAGTACATCACGGGACACAGAGCGCATAGTACGTACCTTCATATGTAATTATGCGCTCTGTGTCCCACGATAAAGAAAACAGGTCCGTCTAAAGGTTTGTTGTAAAAAAGTCTGATCGTGTTTGCCTTATGACTAGCTACAGTGTAACAGTTTTCAGGAGAATATGGCTCTACATAGAATAGGCCAAGTTCACCTTTTGAAGCATGTTACATCTATATTAACGTGCAACGTGCCCTAGCTCCTGCCAACGGCATCCCCTAATTCCCCTTGTGACAGCTGGCTGGGGAGCCTCTCCCCACACTTGCTGTCACATGTCAAGATTGGTGTGGCTGTGTGGGGCTCTGCCTAAGCAGCAATGTCATTCATTCACAGCAATCTGCGAATAAATAAACAAAAAGTCCCATCTGCCATGAGGCAGATGGCTTGAAGTTCTCAGTAAACTGCGAGGGTGCCAATAAGCACCCTGCTAACTTCTTTACACTTCTTCCAGCTTTCAAAACATAAAGAAAGCACGTACAGAGGTACGGGCAGGAAAGGTGGAGGCAGTGTCTGCAGGGGATTGTGGGTGCAGTGGTCTGTAGGCAATTTATTTTCCTGCAAAAATATGAGCATTCAATAATAAAAAATGAAAAAAGGTGATCTTAGCCTTTAAGTCACCCTCAAGTAGCCCTACAAAATGATTTTCTTGCAGCCACTGTATGTTGACTTCTGGGCACAAGTGCGTAGGAACACAAATTGTACAGAATATCCCCTGCTTGCTCTCTAGGATATGTCAAGCATACTTACTGTGATCACATCCACTTAATAAAACTATGGCCAGTGGCCTTGCCAGAACTCATTATGTTAAGATGGATCAGGCTCACCTAAATAAACTTGAATTGGTAGATATTCCATCCTGCTTGTAGCACAGAAGTTTGGGTTGGTAGCCAAAGGGACATGGGGTTAAAATATTAACACTCCTGGCTGACATCACTTTTTCCTTCCAAAAAAATAAAACAGACTGAAGTTCTCTTTTTTATTATGATTAAGTAAATAGAGCAGTGAAATGCAATTCAGAGCGGGAGTCTGGTGAGATAGCTGAAGTGATTACATAAGCTTTTGCAGTGGTTCCTTCTTTCTTTTCTCTAAGCCCCTATGTGCTTTGGGAGTGTCTGTGTAACATCCCCAGTTCCTCCTCTTCTCATTAACTTCTATTATTGCCTGCAACCATAAACCTATTAAGTCTTTTATCATAATTACTATGCTCTTCTACATGTTTGCTATGTATCTTATTAAACATTTGGGGATTCATGTAGCAGTTTATTTCCAACTGTCATAATGAATATACATCAGCAATATGATCATCAAAAAAAAAAAAAAATCAGATGCGATTTACTTTTAGCAAGCTCAGAAAAAAAAATAGATTTTATATTTTTTTCCATTTTTTTTTAAGGGGTTGTACGTTTTTGTTTTTTAACAAACATGTCATACTTACCTCCACTGTGCAGTTCATTTTTGCACAGAGTGGCCCCACTCCTCGTCTTCTGGGGTCCCTCAGCGGCAGTCTCGGCTCCTCCCCGCGATAGCCAACCCCCTTCTGGAAAGCGGCCTCCCAAAGGGGTTAGCTTGCGGGCGCGCTCCCGAGTGATACGGTGGCGGCCATAGCCAGCAAGTGTATCACTCTGCCCCGCCTCCAGGTGTGCAGCTTTATTAATTTGAGGAGCCAATGGCTGCGCTGCCATCAATCTCCAATGTTAACAAACACAAAGGTGAAAAAAAACACAAAGCTTTACAACTAGGGTTGTCCCGATACCGATACCAGTATCGGTACCGATACAGAGTATTTGCGGGAGTACTTGTACTCCCGCAAATACCCCCGATGGCTAAATAGAATACTCCCCCCCCCCCCCCGCCGCCAAAGCCGCCGCATCGAAAGCCGCGCCGCATGGGTTAAACGGGAACGTGCGGGAACATCACAGCTTTCATTTGAATAGCTGTAGTGTGTTCCCGTGCGTATAGACACTCCCCCTTGCTCGGGATTGGATGGGTGATCGTGATCTGTCCAATCCCGAGCAAGGGGGAGTGTCTATATGCGCAAGCAAAACAGCTATTCAAATGAATGCTGCGATGATCTCCGTGCGGCGGCTGGGAGGGACATGGCTGGGAGGGACATGGCTGGGAGGGACATGGCTGGGAGGGACATGGCTGGAAGGGACATGGCTGGAAGGGACATGGCTGGAAGGGACATGGCTGGAAGGGACATGGCTGCATATGTGGGGGACATGGTTGGAGGGACATGGCTGCATATGTGGGGGACATGGCTGGGGGGACATGGCTGCATATGTTGGGGACATGGCTGCATATGTGGGGGACATGGCTGGAGGGACATGGCTGCATATGTGGGGGACATGGTTGGAGGGACATGGCTGCATATGTGGGGGACATGGCTGGGGGGACATGGCTGCATATGTTGGGGACATGGCTGCATATGTGGGGGACATGGCTGGAGGGACATGGCTGGGGGGACATGCTGCATATGTGGGGGGACATGGCTGCATATGTGGGGGGACATGGCTGCATATGTGGGGGGACATGGCTGCATATGTGGGGGGACATGGCTGCATTTCGGGACACATTTAAAAAAAAGTATCGGTATTCGGTATCAGCGACTACTTGAAAAAAAAGTATCGGCACTTGTACTCGGTCCTAAAAAAGTGGTATCGGGACAACCCTATTTACAACCCCTTTAAGTACTGAAAACCACAGCACATTGCCCATCTGTCAAGTGTTATCTGCAAAAAGGGCTGGAGTTTTTGGAAATGGCATTCCGAGGCAATTTAGCCTCTGCCAGTTTCAGCCTGGGTTTACATGTGTGCGATGCAGACATTGCATGTAATTCGCACAGCAATCGTATCATATTCCTGTGTACATCACATGCGATGTCTATGCAGTGTGATTTGAGGCATACATTTTATATGGCTCAAATCGCATCACATCGAAATGGTGCAGGACCCTTTTTCCCTCGCAGCTCAATCACATTGCATGGGTGCTCAAACCCATGCGATGCGATTCTGGCAATCACACTGCATTTTGTTTCAGGGTGTCATTAATCTAACATTGACACACGACGCAGACTGCATTGACGTCATGTGATTGCTTTGCAGCAAATCTTCTACGCTTCCTGCATCGCATCAGTATGAACCAGGGATTTAAGGGACACCAAACAATATCCCTATTTGTCAGTGGAATTTGCTTTCTCTGTTGAAGTTGAAAGCTCCATTTTTGCATAATGTACAGCAAGGTGATGTACACTTAAGCCTCGTACACATGATCTAATTTAATGGCCATAATTGTGGGCTGGACGCGCTGTGTTGGATAATCTGACCGTGTGAATGCTCCATCAGACAATTGTTGGCTGAATTAAGGACAACAAAAGTTGTCCGTTTATGCTCACTAACTGTTGGGCAATAAATCTGTTACGTCGGTTTATCCAATTGTGTGTAGGCAAGTTGGTCCAACTAAAATCCGATGTACAAACACGCATGCTCTGAACCAATGTCAAACATCAGACAACAGTAGCAGAAGTTAGTGGCAGTAAAGAGCTGAAAAACCATGTGTTTTGGTGAATGTTGGCTGAAAATGATTGGCCGTGTGTATGAAGGAAAAAAGTTCACGGCCAACGCCCTTTGGACCAAAATCCACAGAAAGGTTCGCTGGAAGTCCGATCGTATGTACGAGGCTTAATAGTGCAAGGCAAAGGAATTCCAAAAAGTAAACTCTTGTGACAGGAAGTGCAGACACCCAGAGAGGGGTATTTGGTATTATAGTCAAGTATAGTCCACAACAAAAACGGGCAGAAAAAAATTACAGCTGGCATGCAATTTATTTATTTTTATTTTACAGAATAAATTTACAACTAATAAAGTACAAAAAAACTGCCGTCAGTGAGAACATAAATTTAGGGAGGGGAAGGGAGAGCTACAAAGTACACTGAGCTGGTCATAAGATTGAGCAATTCTAACCACTTTCAACCAGCTTGTAATCATAAAAAACAAATCAAACTAACCCAACAGCAAACGTTTCTACTAAAACTGAAAAATCGCTAAACTGGCGCCCTGACCGAAAAGGTGGCTAAAAGTGTTTACATTTCCCATGTAATTCCATACTGGAGGATCAGCACAAGAAGAATTTGCCCGGAAATTTGATTTGCTCTAACCACACAACACACACGTGTTCATTAACAGTCTGTTACATTCCAAACGGCAGTGTGTGGTTTAAGAAAAGTATGACATCATAGAAAGGGGAAAAGTGGAGTCTAGACACTCGGTAGGCACGTAGCACATCATTTGTAGGGATGTACACAGCTTTTTCATGTCAATCCTGTGTGCATTTTATTTATTTTTTACATATAAAATAAAAGTTATAATCATATTTATCTCATATATGCAGAATTTGGAATATAAATTAAGTAGTTACAGCAAACCTCATAGTCAAATGGGTTCTCTGGATAGCCAAAACCCTGCCATGATAGTCCAAAACCCTGCCATGATCAGTGGTCCAAACTGCAAACCCTTTGCTTGCATTTACCTGGCCCACGGGCTACGATATTCCTACCAAGTGATACAAGGTACTATTACGATGGGGGACATCCACCTACGAACATTCCTCCCAGCGACACCTACGATGGGGGACAATTCCTCCCAGCGACACCTACGATGGGGGACAATTCCTCCCAGCGACACCTACGATGGGGGACAATTCCTCCCAGCGACACCTACGATGGGGGACAATTCCTCCCAGCGACACCTACGATGGGGGACAATTCCTCCCAGCGACACCTACGATGGGGGACAATTCCTCCCAGCGACACCTACGATGGGGGACACCTACAATTCCTCCCAGCGACACCTACGATGGGATTCCTCCCAGCGACACCTACAATTCCTCCCAGCGACACCTACGATGGGGGACAATTCCTCCCAGCGACACCTACGATGGGGGACAATTCCTCCCAGCGACACCTACGATGGGGGACAATTCCTCCCACCGACACCTACGATGGGGGACAATTCCTCCCAGCGACACCTACGATGGGGGACAATTCCTCCCAGCGACACCTACGATGGGGGACAATTCCTCCCACCGACACCTACGATGGGGGACAATTCCTCCCAGCGACACCTAGACACCTACGATGGGGGACAATTCCTCCCAGCGACACCTACGATGGGGGACAATTCCTCCCAGCGACACCTACGATGGGGGACAATTCCTCCCAGCGACACCTACGATGGGGGACAATTCCTCCCACCGACACCTACGATGGGGGACAATTCCTCCCACCGACACCTACGATGGGGGACAATTCCTCCCACCGACACCTACGATGGGGGACAATTCCTCCCAGCGACACCTACGATGGGGGACAATTCCTCCCAGCGACACCTACGATGGGGGACAATTCCTCCCAGCGACACCTACGATGGGGGACAATTCCTCCCAGCGACACCTACGATGGGGGACAATTCCTCCCAGCGACACCTACGATGGGGGACGATTCCTCCCAGCGCGAAATTCCTCCCAGCGACGATGGGGGACGATTCCTCCCAGCGACACCTACGATGGGGGATGATTCCTCCCAGCGACACCTACGACACCTACGATGGGGGCGACGATGGGGGATTCCTCCCAGCGACAATTCCTCCCAGCGACACCTACGATGGGGGACAATTCCTCCCAGCGACACCTGCGATGGGGGACAATTCCTCCCACCCCCCCAACTAGCTGGAGGTCCATCTGATATTTTTAACACTGGAATTCTAAAATGTACTCATCCTGTAGGAAACGAGAATGATCCAGGTTGTTTGGCTCTTCTCTGCATTGTTTGCATTTGTTAATAATTAATGAATGAAACAAGAACACCACTTGCCGGGCTGAAGTAAATATCATCTAGTGACCCAAGCAGAATAGTCTCCCCAGTGGCCTAATCAGGACAGGATAATACCATTTGCACGAAACTACCCAACCAGTAACATCTAAAAACATCAGAAAAGACCAAACAGCTTATGCAGTATCACCTGAAGACCAATATACTGCTAATAACAGCGCAGTATAGAAAACTATTTACAAGTGATCTTACCTTATCTGCACCCATGGAGCACAGCGGGCTCTACAACCTTTTCTTTTCTCCTTAACCCCTTAAGGACCGCCGCATGACTATTTACGTTAGCAAAATGGCACGGCTGGGCATATGGACATACAGGTATGTCCCCTTTAAGATGCCCAGTCGTGGGTGGCGGGCGCGCCGGTGGTGACGCGCTCACGACCCGGTCCTTCCTCTGTGACTGCGTCTGCGGGATCCGCAGACCCGATCGCCGCCGGTGTCCCAGAATCAGGTCACAGAGAGGAAGAACAAGGAGGAGAGGCAAGTGTAAATAAACCTCTCCCCGTGCTTCCTAGTGTGGCTGTCACTGATCGTCTGTTCCCTGTGTTAGAGAACGACGATCAGTGACGTCACACGCCCAGTTATGCCCCCCACAGTAAGAACACTCCCTCAGGGCACACTTAACCCCAACAGCGCCCCCTCATGTCTAACCCCTTCACTGCCAGTGTAATTTTCACAGTAAGCAGTTCATTTTTATAGCACTTTTCGCTGTGAAAATGACACTGGTCCTAAAAATGTGTCAAAAGTGTCCGATGTGTCTGACATAAAAAATAAAATCACTGATAGCCGCCATTAGTAGCAAAAAATTATATATATATATATATATATATATATATATACGCATAAAACATCCCCTATTCTGTAAACTCTATACTTTTGCTCAAACCAATAAAAAAAAAAGCTTATTGCAATTTTTTTTTACCAAAAATGTGTAGAAGAATAACATAAACTATAGCTTAGCTAGGGTTTACCAAAAATACCGATGTAGGAATACGTATCGGACTGTGATATTTATTTAATGTCGCCCGCCGGCCAATCGGCTAATCCCCGTGTAAACTTGTAAAACCGCGGCGCCATGTATAGACACGCGTTAATTCGCGGCAAGAGTGTGGACTGCGTGCATAGACAATTGGACGGGTCCAAGGTGTCTATACATGGCGCCGCGGATGTGTTGCACGTTAAATTGGACGGCGGGGAGGTATGGACTGCAATATGCACGGGGGCACAGGCTGACATGGACTGGGGGGACATGACATGGCTGCAATATGGGGCACAGGACATGACATGGCTGCAATATGGGGCACAGGACATGACATGGCTGCAATATGGGGCACAGGACATGACATGGGTGCAATATGGGGCACAGGACATGACATGGCTGCAATATGGGGCACAGGACATGACATGGCTGCAATATGGGGCACAGGACATGACATGGCTGCAATATGGGGCACAGGACATGACATGGCTGCATGGGGCACAGGACATGACATGGCTGCAATATGGGGCACAGGACATGACATGGCTGCAATATGGGCACAGGACATGTACAATGACATGGCTGCATATGTGGGGGGACATGACATGGCTGCAATTCCACATATCTGTGGGGGGACATGACATGGCTGCATATGTGGGGGGGACATGACATGGCTGCATATGTGGGGGGACATGACATGGCTGCAATATGTGGGGGGTGACATGGCTGGCTGGGGGGGACATGACATGGCTGCTATGTGGGGGGAATATGTGGGGGGATGGCTGCATTGTGGCTGTTGGGGGGACATGGCTGCAAATGTGGGGGGATGAATGGCTGCAAATGTGGGGGGATGTGGGGGGAATGACAAATATGTGGGGGGAATGACATGGCTGCAATATGTGGGGGGACATGACATGGCTGCAACTGGGGGGACATTGGCTGCAATATGTGGGGGGACATGACATGGCTGCAATATGTGGGACATGGCTGCAAAAACATGGCTGCAATATTGGGAGACATGGCTGCAATATGTTTTTATGGCCAAAAAATGTGTAGAATGGCTGCAATATGTGGGAGACATCGGCTGCTAATATGTGAGTAAAAAATATATATCGGTTTTTTTTTTATATATATTTTTTTTTTGGGGGGGATATTTATTATAGCAAAAAGTAAAAAATATTTTTTTAAATTGTCCCTCTATTTTTGTTTACAGCGTACAAAAAATAAAAACCGCAGGAGGTGATCAAATATCACCAAAAGAAAGCTCTATTTGTGGGGAAAAAAGTACGTAAATTTTGTTTGGGAGCCACGTCGCACATAATCAGTTGTAAAGTAGACTGAACCCTGTCTGTTATGATGCAAGGTACACACCATTCAACCCAGCAGCAAAAAAAAAAAAAAAAAATACAAAAAAGGAGTGCCGTACTAACAGAAGCAATGTTAGTGCGGCAACCTCCCCCACAGTGCTATTATGTTCCAACAGGGACTGTCCCCCTGCCAGAACACACTGATCAACGCTCACAGCCATTGGCTGCCAGCACTGATCAGATGCCCATTCGACAGAAGCCGGTCACGAGATCTGCTTCTGTCAGACCGAGAGCTGAAAATTGTCGGGTTCCTGCCGAACCGTCCGTCTTCAGCCCCTGTGTAACCAGCATAACAAAGGACTACAGAAGTGTGTACTTTGCAATGTAGGAAGTTCATTCTGTTGCAAGTCTTTCTATTGGGTCATACTATAGCTGGCTGTGGTTAGTCTTCTTTTGTTCAGGCAGCAGACAAAAAAAAACAGATGCCTCCATCCACATAAATGTGGTGATTGGTGGAAATTCCCCATTAGGACATTGTATCCTGACAGCAGCACCTGCCACTTCCAGAACACACTGATCAGGGGCTGCAACGGCTGATGGAAGAAACATTCTTCGACAAGTCACATTGACAAAAGCAGATTGGGCGAGCATGAGAGCCAACACAACGACCTGCTGGACCAGCCAAATTGTAATCAGTGTTTACACTAGACGTGCCTAGATGTGCTTGTTGATGGCCATTACATTTTTTCCTAAGAAATATCAGATTTTTTTTTTTTTTAGTGCGAATGGAACACAAAACATATATATTGTTTTTAATTTGGACTGCAAAAGTGAAAATATACTTTAAAGTGTCACTAAACCTA
The DNA here is from genome assembly GCA_029574335.1 of Rana kukunoris. NCBI lineage: Eukaryota > Metazoa > Chordata > Amphibia > Anura > Ranidae > Rana > Rana kukunoris. The sequence goes on along the minus strand of CM056049.1, from coordinate 627,541,746 downwards.
CATTATAAAAAACAATTAAATGCTGTATTACATGCTGTTCATACTCGCATTCGTTTTTCGGTATTCTGCAAAAAAAACTGGTTGATCCTGCTGTTCTCTATCTCCCCCTACTCTCCAAGTCCAAATGCAGCTAGGGATTTTACAAAGCAGTGTTGGCAGCTCTGCACATGCTCAGTTTTCAGTGCGTTCCCATGCTTTAGGAGGCATTTCCTCCCTCTCACATCTGAGCAGCCCATGTGACTATAGAGTCACACATGTGGGTATATACACAGTGGTAAATGACAGCCCACTCCCTCCCTCCTCCACTAACCAGCTTAACACAATGGGAGAAGGATACTACATTTAGATTGATGGAGGCTTCACCTCCCTCTTATTCTAATGCCCCGTACACACAATCGGATTTTCCGACGGAATTCTGCTCAAGCTTGGCTTGCATACACACGGTCACACAAAAGTTCCTTAAACTTTTGTCTGTCAAGAATGCGGTGACGTACAACACTACGAGGAGCCGAGAAAATTAAAGGGTCACTAAAGGAAAAAAAAAATTTTTTGCTGAAATGTCTGTTTACAGGGTATAGAGACATACAAGTTAACCGATTCCTTTTCAAAATGATTAAAAATAGATAAAAATCAATCATATAATGTGCCTGCGGGTTAGTTTCACTTTTGAACTGGCTTCATGTTTCTGTAAAGTAGAAATAGACACACAGAACAAAAACAAAACACATCCAGGGCAGTGTTAGGTTTTTAAAATGAATCTGATTGGTTCTGGGAAGTTTTAGACACACAGTAATGACAGCTTGGACCACCGTGAGAAAGCTCCCAGCACTGTGGTTATAAGGAAACAGACAAGCAGGAAGTGTGGAGAACTGAGCAGGATTACAGCAACTTCAAAGCAAAAACAATAAGGACATGAAACCAGTACTGCAGTAAGGTAAAGGAAGCTATTTAGCTAAAAAAAAAAATTCCTTTAGTGATCCTTTAAGTTCAATGCTTCCGAGCATGAGTTGGAATTTTGTGCGTCGGAATTGCTACAGATGATCGGATTTTCCCATAGAAAATGTTTCTGTCGGAAAATTTGAGAACCAGCTCACAATCTTTTGCTTGAGGAAACTCTGACAACAAAAGTCCGATGGAGCATATGCAATTTCCATTCAAAAGCTCAAATCACTTTTGATCGTGTTTACAGGGCATTAGGCACGGGCTGGAGGGGCATGACATAAAATGGCAGAAATTTGCTCACACTGTTATTGGTAAATAAAAAAAAAAAATAATATATTTGAGATCAAATCTTTGACAATTTATAACATTTTGATTAAAATGTTTACATTTAGAACATGTCTTGAAGCTCCTCCTGCCACGGTTTCCCTGCGGACAGGCTAGGAAAGAGCTGGATCATGTGACAGCTGTATATCGATTAGGAAAAAGGTATTTTGATTTTTTTTATAAAATAATGACAGTGCCATCATCCACATACATAAATAGAAGGGATAATGACAAATAAACACTGTGGGCCAGATTCTCGTAGAATATCGTATTTCCTGCGTAGCGTATCCCATTTACGCTACGCCTACGCAGTTTTTACGGGCAAGTGCTGTATTCTCAAAGCACTTGCTCCGTAATTTGCGTTGGCTTAGCGTAAATGGGACACTGTAAGGCCGCGTAATTCAAATAGGGAAGGAAGGGGGCGTGCTGTATTTAAATTAAGCACGCCCCCACGCCGAACGAGCTGCGCATGCGCCGGCCTTAAACGTAGGCCACTGTGCATGCTCCATAGTACGCCGCAAATACAGTGATTACGACGGCAACGTAATTAACGTACAGGCCTATTCGCGATGAGTTACGCAAACGACGGAAAAACATGACGCTGTCCCGACATCCATACTTAACATGGCTTACGCCGGACCTACGCAAGGTTACTCCTCATATAGCAGGGGTAACCTTACGCGTACGCAAACTACGTCGACCGCGCGCAAATTCGTTCGGGAATCGGCGTATCATGCTCATTTGCATATTCAACGCTGAAATCGATGGGAACGCCACCTAGCGCCCAGCTAAGAATTACATCTAAGATCCGACGGTGCAAGTGACTAGGCAAGTCGGATCCTAGTGTAATTCGGGCGTATCTTGTTTTGTGGAAACAAAACAATGATACGCCGGCGGGATATTCGAATTACGCCGGTGTATCTGTAGATACACCGGTGTAAGGCCGCGTACACACCGGTGTAAGGCCGTGTACACACCATGAAATAAATCCGATCAAATCGCTCTGACAGACCGATTTGATCGGATTTGTCTGCTGGGATGGATTGATTTGATTGTGTACACGATCAAACCAAAATCCCCGCCGGCAGACAGCACGGTGACGTGGCGGTGACGTTGACGGCGCCACGTCACCGTCACCAGGAAGTAAAACACTTCCGCGCATGCGTCAAATCCATTAGACACATGTGCGGACAGATATGTCTGCTGGTTAGCGTACTAACCAGCAGACGTGTTGGACGGACGGGTTCCCAGCAGACAGATTTTAAAGCATGCTTTAAAATCTGTCTGCTGGAAAAATCCGTCTGTCCGCCCGTACACACGATCGAATTGGTCTGCTGAAGCGGTCCGTCGGACCGTTTTCAGCAGATAGATTCGATCGCGTGTACGTGGCCTAATTCTTTGGAGAATCTGGCCCTGTGTGTTTAGTATCACTTTAAGTAGAACTTCTACCATCCAAAACTAGGACAGGAAAGCTCCACTAATCTCACCAATAATCTGAAATGTGATTGGCTGCCATGCACTTTGCGTAACATTTCAGCGATTAGCATCAATTTAAAAAAAAAAGAAAGTATAATTTTCATTTACGTAAACTGCAGCCATATTACAAGGAAAAACTCTGAAGTAGGTTCCAATCAATGTTCAACTTCAAAACAACCGAGCTCTTATTAATCAATTCACATTGTGATCTAAAAATAAATATGCTATGTGCACAATAATTACTCTGAATAATCTGGTTTCCTTCCTGCTTTGTGAGGAATGTCAGTGAAAGAGGAGAAATAATGCACATTGTGTTTTTCTCGCTTTAAACCAAAGTCTCCAGCTATGTCTTTGAACATCTTTGAAATGCGCCTCGTTACGCACTCAAAGGCAGAGCGGAATTTACATAAAAAGATAGTAACAAAGAACTCGGAGCTTGCTTCTTGATGTTGTATCCATAAATACACAACAAGCGGCATTGCAGACTTTGGTAGGATTATGGGAAAAGACATGAAAAGACGGGGCAAGCTAAGCTTTCAATGGTCTCAGAAGTCAAAGCGTCTACACAGGGCTTGCCTCGGGTTTGGAATGGTAAAGGAGACACTATGACATATGATTAGAGAGACACCGTCACCTTGCCCATTCTGTACACCAAAACCCTCGGTGTTGGCCGATGTTCAATGCTAGGGGAGCAGTGATGTCACTTCCTCGGTCATGCAACAGTGCTCAGGCCCAGCATTTGGCTGCTAGACCAAAGTGTTGTCACCTAGTAAGAAAGTCAGGTGCTCCTTACCCAGAAGCACCCGGTATTTTTGCCTGCCGACTGAAGCAGCAGGACCGAGAAGAGAAGGCGGCCATGGGTAGAGGAGGCTACTTTTTGTGTTCAGAACTCCAGGGACGGGTCCTGGACAGGAGAAATATTTCCCCACTATTTTAGTTGTGGTCCTTTTAACTACTTAAAGAACCGGCTCACGTATATATACACGTCTTCACTTTAAAGATGAATATCTCGGTAACGGCAGCCAATGCTGCCACAACCGAGATATTCATCTTTTCCGTGGTCGGTCCTGAAACGATAACGGTGGTCTCCGCGGCGGATTACCCGCGAGATGACTTATCGGCGGCGGGAGAGGTCCACCCCCCTCCCACCACTCTCCGGTGCCCTCTGCCGCTTACCGGAGCCGTCGGCAGCGGCGGATGCGATCGGGTACAAGTGTGGGCAAGATGGCCCCCACCCGCCTCCATAGCAGGGTGGAAGCGAAGTCAAAACGTCACTTCCGCCCATGCTTCTTAAATGCACACTTTTTTTTTTTATTGCATTTTAGTCTAAATATGAAATATGAGGCCTTTTTGACCCCAGATCTCATATTTAAGAGGACCTGTCATCCTTTTTTTATTACAAGGGATGTTTACATTCCTTGTAATAGGAATAAAAGTGACCATTTTTTTTTTAAACAGTGTAAAAATAAATAAAATAAAATAAATAAGAAAACCAAAACATTTTTTTTAAAGCACTCTGTCCTGACGAGTTCGCGCGCAGAAGTGAACACATATGTGAGTAGCGCCCACATATGAAAATGGTGTTCAAACCGCACAAGTGAGGTATCGCCGCAATCGTTGGAGCAAGAGCAATAATTCTATACTTAGACCTCCTCTAACTCAAAAGATGCAACCTATAGAATTTTTTAAACATCGCCTATGGAGATTTTTAAGGGTAAAAGTTTGACGCCATTCCACAAGCGGGCGCCATTTGAAGTGTGACATGTTGGGTAGTGGTGCAACAGATCACAGTTTATTCGTGATCCGAACGGGTCACCCCCCTTCGGATCAGCACACACTGTGATCCGCGGATTGCAGTGGGTCCGGAGCTAGGTCGAAGCCACGGCCTTTCCCAATGTTATGGCCGCGGCTCCGGAGCTAGGCTGAAGCCATTGGCCATAACATTATGAAAGGCTGCGGCTTCGGCCTAGCTCCGGCCATAACATTAGGAAAGGCCGCGGCTTTGGCCTAGATTCGGAGCCACGCCATCTTGGTACACCCGGCTGCGGCCCTCCTCTCTGTTTACACCCACAGAGGAGGAGGAGCCAGCACTCGTGGGACACACCGCTGGGAGTCATACTACCTGGGGGGGTGTCTGCATCGATGCGGGTGTCTGCACCGAGGGGGTTCTTTACTGAGGGGGGACTATAGTTGGTGGGGGGGGGGGGGGTGTTACACCATTTTTTTTTTCTGCACCGGGTGATGCCACTGTAGTGGGGGAGATGTGGATATTACAGTGGGGGAAATTTTTTTATTTTATTTTTTGCAGATCCGAAAAATGATCCGATCCGTGACTCCTGATCTAAGGAACAATCCGAACCGTGAGTTTTTTGATCCGTTGCACCCCTAATGTTGGTTATCATTTTACTCGGCATAACATTAATTTTACTGTTGTCTTATAAATTCAAAAATGGGATTTTTTTTTTCCAAAAAAAGTTCCCTTGCAAGACCGCTGCGCAAATACAGTGTGACAAAAAGTATTGCAATGACCGCCATATTATTCTCTAGGCCGGGTGTTAGAAAAAAATATATAATGTTTGGGGGTCTAAGTAATTTTCTAGCAAAAAAAAAACAGTTTTTAACTTGTAAACAGTCTGAAAAACAGGCTCGTTTCTTAAGTGGTTAAAGGACATTTTTAGTACACAAGTGGTTTCACTCATGCAAGATGAGGGGTTCCGGAGTAGTCCGTATGGATGGAGAGGACCGATTTCAGTACTCTCTGAATTGAAAAGTGTTCATATGGGACATGGAATTTGGAGACTTGGAGATCCTTAGAGTGGAAAAGAGCCTCCAAATCTTGGCTTGATCCCGAAGGGGTTAATCTACCTGCAAAAGATGCTTGAAAAGCAGCAGTTGGGAGTCAGCATGCATCTATGAGGTAGATTGTGTGGGCTGTCTGGCAACGACTCGGTTTGGGGAGTTCCAGCGGCTTGTCTTGTAGCATGAAAGAGAGGCAAACCCTAAACAAAACACTTGGAACCAGAATACTTGGGTGCAAAAAAAATAAAAAATTGCATATACAATTGCTACTCAAATCGTATTGTAATTGAACGTTTATAAAATACAATTTTCTGGCAACCATTCTGTACATAGATGGTGTACAAAACTCCCCCCAGATATGTAATTTACTGCTTGTGTGATTGGCTTACTGATTTTTCCAGAAATCTGTACTAAGATGCGAGTCAGATTTCTGGTATCCCTCTAAAGAACAAAGGATGATCGGGACACATGCACATTGTCTGACTTCTGCATAGAGATCAAAGAAAGACCAGAGCACATGCACCTTGTCCAGGCGTAGAGGAAAAAAGGCTAACCAAGATGCATGCTCCTTGTTCTGTCTAGGGAACAAATCTCGTCCAGGACGCATGGACCTTCTCCTGCCAAAAAACAAAGGCGACCAGGATGCAAACACTTTGTCCTACCTACAGAACAAAGACCAATCAATATTCATACACCTTGTCCAAAACCACCCAATGCATATGCCAAAACCAGGCCTGGGCCCATAATTTATTCTCAGTGGAAGTTTGCCCATTGCTGAACAGCAAAAATGTTGTGTTGTCAGCATCTAAGCTCACTTTATTTACACTTTTAATCAGCAGGATGAGAGTATGGGAAAAAGAATTGTGCTGATAAGTTCAGTTACCCTTTAACCCAAATGGAATGTCTATGCTTCACCCTTCAATACACCAAGCCAGCCTACACCTCAGAAGGCACACATCAAAGCCTTCAATGCCTGCACTGCATCATGGGAGAGTGGTCTTTTGTCTTCCTCAAACTGAGGAAAGGTGCCCACGCATGAACTATTATTCAAGCCAGTGCAGATATTCTCTAACCTTTCAGTGAATATGGGTTCTATGGCTCTTGTATATAAGGACAGTGCATAGCAAAGAGTACTTGGCTTCTAAAGATATTCACTACTTCCCAAAACATACAAACAACTAGGATACCGCACGCCGTCAAATGACGGCGGGCGGGATACCCTATTGTTCTGACACGACGTCATATGACGTGATGTCATTTAAAGCTGCTAGGGGCGCGCGCGCACCCGTCGCGTCACTGAGAACACTGTGCGTGTGACCGGCCGCCGGGCACACGTGATTGCCCAGTAACTGAGCGGGGACGTGGAGCTCTGTGTGTAAACACAGAGCGCCACATCCTTGTCAGGGAGAGAGGAGACCGATTGGTGTCCCTTGTACATTGGGACACAATCGGTCACCTCCCCCAGTCACCCCCCCCCCCTACAGTTAGAACACAGGCTAGGACATACATTTAACCCCTTCCCTGCCCCCTAGTGGTTAACCCCTTCCCTGCCAGTTACATTTATACAGTTATCAATGCATATTTATAGCACTGTTCACTGTATAAATGTGAATGGTCCCAAAAATGAGTCAAAAGTGTCCGATGTGTCCGCTATAATGTCCCAGTCCCAAAAAAAAAAAAACCGCAGATCGCCGCCATTCCTAGTAAAAAATAAATAAATAAAAAAAACATAATTATGTAACTTTTGTGCAAACCAGTCACTATACGGTTATTGCGATTTTTATTTTTATTTACCAAAAATATGTAGAAGAATACGTATCGGCCTAAACTGAGATAAAAAAAAATGTTTTTTTTTTTTAAATGGGATATTTATTATAGCAAAAAATATTGTGTCTTTTTTCAAAATTGTCGCTCTTTTTTTGTTTATAGCGCAAAAAATAAAAACCGCACCGGCGATCAAATACCACCAAAAGAAAGCTCTATTTGTGGGGGAAAAAAGGACATCAATTTTGTTTGGGAGCCACATCGCACAATTGTCAGTTAAAGCGACGCAGTGCCGGAAGCTAAAATTTTGTCTGGGCAGGAAGGGGGTATAGGTGCACAGTAGGCAAGTGGTTAAGGACTGGTAAACTGCAACATACAGTATTCCATGTTTGTTCACAGGTTTGGATACATAAGCAATTCAACAGATTATATTGTAGCAAAAGCCATAATCATTCATTATGCACTCACAGATAATTAAAACACTGACCTTTTGGTTTATTGTTTATTCTTATGAATTATTATTTTGCTCTTTATAGCAGAAGATAAGCTCACGTAGCCAGATGCAAGAGCAACGCATTGCACATGTCTAGACTGTGGTCTCCATACAGCCCTTCTGGAGCAATTACAAGCACTAATATCGTCTAGACTGCCACTCTTTGCTCAAGTGTTTTCTTTTATTCACCGCTTGGCTGTCTGGCATCTGGTATATGATAATAAGGTGCACTGTTGTTTCTCAAACTGCAACTTGTGCTTTTCTAGTTCTGTACCATGGTCATAAGAAGACACATCACTGACATGTATTGGTCTAAAAAATGACTGTAATAAATAGGAGATAGCTTATTGGTTCTCAGATGCTACATTCTTTATAATTTACCTGCTTAAAGTGGTTATAAACCCAACCAGACAACTTGCACCTACAGGTAAGCCTAGATTAAGGCTTACCTGTAGTTGCAAGAAATATCTCCTTTACCTACACGGTCAAGGAGATATTTGCAGAAAATACTGCACGGATGTCTACGCGCATTCGCAGACAACGGCGCAGGCGCACTGATCCTAGTTGTAATGCATGCAGGCGCCGCACAGTGTTTATATTGTTCAGATTGCCTCGTTAATGCCTGTCAAATCTTACTGTATATACGCGTCGCATGCACACACAGCTGCCCACCTTGTGGACTGGTGAGAGACTAGGCTTGGTGACCAAGATTCCACTTCATGGCATTCAGACACCAAGGTTTAGCTTGCAAGTGTAGAAGACTTTGCCACCCTTCTGAAAAGCAATCCACAGTGGATCGCTTTTTAGAGGGGTGGCAAAGCATGCCGCATGTGTAAACTAAGACTTGGTGTTTGAGTGCCATGAAGTGGAGTCATAGTGACAAAGCCTATACTCTCAATGGTCCCCATGGTTGGCAGCTGTGTGTATGTGAGAGTGTATATACAGTACATACAGGGTGTTCCATATGCAGAAAAATAAATGGCCTTTGGTTTATTGCTGGGCTCAATCATCTGACGCTGAAAGCAAATAGGAAACGCTCGAACACAATTGCTGTACTCCCTCCTAAGCACCTGATAAGAGGACACTAAACACTATGATTATACAAAGGCATGTTTCATTTCATAGTTTTATGAAGATTAATACTTCCTAAAAGCACACTTATAAATATTCACAGACAGCAGACATCTACCGATTTCAGGATGAAATCAGCCACTAAGCAAATTATTAATGCAGAGCTGGATGGCGAGGAGGAGTACAGTGCCAACCACACATCAAACGCTTTCCAATAAACAAAAAATGTTTTATGTATACATCATATCATAGCCATCTCATTCTCTGGGGAAACAGTCTGTCTCAAAGGCTTGCAATGTACAGAACTAGCCAATAAACAATTACAAATAAAATTGATTTGCAGACCTGAACAATTCACAGCAGCCAGGTATAGTATATACACATAGTTACATGGGCCGGGTATGATATATACTACATACACAGGTATGGTACATGCATAGTTACATGGGCACATATAGTTACATGGGTCAGGTATAGTATTATACACAAATAGTTACATGGGCCGGGTATGATATATACTACATACACAGGTATGGTACATGCATAGTTACATGGGCACATATAGTTACATGGGCCAGGTATAGTATTATACACAAATAGTTACATGGGCCGGGTATGATATATACTACATACACAGGTATGGTACATGCATAGTTACATGGGCACATATAGTTACATGGGCCAGGTATAGTATATACACAAATAGTTACATGGGCCGGGTATTATATATACTAATTACACGGGTATGGTACATGCATAGTTACATGGGCCAGGGTATGGTATATACATAGTTACATGGGCCAGGTATGGTATATACATAGTTACATGGGCCAGGTATGGTACATACACAGTTACATGGGCCAGGTATGGTACATACATAGTTACATGGGCCAGGTATAGTATTATACACAAATAGTTACATGGGCCGGGTATGATATATACTAATTACACGGGTATGGTACATGCATAGTTACATGGGCACATATAGTTACATGGGCCAGGTATAGTATTATACACAAATAGTTACATGGGCCGGGTATGATATATACTAATTACACGGGTATGGTACATGCATAGTTACATGGGCCAGGTATAGTACATACATAGTTACATGGGCCGGGTATGGTATATACCAGCCCTCAAAATTTCCACTCACCTGCTAGCATTTGGCGAGTAGATTTAAGCTGGGGGCGAGTGATGACAGGGCTGCATGACAAATCTCCCTCCAATCTGTGCCTACACTTAGAGTCCTGATGCGATTGGTGGCCGAAGAGGAAAGGTGCATGCTTGGGAAAAGTAGTCTGGTGAGGCGCGCACAGGCAGAGCAGTATTCCATGAGAGAATCTACGAGGGCGTGTTTAGAAGCTTAATTAGGCACGGGGCAATGTATGAATTAGGTGGGGCAACTGGTGGCGAGTAACTCTTAAGACCTGGCTAGTGGCTCAGGGGTTGAAATTTTGAGCCCTGGTATATACATAGTTACATGGGCCGGGTATGGTATATACATAGTTACATGGGCCGGGTATGGTATATACATAGTTACATGGGCCGGGTATGGTACATACATAGTTACATGGGCCAGGTATGGTACATGCATAGTTACATGGGCCGGGTATGGTACATGCATAGTTACATGGGCCGGGTATGGTACATACATAGTTACATGGGCCGGGTATGGTACATACATAGTTACATGGGCCGGGTATGGTACATACATAGTTACATGGGCCGGGTATGGTACATACATAGTTACATGGGCCGGGTATGGTACATACATAGTTACATGGGCCGGGTATGGTACATACATAGTTACATGGGCCGGGTATGGTACATACATAGTTACATGGGCCGGTATGGTACATACATAGTTACATGGGCCGGGTATGGTACATACATAGTTACATGGGCCGGGTATGGTACATACATAGTTACATGGGCCGGGTATGGTACATACATAGTTACATGGGCCGGGTATGGTACATACATACATAGTTACATGGGCCGGGTATGGTACATACATAGTTACATGGCCGGGTATGGTACATACATAGTTACATGGGCCGGGTATGGTACATACATAGTTACATGGGCCGGGTATGGTACTTACATAGTTACATGGGCCGGGTATGGTACATACATAGTTACATGGGCCGGGTATGGTACATACATAGTTACATGGGCCGGGTATGGTACATACATAGTTACATGGGCCGGGTATGGTACATACATAGTTACATGGGCCGGGTATGGTACATACATAGTTACATGGGCCGGGTATGGTACATACATAGTTACATGGGCCGGGTATGGTACATACCGTATTTTTCGGACCATAAGACGCACTTTTTCCCCCAAAAAATATGGGTGAAAATGTGTCTGCGTCTTATAGTCCGAATGTACATCAGGCACTGCCCCCCGCCGCCGCTGGCAACTCCTCCCTGCCACTGCTGACTCCACCCCCGCCACCGCTGGTAACCCCCCCGCCACAGCTAGAAAGCCCCCCATGTGTTCCGACGGCTGCACAGAGTCCTCCATTATACCGAATACAGTAAGTGTCCTGGGGCAGCCCCCATTTACTTGTGCTCTGCTTTCCTCGGCGGGAGCTGGGCTTGGATATGCTGCTCGGGATTTCAGCGGCCCCAGGGTCTCCTGCAGCCACCCCTCGCCTCTCTTCTCTGCTTCCTCCCTCAGCAGAGTAGCACAGCTACCGTATCCATGGCCCGCAGTGTAGCCTACCTTGCCCTGCACAGTGAAACTTTCCCCCACGCGTCTGTGCCCGGAAGAGGGGCGGGTATTTATAGACTCCCCTCCCCTCCCCACTCTCCTCTCACCACCAAGCCCTCCTACTATAGGCAAGGGTTCTGTTAACCCCTGTCATGCCGGCCTGCGCTGATTCAGGCTTCTTTTGCTCCGGGCCTTTCTTGTCTGCAATCCCTGTCCATGTCTGCAGCCCCTGTCCCTGTCCATGTCTGCAGTCCCTGTCCATGTCTGCAGTCCCTGTCCATGTCTGCAGCCCCTGTCCCTGTCCATGTCTGCAGTCCCTGTCCATGTCTGCAGCCCCTGTCCCTGTCCATGTCTGCAGTCCCTGTCCATGTCTGCAGTCCCTGTCCATGTCTGCAGTCCCTGTCCATGTCTGCAGCCCCTGTCCCTGTCCATGTCTGCAGCCCCTGTCCCTGTCCATGTCCATGTCTGCAGCTCCCTCCCTGTCCATGTCTGCAGCTCCCTCCCTGTCCATGTCTGCAGCCCCTGTCCCTGTCCATGTCTGCAGCCCCTGTCCCTGTCCCTGTCCGCAGCCCCTGTCCATGTCCATGTCCACAGCAAATATTTTAGTACACCATTTGGTTCAGAATATATTTTTTCTTGTTTTTCTCCTCTAAAACCTAGGTGCGTCTTATGGTAAGGTGCGTCTTATAGAGCGAAAAATACGGTACATAGTTACATGGGCCGGGTATGGTACATACATAGTTACATGGGCCGGGTATGGTACATACATAGTTACATGGGCCGGGTATGGTACATACATAGTTACATGGGCCGGGTATGGTACATACATAGTTACATGGGCCGGGTATGGTACATACATAGTTACATGGGCCGGGTATGGTACATACATAGTTACATGGGCCGGGTATGGTACATACATAGTTACATGGGCCGGGTATGGTACATACATAGTTACATGGGCCGGGTATGGTATATACATAGTTACATGGGCCGGGTATGGTACATACATAGTTACATGGGCCGGGTATGGTACATACATAGTTACATGGGCCGGGTATGGTACATGCATAGTTACATGGGCCGGGTATGGTACATGCATAGTTACATGGGCCGGGTATGGTACATGCATAGTTACATGGGCCGGGTATGGTATATGCATAGTTACATGGGCCGGGTATGGTATATACATAGTTACATGGGCCAGGTATGGTACATACATAGTTACATGGGCCGGGTATGGTACATGCATAGTTACATGGGCCAGGTATAGTATTATACACAAATAGTTACATGGGCCGGGTATGATATATACTAATTACACGGGTATGGTACATGCATAGTTACATGGGCACATATAGTTACATGGGCCAGGTATAGTATTATACACAAATAGTTACATGGGCCGGGTATGATATATACTAATTACACGGGTATGGTACATGCATAGTTACATGGGCCAGGTATAGTACATACATAGTTACATGGGCCAGGTATGGTATATACATAGTTACATGGGCCAGGTATAGTATTATACACAAATAGTTACATGGGCCGGGTATGATATATACTAATTACACGGGTATGGTACATGCATAGTTACATGGGCCAGGTATGATACATACATGGTTACATGGGCCGGGTATGGTATATACATAGTTACATGGGTCGGGTATGGTATATACATAGTTACATACAGGGGTATGGTACATACATAGTTACATGGGCCAGGTATGGCATATAATGCATACCAGGGTGGATAACAATGATTGCATTTTTTTATTTATTTTGTGTTCGATTTTTATTCAATTTAGATTTTTTAGATTTTTATCAAAATGTATTTAATCAACATGCTCTTGGAGTAAAAATCTATCCAAAAGAGATTTCTATTTAAAATACATTAATAATTTAATTTATTCAGTATGAAATGGAGCTTAGTTATGTAGCATTAGGCTGTATATTCTGCAATATTTTTGGTGAACTTAATCAATGAATCCAAGCTCTGCAATTTGAGATAACATGCACCGCATTGATGCATTCACACAGTTTCACAGTAACCATGAGATAAAAGTTCAAGAATATTCCTTTATCCCATGGTTTTGCAAATCTATGTACACTACAAACTGTATGATTGAATCGGTTCGGATATAGCAGTTTTTATAACCAGACAGCTTATTATTTTAAATAGAAAACCTTAATTTTGTTTGCAAAATGAAAAGATTCAAAACTACCAGAAAGAATAAGTCCTTACATTTAAAGAGCACCTGTCCGTTCAGATCCATCATGGCAGCGCCTGTTAGTGGGCATCCACACACCTGCTGCCGCCACATCCCTTACCTTGTTGTGTCACTGCCGCATCACCAGACGTCCTATTAAAGTGAACGGGACTGTTGGTGAGTCAAAAGCTGGTCAGGAGGAAGAGTTGCTGTGGGATAGAGATGCCAGTTGCTCTTTAAAAATTATGAGTGGATTTAAATCAAGGCTTTATACTAGTGATTTAAATCAAAACCACCCTGCTTCATACCCAGTTATAGCATATACAGTACATAGGGACATGAGCCAGGTATGGTATATACATAGTTATGTAGGCCAGGTATGGCATATGCTACACACACCAGGTATAGTATATGTACATGGGTCCAACCTGAACCAAAACTAACTATGTATTAAATATCCATACCTGGAATTCTTCTTTAGGTCAACATGTTAAGCAGGATGGTGGTTGCAGGGCCACTTAGAGGTCCAAGCTGATTCAGCAGAAACTGGACAAAATCTGAGCCATCTATTGACAGCTTGACCCTTAAAGGAGTTGTAAATGAATTTTTTCCCCTAAATAGCCTTTACCTTAGTGCAGTCAAGTCAGGACACGCTACTTTGCAGATAGAGAAAGCAGCTGTGTGTTAGTGGGCATCCTGACACTCCTGCTCGCCCCCCTCCCCCTTAAGAGGCTTTCTCCACACCAGGGAGAAAGTGCCCATTTGGATAATTTTCTATGAGCTGTCGTGATCAGATTTCAAAAGCTGTTTAACGATCAAATTATCAGACAATCGCTCGGAAAGCGTTTTTTTTTTTTGCCAGATTTTCTCATCATGTGTACTAGGCATTACACTGAGTGAAGTCACAATAAACCGACCTCCAACACACAACAATCACTGTGATGGAGTCGATCCATTCCATAATAATGCTATGAAGATCTCTAGCCTCGTACACATGATCGGAATTCAATCAGACAATTTCGTGGAATTTTGTCCGAAGGGCATTGTCCGTGAACTTGTTCTGCATACAGACAACAGAACTTTTTCAGCCAACATACACAAAACTACGTTGTTTTTCAGCTTTTTAGCGCCACCCTTTGGGCAAGTTCTGCCAATGCCTGATGTTTAGCATTGGTTTGGAGCATGTGTGTTTGTACATTGGATTTTAGTCCGACGAACTTGTGTACACACTAGGGCTGCAACTAGCTTTTATTTTCATAATCGATTAGTTGGCCGATTATTGTTTTGATTAATCGGATAATAGGCAAAAAAAATAAAAAATGTGCATTTAAAAAAGACATTTTGGGCCAATTTGTTTTTGGGCAGATTACAAAACACAAATTGCCGCAAAAACACATTACATGCTTTTCTGCAGCTTCTCCTTTGAAGTATATTGAACCAAAAAAAAACAAAAAATAGCACCATTTTGCGTTAAAAAGTTCTTGCCCTTTCCAAATACGCAGCAGCTGAAAAAAAATAAAAAAACATGGATGTGAACGTGTCCAATAGGAAAACATGTAAATGAACTGTAGTGTGTTTCTGCAAAAAGCGCCAAAAAACAGAGGTGTGACCCCGGCCTGAGATGTTTAGTAACATAATGGGGTTAAAAAAAAAATATAAAGTACAAAAAGAGCAAATAATCGCTACTGTAAGGGGTTTTACTGTGGGACAGTGGCAGTAATATTTACAGGAGAGATTTGCTTTTTTTGTACTACACAGGGCTAATTTAATTGTTTTAACCCCATTATGTTACTGGCCGATTAAACTATTATGCAAATTGTAATCTATTCATTTAATAAATCGATTAGTTGTCGAATCAATCGATTAGTTGTTTCGGACAACACATGACCAGATAATCTGACGGAATACATATGTTGTCGGACAATTTGAGAGCATGGCTATCCAACATTTGTTGTCAGAAATTGCGACAACAATTGTCCGATTTAGCATACGGACGGTCGGATTATCTGACAAAACCCTTCCATCACACAATTGTTGTCGTAATATACGATTGCGTGTACAGGGCTTTAGCCATTCAGTAGGCCACATCATTGTGAACTGCGTCCACCGGGCGACTGACATTACACTTAGTAGGTGAAATTTCCATTCTAAACTGCAGACATGAAGTGACATGCTAAGAAAGCCCAACATCTAGAGTTCTGAAGACCACATGGAAATGTAGCAATAAGCGTCTCCCTCCCTGTGCACCATCATCCTGTCACAGAGCTTCTGCAGCCGAGGTGCTGTTCTCAGAAACCGATTACTGTGATGAGGGGAGGAGTACACACGACAGGAGACCACATGTGAAGAAGACTCCTCACCCGTTACCACAGCCTCCGACACTCCCCACACCCATCTATTCACGTCTATACCCCAAAGGCTGAACTCCGCTGAACTACAAAGGCCTCAGCCACTCTCATCGTCACCTACATTGTTGAGAAAACAAACTCCAAACAGTAATGATTTAAAAAAGGCACACTTCATTTCTAATAGGGCACAGCAATGGCAATATTGTGCAGATATAGGAGGGTCTACTGCTGGATCAAATGATTCGATGACATTGTGTGCAATGACTAGTTGTACAAACACCACACAAAAAAAACTTCCCGGCAAACACCTAAACACATAGCTGAAATACATTACATTATTAGACAGCATTTATATCGCTCCAACAGTTTATATAGCGATTTACAACATAAGGGCAGGCAATACAATTACAATTTAACCACTTAAGGAATGGGCCTCTTTTTCAGATATGTTGTTTACAAAAGTTAAAAACACGTTTTTTGCTGGAAAATTACTTAGAATACCCCAAACTAGGGTTGTCCCGATACCGATACCAGTATCGGTATCGGGACGGATACCGAGTATTTGCGGGAGTACTTGTACTCCCGCAAATCCCCCCGATACCTAAATAGAATACTTTCCCCCCCGCGCCGCTGCCGCATCGCGCCACCGTATCGAAAGCCGCCGCATCGAAAGCCGCCACATGGGTTAAACGGCGTGCAGGAACATCACAGCTTTCATTTGAATAGCTGTAGTGTTCCCGCGCATATAGACACTCCCCCCTTGCTCGGGATTGGATGGGTGATCGTGATCTGTCCAATCCCGAGTCTATACGCGTGGGCAAAACAGCTATTCAAATGAATGCTGTGATTTTCTCCATGCGGCGGCGCGGCGGCAAAGCTATGGGGGAAATGGCTGGAGGGACATGGCTGCATATGTGAGGGACATGGCTGAAGGGACATGGCTGCATATGTGAGGGACATGGCTAGAGGGACATGGCTGCATATGTGAGGGACATGGCTAGAGGGACATGGCTGCATATGTGAGGGACATGGCTAGAGGGACATGGCTAGAGGGACATGGCTACATATGTGAAGGACATGGCTAGAGGGACATGGCTGAAGGGACATGGCTGCATATGTGAGGGACATGGCTGAAGGGACATGGCTGCATATGTGAGGGACATGGCTAGAGGGACATGGCTGCATATGTGAGGGACATGGCTAGAGGGACATGGCTGCATATGTGAGGGACATGGCTAGAGGGACATGGTTGCATATGTGAGGGACATGGCTAGAGGGACATGGCTGCATATGTGGGGGACATGGCTAGAGGGACATGGCTGCATATGTGGGGGACATGGCTAGAGGGACATGGCTGCATATGTGGGGGACATGGCTAGAGGGACATGGCTGCATATGTGAGGGACATGGCTAGAGGGACATGGCTGCATATGTGGGGGACATGGCTGCATTTGGGGACACATTTAAAAAAAAGTATCGGTATTCGGTATCGGCGACTACTTGAAAAAAAAAAGTATCGGTACTTGTACTCGGTCCTAAAAAAGTGGTATCGGGACAACCCTACCCCAAACATTATACATTTCCCCCCCCCCCAACACTCTAGAGAATAAAATGGTGGTCATTGCAATACTTTATGTTACACCGTATTTGCGCAGCGGTCTTACAAGAGCTTTTTTTGGAAAAAAATCTTTTTTTTTTTTATTTATTTTTTTATTTAAACGTCTAGAGATTTTTAAGGGTAAAAGTTTGTCGCCATTCCACGACCGAGCGCAAATTTTGAATGCATGGCATGTTGGGTATCAATTTTCTCAGTATAACCTTATCTTTCACAATATAAAAAAAATATTTTGTGTAACTTTACTGGTGTCCGCCTTTCTTTTTTTTTTTTATGAAAAAAATGTAAGGACACCAGTAAAGTTACACAAAATATTTTTTTTATATTGTGAAAGATAAGGTTATACCGAGAAAATTGATACCCAACATGCCATGCATTCAAAATTGCGCTCGCTCGTGGAATGGCGACAAACTTTTACCCTTAAAAATCTCTAGACGTTTAAATTAAAAAAAACAAAAAAAAAAAACACACTATACATGTTGCATGTTTTGAGTTACAGAGGAGTTCTAGGACTAGAGTTATTGCTCTCGCTCCAACGATCGTGGCGATACCTCACGTGTGGTTTGAACACCATTTTCATATGCGTGCGCTGCTCACTTATGCATTCGCTTCTGCATGCGGGACGGGGCACGTTAAAAAAAAAAAATTAAAACATCCCTTGTAATAGAAAAAAGCACGAAGGTCCTCTTAAATATGAGATTTGGGGTCGAAAAGACCTCAGATCTCATATTAACACTAAAGTGCAATAACGTTTTGACGTCGCTTCTGCCCTGCTATGGCATGGAGACAGGTGGAGGCTATCTTACCTTCACTCGTCTCCATACTCAGCCACAGAGAGGACCTGATCGCCTCCGCCTCTACAGACGGCTCCGGTAAGCGGCAGAGGGCATGGGAGAGCGACAGGAGGGAGGCCCCTCTCCCACTGCAGATAACTCGCAGAGAATTCACTGCAGAGACCACCATTATCGTAAATCAGACTGCCGCCTGAAGACAAGGATACCTGGGTTATGGCAGCTAGCTGCTGCCATAATAGATATATCCCTCTTCAAAGTGCCGACGTATAAAGTGGTGCGGCGGTCCAGAAGCGGTTAATACAGTAGGAATCAGAGGGTTCTGCTCGTTAGAGGGTCAAGAGTAAGCATTAGCTCAGGCGTGTTTGCAACCCGCACGTGCAGAGCCCACGAGGAAGTCAGCACTTCACCCTGCTAATCAAAAGGCAGGGAAACATTTCTTGACCTCTGCAGCCGCAGTTCGGGAAAATGTCTCACTGCCTGCGATTAGCGCTATGCAGTGCAGACTTCCTGGTGGACTCTGCACATGTGGGCTGCAAACATGCCTCAGCTCATCCTTAGTCAAGAGATGCAAGAGGTAACTTTGAGGGGTGGGCTGTAAAAGAAAATAAATGTGTAGTTTTTAGGTGGAGACAAGATGGGCTTCTCTGAAGAGATGAGTTTTCAGGGATCATCTGAAAGTGGACAGAGTAGGAGATAGTTGGACAGATTGGGGTAAAGAGTTCCAGAGGATGGGAGAGGCTTTGGAGAAATCCTGAAGGAGAGCATGGGGGGGGGGCTAGAGAGCAGGAGGTCTTGGGAGCAACAATAAGAACATTGTGCTTGGTATTTTGAGACGAGTTTAGTGATGTAGCTGGGGGCCAAGGTGTGGATGGCTTTGTAAAGTATTGTTAGCATCTTGAGTTTAATTTGTTGGGCGAGTGGAAGCTAGTGGAGGGATTGGCAGAAAGAATTAGAAGACCCTGAGCCGTTTGTAAATTGGGCGAGTCTGGCAGCAGCATTCATAATGGATAGAAAGAGGGATAGACTATTTAAAGCTAAGCCAATGAGGAGGGAGTTGCAGTAGGAGAGCCGAGAGATGACCAGGAAGTGAACTAGAAGCTTGGTGCTGTCATTGGTTAGGAAGAGGGTGTATTGTGGAGATGTTGCGGCGGCACGCCATGGACAGTGATTGGATGTGGGGCTGAAAGGATAGTTTAGAGTCCAGGATTACACGTAGGACCTTGGCATGGGGGAAGGGTTGATAGCTGAGTCGTTGATTTTGACAGAGAAATCAGGGGAAGTGGCACGAGGGGGAGGAAATCGTACAAGCTCAGACTTGAATACACTGAGTTTGAGGAAGTGGTGCGACATCCAGGCTGATATGTCTGTTAGTTGCCGTTGCGTGAAAAGACTGGTGGAGTGAGTTGAGGGCTAGAGAGATAGATTTTGGCGTCATTGTCATGGAAGTGGTATTGAAAGCCATGGGGGGGCAAATCAACTGGCCCAGAAATTTACTAATTATTAGTTAGATTATAAATTATTATTATTAATAAATATTTAAAATTCCCCCTAAAAAATGAAAGTTTAGAAATGGCAATTGTTCCGTTGCTACACTGGCAAAGCTTGGACCAATGCAAATCTGAATGTGCCATACAAAGGGAAGCTGGAAACCACTATAGTAGGCATTGATCTCCACTAGCTTCTGGGTGCCATACCGAACTGCTGCATTGTGAGCACAAAAGGTCACCCATAGGACACCGGCGTCATTCAGGAAACACTTTGCATTTTTCTCTGAATTATATTCAGTATTTCCACCATCCCCCCTGCAACAAAAACATCAAATCCAGTGACAACACACTGGACTAGATGTCAGAAGAAGCTCCACTCGGAACTCTTTAAAACGACTTTAAGGAAAAAAATAGAAACAACTCAGCCGCATCAAACGGCCGTTGAAACATTGGAAGCCATAAATTCGGCCATGCTACAGTCAGCCGACTTGGTAGCGCCGAAACGAATAACCCGCATTCGGAAAAACAACAGCAGCTGGTTTAACAACCAGCTGTCGTTACTGAAGCAAGAACGCAGAAGGGCAGAATCTGCCTGGAAAAGATGTTCTTCAGAGCTAAACCTATCCATCTACAAGGCGACTACAAGGAAATACCACAAAGGAATTTTCCAAGCCAAGAAAAATTATTTTTCGGAGGCTATCAACGGTGCCCTAAACCGCCCCCGCGAACTCTTCAAGATGGTCACCCAGACCATGAAGCCAGCATGCATTGAAGCCCCCAGTCCGGACACACAAGAATTTTGCAATGAGCTATCGGATTGCTTCATTAATAAAATCGAAGCAATCCGTGAAAGCATTCAGCAAAACAATTCTTCCCCCAGCCCCCCCCGCAGCCTCTCACACAGCACCCATAATAATTCTCCGATATGAGGTAAGTTCACCTGGAACCCATCTCCATCGAGACTACTAAGAATGTCATTTGTACTCTGCGCAATGGCGCAGCGCCAAATGACATTATCCCCACAAAACTGCTGAAGGAATGCGCCTACATCCTGGCTCCTCCCATCACGCAGCTTATCAACCAGTCTTTCTTGGAGGGCATAGTGCCCTCACAGTTGAAAGAGGGTATAATCCAACCCATCCTGAAGAAACCCTCCTTGGACCCTAAGGACCCACTCCATCACCGTCCCATAACAAGCCTCAACGTACTCTCTAAGATAATGGAAAAGGTAGTGGTAAAACAGCTGCAACTGCATCTATATACCTACAAGCTACTTGACCCATTGCAATCAGGCTTCCGTCCCGGTCATGGGACGGAAACAGCATTGCTGAAAGTATGGGACGATGTTCTCAAGGCCGCAGACGAAGGAGAATCTTGTCTCCTGGTTCTGTTGGACTTAAGTGCAGCTTTCGACACTGTAGACCACAATCTGTTACTGACTCGGCTTGCTGAAGTAGCCAGAGTCGCAGAAAGCGATTTATCTTGGTTCTCCTCTTTTTTGGAAAACCGATCGCAAACAGTGAAGTTAGGACCTTTTACGTCTGAAAAACGCACAGTAACATGCGGAGTCCCTCAAGGATCGCCTCTGTCACCAGTGCTGTTTAACATATATCTCCGTCCTCTTTTTGAGATTATCAGCAGCCAAAAACTGCTCTATCACTCATACGCAGACGACACGCAACTTTATTTCCGCATCTGCAACAGGCAGGATCACCACCTCAATCTAGAGACATGTCTCTCTTTGATAGAAGACTGGATGACAAAGAGTTATCTTAAACTCAACGGAGCGAAAACAGAACTTCTTCTGTTCCACGCCAAGCGTAGGAATCAACTTTCAACAGCATGGACCCCCCCGCCTATCTTAGGCAAATTCATCACCCCTAGCGCCAAAGTCAAAAGCCTAGGGGTCATTTTTGACTCCTTTATGACAATGGACGCACAAATAGGGTCAGTAGTCAGCGGATCTCACCATCTACTGCGCCTACTACGTAGACTCACTCCGTTCATTCCCAAAGAAGACTTAGCGGTCGTGGTGGGAGCTATTGTAAACTCCAGGTTGGATTATGCAAATGCCCTTTACCTCGGCCTCCCCAAGTACCAAATCGCCCGTCTGCAAGTCGTTCAGAATACGGCCGCCAGACTGGTGACTGGGAAAAAACCCTGGGAATCCATCTCACCTTCACTGAGAGCCCTTCATTGGCTGCCAGTTAAAGACAGAATTGCTTTTAAAGCTCTCTGTCTTACGCATAGATGTGTCCATGGGAATGCCCCCATTTATTTATGCGAAATAATAAAAGCGCATAATCCCAATCGCGTTTTGCGATCCACGAATCAGAACCTGCTCCAGGTTCCGAAAGCCAACTTCAAATCCAAAGGAGAAAGAAGATTCGCGATCCAAGGTCCCAGACTATGGAACGCTTTACCAACCAGCATTCGGTTGGAGGAGAACCACCTAGCATTTAGGAAAAAGGTCAAGACTCTTCTCTTTTGATATCAAAAGAGACTGGAACAACAAGCGCCCAGAGGCGATTCAGTTCGCATGTGCCGCGCTATACAAGTTTTCATTCATTCATTCATTCATTCATTCATTCATTCAACAAATGCAAAGTGCTCTGTGATTGGATGAAGTGTAGAGATGGGCATCAACATCACGCTCTCCACTTCTTTCTAAGAACACGTTGCATTCATTTCATTGAGAAGGCAGACAGTAATGCCTCGGTGGTGCTGGTGCCAAGCGAGTAGCTTCCCACGTTCACAATGCAGCAGGGCATCCACTTAGCATGAGACCAAGAAGTCAGCAGCAATCACAAGCACAACTTCCAGTTTTGATTTCCAGTGGTAGCAGATTTTCTATCCTCCGCAGGTATGGCACAAACTGGACCAATGCAACTTTGTACCTGGAATTCAGCTTTAACCACTTAAGGACCGCCTACTGCACATTTACGTCGGCAGAATGGCACGGCTGGGCACATCAACGTATATATACGTTGATTTTAGTACCCAGCCGTGGGTCGCGGGCATGCGCCCGCGACACGGTCCGAAGCTCCGGGACCGCGGGATTCGCGGACCTGATCGCCGCTGCAGTGCGGCGATCCGTCCCTGGAGCGGAAGAACGGGGAGAGCCGTGTGTACACACGGCTTCCCCGTGCTTCTCTGTGGCTGTAGCATCGATCGCGTCATCCCTGTAATAGGGGGACGCGATCGATGACGTCACACCTACAGCCACACCCCCCTACAGTTGTAAACACAACACATAGGCACACATCCCCTACAGCGCCACCTGTGGTTAACTCCCAAACTGCAACTGTCATTTCCACAGTTAACAATGCAAATTTAAATGCATTTTTTGCTGTGAAAATAGACAATTGTCTCAAAAATGTGTCAAAATTGTCCGAAGTGTCCGCCATATTGTCGCAGTCACGAAAAAAAATCGCTGATCGCCGCTATTAGTAGTAAAAAAAAAAAATTAAGTAAAAATGCAATAAAACTATCCCTTATTTTGTAAACGCTATAAATTTTGCGAAAACCAACCGATAAACGCTTATTGCGATTTTTTTTACCAAAAATAGGTAGAAGAATACGTATCAGCCTAAACTGAGGAAAAAATATGTTTTTTTTATAAATTTTTGGGGGATATTTATTATAGCAAAAAGTAAAAAATATTGCATTTTTTTTAAAATTGTCGGTTTTTTTTTTTTTTTTTAATAGCGCAAAAAATAAAAACCGCAGAGGTGATCAAATACCACCAAAAGAAAGCTCTATTTGTGGGGAAAAAAGGACGCCAATTTTGTTTGGGAGCCATGTTGCACGACCGCGCAATTGTCAGTTAAAGCGACGCAGTGCCGAATCGCAAAAAGGGGCAAGGTCCTTTACCTGCATTTTGGTCCGGGTCTTAAGTGGTTAAAGTATAACAATAGGCAATTTTTTTTTTTTTTTTTTTTTTTTTTTTTAGCTAAAGTGGAGAGGGATAAGAACACCTGTCAGTTTTTATTGCACCCATTAGGGGAAAAGTGAACGTAAAAGAAAATCCCAAATTTTGGACTTTCCCTACAACAGCAAAAGTTAATCGCTTGCAATGGGGACACTAGTCCTGGCGACAACCAGGGATTCCCTCACTTTGCAGGGATTTTCTTCTCACTTCCTGTTTGGCTATGGGACAGGAAATGAAGGGAAATCTCCCCAATTGGACACAGATAGCAAAACAAAATGTGACAGGGTTATAATGCTCAGGAATCTACTGTGATTTAAATACTCCATACAGGACAGACAGGAAGAATACACACTTGATTCCCGATTTACTTTGAAGAACTACTGAATCATCCCTAATCAGGCAAGAGATTTATTTTTTGATGATTATTCGATTCTTCTAATGAGATGGAAGCTGCATTGCTCCTCCAGGAAAATATTCTGTCATCTGTGTGCAGTGAGGGAGAAATGTGGAAATCATAAGAGCGACTGAACAGAGTTCTTTTACATACATGTATGAATTTCAAGTGTATTTATCAATTTTACAGAGGAGCCAATCCCTCCTCTCCTTTACAGCCAAGGAAGCTGCCATTTTAGCCTCAGTTTATTCCGCAGTTGTGACGCTGCACATGTAAATCAGTCATACCACCCACCATTTGATGGCTTAAAAGTTTGATTATAAGCACAAGCAACCTTGACAGTTATCATTCATGACATGACTTGAATCCGTTAAAGTGTCACTAAAAATACACATTATAAAAAAACTATCAATAAATGGTGCATTACTGTATTCTGAAAAAAACCTGGTTGATCCTGCTGCTCTCTATCTCCCCCTTCTGTCCAAGTCTCCAATGCAGCTCTGCACATGCTCAGTTTTCAGTGAGTGTCTATGCTGAGCATTTTCTCGCTATGGCATCTGAGCAGCCCATGTGACTATAGAGTTACGCATCTGGTGTATACACAGCTGTAAAAGACAGCCTCCTCCTCCACACCCACTAACCAGCTGAACACAATGAGAACGGTAAATTACATGTAGATTGATGGAGGCTTCACCTCCCTGTAATTCTAAGGCCCCTTTCACACTGAGGAGTATTTCAGGCTTTTTTAGCGCCAAAAATAGCGCATAAATAACGCATAAATAACGCATAAAACACTCCTGCCCCAGCATTCTCAATGCGCTGGCGGGAGAAAAAAAAATCTCCTGCAAGCAGCATCTTTTGAGCTGTGAGAGGAGCGGTGTGTATACCGCTCATTCACCGCTGCTTCCCATTGAAAACAATGGGACACTGCGGTAATACTGCCGGCAATGCGCCTCTGCAGAGACGCATTGCCAGTGGTATCAACCCTTTTTCGGACGCTAGCGGCCGAATACCACGGCAATTCCGACGATATAGCGGCGCTATAGCGCCACCGCACATACTGCCACAGTGTGAAAGGGGCCCAATACTCAGGCTGGAGGGGTGTGATACAGCCTGCCACACATACATTAAACAATTTGAAACAAAAACATTTTATTGATAGTAAAATATTTATTTTTACTCTGTACATAAAAAAAAAATAAGATTTTGAACATGTGACCAGCAGCAGAGGACTAAAAGCTCCTCCTGCATATGTTACCCTGCAGACAGGCTGAGAAAGATCTGGGTCATGCGACAGCTGTATATCAATTAAAAAAAAGGGTACTTAGAATTATTATTTTTTTATTGAAATTATTACAGTGCCATCATCCATAAATAGAAATAGAAGGAACAATTTAAATTTAACGGTGTGTGTTTAGTATCACTTTAAATCAGAGGGTATAATTCCACTTTAAGTTTCTACCATAGGCCACAATTTGGTGATGCTGGGCTTTCATGCCAGGTGGTGCTCCCTAAAACAAAAAGCAGTCTCTAAAGCTGGTCATAGGAGGTCTCATTTTTTTTCTTGATTATCCACAGGCCTAACCAAAAAAAACAAACACATGAACATGCAAGGTGGTTGGGCGAATCCTCCCCATTCTGCCATTGTATTCTGACAGTGAGATTCCTCCGCAGCCACTGACCAACAACAGCTTTCCAACAGTCAACTTCTGTGCAGCGGGAACACCCATAGATGGATCAAAATGTGGTGGCCAGCCCTTACTGAACCGGAGGAAATTTTGATCCGCCTAGGGGTAGCTTTAAAGGAGAAGTCCAGCCTGAGCTTCTTTAGGCTGGGCTTCTCCTCTGGGTCACAGAAGTGCAATTCGTTTTTCACTCCTGTGACCCGTTTTCAGCGGAGAGCGGTATGAAGTCCGCTCTCCGCTGACATCACTGCCATCAGTCGGGGCAGCGCGTCATCACGACTACTAAGTCGGGATCCGCCATCAGATAGCAGTCTCAGCGAGCCGCTGAGACAGCCTCTCCCCGCTGCTCAGTGCTCCAATGAGCATGGAGAAGCGGAGAGGAAAGATGCTGGCTGACAGTTTTTAGCATTTTTTTGTCCTGTTGTAAACTTTTTCACCTTGACTCCACCATTTTGGATTATGTTTTGATCTGATTTTATCCAATAAAGACATTGTTTAACAGAGTGTGGCAGTCCAGGATTTTTTCCAATTCCATGCACCTGTCGGTTTCAGTAGGGTGGAAGCAATCTGAGGGGTCTGTAGCTTTTACAACGGTATCATTTCTTCAGCAGCTTTTCTCTCAGGATCTGTGAGAACTGAGCCATCGGCGGTGTTCGGTGGCTCAGTTCTCAGTGCAGGGACGGAGGGGGACAGATGGAGCAACGGTCTGATGTTCCATCCAGCGAGGCAAGAATGAATTTAAAAATAATTATTTAACCCATACTTCTCTTAAGCTAGGTTCACACTAGCCTGTACAGTAAAATGCAATGTTTTACCTTGCAGGCCAGTGCAGTGTCGGCTCCAACAGGGAGAGATTTGATGTGCGTTTCAGCTCATCGCAGTGATTCGTTCTTTTTTTTCAACTTGACTTCAACTTTATCTAAAGTGTCATAAAGTAACACTTAATTCAGGTCAGTGCACAGCAGTGCAGTGTGTTGTGCTGCCATCTAGTACAGTACAGAAAACTGCAGACATGCTGCATTGTGGTGTGAAGGAGGCACAAAAAAATGGTTTGACCTTTGTTTATCCAGTGCAGAAATACGCAAGTCACCGCATAGTGTGTAAACAGGCCCTAAAATTGTGGTCATATTATTTGTTATGGAGTTTTACTTTGAAGCCGTCACTTAAATCTTTTTAGTAAAAAAAAAAACAAGTCTGCTGGTGAATCTTTGCCGTCTCTCTGGATGCCACAGGGTTAAGGAAGTACATATGTTAGAAGCATTACAGGAAACCAAGGGCCACAAGCAGAATACTTTGAGAAGAAGTTAGAAGGAAGAACATGAGAAGGAAACCAGTGGCGAATACCACACGTGCTTCTCTGTGTTTTATCGGAACATACACAGGAATGATTGGCATTACACCTGCGGCACACAGAAGAAGAAATACCGGAGTTGTCACAAACACTGAACTGCAGAAATAACAGCCACTAAGTGAGAGAACCCAATAGACATAAAAGGATCATCAATGGGTGACCAAACCATGCTGTACTAGTGCAATATGGTCTCATTCATTCTTATTGGCAC
This sequence comes from Rana kukunoris, assembly GCA_029574335.1. Lineage (NCBI taxonomy): Eukaryota > Metazoa > Chordata > Amphibia > Anura > Ranidae > Rana > Rana kukunoris. Next base: position 627,514,124 of record CM056049.1, on the reverse strand, counting down.
CTCAATACAGCTTCCAAATGCACCACAACATGCAGAAACTCTAGCGTGTGTTGTGCTGCTGAAAGCATGCATGATTTCTGGTCCATTGGGGTGCGATAAGCAGCGGGTTCAAATGACTGGCCCTAAATGCATCGTAAAAAAAAAACAGAATGTTGTAAATGGGCCCTAAACAATAACTTCACCTAAAATAAATTTAAAGAAGTTGTAAAGGAAAAACATTTTTGGGCTGAAATGACAGTTTAAAGGGTATAGAGACATAATAGTTAACAGATTCCTTTTAAAAATGATTAAAAATAGATAAAAATCAATCATATAATGAACCTACAGTTTCGTTTCATTTTTGCTGTTGTTTCCTGTCTCTCTGATGTACAGAGCCAGAGAGCCAATAGAGGGCAGTGATGGTTTGTAAAACGAAACTGGATTGGTTTAGACACATAGTAATCACACCTCCTTGATTAGTGAGAAAGCTCCCAGTACCGTGGTTATCAGGAAACAGACAACCAGGAAGTGTGCAGAACAGAAAGGAATTACAGCAACATCAAAGCAAAAATAAACAATGAGGACATGAAACCAGGACTGCAGTAAGGTAAAGGAAGCTATTTAGCTAAAAAAAAAAAAATCCTTTAGTGCCCCTTTAAGTTTTTGGTAGAAGCTAGAAATGTAAGATTATTTCTGTATGAAAAACAAAACGCTAAGAAACTTCTGTAGAAATATAATGTGGGCACATAGAGGCTGCCTACACACACTGCAACAGTCTAAAACAAATGAATATGACCAGCAAAGCTCCGACAATTCCAACAGTTTTAAAAAATAAACCACTTAGACTGAGATCGAGACTTGCCCAGAGGGTAAACTGTGCCTGCGTGTTATACGCAGGGGGCTGTCAAAAGTTTTCTTTCCTGAAACATCCCTCTTAAAGTTACGGTGCGTGTTATATGCCGATAAATACAGTAAATAAAATAAAATAAAGAGTTAAAAGTAGATTTCCTGCTTTATACTAAATGGTTTTAAAGCGCAAACTTCACCCAAAAGGGAAAGTTCCGCTTCTTTGCATCCTTCCACCCTCAACTGTCATGGCACTTTTTTTTGGAGTGGGTACCTGGTTTTTAAAGGTACCCGCTCCCACTTCCGTTCAGATGCACCATGGCAATCCGAGACAGAATTTAGCCCTCCCTCCTTCCTCAGCAGCCTTCTGGGACACACAAGTTCCAGAAGGCAAGGCCTCACTGCCCGTTTTCCTTATTTGTGATGCCGGGGGCCTGCACCCAAAGCTGATTGAAAAATAGGCTTGGGTGAAGATATCACTATATCACTGGATCCCTGGACAGGTAAGTGTACTTATATTATAGGTCAGCAGCTACAGTATTTGTAGCTGCTGACTTACCGTATTTAACCCTTTCACTCCGAGCGTACGCATATATGCGTCCTCGGGTTTCAGGGGTTATACCGGGATGATGTCTGCAGCCCCAGATATCATCCCCGTACCATTGTTTAGAGCCAGCGATTGGCTATTCTGACATAACAACCGATGAGGATAAAAGCCGCTCGGTTGTTATGACGGAGGAGCGGGAGGGGACATCCCTCCCGCCGCTCTGACCGGGCCTCCCGTCCCACCGGGAGACCCGAACCTCCATCCGATGCCTCCGGTGTCCTGGCGCAGATTAAAGCAAAGCCGTAAACGTTCTTTTAGACCCCTGATCCCTCCATAAAGAGTACCTGTCACCACCTATTACTGTCACAAGGGATGTTTAAATTCCTTGTGACAGCAATAAAAAAGTGATCAAAATGTAAAGAAAAAAAAACACAATTTAATATTATAAAAATAAATACGATTTTTTTTTTTTTTTTATTTTAAAGCGCCCCCGTCCCTGTGAGCTTGCGCAACAAAGAAAACGCATACAGAAGCACACGCACACTAGACCTCCTCTGTAACTCTAACATGGTAACCGTAAAAAAAAGTTTAAAGCTTCGCCTATGGAGATTTTTAGGTACCGTAGTTTGTCGCCATTCCACGAGTGCGTGCAATTATAAAGCGTGACATGCTTGGTATCTGTTTACTCGACATAACATCATCTTTCACATTATGAAAAAAAATTGGGCTAACTTTACATTTTCATACCGTGTGACATAAAATATTGCAACAATCGCCATTTTATTCTCTGCTAATATATATTTATTATATATATATATATATATATATAATATATATATATATATATATATATATATATATATATATATATATATATATATATATATATAATGTTTGGGGGTTCTAAGTAATTTTCTAGCAAAAAATACGGATTTTAACTTGTAAACACAAAATGTCAAATAGGCTTAGGAAAGGGTTAAATCGGCGTATAACACGCACTTTTTCCCCCTAAAAAAAGGGGGCAAATCACAGGTGCGTGATATACGCCAATTGTGTACCTCAGAGGTGAACGAGCGCCGCGGAATTCACCAAGCCGTCATCTCCCGTTTACTCGGCTCTCACTAAATGGCCAAGGAGGCTTGCCGCTCCAGATGGGATGAGGAAGCCTGATGAACTAGCGGGTGCCCACCTTGGTTCACCTCTGCAACCAATGTATGAAAAGAAGAATAGGCTGCACACCACGATTGTGATCCAAAATCTTTTATTGGGACATCCCAGAGTGACACCACACGACCAGAGTGCCCGGTAGACGCGTTTCACATGATTATAGGTGCTCAGTCATTACCATTCTGAGCACCTATAATTGTGTGAAACGCATCTACCGGGCACTCTGGTCTTGTGGTGTCACTCTGGGATGTCCCAATAAAAGATTTTGGATCACAAACGTGGTGTGCAGCCCATCCTTCTTTTGAATAAACTGCCTGTGTACAGCGAGTTGTCGGTCTGTGTGTGCGCATGATGTCATACATGGCGTTTAGCCATTCTGAAACACAAAGTTATTCGTTAACATATTAATCTTAGTAAACTTGCCAAAACAAGGTGCAGTTTCATCCAACTCATTTATTATAAATCATTAGATACTTCCCGATATGCGACCACATCCCCTTTCATAGTCGCTAGCAACTGCTTTACTGGACACCTTCACAAATAAAAAAGAAACAGGGAAAAGGCGAATTCGCAATATGATTAGCTAAATAAAAGAAGAGGGAATGAACACTTTGGAAACATGGAAGAAATTAAACATAGAAATAAAAAAATAAATGTAAAAGCCACTTTTATCTCCTATCCAGACTGTGTGACATAAAACAGACGTGGATGTACTGTGGCACAGTGAGCGGTCCTGTGATGCGTGTATCTGAGAAGTGAAGGAAGCCCCCGGGGGGGTCAGTAGAATGTCTCAGTCTCGACCCATTGCATCAGCTTCCGTCATGGACACGGGACTGAAACCGCGCTGCTCAAAGTATGGGACAATGTAAAAATCTAGGTCCATAAAGAAGAATACTATCTGTAGTTTTGTGGACCTCTAGTGAGCTTTCGACACTGTAGACCACAAACTGTTACTCACGCGGCTGCTAAATAGCTAGATCGCAGAGAGCGATTTATCTTGGTTCTCCTCTTTTCTGGAAATACACAGCAAACAGTGAAGTTAGGACCTTTCAACTGAGAAACGCAATGTAATGCAGAGTCCCTCAAGGATCGCCTTGCACCGGTGCTGTTTAGCATCTATCTTCGTCCCTTTTTGAGATTATCAGCAGCCAAAAACTGCTCTACCACTCACACGCAGAAGACAGCAACTGGTATTTCCCATTCTGCAATAAAAGAGAGATCCACAGTGAATAGCTTTTTAGAGACTTGTCTCTCATTTGACAGGCAGTGACTGGATGACAAAGAGTTCTGTCACTTAAACTCAACGGACGAAAACAGAACTTCTCCGTTTCACGCCAAACAAAGGGGAATCAACCTGTAAAAACCTGGACACCCCCGCCCATTTTTTTTGGGCAAAATCATCTCCCCTAGCGCCAAATCAAAAGTCTCGGGGACATCTTTGACTCCTATTGACAATGGACGCCAAATAGGGTCAGTAGTGCAGCGGTCCCACCTCTGCTGCGCCTCTATGTAGACTTACCCCTTTCATCCCCAAAGAAGATTTAGCGGTCGTGGTGGGAGCAATTTTGAACTCCAGATTGGATTATGCAAATGCCCTTTCCTCGGACTCCCCAAATACCAAATCGCTCTTCTGCAAGTCGTTCAAAAATGGCCGCCAGACTTGTGACTGGAAAAAAAACCTGGAATCATCTCACCTCACTGTAATCCCTCCACTGGTTACAGTCAAATGCGAGATTGCTTTTAAAGCTTCTGTCTAACCTGATGTGTCCATGGGAATGCCCCCCAATATCTATGCGATAAAATAAAAGCTCACAATCCCATGCTCCTGCGTCCCCAATCAGAACCTACTACAGATCCCAAAAGCACTACATGTCCAAAGGAGAAAGAGATTCGCCGTCCAAGGCCCCAGACATGGAACGCTTTATCAACCGCATTCGGTTGGAGGCGAATACTTAGCCTTCAGGAGAAAGATCAAGACTCATCTCTTTTGATATCAAAGGAGACAGAACAACAAGCGCCCAAGGATTCAGTTCGCTGTGCCGCGCTATATAAGTTTTTCATTCATTCATTCATTCATTCATTCATTAGTGGGCGTCCTGACTCTCCTGTAGTCAAAGGGAGGGGGCAAGCACGACACTCTACACCAGGGAGAAAGCCTTGCATTACTGTGTGGAGTTACAGAGAGAAGAACAGGAAGTGAGGATTTCTCAGAAGAACTAAGGACATTTAAAAGCAAAATTGAAAGGATGAGGTAAGTGAAGGAGGACTGCACTAAGGTAAAAGGAAGCTATTTAGGGAAAAAAAAAAAATGTACCTTTACAACCTTTTTAATCCCTACAAACCTCCAGCTGCAGACAGGAATGGATCTGAAAAAAATGTGAATGTATACAGCTTGTAAAAAATAAAAAAAGAAGGGGGAAGAACTTGAACCCATACAAAAAGTACAGACATTCACATGAGGATTATGGAACATCACTCTCTGTCAACATTGAACATTTGTAATCCTTGTACTGCTAGAATTGGTAAATAGAAAGGAAAGTATATCATATTTACATTACTTCAGTTACTTCCTGGTTTCCAGGCCTGGGCAAATGATGTCATAATACCAGGAGTCTTCAGGGAGGCATTTTCTCAGCAAAGCACACCCCCCTAAGGGCAGACTGATACCAGGAAGTAAATGCTACATGAATGATCTGCCCTTACTTAAAGCGGAGTTCCACCCTTAAAATCACTTTTTTTCATTACATCCAGCATACTGGCGTCAGCGCCAGTATGCCGTTTTTTTTTTTTTTTTAATGTGCGTACTTACTGTATATCACAACATTGAATTCCAGGCGCACCACGGAGTGTCGCCGCTATAAGGCGTCACGCCTTCCGGAAACAGCCGATTAGCATTCGGTGCCTGCGCACAGACCCAGGAGCTGACTGCGCAGGCGCCGAAAATAGCCAGTCCTAGTTCGGGTTTTTTCGGAGGGCGTGACGCGCTATATACGGCGCCTGCGCAGTCAACTCCTGGGTCTGTGCGCAGGCGCCGAGTAAAAGCCGAATGCTAATCGGCTGTTTCCGGAAGGCGTGACGCCTTATAGCGGCGACACTCCGCAGTGCCCCTGGAATTCAATGTTGTGATATACAGTAAGTACGTGCATTAAAAATCAAAAAAAAAAAACAGCATACTGGCGCTTACGCCAGTATGCTGGATGTAATGAAAAAAAGTGATTTTAAGGGTGGAACTCCGCTTTAAGATGACCACTGCCAGAAATGCTAGGGAGGTGGTTTTCAAAGTAATTTCTCGGCAAAATAAAGCATGGAAACATGGATGTATGGATGGTTGGTTAAGTTTGCTTTGAACATTAAAAAATAAAATTAAAATTATATAGCGCTTGGATTTGTGGTGATCAGTTGCAGCGTACTTCCACTTTAAGTTACATTTACAGTTTGCAGCCAAATTGGAACATCACCTACTATAAGCCGCTTTTTGAAAGCGCACCAAAACCACAGGACATAACAGTCTACGGAAAAAACGCAGCTAACCTGCACCGAACCCGCAGGTACACCGAACTACACCCCCGCGGTGTCTCTAAAAAGTCTGGTCGTCTAAAAAGGCACCCATGAGCCAGTAAAATTTCTTATTGTTTTTGCTGAAAATTAAATGCTAAATACTCAAATACCTATTTCAGACACACATAAAGCAATTTAGCCAACTGTGCTGTTAAATAGGTTTATAAAATGGTGCATTGTAAGGGGCCACGCGATGAACTAGCAATGAGTGGGTATTATTATAAATACAGGATTTATACAGCGCCAAACAGTTTACGCAGCGCTTTACAATATTAAAAGGCAGGGAATACAGTTCTAATACAATAAAATACAAGAGGATTAAGAGGGCCCTGCTCAGAAGAGCTTACAATGCCATAGGGTGGGGCAGGTGGTACAAAAGGTTGTAACTGTGTGGAATGAGCTGATGAAAGTGGTAAAAGATTAGTTGGCGACGCGATAGGCATATGTATGTATTCATGCATGCATCTAAAAACTGCTGATCTACTGGGATTTTCACACACAACCATATTTAGGGTTTACAGAGAATGGTCCAAAAAAGAAAAAATATCCAGTGAGCGGCGGTTGGGTGGAGGAAAATGCCTTGTTGATGCCTGGTCTGGTGAGTCTGGATTTCAGCTGCAAAATTCAGATGGTAGAGTCAGAATTTGGCGTAAACAACATGAAGGTATGGATCCATCCTGCCTTGTATCAACGGTTCAGGGTGGTGGAAGTGATACAATGGTGTGGGGCACATTGTCTTGGCACACTTTGGGCCCCTTAGTACTAATTAGGGGTGCAACGGATCGTCACCGATACGTAATCTGAACGGGTCACCCTGTTCGGATCGGCACACCCCGCGATCCGCTGAGCGCTCCAGAGCCTCGGCCTTGGAAAGTCCCCGGCTTCGGCCTAGCTCCGGCCATCTTGGTACACCCGGCGGCGGCCCTCCTCTCTGTTCACACCCACAGAGAAGGAGGAGCCCGCGCTCGAGGGAAACACACGTCGCTGTCTGAGGTCGCACTATTGTGGGGGTTACTGTCTGAGGTCTGCACTACTGGGGGGGGGGAGGCTACCGTCTGAGGTCTGCACTACTGGGGGGGGGAGGCTACCGTCTGAGGTCTGCACTACTGGGGGGTGTCTATACCGCCTGAGGGGGGGTCTGCACTACTGAGGGGGGACCATAGTGGGTGGGGGGGTGACACAATTTATTTATTTTTTGTACCGAGTGACGCCACTGCAGTGGGGGGGGGGGGGAGATGTGGATATTACGGTGGAGGGGGGGGAATTTTTTTATTTTTTTTGCAAAGCCTAGGTGGTCCGAAGAAGGGGATACGTGTTGATGTCAGAAGTTTGACTAGCAGGTGCCGTGAGGTCCAGTATCAGCTGCTTGAAAAGCGCTTACTTTCGATTGTTTTGTGAGTAGGACCATTGCTTTTTATCTTGTTTTATTAAAAAATTTAAAGTGGTAGTGCACAAGGTCAATGCGCCCTCCTTTCTTTTCTTTTTCATTTTAGCCATATGAACACCCTTTGTTCTGTGGAGGGCTGCAAGACTCCAGACTTTGCCGTTAGACTATACTGTTATACCCAGTTTGGCGATACACCAGAGCGCAGGAGGATTTTGTGTCTGGCTGGGGGTTAGTCAGCCAGAACAGCTTATTAAGGAGGAACAGGAAGTGAGAAATTCAGACAAAGAAACAAAAACATTTAGAAGGGAAAATCGAAGGAAAAGGAACGTATTTTGAAAAAAAAAAAAAAAAAAACCTTTGCAGCCCCTTTAAGGCCGTTCTGAATGCAAAGGGGGAACTAGCAAGGGATAGATAGAGGCTAGTTCATGACTGAATATATAGACTAAACCCCACTGGGCCTACTTTTCTAGTTGTAAGTCCATAATGTGTGTCTATAATGTTAGATAAATATTCACAAAACAAGTCTGCAGATAACAGGCGACATTTTTATTGCACAGACTGATCTTTGTTTGGTGCTCTTCGAGGTTCCTTTATATAAAAGCATTTTACCATTTTTTTAGGTTAGAAAGACTTGTATCCTGCTAAACATTGTTTATGTGCTAATTATCTTCTGACTGACTACAGATGTTACAGAGAGAACTCAGTGTGAAGCCAACAGCAACTTGCTGCTTCTGCTAAACAAAACACACTTTACTTGTGGGAAGTTTTTTTTTTTAAAAAGAGAAAAATAGCAAACATTTCTCTCTGTTGAGAAATCTGCAAGCCCTAACCTGCAATGGCTAAAGTGTACCTACCTACCAACCTCAGGGGATGTGGATGTTTATTAGAAGATGTAAAAATAAAAGGATTCAATGCAATGTGTGCCATTAAAGTGGTAGTAAAAGGTTAATACCAGTTATTCCATATAGCCCCCCCCCCCTTTACCTAATTATTATATATATATATATATATATATATATATATACACATAAAAGGTTAATACCAGTTATTCCATATAATGTCCCCCCCCCCCTTACCATATATATATATATATATATATATATATATATATATATATATATATATATATATATATATATATATATATATATATATATATATATATATATATAATTTTGTGTACTTACCCATTTTTAATCTGCTCGCCATGTGATCCTGTAGCTCTGGCTTCCATGTGTCAGGCAGTGCTCAACAACAGCTGTGAATTCTCAAAACCATGCCTTCACCCATAGCCCAGCCTTCACCAGTGCACTCTTCTCCCCTGCAGCAGCCACTCACTGACAAAGAGAAGCCAGAGCTGTCGGATCATGTGACCAAAGCAGAGCTCTATAAAATAAATCTCCTCTAGCAAGTCGATGGGGCAGGCTCCCAAGTATGTGACCACTCTGACAGCCAATCATAAAGATTGTGTGATTAGGAAGTCCATCTTGCTTCCCAGTGTTAAGGCCGGTGACACGTCATATTCGGCTCCCCCATCACAGACTGCTCCGGAAGTGCTGCAGCGGCCATCTGCGATGCGTTCCAATGCATTTACGACACTGCACACCAGCGAAGTCGTCATTCAGAGCGACGCGGCCAGTTGGCCTCACGTCCTTGCTTCGCTCGGACGGCTCGCTCCGCTCGCTCGGCCTCCTGGCTCTTTTTTAAACATCCTCCAATCCACGGGGATGTTAAGGAAAGAGCCTGGATGCGAACGAGGTTGCGCTGGTGTGCACTGTCGTAAATGCATTGGAACGCATCGCAGATGCGTTTGGAACGCATCACGCATGCGCAGTTGGCCGCCACAGCACTTCCAGGGCAGTCTGTGATGGGGAGCGGAGTATGACGGTACACCGGCCACAGACGGTTTGAATCTCAGCCAGCTATTCACTGGTTGTTAATAAGCGGGCAGCTGCTAGAATCCTCCACAAAAATGCTACTGCTCCTAGATTTTTGAAAACACTCCCAAAAACTGCAAAAAGGCTGGCAAAAAAATAAAGTGCTTTTTGAGTAGTGCTCATGAAGCCTTAAACTGGGACACCAAGACCCCTTTCACAGAGGAGTTTTTCAGGAGAATTTTTTCAGGACACACATGTCATACTTACCTTGGAGGCCGTCTCGGCTCCTTCCCACCACCACCCCCCCTCCCCCCCATCAGATAGTTTCCCATGAAGGGGGTTGTCTCCCAAGGGGGGGTTAGCTTGCGGGCGCGCTCCCGTGATAAAGCCGCCGACTGTATCACTCGCGACCGCCCCCCGGCGCGCTACATCATTGATTTGATTGGCAGCAGCGGGAGCCAAATGGCGGCACTGCCATCAATCAACCAATGAATGAGCCGAGAAGCCAGTGCGTTCACATTGCGGGACTTTCGTGGGGGTCAGGTAAGTAAACGGGGAGGGGGGGGGGGGGCAAAAATCCTCGGATGTTTTTTCACCTTAATGCATAGAATGGATTAAGGTGAAAAAACATGTACCTTTACAACCACTATTACCTTAATGCCATCTAAACCTTTTGTGTGCAGCAGGCTCCCTCAGCCCCCCTAATACCTGAGCCCATCTCTATCCAGTGATGTTGTACGAGAGACTTGGATGTCTGGGACTCGCATCCTCATTGGCTGAGACAGGAGCGCGGTGCCATTGGCTCCCACTGCCGTCAATCAAAATCAGTGAGCAGCGAAAAGGGGCAGGGCCAGGCCACGGCTCTGTGTCTGAAGGAACACAGGGAGTTGCAGGTCAGATTAGGTGCCCCCATGGCAAGCTGCTTGCTGCGGGGGGCACTCAAAAGGAGGGATGGGCCAAGAGCGCAAGCGAGGGGCCAAAGAAGAGGAGGACCTGGGCTGCTCTGTGACAAAAACATTACACAGAGCAGGCAAGTACAACTTGTTGTTTTTTTTTTTTTAATCCTTAAAAATAACAAACACAAGACCTTAGTATCAATTTGATCTCCACCGCAATTATCTTCTGAGCAAACTTTGGAGAAACCCACATTGGCCACCAATGGGCAAAGCTCCCGTTACATGTAAATTGTGTATCGTAGTCTCAAATGTTGACATTTCTCTTGTGTTTTTAAACGAATGTGACCCCTACAATAAGTCAAAAAAAATAAAAAATTGGGGGAAAAAATGTTTAATTTAGATATGTTCCATAATGGATTACGCTACTTACAACAGACTTAATATATGCAAGGATAGAAAGAACTACTGGTTTTATTCCTTGTGGACACTAGTTCCATCTTCCATGCAGTTTATAACATAACCGCACTGAAAGGGGCAAAATCAAGTCAATACATATCCTCAAAAAATAAGTGTGTGTATAATTATATATATATATATATATATATATATTATATATATATATATATATATATATATATATATTATATATATATATATATATATATATATATATCCATCCATGCAAGGAGAACATGCAAACTCCAGGCACATAGTGCAGCATTTGGGATTCAAACTGATGATTCTAGTGCTGCCACTTGGCCACGGTGCTTCCCATATGCCTCTTTAACCACTGGCCGCCTGCCCACCGTCAAATGATGGCTGGGTGGTGCGGCTCTCGTTCTGGGTGGATCTGTGTAAAGAGCCACGTAAACACGGAGATGCCGGTAATCAGCGCTCCTCAATTCACACTGACAGAGTGCGAGGAGAGGGCCAAGCCGATCAGTGGAATCTCCTCACAGGAGACAGCTAGGTATGTAATCAGGGCACTGATCGTTACAATCAAGTGCCCACCAGTGTCAGCAATTAGTGCCCAAAAGTGATGCCAGTCAGTGCTGTCCATCAATGCCGCCCAGTGCTGGGACAAGGCCATTTGGTGGCCAGGGCGAAGATGGCAAACTGCGCCCCCCCCCCCCCCCGATTTTAAGAAACGGCGGCATTTGATGGGGAAAACTGGCAGCACACTGGTGGCAATTGATGGGGCACACTGGCGGCAATTGATGGGGCAAACTGGCAGCACACTGGCGGCAATTGATGGGGAAAACTGGCAACACACTGGCGGCAATTGATTGGGCCCACTGGTGGCAATTGATGGGCACACTGGTGGCAATTGATGGGCACACTGGTGGCAATTGATGGGCACACACTGGCAGCAATTGATGGGGCACACTGGAAGCAATTGATGGTTACAGTGGCTGCTTTTGATGGCACAGTGGCTGCGTTTGATGGGCACAGTGGCTGCGTTTGATGGGCACAGTGGCGACAATTGATGGCACAGTGGCTGTGTGTGATGGGCACAGTGGCTGCGTTTGATGGGCACAGTGGCTGCGTGTGTTGGCACAGTGGCTGCGTGTGTTGGCACAGTGGCTGCGTGTGTTGGCACAGTGGCTGCATTTGATGGTCACAGTAGCGACAATTGATGGCACAGTGGCTGCGTGTGATGGGCACAATGGCTGCGTTTGATGGCACAGTGGCTGCATGTGTTGGAACAGTGGCTGCTTTTGATGGGCACAGTGACTGCTTTTGATGGGCACAGTGGCGACAATTTATGGCACAGTGGCTGCGTGTGATGGGCACAGTTTCTGCGTGTGATGGGCACAGTGGCTGCGTTTGGTGGGCACAGTGGCGACAATTTATGGCACAGTGGCTGCGTGTGATGGGCACAGTTTCTGCTTGTGATGGGCACAGTTTCTGCGTGTGATGGGCACAGTGGCGACAATTTATGGCACAGTGGCTGCGTGTGATGGGCACAGTGGCTGCATTTGGTGGGCACAGTGGCTGCTTTTGATGGCCACAGTGGCGACAATTTATGGCACAGTGGCTGCGTGTGATGGGCACAGTTTCTGCGTGTGATGGGCACAGTTTCTGCGTGTGATGGGCACAGTTTCTGCGTGTGATGGGCACAGTGGCTGCGTGTGATGGGCACAGTGGCTGCGTTTGGTGGGCACAGTGGCGACAATTTATGGCACAGTGGCTGCGTGTGATGGGCACAGTTTCTGCTTGTGATGGGCACAGTTTCTGCGTGTGATGGGCACAGTGGCGACAATTTATGGCACAGTGGCTGCGTGTGATGGGCACAGTTTCTGCGTGTGATGGGCACAGTTTCTGCGTGTGATGGGCACAGTGGCTGCGTTTGGTGGGCACAGTGGCGACAATTTATGGCACAGTGGCTGCGTGTGATGGGCACAGTTTCTGCTTGTGATGGGCACAGTTTCTGCGTGTGATGGGCACAGTGGCGACAATTTATGGCACAGTGGCTGCGTGTGATGGGCACAGTGGCTGCGTTTGGTGGGCACAGTGGCTGCGTTTGGTGGGCACAGTGGCTGCGTTTGGTGGGCACAGTGGCTGCGTGTGATGGGCACAGTGGCTGCTTTTGATAGGTTGCATGGCTCATTTAAAATAACACAAAAAAAAAATAATCTGACACTTTTTATTAATAAGTACTGGTCACCTCACCTCAGTCAGCCCCCCCCCCCCCCCCAAGAGCCCCCCTCCCCAACTAGCCATTTTCTTTTCTGCTTACTTTACAGTTCAGCAGTCTGTTTTGTAGCAAAGACACAGGTTCCAGCTAAAGCCAGGCAGGCTCCTCGTCCTTGTCGGCGGATCCTCCTCTCTAGCTGCCAGGCATCACAGGCAGCGCCGACACAGCTCCCTGGGCAGCCCTCGGAGTCCTCCATCTCCCCCCTCGCCTCCGGCCGTGAGTGGAGTGACGTCACGCCGCTGACAGGGAGAGACCAAGACTCCTCCGTAGGGGGAGTAAGCAGACAGGGAAGGGAGCAGGGGCGGGAGGTGAGAAACGCGGATGCAGGAGTGGCGAGCGCACATGGCAGACGCTAGCTATGACACACAGGTCACTTTACTGGAGGCTGTGGCAGAACTTCACCTGCGGCTGCGCCCCCCCTCCTATACAAAATGGTAGCGCCCAGGGCACTTGACCCTTCTGCCCCTGCCTTGTACCGGCCCTGATGCCGCCCATTAGTGCCCCGGTTAATGCCGCCTATCTGTGCCCACCAGTTCCACATATCAGTGCAGCCTATCAGCGCGCATCAGTGCCGCCTATCAGTGAAGGAGAAATCTGGGAAACGTAGGGGTTTAGGGTGGGCAGAGTCACTAAGTGGAGATGCACTTAGGCCCCGTACACACGACCGAGCTTCTCGGCAGAATCCAGTGAGAAGCTCGATGGCAGACATATTCTGCCGAGGTTCTCGGTCGTGTGTACACTTCCAACGCTCTCTTTTTCCTCGATGTTCAATGAGGACTTTGGCTCGATGAGCTTTTCCGACCGCTCATCGGGAACCACGTCAGGCGGAACGGTAGGTTTAGCCCGACGAGGTTCTCGTACATGTGTACGCGGCCTTAGGGTTAAAGTTCATAGGTCAAAGTTCGATTAGGGTTTCCCATTGAAGATTTAGGCTAGGACTCAGGAATTGGAACAGCGACCTCCCCCAGAGGTCAAAGGTCAGAAGGCAGGTTCCCAGAGGTCAAAGGTCACATGTCGTGGCTCACGCACCCCCACCAAAGATTACCGCCTAGGGGTTCAAACAAGTCGGGGTAAGCGTTGGCGTCTTAACCCTACTGACAGAAACTAAGAAAAAAAATTGGGTCCCCCCCCCCAAAAAAAAAACACCCAGGCGTGTTGTCATTCTAAAAGCCCGTACACACGATCGGATTTTCCAACAACAAATGTGTGATGGAAGGGTTTTGTCTAATAATCTGTGTGTACGCTCCATCGGACAATTGTTGTCAGAATTTCAGACAACAAATGTGGGATAGCATGCTTTAGAATTTTCTGACAACAAATGTGTCTTGTCAGATTATCCCATTGGACCTTTAAGGGCAGTTTCTGGGAGCACGCAGACATTTTCCAGTGTGTAGGAAAATGTCTACAGGTCCGGCCTAATGCTCCCTTTTTGATTAGATGAGGACAGGAGGAGTATTCCTAGATTCTGTATTGTCAGGACTTTTGTAGTGTATATGTATTCACTAATATGATATTAATTTGCTGAAATAACTTATACACAATTTTGCCTTCCAATATAACAAGACATAAATCAAAAAGCAGCAAGAACCATTTAAAAGGCCGCAAGAGTCAAAGCAGAAAACAGAAGCAGTATATCATGTAATAAAAATGTACTTGCTTGTAAGTAATTCATTTGCTGCAGTGTTATGCAACATGCCGCAAGTCACATGACACAAACAACGACACCCCATTCACACTGTGCTCATCCATGTGACAGCAGAGGCTACATCAGCAATTTGAATGGCAGCTGTGATGTAACGCCGGCCGTGTTTAGACATGTCATAAATGGCATGTAGAACAGAATAGAAATACCAATGGTGTGCTGGGTACTTTTTCCTTCACACCTAGTCACCACACCCACAGGCCTCATAATACAAAGTTACCACAGCCAGGAAAAAGCAATGTGCCCCCAAGACCCCTTTTACACTGAGGCAGTTTTCAGTCGTTTTAGCGCTAGAAATAGCGCCTGAAACCTGCCTCCCATTTATTACAATGTGTGCTTTCATACCCGAGCGGTGCGCTTGCGGGACGTTTAGAAAAGTCCTGCAAATGCCCCAGCCCATTGTAATAAATGGGCAGCGCTTACAAAGCGCCTGAAAAGCGATTCAGATGTGCCACAAAACTGTATTTTCAACCCCTTTTGTGGGGTTAAAGGTCCCCGAAAGGCAACACAAAACAGCGGTAAAGCACCACTCGTTTTAGCGGCGCTTTACTGCCGTTTAAGCTCCTCTTTTGCACCTCTAGCGGGGCATTTTAGCCCCAAAAAAGGCCCGGCGCTCTCAGTGTGAAAGCAGTCTAAGGCCTCATACACACGATCAAATCTGTCTGCTGGAAACGGTCTGCCAGACCGTCCCAGCAGACAGATTCGATCGTGTGTACGGGCGAACCGACGGATTTGGCCAGCCGACAGATTTGAAAGCACGCTTTCAAATCTGTCGGCTGGGAACCCGTCCACCCGACATGTCTGCTGGTTAGTACGCTAACCAGCAGACATGTCTTCTCGCACATGCGTCGAATGGTTTCGACGCATGCGCAGAAGTGTTTTACTTCCTGTTGCGGTGACGTGGCGGCGTCAATGTCACCGCCACGTCAGCGCGCCGTCTGCCGGCGGGGATTTTGGTTTGATCGTGTGTACACGATCAAACCAATACGTCCCCAGCAGACAGATCTGTTCAAATCGGTCGGACAGACCGATTTGAACAAATCTGTCTGCTCGTGTGTATGGGGCCTAAGGCAACTTTCACACTGGGGCTGCCCAGCATCAGTGCCGCTTTAGCGGCGTTTTTCGGCCGATAGTGGAGTGCTTTAAGCTAGCGACCGAAGAAGAGGTGAAAAGCACTCAAGTTGCGTCCAAAGAAGTTTTCAGGTGCTTTGAAAGCACTGCCCATTCATTTCAATGGGCAGGGCATTTTGGGAGCGCTGTAAACCACCCTAACGATGTCTCTTTGCAGGACTTTTCAGAACGTCCCGCAAGCGCACCACCCAGGTGTGAAAAGTCACAGTGAAATGAGTGGGAGATGGTTTTTAGGCGTTATTTAGAGGCGCTTGCTTGCGCTAAAACACCTAAAAACCGCCTTAGTTTGACGCCAGCCTTAGACAGTTTGGCGATATTGCATCTCTTGAAATAGAAAAGAACACCTTGTTTATCCAGGACTGACCCAATAATGATACTGTACATGGAATACTGAATTCAGTGCAGAATGTAGAGGCTACAATAAAGTAATACAAACAAACTATGTGCATGAGCCAAGAGTAATCACAAAATGTACAAAACGTATCTTAATGCAGCAAATTGATACAATCTTCCATATGCCAGATAAACAACAAGGTATAGAAATAGACTCACAGAAAAAAAAGCTCTATCTATCCATCTATATCTGTTCCATTCAGTCCAGCTTGTGGCTTTAGACTGGGGCTTGCTTACACCAGATGCACTTCATGCCATTGCAATGCTTTCCTGTACATTTAAAAAAAAATACAGCATGCCTCCTTTTTGTTGCACTAAAATGAACTGGAACACACATGAACACATGTAAATGCAACTCAGTAAGAAATAAAGAAATCATAAATGATGTTGAAGGGCTCGTTCACACTAGCAGCCGAGGGGCGGTAACACCCTGCAGCCGAGTCTCCCCCATTCACAGATCATGTTACAAGCAGTGTAATCCATGAAAGAACTTTTCTCAATGGAGAAGACGGTTATTTACCAGCTTCAAGAAAACTTGGATTAAAACACACACACACAAACACACACACAAACACACACAAACACTGCACGATTTGGGCTAAAATGAGAATCACGATTTTTTGCTTAGAATAAAGATCACGATTCTCGCGGTGTAACATCTTTCACATTATAGAAAGAAAAAAAAAATGGGCTAACTTTACCATTTAGTATATATATTTTTTTTATTATTATTATTAGGCGAGCAAATATTGTGCGACATAAAATATTGCAACAACCACCATTTTATTCTCTAGGGCAGCCATTCTCAACCACCCTAGGGTTCCTCCAGAGGTGGCTAGGGGTTTCTTGAGCTGTGGCTGATTTACCTCCTGTTTGATGGTGCCTACTATCTGAGCCAATGGTATTACACCAATGATCTTCATAGTTCTCTGTAAGGGGGGCATTCTTACCACTACTGTAAAAAAGGACATTCTTCTCACTGGCCACCAAAGTAAAGGACATTGTTCCCACTGACCCCCAATGAATGGGTTTTATCAGGGGTTCCCCGAGACCTAAACATTATTTTTAGGGTTCTCCAGTGGTAAAAAGGTTGAGAAAGGCTGCTCTAGGGTCTCTGCTTAAAAAAAAAAAAAAAAAAAAATGATATCATGTTTGGGTGTTTATCATAATTTTCTGCTAGAAAATTACTTGATTTACTTGTAAGCAACAAATGTCAGAAAAGGTTTTGTCTTTAAATTAGTTAAAACTTCCTTCATCTAAACGAGTTCTTTCCTTTGATAAAAGAACAAAGAGATACTTTGTTTCTACTTATTGTGTTGTAATAAAACTTGGAAGGCTGCCTGGATATTGTTTTTCCAGCTGCGAGAACTCTATCCACTTGTTAGAAAGATCGTGACATGCTGTTTTGAAGATCAGGAAGGGAAAAGGATTGCGATTTCGATTATTAGGCTCCATTCAGACCTAGGCGTTTTGTCGCCTGAAGCCCGACGCTGAAGCAGCCTGACATACGCTGCAGGGGAGAATTTACATTGTCGGCTATGGAGATGGTTCACATCTCCACGCCGAACGCCGATACGCCAGAAACAAGTCCCGGACCCTTTTTTTCAGGCGTATCGGGCATTCGGCAATAGCCGACATTGTAAACATCACCGCTCCAGCAAAAAGAAAAAGGGTGTTTTTTCGCCGCAAATCGCGGGGACAAATCGCCTTTTTCATGACGCCCAAATATGCTGCTGCCGCAGACGCCCAAGTCTGAATGCAGCCTTAAGGAATAATCGTGCAGCTCTTAGGCCCCGGACAGTATGTCTGTTTTTCATCCATCCGTTTTCGGATACATGTATCCCTATGGGATTGCGGATGTCAGCAGATGAACATCTGCTGACATCTGATCGCATCGGTCTCCGCTATCCTCTGTTTCTGCAGATGGAGGAAAATCCTATTTTTCTATCTGTCTGCGGATCGGATAGGGTGAACACAGACGGTCCGTGTTCATCCGATCCCCCTATAGAGGAAAGCAGAGATCTGACAGGGTGGTCCCTGCACAGTGTGCGGGAACCGCCCTGTCATCTGCCGGCTCAGCGGGGGATCAACAGAGCGATTCCCGCTGAGCAAGCGGGTGTATAAGGAATGGATCCTCACGGGTTCCATGGGTGTGAAAGGGCCCTAACACACACACATTTTGGGCTAGTTGCACATCAAATCGGAACGTCCCCTTTAAGCACATGATGGCGACGTCTTCCCTGCCAGTATTTTTTTTGGAGTTAAAAAAAAAAAAAGGGAAGAACCTTGCATGCTGTAATTTCAATTCTGTAATCCCCAAGCTCCCATACACCAGATGACAGGTAGAGCAGGTCAAACACCAAGCACAGCTACACTACTTGTAGGATAAACCCTTCCACCATTTTCTGTCCAAGTACAATACAAAGCAAAAAAAAAAAAAACACCAATGTTTATAAATGTATTTGAAAAAACACGCCAGTGTGCACCATGCAGACTAATGAGCTCCAATGATCTGAGGTCTGATGCCCTTTAAGATGAAGCCACATTGCAATAATTCCGGGAGATGTAGAAATAAGGGGAAGTCAATGAAAGGTGACACTTCCTCTTTATAACGTTGTAGTGTTCTGATCACATACCTCCCTGTCTTAGCCGATCTTTATAGAACACAACATATTTACAGCTAGACTTCTATATCCTGACAGTGAAAGCAATCCATGAGACATACTAAAGACAATACAATTAATAGAACACAGACTTACTAACAAGGCCACAAATTGCATCATAATGATCTATAGGAAGTGCCAAAGATAATAGTACTGGTTTATGTCTATAATACTCATTGTACTATAATCTACAGGCCACACAAAAACAATAAACTGAAAAAGACACTGTCAGAGTAGCAGAGCACCAATATGCAGTACCCCCCGGCCTCCATAAGGCTCCATTCACACCTGAGTGTAGCACAGCGATAGCTGCTGCAGCACTTTTTTTTTTTTTAGCTTTGTGGGTTTTTTTGTGGAGTGGCAGCATTCACTTGAATGAGCCTCCCTCTGTTCCAAAGAAGCTCATGTACCAAATGTCAACACAGAACCAGGAGTGTTTGGCGGTGTGTTTTCTTGTCACCCGACAAGCAAAACCGCACTGCGTTTGGGGTGCCATTAATAATTGCATTGCAAATGCGTCCCGCGATTCTGGAATTGTAGGCAGAATCGTGCCGGTACCGCCTGCGATTCAATTCACCTAGGTGAGAATGGAGCATTAGTCTTCCTGCACATGGGTGCATTAGGGGCTTACAACATAAAACGCTGGCCTTTATCTGCACCTAGGAAGGCCAGGTTCTGTACATAACTGTACATAGACATGCATGGCCATACAGTGGTACTCAAGTAAACTTGCATATGGCAGAGACACTTTACGAACGCAGAATTTTTTGTATTGAGAACACCCCATCATGTCTTTTAGATCCCTTTCACACCGAGGAGTTTTTCAGGCGGTACAGCGCTAAAAATAGCGCTGCTATACCACCTGAAAACTCCTTCACTGCCTACTCAATGCGAAAGCCCAAGGGCTTTCACACTGAGGCAATGCGCTGGCGGGAGAGAAAAAAATCTCCTGTCAGCAGCATCTTTGGAGCGGTGAGAGGAGCAGCGTGTATACCGCTCCTTCCCAATGGTAAAATGCGGCAATACCACCCGCAATGCGCCTCTGTAGAGGCGCATTGCGGACAGTATTAACCCTTTATCGGCCGCTAATAGGGGTTAATGCCGCAGCGCTAGCGGCCAAATCGCGCGGCAAATCCGACAGTATAGCGTCGCTATTTTTAGCGGCTCCCGTCCCAGCCTTAGTACCAGGAAATCACTGGTTAAGTATGCTCTTGAGCGTATGGTGACAGGTACACTTTAAAGCCTAACTCCAGGCCAGGTTCGAAAAATAACATTAGCCCCTCCCTCCCCCACTTACAGCAGATTAACAATGCAATTCTTATTTTTACTTACCATAACCTACAGCTCCCATGATAGCCAGGGCTCCAATCTTCTTTCCAGTGCTGAAATGAGAGAGGGCCCTGATGAGGCATAGATTAAGAAGTTCACTTATTTTTTTATGTGCATTTATCATTTTTTTATTTTTATTTTTAGGAGCCTGGTACCATGGGATATGTAGTTCTTGGAAATTAAACAGCAGAGCAGAATCTGCAAAGCATGCAGGGAATCCAGGAAGTTGTGTAATGCCTGGTACACTCTGCTACCAAAACAGTTTTTTTCAATTCAACCCAGCAAGCCGATTGAAAAACAAAAAAATTGACGGGTCAGGTTGGAGCTGCTGTACGAAAAATCCGTGGTAGTACAGTGATCTCCCCTGCTATTCTATTGAGCCATGAATAAGCACTGATCCAGTGCGAAACGCGTCGGCTGTTCCTTGTTTCCACTGCTGTGACCCTATTTTTGTACATGCTGTCTATTGAATAAAAGACCACCCATCAGGTTTTGGAGTGCGGCTATCCATTTTTCTTTGTCTTCATTTTGCTATTCTATTGTGTTCTGACAGAGAACTTGTCCCCCCACCAGAACACTCAGGTCAGCGCTCTCAGCCATTGGTCGGCAGACCTTTTTCAATCAAGCCCCTTCGACAGAAGCCGGCCATTCAAACCGGCTGCAGTACACACCGGCCAAATGACAGCCAGTTTCTATTGAACCCGCCAATGCCGCCAGACATTCGGCCAATGTGTATGGGGCTTAAAGTGATGACCAGAAGACAGGCAGAACTCACAACATAAAAGTAAGCTTATATTTGATTGTCAAAAATAACGATTGTTTGTATTGCTAATTCAATGCTGACGTTAAAAATCAAAAATGCAGCAAGCAAGCTTTTTAACACCACAAAGGAAGCAAGGAAGGAATGGACCAGTGTGCAGACATACATAGAATTTAAAAAAGGTATACATTTTATTGAGCTTTTCTTGCGCTAAAAGATGCCAGTAATGGCCGACAAATTCATATTTACCAAAATTCGTGAAATTAAAAAATCAAATGTAATACAGTGGAACCTTGGATTACGAGCATAATCCGTTCCAGGAGAATGATTGTAATCCAAAGCCCTCGCATATCGAATCGAGTTTCCCATAGAATTCAATGGAAAAAAAGAGAATTTGTTCCTCATTGACTTCTGGCTACATGCGGTTTTGCATGCAATAGAGGTGGGGGCGCCACAGAGACTCAAACCGAGTGTGTGTGTGTGTGGCCCATCGGTCTGTTATCCTTCGGACCAAAGTTTTAAAACTTGCTTTAAAAAAAAAAAAAAAAAAAATCGGACTGATGGACGCCTGACCATCAGTCCAAACCGATCGTTGGTACGCAAAAGCATTGGTTGAAAAACCTGTGCATGCCTCAGAATCAAAGTCGACGCATGCTTGGAAGCATTAAACTTTGTTTTTTCAGCACGTCGTTGTGTTTTACGTCACCGCGCTCTGACACGATCGGTTTTTAAACTGATGGTGTGTACCGCACATCAGACCATCAGGCCACTTCAGTGGTGACCCGATGAAAACGGTCCGTTGGCCTATTCTCATGGGATGGACAAATCGTGTGTACGCGGCCCGAGAGACTGCTCGGCTGAACTATTTCTGGAGTGATTTCAAGTACCGTATATACTCGAGTATAAGCTGAGTTTTCGCCAAAGTGCATCCTGCATTTTCGGTACCAAAATTTCCATTCGGTGCCCCTCTAGTGCATTTATATGCAATTCAATTTCGACTGGAGCATACTGCTGAAGGACAGATTTAAATATATACTGTCTTTGTGATGTGAAACCAACAAAGCCTTGTGTCTACCTACAGTACGTTTACATAAAAATTGATACCTCAAATTCTAAAAAAAAAAAAAAGGGGGAAGAAGAAATTCACAATCTATTTCAGGGATCCTCAAACTACGGCCCTCCAGCTGTGTCGGAACTACAAGTCCCATGAGGCATTGTAAAACTCTGACATTCACAGACATGACTAGGGCATGATGGGAATTGTAGTTCCTGAACATCTGGAGGGCCGTAGTTTGAGGACCCATGATCTATTTAAACCAATTTACCCTTGAGTTGGCCAAACACTAAGGCCGGGTTCACACCTATGCGAATTGAGTGCGGCTTAAACCGCATCAAATACGCAGAACATTTCTAAATACATTGTTTTCAATGAGGCTGGTTCACATATGTGCGATGCATTCGCACTGCGCATTGCAGTAAAAACGTGTGCAGATTTTATGTCTTGTGGTGCGGCTCAGGTGCGAATTCAGTCCCATTATCTTCTATGGGTACGCAGCTGATTCGCAGATGTGTTCATTTCTCTTCAGGAATTTCTCTCATTCAGCTCAATACATTTCTCCCCCACTCTCCTCTCACCCGGAACTTCTCCCAGGTCTCCAAATTCGCAGCTAAAACGCAATGGATCTGCTGAACACTTCCCTTATCTATCTGCAGAGATTACAGAGCTGAAATTCGCACCGCACAAGTGTGAACCCAGCCTCAAATCTTAGTCAAATAATTTCCATTTGATTGCATTTTGATTTCCTATCGTTCTTACAGTAAACTGTCTTTTCGACTGAAGTGATGGGAAACTTTTCTCAAATTAATTTCACAATAAATGCGATTATTGTTCGGGAAATTCCATTCATATTAGAAGCGTTAAACGTTAAAAGCAAACAAACACTTTTAAAAGCACCTTCAACAAGTGTCTATTGGAATTAACGAATGTGCCGACGGGATTTTCCACAGAAATGTTCACCTGAACATCCAGCAGTGTATGGCCAGTTCCCATATAGTCATATTAATAAAGCAATAAATCTAGTGAATCGCCATGGGACGTTGCATTTGTTATGTTATTCTAGTTTAAAATAATCAGAACAGTTAAAATACTGATAATGGTAAAAAAATAAAAATAAATTATGGCTACAAAATATCAAAGTCAATTTCCACATAAATGACAAAAACATCAAAGAGAAAAATGAACTCACACGGCCAGTGACATAATAAAAAAAAGCTCTGCGATATCATAAGAGCATTAATTGCTCTGCATACATGAACAAATCAATCTTAGAAAAGATAAGATGATTTATGGACACATCAGCACAAAGGTGCTCTGTCTCTGAAGGGTGACTCCAGAATATTTATGAGTCATTTAAAGACTGAACGGAAACCAAGAAGACAGTGTGATCAGTCATAGTAGATTCTACGCCACAAGACAAGTGACAAGTCCCACATATTGTTTACTTACTAATAGATCAGGAGGTGCAGGAGACTGGGGGGGGCATTTCAGAGAGCGCATCACACCAATGTACAGATGGCATGGGGTACTGCTCATAAGTCTTCATCTACAAGTTTGACATTGTAGGTTTCCCTGAACCAAGACCGGGATTGCGGCTGTTATTTGCTCCTGGGCAATTATATATATTTTCTACAACAAATTCATTTTGGTGACATTTTGAGCCCCTCGGAGTATCCACAATATTTCATAAACCTTGATCCTCATTTTCCTGTATTTTTTCCGATCACTGCCAGCATTCACGCCCCTGATGAATTGTAACCCCTCAAAATGTGTTGGCTTTATCTATGGATATTTTATTATAATAAAAGTTATACACTTAAAGTTTTCTCATCCTTTACACTTTATTTAACCTGTATCTACATTCTCAACCAGTGTTTTGGAACTCTAGTTCCCTCTAGTGGTTGCTGCGCTGTGGCTGATTGACCCCTATTTGATGGCGCCTGAATAGTTCAGGGTGCAATGCCACTAGGCAGAGCCAACTGTATGACACCAATCATCTTTTCAGCTCTCATTCTGACCACAACTGTATGGGTTGCCATTCTTCCCACCCACAACCAAAGAAAGGGACATTTGTTTTCCCCCCATAATCCCTGTTGAATTGGATTTAGTATGGGTACCTCAAGACCTGAAAATTATTTTAGGGATTCCTGTGGGGTAAATAGGTGGAACTTAGATTATTTAACTCTTGGTCTAAATCAGGGGCCTTCAAGCTTTCTAAACAAAGGACAGGTTTAATGTCCTTCGGACTTTAGGAGAGCCGGACTAGAGCCAGTGGTAGTAGAAAATGTCCTGGCGCCCAGATGGAGTAAACAATGCCCCATGGTTGGTGTCCATTGGATGGAATAGTGCCCCATCGTTGGTATCAGTTGGAAGAAATAGTACCCCATTGTAGAAACCAATGAAAGGAATTTTTTGCCCTATTTTTAGTATCAGCAGAAGGAATAGTGCCTCGTTGTTGGTATGGTACCCCATTGTTGGCATGAGTTAGAAGAAATAGTACCCCATTGTTGGCATCAGTTGGAAAAAAATAGTACCCCATTGTTGGCATCAGTTGGAAGAAATAGTGCCCCATTGTAGATACCAATGAAAGGAATTGTTTGCCCTATTTTTAGTATCAGGAGGAATAGTGCCTCGTTGTTGGTATCAGTTGGAAGAAATAGTACCCCATTGTTGGTATCAGTTGTTTTTTTGTTTTCGTTCAAACGGTAATCCGTCTATGGCCAGCTTAAAGGGGTTGTAAAGGTAAAAAAATGTTTCCCTTCCTTTACCCTAGTGCAGTCCTCCTTCACTTACCTCATCCTTCCATTTTGCTTTTAAATGTCCTTATTTCTTCTGAGAAATCCTCACTTCCTGTTCTTCTGTCTGTAACTCACACAGTAATGCGAGGCTTTCTCCCTGGTGTGGAGAAAGCCTCTTGAGGGGGCAAGCAGGAGGGTCAGGACGCTCTCTATTTTGCAGAAAGAGAAGGGAGCGGTGTGTTAGCGGGCATCCTGACACTCCTGTTTGCCCCCTCAAAAGGCTTTCTGCACACCAGGAAGAAAGCCTTGCATTACTGTGTGGAGTTACAGACAGAAGAACAGGAAGTGAGGATTTCTCAGATGAAAAAGTATGTTTAAAAGCAAAATGGAAGGATGAGGTAAGTGAAGGAGGACTGCACTAAGGTAAAGGAAGCTATTTAGGGGGACATTTTTTTTTTTTTTTCCTTTACAACCCCTTTAACTGTACGCTGCACCGTCACAATCACTGCAGTAGCTGTTGGTGTGCAGGAGGCATGTTGGACTGCTGGAGGTAGACCTCGGCTCTTACACAGAGAAGACTGCTCTTCATCTTCAGATTGCTGCTGGAAAGGCGATTTTTATTTTGTTTTATTAAACAAAAGTATTTTTATGCTGCTTCACTTTTTGTAATCTGTAACAGACAGGGTATAACTACCTGATAATTGTTAATACTACAATTTCCCTTATTTTCATTGGACAAACCTGCAGATAACAAAAGTTTTGCTCATTTTGCATGACATAAGAGATACAGATATAAGTATTGTTGTGTCTTTCAGAAATCATAGTTCATGAAGTGCACATATAAAAGGAGATCAAAACAAAAAGGAATTCACCACAGTGATAGCTGAATTCCTCCAAAGAACTCCAAGGGCTGGCTCACACCATGTATATTGATCTACATAGGCCAAGGCAGGGGCCTGAAGGATAAGATGTTTGAAAGTGCACTTATCCTTTAGGCTGGGTTCAAGCAGGAGTCTGGTGCGTCCCCGTTCACCGTTTTTGGCCGAGTTAGTTGTACCTGAAAACAGACCAAAGGAAAGTATTGGAGATGGATTTGCTGGTGTCCTATCAGGAAGCTGCTACCCATCAGAATATGTAACTGAAGGGACGTTCCCACACAGCCATCTTTTTTTCTTTTTTTTTTATCTCTCCCACATCAGTCTCAACCCGGGGATCACCCCGTTGGTTCAGCTCACCCACACAGCCATCTTGATACACCCGCACTCATTCCAGTCAGAAGGCGACAAGCCGACATCTTTACACCCACTAAAGTCTTTATTTCACACTTAGTTTTACCAGTAAATGAAGCTTATATAGTCAAATACAGTATTTGGAAGTCTGTGGGACTGTGTTGATGTTGAATTTTAAAAGCAGTGGTGTTGTCAGATTAGCAAACTTGTGATCAGCAGACTTGCAGATGCCCATCACAGACTTCCAAATACTAGATTTACCCATAAAAGCTCAGTTTACTGGTAAAACTAAGTGTGAAATGCAAGACTTCAGTGGGTATATAGAATGATGTCTGCTTGCCGCGGACAAGTGCGGGTGTAACAAGATGGCCGTGTCGGAATGTCACTTCTGTTACATATTCTGATGGGTAGCTGCTTTCTGTCAGGACATCGGCAACTCCAAACTTCTTTGCTTCTTTATTGGTGAATAAAAAAGGGAGTAAAAACAAACAGGGGCTCAATGTTCCGGCTCACAAGTACTGTGATCAAGGCTTGTAATCTTTAACGCGTGAGCCCCTGTATGTTTTTACTCACTTTTTTTTATGCATCATTAAAGCGGAAGTAAACCCATCGATTTAACAGTTTCAAAAAGCAGTTAAATTTCCGGCATTGCGAACTGTCACATTGGTTGTGCTCTCAACCAAACTGTCAAACCATCCAATGGCTGGTGTCATAACTGATCACATGTGCAGCACTACGGCAGTTGAAGATTAAACAGAGGCCAAGATGGCAGCTTCCTTGGCTGAAAATGATAGAAGGGTTTAATTCCACTTTAAGCAACAAGGATGTTTGGAGTTGCCGGCTCTATTCTTTGTATTTATGTCTGTACCGGTGTGAGAGAGCATCAGAGCCAGAACACCCATTATGGATCTTATTACAAGCCTGCAAAGGACTTACACGAATTGTATTATCTGCTTTTACATCTTAACAAGGAGTTCTGGTCAGAGCTAGTGTTTCCTATGTGCCCGCTTCCCACCCTAATGCTGTGTTGACCTGGTTTGCAGTGCATAAAAATGCAGACAGCGTTTTTACACAAGACATTGCATGTAACAACTGCGCTGCACAGACTTGAATCAATGTCATTTGGTGACACTTTAATAAAGTTAGAGAAAAGTAATACATTGTATACATTGTACTGCCCCCTACACAAAATACACCAGAGCACACACATTATAGCTAGCAGGCTGATGAGAACGACCCCTAAATGCCAGTCTATCTCCAGGCTTCATACTTTCTGCATCACTAACCCGGAAACATGTAGACTTCAAAGTCAACGTCTGATCAACCACTTTAAAGCGGAGGTCCTCCACAAATACAAATACTGCATCTGCTGACTTTAAAATAAGGACACCTACATGTCCAGGGCGCCCGCAATGTTGGCACCCGAGGCCGACCCGTCGCTTGGTCCTCGGATGCTGCCACCACCATCTTCAGTAAGGGAATTAGGAATTGAAGCCTTGCGGCCTTACTTCCTGGTTCCCTACTGTGCATGCGCGAGTCGCGCTGTGCACTCCAAATGGTCCATGCTGCCTTCTGTGACCCGTGCGTCTCCCAGATGACAGCGGGGGGGGCAGAAAGTGACGTAGACCCCTGCAGATTCTGCGGGGGGGGGGGGGTAAATGGCCCGAAGTGGGTGCAAATACCTGTATACCTAAAAGGTGCCAAATGTAAAAACGGAGGGGGGGGGGTCCGAAAAGCGCATGTTCCATTTTTGTGTAGAACTCCGCTTTAACCGAGAGGGGATGCAGGCACAGCCATACCAGCCTCTCCTCTGTGATGTGAAAAAAAAGTGGCAAGGATTTGATTTGGTTTGATGATTACAATCCGTTATCAGCTTGTAAAGCAGCCGATCAAACCGATATCAGTTTGGCCAGATGCTTTTGAGGGCAGAGAGATCTGGGGTCTAATAGAACCCAGAGCTTTCAGTAAAGAGTACCCGTCACTGCCCATGACATCACAAGTAAGGCTGTCACCATTTCATGGGTGTGCACAATTTTAAAGTGTGACATGTTGGGTATCGATTTAGAACAAAAGATAATTAGGACAGCCGCAAACCCATCCAACGTAACTTTAAAGCGGATCTCCACCCTAAAGTGAAGATCCGCTGATCGGAACCCTCCCCCACTCCGGTGTCACAATTGACACCTTTCAGGGGGGAGGGGGGTGCAGATACCTGTCTAAAGACAGGTATCTGCAACCACTTCCGGCCCGCAGTCTCGGGCAAAAGACGGGTTTTTTGGCGACATCCCGTCGCCCCCCCCCCCCGTTGTGTGCTGGGAACTCTCAGCTCCCAGCACACAGCGGGAGCCAATCGCAGCGCGACTCGCGCATGCGCCGTAGGGAAGCGGGCAGTGAAGCCGCAGCGCTTCACTTCCTGGTTCCCTCACCGTGGATGGAGGGGGGGAGCAGCAGGGTGACGAGCGATCGCTCATCCTCTGCTGCGGACGCCGCTGGACTCCAGGACAGGTAAGTGTCCTAATATTAAAAGTCAGCAGCTGCAGTATTTGTTGCTGCTGGCTTATAATATTTTTTTTCTAGTGGGCCATCCGCTTTAATGTAAAAAGCTGGAAACAGGCACTACAAGTCACAGCAATGGAACCTAGGACAACTGACGCGTTTCACACTAACGTTAGTGTTTACTCATAGCTGAGGTATCGATTTACTCGCCATTGTTTTTTAGATTTTTATCAAAAACTGAGCATTATATTGTTTATTTATGCACTATAATTTAATAAAGTGAATTTGTTTCTGAAAATATGCATTTATAAAATGGTTGCGCAAATATCGCGACAATTCCAAAAAACAGAAGCAGTTCAGAGACATCATAGCAACTGAAAAGTCAATGATCCTATTCAAAAACACTGCATATCTCTCAGACTATGTCTGTAGTGCTGTGAGCCTCAGCGGCTTAGTGGTTAGTACTTATGCCTTTCAGTACTTGAGGCCTCAGATTTCTAGCCAGGATGGAGTTTGCATGTTGTTCATGTGGGTTTCCTCACACAGATATAAGCATGGGCACCCTCCAAACTCCTCTCTTCTTTTTTAGGTCCAATCTGCTGCAAGTCGGTCACTCCCCACCCCTCACATGTAAACAAAGGGGCGGGATGCTGGTGACAACAGTGGCCAATATGGACACATGCCTATATTTAGCCAATGACATGTGTCCTTATAAGGGCAGTGATGACACAAGCACCCGCCCCTTTGTTTACATGTGTGGGGAATAACCCGGCCTGCAGATAATTAGACTAAAAAAACAGGGCAAAGTGGAAGTTGGGAGAATGCCCGGGCTCATCGCCATTTCCACACTCCAAAGACATGCTGGAGGTGTCTACCTGTGTGTACAAATTACCTAGACACTTGTATCATCACATTCTGCATGCTGTCCCCAAGCCTGAGCAATTAATGGGGGTTAAGGAAAGACCTGGCAATCTACATCAAAGAAAAGTCCCCAAGAACATTCTATGGAAAGGGTGACGAAGCGCATCAGACGTCAGGAGCGGATACAACTAAGATCTGTACATACAGGGACAGGACAATCAATGTTTACATCCATCCCCCGACACCCCACTCCAACTCTCACCCCTGTGACAACTCTGTACATCCCTGCGATCTGATGTCACTGCCACTCACAAATAATCATTATGCAGAAAACGAACGCTACAAGTCCGATTTCCTGGGAAACAAATACATGTAAAGGAAACATGGCAGTCATAGTGCGGTGACCCGTCGATTGTGATCAATGCAGGGGACAATGTTTACATCTGTATCATACAGAACACACACAGGTCATTCTGGGGTAGCCGCTCGCTTCAAACCCAGAATATAGAGATTTATTGTTCCCCAAGTACACAAAGGCACACGCCTGGCGGGTTTATCTGCTGCACCTGGCATAGCAGTAGATGCAAACTCTAATTATCGAATGCATACAATCACTCGGCTGCACTGAATCTGATCGCGTTCCCATTGCACAGATTATAAGATTGCATGGTGCAATTTGAGATGTGATTGAAAACGTACAATCTTATCTTCTAACTATCATCTGAAATCCACTTCCTCGTGTGTGGCATATAGAGGAAATGGGTTGGCGGCTAAAGATTGGTTATTCCCAATGGGAGAGATCAACTGGAAAAGAAAAAAAAATCGATCATTTATTGAAGTGTGTATGGCCACCATTAGATCTACCAACAACTCTGTAGTATCAGGGTCTGCTGGATTGGATAGCGTAGATAGGTTCCATAGGTGGCACGGTGGCACGGGACGCAGACAGGTCGGGGGGGGGCGCGGGACGCAGACAGGTCAGGGGGGGGGCGCAGTCAGGTCAGGGGGGCGCAGTCAGGTCAGGGGGGGCGCAGTCAGGTCAGGGGGGGGCGCAGTCAGGGGGCAGCGGGGCGCAGTCAGGTCAGCGGGGGGGCAGGGGGCAGCGGGGCGCAGTCAGGGGGCAGCGGGGCGCAGTCAGGGGGCAGCGGGGCGCAGTCAGGTCAGGAGGCAGCAGCGGGGTCAGTCAGGTCAGGCAGGCGCAGCGGGGGCAGTCAGGAGGGCAGCGGGCGCAGTCAGGTCAGGGGGCAGCAGGGGGCAGTCAGGAGGGCCGCGGGACGCAGTCAGGTCAGGAGGGCAGCGGGACGCAGTCAGGTCAGGAGGGCAGCGGGACGCAGTCAGGTCAGGAGGGCAGCGGGACGCAGTCAGGTCAGGAGGGCAGCGGGACGCAGTCAGGTCAGGAGGGCAGCGGGACGCGCAGTCAGGTCAGGCAGGCGGGGACGCAGTCAGGGTCAGGGGGCGCAGTCAGGGGGCAGCGGGGCGCAGTCAGGGTCAGCGGGGCAGCGGGGCGCAGTCAGGTCAGGAGGGCAGCGGGGCGCAGTCAGGTCAGGAGGGCAGCGGGACGCAGTCAGGTCAGGAGGGCAGCGGGACGCAGTCAGGTCAGGAGGGCAGCGGGACGCAGTCAGGTCAGGAGGGCAGCGGGACGCAGTCAGGTCAGGAGGGCAGCGGGACGCAGTCAGGTCAGGAGGGCAGGGGGCAGCGGGACGCAGTCAGGTCAGGAGGGCAGCGGGACGCAGTCAGGTCAGGGGGGGGCAGCGGGACGCAGTCAGGTCAGGGGGGCGCAGTCAGGTCAGGGGGGCAGGGGACGCAGTCAGGTCAGGGGGCGCAGTCAGGTCAGGGGGGCGCAGTCAGGTCAGAGGGGCGCAGTCAGGTCAGGGGGGCAGCGGGACGCAGTCAGGTCAGGGGGGCGCAGTCAGGTCAGCGGTCAGGTCAGGGGGGGCGCAGTCAGGTCAGGGGGGCGCAGTCAGGTCAGGGGGGCGCAGTCAGGTCAGGGGGGCGCAGTCAGGTCAGGGGGCAGCGGGACGCAGTCAGGTCAGGAGGGCAGCGGGACGCAGTCAGGTCAGGAGGGCAGCGGGACGCAGTCAGGTCAGGAGGGCAGCGGGACGCAGTCAGGTCAGGAGGGCAGCGGGACGCAGTCAGGTCAGGAGGGCAGCGGGAGGGTCAGGAGGGCAGCGGGACGCAGTCAGGTCAGGAGGGCAGCGGGACGCAGTCAGGTCAGGGAGGGCAGCGGGACACAGTCAGGTCAGGGGGGCGCGGGACACAGTCAGGTTAGGGGGGCGCGGGACACAGTCAGGTTAGGGGGGCGCGGGACACAGTCAGGTTAGGGGGGCGCGGGACACAGTCAGGTTAGGGGGGCGCGGGACACAGTCAGGTTAGGGGGGCGCACGGGATGGAGTAGGAAGTTTTTATTATATATTAATTTTTCTTTAGGGAGTTGGCAAGGAAGATTTGCAGTCTACCCATCACCTGCCCATGATTGATGGGCATATTTTGGTTGATGGGTTGTCGAGCCCCAGATTAGGGTATGCCCAGGCACATCTGGCACACCCTGTGCCCACGTCTATGGTAGGTCCTCACATTACAAAGTTTTGGTCATTCTAACATGTCCAGAGATCGGAAGGTATATAAAGGCTGAAGGGGCTCATTCTCACAAGCAACTATCACTGCCACCCCTCTGAAGAGCGATTTGTGATTGATGGGTGTTGGACAGGCGGTGAGGAAATGACAGGTCACCTCTTTATCGCTTTTAACCCTCACAATACTGACCGGGCATTGTACACAGCTGCAGCGTAGTCCATAACAATGTGCAAGATGCGGTTTAGGACAGATGTAGACGTGCATCCAAACTGCTCCTCTGAAGAGCAATCTGCTTTTGGATGGCTTTTCAGGAGGTGACAGACAGGTGGTAAGGAGGTGATGCGATGCCCGTTTTAATGCCATTTTAGCAGACAAACTTGCCATAACATTTATCGCACACAGTTGTGGGGCGTTTGCGCCGCTTGAATGGATTGCGACATTTGTAGACGCAGCGTAAGCACGGCATATAGATGCCCGTCCACTGCCACCTTGGAGGGCGCTAATAACACAGATCAACCGTGCATTTTTATCACCCCTCGTCCGTGGGCATCTAATCTCAGCCTTTGTCATAGAGTAGAGCACCGTGCTACATGTACAGCGCCATCCAGGTGAATGCCCATGTGATGGATCCTATCAGAGATTGCATGGTCTATAGGGAGCTCTGCATACCAATCAGTCTGATCCATGAGACAGATTAGCTGAAGGTGACAGCTGGTTGTAGAATCCACGATCTGCGCACACACACACACACACACACTGGCCATACACTAAACAACCTGATTGTACAATTCACATCCAATCTATGTCATATGGCTGACATAATGCACCCAATCACTATTCAATGGTTTATGTCAGATGTAGTATGCATTGTACAATCAGATCGCACAGTGTATGGTCAGTCTAGGACGATGTCACAATGCGATTACCACCACAACCTGCCTGTGTCTCTGATCCATGCGATCTGATCTCAGCACACACACACATCGATGTATATCGTGCCTGTGTGTACACACACACCACTCCTGGGCACAGGCTGGCTGTGATGAGCGCTGCATGTTGCTCTCCCCATACATCATAGTGATCCGTGTCCAGGGGCATGCTGGGACTTGTAGTTCCTCACGTGTGGAAGGGCCTGCATGCCCATGTCTGCTCCCCCCTCCCTCCTTCCCTTCCCCCGGGTCCATGTACTCACCGGGCCGGATCTCCCCGGATCACAGCGCTTCCCCGGACTGTGCGCACCGCTCCGCCCAATACAGATCCCCGCTCAGCGCAGATAACGGTCTTTCCATCCGAGTGTACCCGCAATCCGTTCCCGTTCCGTCCCGATTCTCTGTCCCCCACTCTCAGCCTCTCTCTGTTCTTTCTCTTTCCCCTGATACCCCGACGATACTTACACGCCAGCCCACTCTTTCACCTCATTGGTCCCTAGCCTGCGGAAGGAAGGCGTGCTAACAAAAGAGACGTTGTCTATTGGACACGCGAAACGTCAGTCACTGTGGGATTCGGGGTACCGCCCACTTCGTGTCCAAAGCCTTGCTTGTGTCTGGCAAGGGGCTGTCAATCAACAAGTGACGTCTCACGCAAGGGCTTTGATTGGCT
Organism: Rana kukunoris; assembly: GCA_029574335.1. Lineage (NCBI taxonomy): Eukaryota > Metazoa > Chordata > Amphibia > Anura > Ranidae > Rana > Rana kukunoris. The sequence goes on along the minus strand of CM056049.1, from coordinate 627,480,637 downwards.
GAAATGCCAAGCTAAGGGCAGCCCACTCAGTGGAATCAAAGATAGTTTATAGGCTCAGCATGTTGACACCCCCCGGAAGGAGAAGAAGCGTGATAGGCTCAGTGCGTGTTTTAGTTCCCACACCTTCACTCTGATTGGTGGTATGTTAAGTCGATTGCAGGATAAAGCTAGACATGATTCACAGACAGTGTGTGAGGGGGAACTGAAAGCAGACACATGAGGCTGAGAAGGGATTACATCTGGTAAGGACTGAAGCTGTTTGGAATAAGACTCCTCCATGTAAAAAATGCCATAATGTTCTGAGTAATAAACCTGCTCTGGTTAAGTAGTACATCGGCCTGTGTGTGTAACTTGCTGAGCAGATACTGGCAGCATTGCTAGCAGCACCTGAGAGACACAGAACGTCCAGGGGACATAACAGTTACATTGTAATCTATGACTTGTATATGGAGAAGAACGTACGAGAGATGAGTCTGACTGGCATCTTTTGGTACGTTACGTACATTATTATGTAAGCATCAGAGGTCCCCCGTTACATCATAAGTTGCACGGAGGCCCCCCATTACATCAGAGGCTGCACGGAGGCCCCCCATTACATCAGAGGCTCCCCCATTACATCAGAGGCCCCCCATTACATCAGAGGCTGCACGGAGGCTCCCCCCATTACATCAGAGGCTGCACGGAGGCTCCCCCCATTACATCCGAGGCTGCACGGAGGCTCCCCCCATTACATCCGAGGCTGCACGGAGGCCCCCCATTACATCAGAGGCTCCCCCATTACATCAGATGCTGCACGTAGGCCCCCCATTACATTAGAGGCTGCACGGAGGCTCCCCCCATTACATCAGAGGCTGCACGGAGGCTCCCCCATTACATCAGAGGCTGCACGGAGGCTCCCCCATTACATCAGAGAATGCACGGAGGCTCCCCCCCATTACATCAGAGGCTGCACGGAGGCTCCCCCCCATTACATTAGAGGCTGCACGGTTGGTCCCCCCCATTACATTAGAGGCTGCACGGAGGCTCCCCCCCATTACATTAGAGGCTGCACGGAGGCTCCCCCCCATTACATTAGAGGCTGCACGGAGGCTCCCCCCCATTACATCAGAGGCTGCACGGAGGCTCCCCCATTACATCAGAGGCTGCACGGAGGCTCCCCCATTACATCAGAGGCTGCACGGAGGCTCCCCCATTACATCAGAGGCTGCACGGAGGCTCCACCATTACATCAGAGGCTGCACGGAGGCTCCCCCCCCATTACATCAGAGGCTGCACGGAGGTTCCCCCTATTACATCAGAGGCTGCACGGAGGCCCCCCATTACATCAGAGGCTGCACGGAGGCCCCCCCATTACATTAGAGGTTGCACGAAGGCCCCCATTACATCAGAGGCTGCATGGAGGCCCCCCATTACATCAGAGAATGCACGGAGGCCCCCCATTACATCAGAGGCTGCACAGAGGCTCCCCCCATTACATCAGAGGCTGCACAGAGGCTCCCCCCATTACATCAGAGGCTGCACTGAGGCCCCCCCATTACATCAGACTGCACAGAGACCCCCCCATTACATCAGAGGCTCCCCCATTACATCAGAGGCTACACATAGGCTCCCCCATTACATCAGAGGCTGCACGGAGGCCCCCCATTACATCAGAGGCTCCCCCATTACATCAGAGGCTACACAAAGGCTCCCCCATTACATCAGAGGCCCCCCCCATTACATCAGAGGCTGCACAGAGCCCCCCCCCATTACATCAGAGGCTGCACAGAGCCCCCCCCATTACATCAGAGGCTACACAGAGCCCCCCCCATTACATCAGAGGCTACACAGAGGCTTCCCACATTACATCAGAGGCTTCCCACATTACATCAGAGACTGCACAGAGGCCCCCCATTACATCAGAGGCTGCACGGAGGCTCCCCCCATTACATCAGAGGCTGCACGGAGGCTCCCCCCATTACATCAGAGGCTGCACGGAGACCCCCCATTACATCAGAGGCTGCACAGAGACCCCCCATTACATCAGAGGCTGCAAAGAGGCCACCCATTACATCAGAGGCTGCACAGAGGCCCCCCATTATATCAGAGGCTACACATAGGCTCCCCATTACATCAGAGGCTGCACGGAGGCCCCCCATTACATCAGAGGCTGCACGGAGGCTCCCCCCATTACATCAGAGGCTGCACAGAGGACCCCCATTACATCAGAGGCTGCACTGAGGCTCCCCCATTACATCAGAGGCTCCCCCATTACATCAGATGCTTGCAGACACATCTCTCCTCTCCCTCAGGGATGTACAGGCATTCAATACTGCTTAGCAGATCAATGGGCTGCACTAAAGGCAATAGGCACAGAGATAGTGAAAAAATATTTGTTTATTTAAGATTAAGCACACGTGTAAAACAATAACAGAAGAACCCTAAAAGTGACAAACAAAGGAGAAACAAAAAGAAAGTGGGGGAGAAGGAAGATGAGGAATCCACCTTCTTTAATGTAGTCTCTTCTCTTCACATGGTCTTTTGGCCTTCTCACTTATGACGTCACCTGGATTGCTCGACCCTCCCCTCCTCTTCACAGGGGGGGAAGAGCTACCTTGCAATGGCCAGCCTCCTTCTGGCCTTCTTGCTTCAATCGCATACCTTGCAATGGCCTGGTCTTTTGGCCTTCTCACTTATTGACGTCACCTGCTCCACCCCTCTCCCCTCTTCTTCACAGGGGGGGGGGGGAGAGCTGACGCCATATGCATTGATGTCAGGTCAGGATCTGACCAACATCTATATATCTGGCCTTCAATCGCATACCTTCCAATGGCCAGCCTTCTGGCCTTCTCACCTGTTCACATGGCTCAGACTCGACGACCATTGACCGGCATAGTCCCCTGCTGAAACCACCCTTCTAGGTGTATGACGTCACCCTGGGTTGCTCGACCCTCTCCCCTCTCCTCACAGGGGGGGAAGAGCTGACGCCATATGCATTGATGTCAGGTCAGGAGCTGACACAACATCCAGTGGCTGACCATTTCCCGTGGATGTGAAGGAGACACTGAGACACCAGATCAGCCTGACGGCGAATCGCTAGCGACTGATAATGGACAGATGCTACAATGCACACCAATATACTGTGATGCTGCATGTTGTATATATAGGGTGAGAAAATGTGTCCCTCCCATCGTCATCTTTTTTTTTATTATTTATTACTGAGAAAATATAAAAATTCAAGGCATGGAAGTGCTATGCAGAAATATGCAAATTTACAAAAAACAAGCAACGTGATTGGTTAAGACAGACTCCTCCCCCTTATACATAGGCAGCTGTGTCTTTTGTGTATTAAAGCTTTTCCATTTATAAGACATACATTTAAATCATTTTGCCAACATATTTTCCACAAGAGAAGTATATAATTTAATGTGTATTTTTTATTTTTATTTTAAATATTCTATATTAAAGCCTTTCCATTTGTAAGACATTTGAAACATTTCACCAACATATTTCAAAAGTGAAGTTTTTCTTATAGATATTTACAACCTCCATTTTTGTGTATTTTTATAAATATACATTTTTATTGGTAGCTGCCTTTAATTTGGATTGCTTTTTAAAATACACATTTACAGTATATCCCGAATTCCAAGTGTGTCGCCGTGGAGATGAGCCGTTACATGGAGATGAACCTACATGGCTCACCTGGTCTACTCCCTGCTCTGTAATTAAAGTGTCCTCTATGAGCAAATAGTAGACATGTGCAATTCCTTTTGTTTCTAATTCGTTTTTTAACGAAAATTCGGAAATTCGTATTTCCAAATTTTTTTCTGAATTTTCCTATTTCCGAAAATTCGAATTTACAAATTTTCGTATTTCTGAATTTTTCAATTTTCAGACTTCCGAAATTTCAAATTTTCGAATTTTCGTATTTCAGTTTTTTTTATTTCCGTTTTTTTTTTATTTCCGTTTTTTTTATTTCTTTTTTTTTTTTTTACTTCCGAATTTTTCACTATTCGAAAATTGAAAAATTCGAAAATTCGGAAACTTGAAAATTAAAAAAATCGAATTTTCGAAAATTTAATAATTCGAAAATGTAATAATTCGAAAATGTAATAATTCGAAAATTTAAAAATTCGAAAATGTAAAAATTCGAATTTTCGAAAATTTAAAAATTCGAAAATTTAAAAAATTCGAAAATTTAAAAAGTGAAAAATTCGAAAATTCGGAAACTTGAAAATTAAAAAAATCGAATTTTCGAAAATGTAATAATTCGAAAATGTAATAATTCGAAAATTTAATAACTCGAATTTTCGAAAATTTTAAAATTCGTAAATATAAAAAATTCGAAAATTTAAAAAGTGAAAAATTCGAAAAGTGAGAAATTCGCAAATTCGAAAACTTGAAAATTAAAAAAATTGAAAATACGAAAAATTTAAAAATTCGAAAATACGGAAATGTTTCAATTTTCGAAATTCAAAATTAAAAAAATCGAAAATTTAAAAATTAGAATTTTTTCATTTTCAAGTTTTCGAATTTTTCAATTCGAAAATTTGAAAATTTGAAAATTCGAAAAGTGAAAATTTTTAAAATTTGATAATGAGAAAAATATGAAAATGTAAAAATTCGAAAATTTAAAAATTCGAAAACAACTGGCCCATTGCCAAAGTACGTCCTGTTTTTAAAGATGGATATCTCGGTAACGGCAGCAGCTGCTGCCACAACCGAGATATCCATCTCTTCATGGGCCGTTTGTGTTAATGATAATGGCGGTCGCCGTTATCGGTGGCGGGAGAGGGTCCCGCCACTCTCCCGCGCCCTCCGCCGCTTACCGTTGCCGTCGGTAGCGGTGGAGGCGATCGGGTCTGCTCGTCGTCTGTCCGGGGATGTGACTGAGGGAAAAATGTCCCTCAGCCTTCCCAATACCTCTGCTGGGCGGAAGTGACATCAAAACGTCAGTCCCGCCCCAGCGTCTTAAAGCGAATCTCCACCCTAAAGTGAAGATCCGCTGATCGGAACCCTCCCCCCCTCCGGTGTCACAATTGACACCTTTCAGGGGGGAGGGGGGTGCAGATACCTGTCTAAAGACAGGTATCTGCAACCACTTCCGGCCCGCAGTCTCGGGCAAAAGTCGGGTTTTTTGGCGACATCCCGTCGCCCCCCCGTTGTGTGCTGGGAACTCTCAGCTCCCAGCACACAGCGGGAGCCAATCGGCGGGCGCAGCGCGACTAGCGCATGCGCCGTAGGGAACCGGGCAGTGAAGCCGCAGCGCTTCACGTCCTGGTTCCCTCACCGTGGATGGAGGGGGGAGCAGCAGGGTGACGAGCGATCGCTCGCCCTCTGCTGCGGACGCCGCTGGACTCCAGGACAGGTAAGTGTCCTAATATTAAAAGTCAGCAGCTGCAGTATTTGTTTAATATTGTTTTTTGCTGAACCATCTGCTTTAAAGAGACATTTTTTTTAATGCCATTTGAAAAAATGACATTTTACATTTCTTATTTTTTTTGCATTTAAGCCTAAATATGAGATCTGAGGTCTTTTTGACCCCAGATCTCATATTTAAGAGGACCTGTCATGCTTTTTTCTATTACAAGGGATGTTTACATTTCTTGTAATAGGAATAAAAGTGATAATTTTTTTTATTATTTATTTCAGTGTAAAAAATTATAAACGAAATTGAAAAATAAATAACAAAAAAAAATTTAAAACGCCCCGTCCCGACGAGCTCGCACAAAGAAGCAAACGCATACACGAGTAGCGCCCGCATATGAAAACGGTGTTCAAACCACACAAGTGAGGTATCGCCGCGATCGTTAGAGCGAGAGCAATAATTCTAGCCCTAGACCTCCTCTGTATCTCAAAAAATGCAACCTGTAGAATTTTTTAAACGTCACCTATCAAGATTTTTAAGGGTAAAAGTTTGACGCCATGCCACGAGCGGGCGCAATTTTTAAGCGTGACATGTTGGGTATCATTTTACTCGGCGTAACATTATCTTTCACAATATATAAAAAAATTGGGCCAAATTTATTGTTGTCTTATTTTTTAATTCAAAAAAGTGAATTTTTTCCAAAAAAAAATTGCGCTTGTAAGACCGCTGCGCAAATACGGTGTGACAAAAAGTATTGCAATGACTGCCATTTTATTCTCTAGGGTGTTAGAAAAAAAATATATAATGTTTAGGGGTTTTAAGTAATTTTCTAGCAAAAAAAATGTTTTAGTCTCGTAAACACCGAATCTGAAAAACAGGCTCGGTGGTCAAGGGGTTAACAAATAAAAAACTGAAAAATTGGGAGTGCAAAATTATTCAGCCCCTTTACTTTCAGTGCAGCAAACTCTCTCCAGAAGTTCAGTGAGGATCTCTGATTGATCCAATCTTGACACAAATGACTAATGATGATAAATAGAATCCACCTGTGTGTAATCAAGTCTCCGTATAAATGCACCTGCACTGTGATAGTCTCAGAGGTCCGTTTAAAGTGCAGAGAGCATCATGAAGAACAAGGAACACACCAGGCAGGTCAGAGATACTGTTGTGGAGAAGTTTAAAGCCGGATTTGGATACAAAAAGATTTCCCAAGCTTTAAACATCCCAAGGAGCATTGTGCAAGCGATAATGTTGAAATGGAAGGAGTATCAGACCACTGCAAATCTACGAAGACCTGGCCGTCCCTCTAAACTTTCAGCTCATACAAGGAGAAGACTGATCAGAGATGCAGCCAAGAGGCCCATGATCACTCTGGATGAACTGCACAGATCTACAGCTGAGGTGGGAGCAGTGTTGTAACTAACAGCGTTTAAATAAACGCCGTTAGGTAACAATGCCTCTTTTGAGGGTAACGAGTAATTTACTAGATTACTCTTTCCCTCTCGGCAACGCCGCTCAGTAGGGCAGTGGACGCTGTCAGTAGGGCAGTGGACGCTGTCAGTAGGGCAGTGGACGCTGTCAGTAGGGCAGTGGACGCTGTCAGTAGGGCAGTGGACGCTGTCAGTAGGGCAGTGGACGCTGTCAGTAGGGCAGTGGACGCTGTCAGTAGTGCCGTGGACGATGTCAGTAGAGCAGTGGACGGTGTCAGTAGAGCAGTGGACGTTGTCAGTAGAGCAGTGGATGGTGTCAGTAGGGCAGTGGACGGTGTCAGTAGGGCAGTGGACGGTGTCAGTAGGTCAGTGGATGGTGTCAGTAGGGCAGTGGACGGTGTCAGTGGGGCAGTGGATGGTGTCAGTGGGGCAGTGGATGGTGTCAGTGGGGCAGTGGACGGTGTCAGTGGGGCAGTGGACGGTGTCAGTGGGGCAGTGATTGGTGTCAGTGGGGCAGTGATTGGTGTCAGTGGGGCAGTGATTGGTGTCAGTGGGGCAGTGATTGGTGTCAGAGCAGTGAAGGGTGTCAGAGCAGTGAAGGGTGTCAGTGGGGCAGTGAACGGTGTCAGTGGGGCAGTGAACGGTGTCAGTAGACCAGAGGACTTTTAATTGCCAAAAAAATAAAAATAAAAGCAATCCACAGAAGAAAGAAGATATTAGATAAAGACTACTGGGTGAGCACAGGATAATATAGTAATTATGCCAGGATGGGACTGCAGGGAGAACTTGAGAGGCTGGAACCGAGTGCGGACCACACGGGAGACATCCCCGCCCGCCTGTGGCCCAGCGGTGCTAGAGACCCGAGGCAGAGGACGCAGCAACCGGATTTGAGCCAACCCGGAGTAAACCTGCACTGGATGCGAGGAATATTGAAGGGAGGAAGCGACGGCATCTGATCGGGAGCACACGTCACCCTCGATAAGCAGCGCCGCAGTAGACCCGGAGGAGAACCAAGGGTTTGGTGAGGCGCTCAGTGGAGCCGAGAACCGACGGGTCCCAGCGGATCCCCCCCATCACCCCCCCCCCCTACCCAGGTTGTTATCGCAGATGCTCATTCAACAGTGCCGTATGGTAACCTGCTGAGGGAAAGTCCAGATACATCCCTTACCTCTCTCTCAGAGACATGATCTGAATTAGATGCGGATTACGCTAAAGATAAATGCACGCTCTTAATCATATTCTGTGGTTGTGAGAGGTGAAGCTTTTCTCACATAAGCCAAAGGGAAACACTGGGGGAACTTCAGCGCTCAGAACACTCTGGGATAGAGGGTTAGTACCTCACCAGGATGGCGTAATGCTACAAGTATTAAGGATCAGTAAGTGCATATAACACCCTTATGGGCTGCGGGGAAAAGTGAGATTCTTAAAGCAAACAAAGCGGATGACCATCTTGCTGATTCCACATGGTCTAGTTAATCATCCACAGGTTTGCCCCCAAGAGCGGCAGGCAGGAAACAACAATACACTTAGATGACAGAGATTAAATTCTTATCATACAATGTTAAGGGTTTAAATTCCCCTGTAAAGAGACATAAAATCCTCAGGGAACTACACTATCACAAGGTGGATGTAGCCTTCCTGCAGGAGACCCACCTGACTTTGGAATCCAACATAAGATTGTATTCCCGTAGTCATCCTACTTGGTACTATGGAGATACAATAACAAAGCGGGCTAGAGGAGTCGCAATTGGGATAGCAAGAGGTATGCGGTTTGAGTTGGAAGATAGACAGACCCCGAAGGAAGGTTTATATTCTTGAAAGGAAAATTGGGAGGAATAGAATATACGCTAGCTAATATTTATGCGCCCAATGTCAACTCCGCAAGCTTTGTAAAAAAAATGTTAATAAAACTAAAAAATGTTGAGGTGGGACACGTAGTACTAATGGGGGACTTCAATTTATGCATGGACTCCGGACTCGATACTTCGTCCCGGGCACAGGGGACAAAGGAAAGCCAGTTAAAAACATTGAAACAAAGAATGTACCAGGACCAGTTGGTAGACATATGGCGAATCCAACACCCCAAAACACGGTATTATACATTTTATTCCCCTGTGCACGGGACGTATTCAAGGATAGACTATATACTCATAGACCATAGACTCCTAGAGAGGGTAGTAGAAACAGGCATAGAATCTACGACAATATCGGACCATGCACCTATAACCATGAAACTTAATCTATCCGATCAGAAAACAAATCCACCAGAGTGGAAAATAGATGAGAGCCTACTGGGGGACGAAGAAATAGTAGGAAGAGTACAGGAGGAACTAGAAAGGTATGTCTTTGAGAATGACACGGAGGGGATTTCCAGGGCCTCACTATGGGAAGCCTACAAAGCTTACATAAGAGGAATACTGATTATGGAGGGAGCCAGGAAAAAGAAAGAAAAAACAAGGAGGTTAAAGGAAATAGAGAAAGAAATCTTAAAGTTGGAACAAGAACATAAAAAAAATGGTCAAAAAATAGAACTATGAGACAAATTAACATTAAAAAGAGATGAGTATAGAGCTCTCACAGAACAAGAAATTAAGAAAGATCTAAATTGTATCGAAAGAGAGAGATACATTTGGGGGGATAAACCTAGTAAAAAAAAAAAATAAGTAGGATATATAATTTGTGGGACCAGGTAATTGTCTGCTTATATCTTCCAGCATGTCGGAAGATTTCTGGGTAACAACTGAAGGCATGGTGGAAGCAGCTGCTTTATAAAGGGGCGTTGTCACGCAGTGTTTCCTGTGAAGAGGTGGAGCTACGCTCTCTCCAAGGTGCTGTCCTGAAAGGCTCGTAGAAATACCGTCACCGGTAAGTCTAACTATGGTTGTGTTTTGTTTTTTTTCCCCATGGGGAGTTTTTACATTCACATGTAGATAACTGTAAAGCCTCGTACAAACGACCAGATTTTCCGTGGACAAAGCCCCGTAATCTTGTCCAAAGGGCGTTGGTCAGGAACTTGTATTGCATGCAAACAGCAAAGAACTATTGGCCAACAAACGGGAAACAACGTGGCTTTTCAGCTTTTTAGTGCCACCCTTTGGGCAACTTCTGCTAATGTTGTCTTAGGGTTGGCATTGTTTCGGAGCATGCGCGTACTTTGGATTTTTTTCAGAATTTGTGAACACATGATCAGAAAATCTGACAGCACACATTTTAAAGCATGCTATCTAACATTTGTTGTCAGAAATTCTACTGGTGTATGGTCCTTGTTAGCAATTTGTCCTACTGTATGCGACCTCCACCTCTAATGTCCACTTACAAAAGCAGGAGCCCTCTCAGTCAAAGGAAGCCCTAACAGGCCACAGGCAAGTCACCATAAACAAGAACCCCCAACTCCCCTACATCTCTATGGAGGGTTTTCCAGAATCTCTACACTTGGGTATCATTGTTTGAGGTATTTCAATTTACCGGTAAGTTATTGTATAAAAATGGGTCAGGTTGGTCCATTATCCTGTATGAGAAATCATACTATTATTTATCCCTATTCTTTGCTTTATTTTTGTAACTGTTGTATGTTTACAGAATAACACAATCCTTTTTACAGTTCCACATGTTTACCACTAAATAACAGAAATCCTTGCCAAAATGTTGGCGTGTCTTGCTAAATGCTACACAAATAAAGTGTGAAACCTGTTTTATGTAGGTCAATATCTGATCTGTATAATTGTTTCAAGTATTCTGCTAGTTTTCTGGGTTTATCTAGAAAGGTAAAAGGGCAGTGCGTTGTAAGCAATAACCCTCAACCATATATTAGTTTAAGATGGAGCAGTAAAAGATTACTTCTTATTAGTTACTATGGATCTCTACACATTATCACTGCTTTTTAGGCCAGATAGAGGTTTGTTGTTCGGTATTATTTTATTAAAAGACACTCCAAGAATGTTACCTCTATGGTATGTAAACCGAAAATCTTTTTTTCAGTATTTTGGGCATCATGCCTTCTTCGGCATGCCGTTGGGCTGCTTATCAGGTCTATCAGATAAGCAGACCAACAGTCAACTACAGGTGCGTACAAGGAAGGATGATAACGCTGCTGCTTATTCAAGGCAAGGAAGTATGGGATTATATTTTACTTTAGGATCATACTTACCTAGGTGGATGCAGCACCTGTCCGATGCTGCTTTTGTCCCCCGCCGGCTCTAAGGTGGAAAACTGAGCGATCAAACACTGCTGACCGCTAGGTTCCCAGAGTTCCCTGGGCAGAGAACTGCCAGTCACCCCTGTCTGCTCTGTCCCTTCCAGCGTTCAATGGAGCGCTAGGCTGTGAAGGGGCCAGGAGCAGCCAGCTCAGGCACTCAGAGGCTTGCTTAGACGCTGAGCCCAGTGCCAATGCAGGCATGTGGACTGGCTCGGTGACATCAGCCAACAGCAGGCTTTAGCCCGTTGTCTGTTGAAAACGAGTCACAGGAGCTAAGAATGAACTGCACTCCTGTGATCCACAGGAGAATACAGCCAAACAAGCTTTTACCCCTTATACCCGGCACATTCTGGCCCTTTAAGGGGTTTAGAATCTCAGGAGGTGGGGCTTATGGTCATGTGACCACTGTGATTGGCTGTCACGCTGGTTACATGATTGAAAAGCTCCTGACTGCAAAAAGAGATTCCAACTTTCCTTTATCTGCCGGTAACTGTGCCGGATATGCACAGGTCGTGCACTTTTGGTGCAGCTTTCTTTGCACCACTGCACGCAAATATGCATCCGCTCGGCACCAAGGCCCACCCGCCTCGGCACCAAGTGGTTACATTTATCAGTATTTATTTCTTTTTTTGATCAGCCAGCAGGCGGATCAAACTTAACAGGTTCTACCATCCACACAAGCAAGGTGGACGGGGAATCCTCCCGCTGCAATATGATATTCCAACAGTGGGACTTGCGATCAAAATACACTGATCATCCCTGCAGACACTGATCAAAAGAAAACTTCAACAGGCCAGTTTGTGAGTCGTTACATCAACTTCTCACAAATGGAAACAGCCAAGATGGATTGAAATTAGTTTGGTCCCTGCTGAACCAGATTAATTTCAATCTACCAATGGCCAGCTTTAGTCTTGTCAGCCTGCAACATGAACAGTTCATGTCAGGATTTCAAAGCAAAGAACTTTGCAAGAAGTTTACAAAAAATTATTACTTAAAGTTGAGTTCCACCCAAAAGTGGAACTTCCGCTTGTCTGATTCCCCCCACCCCCCTCCAGTGCCATATCTGTTTTTTACAGGTACCCTGTCCCTACTTCTGGAGACCGGGCTGCGGCGAACTACGTCAGCAACTCGGTCCCACGCCTCCCTTCGCGCATGTGCAGTAGGGACCTGGCCTTGAAGGCGAAAGGCTACACTGCCGGGTTCCCTAACCCTCAATGGCGGTGGCAGGACCTGACCAGCCGATGGAAACATCAGCTGCGGTGCCAACATCGATGGACTCCAGGACTGGTAAGTGCCCTAATGTTTAAAAGTCAGCCGCTACAGTATGTGTAGCCATGGACATTTACGTTTTAAAGGGGCAGGCGGAACACCGCTTTAAGAAAACTGTCTACATTGATGCATGATGCCAAACATACCTGGAAATATATTTTGGATTTGCATATTTATATATACAGTATGTAGCCCTGTTTTGGGGAGGGGTGATGTGAATTGGCCCTACCCAAAGAGGATATGGCGCTAAACCTGACGGTAAATTAAATAAAATGACCTTTGCTAAGTAGAAGAGTGGGTTTGATACTTAAGTTGGCAGTGCCTCCACCCAGGACAGGGACTCTGTGAGGGGACCTTTGGATGCCAATCTGGTTCTATCTTTTGCTGGCTATTGAGCCCTAAGCTAAAACTAGCTATAGAATCCAAGACCAGAACAGACAGGGTTAAAGTGATTGTAAAGCTTGATTATTAAAAAAAAACATGCAATACTCGTTCTGTGCAATGGTTTTGGTCAGAGTAGCCCCCATCCTCCTGTTCTGGGGTCCCCCATCGGCACTCCTGGCTCCTCCTATTCGGCGAGTGCCCCCCAGAAAGCCACAATCATAGACACAGACAGTGCAGCTCCACGCTGCTCACTCTTCACATAATTTTAAGCTAATGGCTCCTGCTTCTGTCAATCTGCCCAGTGAGGAAAGAGCGGGCAGATGCAGAGAGACGCAGTTCCCATACACATCACTTAAACGAGAATGGGCTCAGAAGGTAAAAAACATTAAGGCTATAGAATCACTTTAACTAAAATAACAGGAGCTGCATATAAATTCTATTGCAATAAACAGGTTAGCTTACTAATATACTGAAAGGTGGACACTAAACACATACAGTAGCAAAGACCTAGCTATCTCGCACTATGCATGTGAGAAAATAACAATAGGCCAGAGACTTGTCTGTCACTAGGATTCAGATCAAGTTATGGGCAGCTATAGTTAAATAGTCAGAACACAGGAACAATTACTGTACATAAGTCTTTGCTTCTGGTCTGGATAAAATACAGTATTGAGATAATGCAGCTCCCGTGTGTGAACATGTGGTGTCAACTTCTCCCTTTCTCCTTTGAGTTGCTAATACATAACACTGTAATATTAACAACAGTAGAGGGCTGCAGATTCATACATATACTTTAAATGTCAGTAAATCAACTCTCTTTTTGTAAAACTCTGCCGGCAGATTTGTCTTTGTGTTTTACCAGTGCTTCTAAATGTAAATTCAATCTTTTATCACATGTAGAGCTTTAGGGCCAGATTCACGTACATTGGCGCATATTTTGACCGGCAAAGTCACCTCCTTTACGTTAGACCGGCGCAATGTAGAGGCGCAATCACCGTATCCTCGTAGTATTTGCGCAGAAATTTGCGCCGGTGTAACGTAAATTCAGAGGCGTAAGGCGGAGTAATTCAAATTGGGAAGGACGTGGGCGTGTTTCATTGAAATGAGCCGTGACCCAATGCAAATGAAGGGCCGGCCGGATCGCGCATGCGCACATGAAGCAGACCATGGTCAGCACCTCTCTGCGCATGCTCACAACTCGGGAACGGCGCAACCAGTGAAATTGGAAGTGGACCCGGGCAACTTAGTGAACTACGCAGAGAGCTTAAATAGACAGACACAAACGCCCTTCCTTTGCAAAAGTACATCCCTTTGTATCCCTTCCTATACAGCAAGGTGCTTTTGTTTTGTTGTGTGTTCGCGTTTGTTGCGTTGTGACTTGTCTTTGTGATATTTGTTGACTGTTTGTTCTAGTGTTTTGTAAAATCTAATTGATAGTGTCTTTTGGTGACTGGTTGTGAGACTTTTTGGTTGATAGATTTTGGTTTGTTTGTTTTGTTGCTTGATTTTTCCTGCTTGTTTTTGTGAGTGATTTTTGGTGATTGTTTGGGAGAGAGTTGTTGTATGAATATGACTGAGAGGAAGCGCAAGAGCAATTTTTCTTTGGGTAAGAAAACAAATTGTTTCACGGGCCCATACCCAATATGGGTGTTTCCTGCACGGCCCAGAGAGTGCCAACACCACCCCGGCCAGGAAGAAGGATATTTTGCAGAACATTACCGACCAGGTAAATTCATTGGGGGGGGGGGAGACCCGGACACGCGAGGGGATCGTCAAGAAGATCAATGATCTCCGGAGTCTGGTCCAAAAGAAGCTGGCCCAAATGGCAGCCCATGCCAGAGGCACTGGAGGGGGCCCACCATGCCCTGTTAGGCTGACAGGGCATTTAATAGGCAACAAGTGGAGGGCCTGCCTGGCTATGACTCCACTCAGGAGCCCGTGATGACAGGTAAGGTTTTTTTTCCTATCTGGTGTGTGGCAAGTGTGTGGATCCTCCAACCTGTGAATGTTTTGTGTCATCCACAGATGTGCAGGAGGGTGCTGGGCCATATGGCCTGACTGCACCATTCCCGGGACACCAGCCTGATGAGGACCCCCAGACAAGGCCGGAGTCCTCGGAGGAGTTTGAGTTGGAGGAGGAGATCATGTCAGCCAGTGGCTTGTTGTTTTTGGAGGACTCTTCCCCTCTGGCTGGCAGCAGCCAGCCCTCCATAAGGGGTCGCCCCTCCCACTCCTCCCCCAACAGGGCTCCCCTCCCAAGGGCCTCCCCTTCTCCCCGGCCACAAGCATCAGCTGAAGGCAGGAAGTCATCCCAGGTTCTGCACGCCAATCTCAGAAGACATCTGGCACAGGTCAGCCAGACATTGGTGCGGATGGAGGAGAGCCTGTCCTCCATAAAGGATACACTTGGGGACCTGGACTGCCACTCCCGGGCTCTTACAAACTGCCTAAATGAACTGCAGACTACTACAGCAGACGTTGGGCAGGATGTGAGGGCCCTCACCCAGGCTATCCTGGCCAATACGGCAACACTAAGTGCTGGCCTGTCCAGAATTGCCATGGCCTTGGAGGGCAGGCCGCCAGGTGGGCAGAGACCAGGGGCTGCTCCTCCTTCCCCGGATTACCCCCCCCCTCCCCATGAGTCTCCCCTGAGGAGCCGTGGCCGTGGGCGCCGGTCACACCAGCGGCATTAATTTGGTTTCCCCCCCCCCCTTTTTTTTTTGTGCTGGACTTTTTTTTTTTTTGCTAGAATTTTTTTGCTTTTTGCTGGACAATTTTTTTTTTTGGGGTTGTGAATGAATTTGGAATGTGGGGGTGACATTCCTGCCAGAAAAGGGGTGTCATCCTCATTTGTGGTGGAGAAGGGTTCCCCAGGACCAGGGAGAAGTGATCCCCAGGTCCGTGTGAATGGTGTATGAATGTACAGTGACATAATTGGAGCCGTGGCATGGCGTTGCTGCTCACAAGTCCTGCATGGTGGGCTTGTGCTAATCCAATTTGATGAGGATGTGATGTGTCTGTGCTAGGGACCACAGTGGTGTGCATGCATGCATTCTCATTGTGCCATGATTAAGGTGTGTGTTTAATGTGCAAAGATGCCTAATGTGAGCTGTCTCCTGGCTGCTCTTCCCTCAGAAGACGGGGTATCCTCGGTTAGGGGGGGATTGTCTGGTTCAGGGGTCAGGTCATCACGTATGTCAATCTGCGGGCCCTTTCTCACTGCGAAGTTGTGCAGCATGCAACATGCACCGATGATCTGGCACACAAAGTTTGGGGAATACAACAGGGTCCCCCCAGACTTATACAGGCATCGGAAACCTGACTTCAAGAGGCCAAAGGTGCGCTCCACCACTGCACGTGTTTGGGCGTGGGCTTCATTGTATCTTTCCTCTCCTGGGGTTTGGGGGTTCGGGATAGGAGTCATGAGATGGGGTCCCAGTGCATATGCAGAGTCATCTGTAAGGCCGCGTACACACGATCAAATCTATCTGCTGGAAACGGTCGGCCCGACCGTCCCAGCAGATAGATTCGACCGTGTGTATGGGCGAGCCGACGGATTTGGCCACCCGACAGATTTCAAAGCATGCTTTGAAATCTGTCGGCTGGGAACCCGTCCGCCCGACATGTCTGCTGGTTAGTACGCTAACCAGCAGACATGTTTTCTCGCACACGTGCCGAATGGTTTCGACGCATGCGCGGAAGTGTTTTACTTTCTCGTGCGGTGACGTGGCGGCGTCAACGTCACCGCCACGGCGGGGTTTTTGGTTTGATCGTGTGTGCTTCCGATTGCGGTATATGTGCTCTGTCTCACGGGGGGGGGGGGCTGGAGTGTCACATGTGTGCAATCAATGGCCCCTACGGTGCGTGGGAATCTGGCAATTCTGTCGAAATCTGTCATTGCCTTCAGCCGCAGGTCCTCAGTGGTTGGTTTGATGATTTGGTTGGCCATGCGTCTGAGGATTGCGGGGACAACCTGGTGCACACATCTGCTCATGGAGGATTGTGACATCCCAGCCACCACTCCACTTGTTCTTTGAAAAGAGCCACAGGCAAGGAAATGGAGTGTTACCAGGACATTGACCAGTGGCCGCACTGTATGTGAGCGGTGTGTTGGGCTGGTGATGTCCTCCTGCAGGGTTGTGGTTAATTCCAGGATGGCATGAGGGGTGAATCTGAAGATGCGATACACCTCAGAATCACTCATGCCAAAGAGGTCTATGCGTGTGCGGTATATCCTCTTCCGTGCCCTCCTCCTTCTTTGCTCCTCTAAAGTCATTAGTATAGCTATGAGCAAGGATGCCCCTGGCATGTTGGCATAAAGTTTGTTGTCCAGCAAGTGTGACTGCTCAGCTCCTCACTAACAGTGTTGCTTTAGCTGACATGTAGACGGATTGTCTAATTTTATTCCACCTTTTTATATGGTCTAATTTTAGACAGGACATGCAGCTGTTGCACACAGCACGTAGCCTGCGCTGCACCAACTTACTTTTGTGGATCCCCATAACTCCCTCATTTGCATATTTGAATAGCAAATCAATGGTGTGTCTAGCGCAGTTTTGCGCGGACGGATACGCGGGTCTATCGAAATTACGCCGGTCCAAAAAAAGTAGATTTCATGCGTATATCATTTTGGGGATGCGGCGCATCGATATACATGCGCAGAGTTAGACTTACGCCGTGCATCTCCTGTAACGCCGGCGTAATGGCTCTGTGAATCTGGCCCTTAGTTGCTAAAATTGCACTAATAGGACATTTCCAAAGTTAGGGGGAGCAGCACCAAGTTTTAGAAAAAAAACAAGACTGATGGTTTTAATCCAGTTCTACGGAGACAATTTACCACTTGTTGATGGGTAAAATGTCAGTTATCTTTCACAACCAAAGCTTCCATCTAGTGCCAATGCCCATCTTTACCCAATTCATGGAAGTGGTGCTAGTTCTGGAGCAGTGAACACCTCTGCAGTATCCTGCAGGTCGGTCTTCCATCACCAAACTTTCTACTAGTACCAGTAGCTGAGCAATGGCACAGGCAAGAGCACCGGATGTGACCCTGAGACTAGTAATAGCCAATGTGACAGCTTACCTTAAATATGATCAATAGTAACTTTGGAATGATTTGGCTGAAAAAATACCACCAGATCATCACTGCCAAAAAGGCAAATCTTTTGCAGTTTGTCCAAATTTGTATTTACTCAGAGGCGCCTAAAAAACACTGCTGTTATACAGGGAGTGCAGAATTATTAGGCAAATGAGTATTTTGCCCACATCATCCTCTTTATGCATGTTGTCTTACTCCAAGCTGTATAGGCTCGAAAGCCTACTACCAATTAAGCATATTAGGTGATGTGCATCTCTGTAATGAGAAGGTGTGTGGTCTAATGACATCAACACCCTATATTAGGTGTGCATAATTATTAGGCAACTTCCTTTCCTTTGGCAAAATGGGTCAAAAGAAGCACTTGACAGGCTCAGAAAAGTCAAAAATAGTGAGATATCTTGCAGAGGGATGCAGCACTCTTAAAATTGCAAAGCTTCTGAAGCGCGATCATCGAACAATCAAGCGTTTCATTCAAAATAGTCAACAGGGTCGCAAGAAGCGTGTGGAAAAACCAAGGCGCAAAATAACTGCCCATGAACTGAGAAAAGTCAAGCGTGCAGCTGCCAAGTTGCCACTTGCCACCAGTTTGGCCATATTTCAGAGCTGCAACATCACTGGAGTGCCCAAAAGCACAAGGTGTGCAATACTCAGAGACATGGCCAAGGTAAGAAAGGCTGAAAGACGACCACCACTGAACAAGACACACAAGCTGAAACGTCAAGACTCGGCCAAGAAATATCTCAAGAATGATTTTTCTAAGGTTTTATGGACTGATGAAATGAAAGTGAGTCTTGATGGGCCAGATGGATGGGCCCGTAGCTGGATGGGTAAAGGGCAGAGAGCTCCAGTCCGACTCAGACGCCAGCAAGGTGGATGTGGAGTACTGGTTTGGGCTGGTATCATCAAAGATGAGCTTGTGGGGCCTTTTCGGGTTGAGGATGGAGTCAAGCTCAACTCCCAGTCCTACTGCCAGTTTCTGGAAGACACCTTCTTCAAGCAGTGGTACAGGAAGAAGTCTGCATCCTTCAAGAAAAACATGATTTTCATGCAGGACAATGCTCCATCACACGCGTCCAAGTACTCCACAGCGTGGCTGGCAAGAAAGGGTATAAAAGAAGAAAAACTAATGACATGGCCTCCTTGTTCACCTGATCTGAACCCCATTGAGAACCTGTGGTCCATCATCTAATGTGAGATTTACAAGGAGGAAAAACAGTACACCTCTCTGAACATTGTCTGGGAGGCTGTGGTTGCTGCTGCACGCAATGTTGATGGTGAACAGATCAAAACACTGACAGAATCCATGGATGGCAGGCTGCATGAGTGTCCTTGCAAAGAAAGGTGGCTATATTGGTCACTGATTTGTTTTTGTTTTGTTTTTGAATGTCAGAAATGTATATTTGTGAATGTTGAGATGTTATATTGGTTTCACTGGTAAAAATAAATAATTGAAATGGGTATATATTTGTTTTTTGTTAAGTTGCCTAATAATTATGCACAGTAATAGTCACCTGCACACACAGATATCCCCCTAAAATAGCTAAAACTAAAAACAAACTAAAAATTACTTCCAAAAATATTCAGCTTTGATATTAATGAGTTTTTTGGGTTCATTGAGAACATGGTTGTTGTTCAATAATAAAATTAATCCTCAAAAACACAACTTGCCTAATAATTCTGCACTCCCTGTAGAATTTTTTTTTTTTCTTTCAACAACCTTGACCTTATAAGTGGACAAATTCTTTTCATGCAGTTTGTCACTGAGGAAGCATTACTTACTCATTTTCCTGCTCTTTATGATGACAAACCCAAGATATAACAGTTCAGTGGAAATTAATGTGTGTGCAAAACAATGTTTGCGAGCTGATGAAACAGAATGCAGATTTAATTTCGAATCAATCATATAACCAAATAAACAATGGGGAAATAATTTTAAAAAGTATAAAAATAGCATTATTTTTCATCATTAAAGTTCAACTCAAATTGCGCGGTCGTGCGACAAAGTAACCAAAATGTATTTTTTTTTCCCTACAAATAGAGCTTTCTTTTATGTGGTATTTGATCATCTCTGCAATTTATTTTATTTTTCGCTATAAACAACAAAAAAAAGAACAACAATTTTGAAAAAAACACAATATTTTGTACTTTTTTTTAAAAAAAGCGATTTTTTTTTTCAGTTTAGGCTGATACGTATTCTTTTACACAATAAACGTATGTAAAGGGAGGGCCCGTGGAACCTCACAAGCTCTTAGAAAGTATGAGCCAGAAAATAATTGACATTCAGAATATATCTTGAAGTGCTTTAACATTGGTCTGAAATTCACAATATATTCCAGGATATCTTTGGAGAATTAGTTGCTGTTCGTTGATTCTGAACTCAACAGGTTAATTGAAAGATGTTAATGTCATCACCTCCAGCTACCTGGCTGCCTGTGTAATGTAAATTGAATCCAGACTAATGTCTAATCTTTCATTGTGGCTTGTGCTAATTGACCCTATATTGTGTGTTGGCTGTTGTGTACTATAAAGCTTGCTGTGATGAGGTGGGGTGTGATTGCATTCTATTGTCTACTGTGGTAATTAAGTCTGCTACTGTGATAATGTGTATTGCAAGTTAACAGACAGCCTAAAGGTCAGGTGTCTGAATCAGCTGTAGTTAATTAGCTCATGTAGATTAGGTCAGGCCCTGGAGACAGGATGTCTGCTAAAAGATGTATTAAGGGTGTTGTGGGTGGAGTTGGGTCATTGTTCATTTGGTTACTGCAGTATTATTTTTGTGCATATAAGAGCCTGCTTTCTCAATAAAAATTGTCAGACCTGCTTGAACTTAATGCAATGGGTGTAAACAACTAGGTGTCTTGCATTTTTCCTAAGGGTCCTGTTCACCTGACTGTAGCGTGTCGGTAGCTACCTTGTGTTCAATAATGGAATATCCTAAACGGCTTTAACCCCCTTTCTCATATGGGGTGCCATTACAATTGTTGGCAAGCAGTGGTATGATTCCCACTGCCAGAAAAACATCTACAAGAGGACACCGTACAATGGAGGCACAGTAGGAATGGCTAAAGCTCTCTTCCCTCAAGGACTTACTGGAGAACCGGGGCAGAGTGGCCAACACACGTAAGAAGAGGGACATTATTGCAGAACGATTTGAAATGGATGGAGCTGAAAGACCCAACATAACGGAAAGGCCCAGCATAACAGACAGGACACCCAAGGAGGCAAGTTTTTTGATCTGGCTGTTAAACTAAGACTGGCACATTATAATCCTAACCCTCCACCGGAGATCATAGACCGAGTTATAGCAGCTGTGAATGCAAATTGGCTACAGCAAAGAGGTTCTGCAGCAGCACCAACTGAAAGGAGAAAGATACATTTTGCTGCTTTTAAAAATTTCATTGAAACTGAAGGGGAGATTGATGTGTAAAATAAATATGTAGGTAGTGGCGCCTAATGGTTTGTGAACCACTATAAGGCCGCGTACACACAATCAAATCTGTCTGCTGATAAAAGCATGCTTTAAAATCTGTCTGCTGGGAATCCGTCCGTCCGACATGTCTGCTGGTTAGTACGCTAACCAGCAGACATATCTGCTCGCACATGCATCAAATGGATTCGACGCATGTGCGGAAGTCTTTTACTTCCTGGTGCGGTGACGTGGCAGCGTCAACGTCACCGCCACGTCAGCGGGCTGTCTGCCCTACAGCACCACCTCCAGGGGCCACTTATTCTCAGCAGCCCAGGTTCAACTCTCAGGGCTACTCACAACCCATCAGGTGTTTTGGGTGTAAACAACTAGGGCACAAAAAGCTAGACTGTGCATTTAATCCAGCCAGGCAATCACAGTCATGAAGACAGCCAGCAAGGGGGAACCCCCGCACATCCATGCCTGCGGCCCACTGCATTGAGGAAGAAGAACATTTTGGCGTCCTGCACGAGGCAGATCCAATACAATCCGCTAACCAGGACAACAGGCAGCAACACAGGCAGACTGTCTGGGTCAATGGAAAGGTAGATCATACAGCTGCTGTAGAGAGCAGCTGAATGCTTCCTGTATAGCGCTGGCTTCTGTCTTAGGTGGAGTGATACCAAATGTGCTCCGCCTGTGACAGTTCCCAGCGCGATACAGGAAGCATCGGCTCTGCTCTCTACAGCAGCCGTATGCTTCCTCCAGCGCTGCTCGTCACCCTCATGGCAGGTATGGGGGATCAAGAATCAGCCACCAGTACCCAGAAATACCAGACAGCAGTACCCACCAGTACCCTGAAATACCAGACAGTAGTACCCACCAGTACCCTGAAATACCAACCAGAAGTACCACACAGCAGTACCCAGAAGTACCAGCCAGCAGTACACACCAGTACCACCCAGAAGTACACACCAGTACCAGCTAGCAGTACCTGGAAGTACCAGCCAGTACCCAGAAGCACCACCCAGCAGTGCCCAAAAGTACCACCCAGAAGTACCAGCCACCAGTACCCAGAAGTACCAGCCAGTAGTACCTAGAAGTACCAGCTAACAGTAGTCACCAATAGCCAGACATACCAGCCAGCACCACCCAGAAGTACCAGACACCAGTACCCACAAGCACCACCAAGCAGTCCCATAAATTAGCCAGCAGTACCCACCAGTACCAGCCAGAAGCACCAGCCACCAGTAAAGTACAGTACCAGCCAGCAGTACCCACCAGTACCCAGCAATACCAGCCAGAAGTATCCACCAGTACTCGACAGCAGTACTTCCCAGTGCCAGCCAGCAGTACTTTCCAGCAGTACCCACCAGAATCAGTCATTGGTCCCCACCAGTACCAGAAAGCAGTACCCATCAGTACCAGCCAGCAGGACCCACCAGCCGTACCCACCCTAAAAGACAGCCAGCAGCAGCCACCAGCCATACCCATCTAGAAAACGGCAGCAGCCAGCAATCCCCGTGGAATCCTCAAGAAGTGAAGATTGAGATCAGTTAAGGTGCAGGTAAACCACAGTGCATCAGTGTGAAAGCAGCCTTAGGTGCTCACACTGATCACCTCTATAGAGCGGCAGATTTAAACTGATCTGTGTCTATTTACACCCACCTATCACCAATCCAATCTGCTTAAAAAAACAGAAGGTAATCCATCCCCTTCTGTCTGGGCGGATCGGAGGGCCCATAGAGTAGTTTGGGCTGTGTCCCTGTCTGCTCTGCATATGCAGAGTGGATACAGACCTGTCACCTGCCAGCTCTATTGATTGTGGCCCGCGACCAGCTGGCAAGTCGCTAAAGTGGCCCTCGCTCGTCAAAAGTTTTGCACCCCTGGTTTAGGCCAATATATATTCTTCTACATATTTTTGGTGGAAAAAATTGCAATAAGTGTAAATTGATTGGTTTGCGCATCTACAAACCATGGAAAAGATTTATGGCATTTTTATTATAATTTTTTTTTTACTAGTAATGTCGGTGATCTGCGATTTTTATCGGTACTGCACCATTGCAACAGACAGATCGGCCAATTTGAAACTTGTTTGGGACCATTGACAATTATACAGCGACTAGTGCTATCAAAATGCACCGATTACAGTGTAAATGTCACTGGCAGGGAAGGGGTTAACACTAGGGAGCGATCAAGGCATTAACTGTTTCCTCAGTGTGTTCTAACTGGGATGGGAGTGACTAGGAGAGGAGACGTATATCGTTTTTCTCGTGCACGCGATCGCGAATTGGCCGAGGAGCCTTTCTGCTGCAGTATATGTGCGTGAGCCGGTCCTGAACCGGTGTAGGTATTCAAGTCACTAGTCTTGCCTCCAGTCGGCCGGAGTCAACCCCTTTGAACTGGCTCAGCGGAAATGGAAGGTTGTGATTTCTGGGCTGTCTAAGGAGGGATGGGAGGAGGCCTCTGAAATCTGCTTCCAGGACCTTATTGGGTCCAGCGATTAATATACACAATTTAAATTCATACATCAGTTGCATTACACTACAGCCAGGTTGGCCTGAAATGGGTTTTGATTCTGCTGCATCCTGTTTCAGGTGTGGGTCTGTCCTGCTCTGTCGGCATATTGGAAGGACTTATTCTCCTTTTTTGACAACACTTTACATTTACCTGTACCTCAGACTTCTGAAGTTGGACTACTGAGTGTGTTAAATGAATTTATACACAGGACTCATGCTTGTACTCTAGCACGTTTATTATTATTCTATGCCAGGAAATGTATTTTGTTTTAATGGTAGAATGCCTTTGCTCCGGATATACAAACATTTTACTGCATGGTGATGAAAGTTTTACCTATCTTCAAACTCATATATAATGGCACGGCCTGCCCAAAAAAGTTTTTTCAAGGTTTGGCAACCCTGGCTTGATATCACTTATTCCTTTTGGAGTGACACTCTGCTCGCTCAACAGTAATGGGTAACTGACTTCTGTTTAGGTCATTGTGTCTATAGGTCACCGGGCGTACTGTTGGTGGTTCCATGACCCTTCAAGCTGGTAAGATGGCTCAGCAGGCTAATGCTCTGTTGCAGCAATCTGTGATCACCTGAGCCCTCAGGGTCACAGGTTCGATCCCGGCGGGGTCCACTCAGCCTTCAATCCTTCCGAGGTCGGTAAAATGAGTACCATTGATTTGGGTAATAGTGACTATGTTACTATATAAGCGCCTCGAGACCCGATGAGCTACAGCTTCGGCTGTGGCTTCAGAAGCTTGCCTGGCAAGAAGCTCGTCTGGCTTCATAGCTTGCCTGGCAAGTTAGGGTAAGACAGCGCTATATAAGACTTGCATTATTATTATTATTATTATTCATTCTGACCAACAGGGAAGAGGCGGTGAGGTCTGAATGGTGGCTGCATGTAGTTGTATGTGTGTGTGTGAATGGTGTATGGATATTTTCTACCATTTGTAGCACTATAACATACAGGTTTTGGGCCCTATGAGGTCCACATATAGTTCTCTTGATAAGCCATTCTATGAGGCTTCCCTCATTTAGGCCCCTTTCACACTGGGTGGGAGGTGCAGTGGCGACACAGCGCCACAATTTTTAGTAGCGCTATACCGGTATTCGGCTGCTAGCGGTGCAGTTTTAACCCCTGCTAGTGGCCGAAAAAGGGTTAATACTGCTGGCAATGCGCCTCTGCAGAGGCGCATTGCCGTGGTATAGCTGCGATTTCCCATTGCTTTCAATGTGAAGGAGCGGTAAAGACACTGCTCCTCTCACCGCTCCGAAGTTGCTGCTAGCAGGACTTTTGGAGCTTTCAGACTGGACCCACTGTTACAGGTCAGTTTGCAGGCCCTATTTTTAGCACAATAGCGCCTGCAAACCCCCCAGTGTGAAAGGGGCCTTAGGGAATCCGGGGGTTAAGTTACTAATGTGTTAATAAGTTGGGCTACTGGTTAAATAATGTTCATTGTATACAAGATGTACCTTTTGAAAAAGGCCTGTCAAAACTTTATATGGAAAACTAATAAACAAATACTTAAAAAAAAAAAAGGCATTCAAGTCACATATCATAGTTATTTGACTTCTGAAAGCCTTTATTTTCTCATAAATGGATACTTTATCAGATGAATCGTTTTATTTCCATCTCTAAACGCTCCATTTTCCTCTTTCTTTAGAAGATACCTCGCAGTACCGAAATATAGAACATTTTGACACAAAAAAAAAAAATCTAGTGCTGATATTTGTGAATTTATTCTTCCATATTGTTCTGATAATATAATCTGCTTGTAAAAAAAAAAAATCACCTGATCCATACGACAAAAGAATGTAAGAAATTGATAAGGCCATTTATTTAAGGCAAATAACTGATAGTAATTACTATGGCATTTCCTACTGGCCTGCTTTTTCTGTAGTTGACCCCAGTCTTTTCACCCAGGTGTCCCAAGTTCAACTCTGGCATTTTCACCATATGCCACAGTCAACTTGACCACTGGACAGGATGGTGGAAAGGCCAGAATTGGCAGCAGTACAGGCTTTAGGAACAATTTAAGTTAACCCTAGTACAGCTGATGTAAAGGCTGGAGTCAATATGGGACAGGCTGTTAAAACAGTTAGGGCCAGATTCAGGTAGATGGGAGCATCTTTGCTCTGGAGTAACGCTTCTCATTTACTGTACGTTACGCTGCCGAAATTTTAGGAGCAAGTGCATGAAGCACGCGTCGAGTGTCAATGCATCCCAGTGTGCATGCTCCAAATTCTGTCAGTGAACGTCAATGACGTCACATCCCCATTCATGAAAGTTTTACGCAAGCGACGCGTTTTTTTTTTTTCCGACGCGATGACGACGCCTATACTTAACATAGGATACTCCACTAGGGGGCTGCTTTATCTTTACGCCGCGTATCGCTTACGGAAACGTCGGAAAGTCACTGCGTCGCGCCCGAATACGATCGTGAATTGCAGATTCCCGCTGATTAACATATTTTTTCAGCGTAAATCAGCGGGCACGCCCCCGGCGCCATTTTTAAATTAAAGTTGCGATGGCGAAATTCAATTGCGCCGATCGCATCGGAACACCAATCCGGCGTTTCTTGTTTTCTGGTTAAAGAAAACAGAAACGCCGGCTTAAAGTGACAGTTAGGCTGGAGTATCACAGATACTCCAGCCTAACTCTACCTGAATCTGGCCCATAAAGTCCACCCTGAGTGGTGGAAAGGCATTGACCAGGAAATATTAGTGGAACTCTACACCAGTCACACAGTTTTTTTTCTGTATATAGGATTAGATTTTTATTAATTTTTTAATGACATTTTTAAACTCAAGGCACAGCAAAATTACAATGTACAGTAAGAATTGAATGAGAGTGGCAGTACTGGAAACATCCTTGCAGCACTACAGGGATCTATTTGAATCCCAACCATGACACTGCCTGTTTGCATGTTCTCCCTGGGCCAGATTCACAAAAGAACTACGCCGGTGTATCTACAGATACACTGGCGTAATTCGAATATCCCGCCGGCGTATCATTGTTTTGTATTCACAAAACAAGATACGCCGGAATTACGTTAGGATCCGACTGGCGTAAGTCACTTACAGCGTCAGATTCCTAAATGCAATAATACGCCGGCCGCTAAGTGGCGTTTACGTCGATTTCTGCGCCGAATATGCAAATGAGCCGATACGCCGATTCCCGAACGTTTTTGCACCGCGTCAACGTAGTTTACTTAGTTTGCGTACGCGTAAGGTTACCCCTGCTATAAGAAGGGGTAACCTTGCGTAGTTCCGGCATAAGCCATGTTAAGTATGGACGTCGGGACAGCGTAGTGTTTTCCGTCGTTTGCGTAACTCGTGGCGAATAGGCCTGTACGTTAATTACATTGCCGTCGTAATTGCTGTATTTGCGGCGTGCGATGGAGCATGCGCAGTGGCCTACGTTTAAGGCCGGCGCATGCGCAGTTCATTCTGCATGGGGGCGCGCTCAATTTAAATACAAGCCGCCCCCTTTGAATTACGCAGCCTTACGCCGGGCCATTTACACTACGCCGCCGCAATTTAAGGAGCAAGTGCTTGGGGAATACGGCACTTGCTCCTGTAAGTTGTGGCGGCGTAGTGTAAATAGCTTACGCGACTCCCCGCAGGATCTACCTGAATCTAGCTGGTTTCCTCTGGATATTCTAGTTATCTCCCTTACTCCAAAGACATGATGGTAGGGTTATTAGAGACCTTAGATTATACGTTTTATAATTATAAGATTATAAGGACAGGGACTAATACTGTATGACTATACAATATACTGTATGTAAAGCACCGTGAAATTTGACAATGCTATAGAAATTCCTGTAATAAAATAGTAAGATAAAATACTACTGTAGACTTGCCAAAATTTTAAAGGGTAACTCAACTTTTGTGCGAAAAAAAATGGCAAATGAAAAAAAATAATATAACATATACAATTCGGACACAAGTCATTCTGTACATATTCTAATGTTATTTAAGCACTTGCCGCCCGCCCACCATCAAATGACGGCTCTCATTCTGGGTGGACATCATATAATATTGCGCCTGAACAGCCGCTCCCACGCGCCTCCAGGGGAGTGCAATGAGGCAATCGCCGCCACACCGATTTTCTAGGACACCACACAACCCCGATCTCTCTAAAGAGCCGCTGGCGCCGCTATTTAAGCATGTGATCGGCTGTGTCCAATCACAGCCGGTCACATGTAAATACAGGAAATGCCGGTAATTGGCTCGCATCGCCTCACACTGACAGAGTGTGTGACGAGGAGAGCCGATCAGCGCAATCTCCCTCGCAGGGAGAACAAGAGATGTAATTAGGGCACCCCAAAAAAAGAGGATTGGGGCTGCTCTGTGCAAAACCCATGCACAGAGCAGGTAAGTATAACATGTTTGTTATTTAAAAACATGTTTTACCTTTACAACCACTTTAAGAAAATAAGCTTGTTCTGCGTGCATTATAACATCTTTGTGGTGTCTTTTGGGGGAAGTAATTAATTTTTACACAAATAACACAGAGTTAATCCAGCTCTGAGCAATCCTCTTATGTTCAGTGAAAATGAACAGCCTTCCAGATAAAACCCTGCCTAGATAAAAAGTCAGTTTTCTCTCTTCTTGCTTTGAGTGAGAGGTTATTTACATATCTAGCTAGGACATGTTTATCATATGTTATGTTTTGTTTATCATAACTTAAGGTGATATAACATCATAACACATCCTAGTAATATACAATGAACTTTGGATCACCTCTTGTTATGATAAACATGTTCAAAAACAGAGAAACGGACTTTATAATTTGGCAAGTTTTTATCTGGAATTCGGTTAATTTGCACTGAACTTTAAAGATTACTCGGCACTGGATTAACTCTGTGTGGCAAGAATGGGCACAGATGATAGGAAATCTTATACTCTACATTGCGACATAAAAAATAATTATTATTTTTTGGGTTTACATCCACTTTAAGGTGAAAAAACATCTGACATTTACCGCCCCCCCCCCCCCCCAGCCCCCCATTTTACTTACATGAGCCCTGAAATGTCCCGCGTTGCGAATGCGCTCGGTTTTTTGCCCAGGCTTCTCAGCATGGATAGATTGATTCCAGCGCAGCCATTGTCTCACACTGCTGTCAATCAAATCCAATGATGCGGGTGACGGGACCAAGTCATACACTCAGCGGCTATGTATGCCGAGTGTATGACACGGGAGCGTGCCTGCAAGGTAACCCCCTTGGGAGAGAGCTTCCCAGAGGGGGTTATCTATTGTGGGGAGAAGCCGAGACAGCCGTCGTGGGACCCCAGAACCAGAGGATCGAGGTCACTCTGCAAACCGAACTGCACAGTGGAGGTAAGTATGACATGTTTGTTTTTTTTGTTTTTTAAATCTGAAACTTTACAACCACTTTAAGGCCCCTTGCACACAGGGCCATCTAGCTGCCGTGCATTCCTCCTGGTGTGTTTAGGTTTGTCAGGTGCAGTGTTCAATCCTGCTGCCTTCAGCCTACAGCCTGCAGCCTGTCAAAGTCTAATCATAGGCTGCAGGCAACCGGGCTGGACACATCGCCTGTCCCTTTCAGGTGCACTAAAACACTGGGAGGAACGCACAGCAGCTAGGAGGCCCCAAGTACAAGGAGCCTATTTGAATCCATGTTCATACTAGGTGTCTTGACCGTTAATATGCACATGCTTGTGCCAGGTCTATGACTACCAACAGAAGAACAAACATGCATCTTCAAAACAATTCAGCTTTGACAGTTTTTCTATTCTGACAGATTCCTTTTAAACCCTAACTACATAATAACATGGTGACTGTATATATATATATATATATATATATATATATATATATATATATATATATATATATATATATAAAAAAAAAAAAAAAAAAAAGGTTCATCACAACAGTGTATTATGCCACCTAGTGGCTCCGTCCATTTAGAGGTACTAACAGAGCTGCTCATAAGTATAGTAAAATATTACATACTCTTAATACCCCTTTGTTTTGTGTTAATTAATATAATGTATGAGAAAAAAAAGATACAAAAATTGTTAGCAAATAAGGAGAACTTGTTTACACTTGCATACCCAATCATATGAAAAAATAATAAATAGACTTTTTGCTGGCATGTGAATAGGTATTCAAAATGAACACAGCTTCATCTTATTTACTAACACACATTTGAAAAGTGAACATTAACCTAAATCATTAATTCTACTCGTTAAAATGCATGTCAAAGCAAAAAAAACCACATATGCTGATCATCTCTACAATAAATGCATATTTTCTTGGGTTGTATCCTTTTAACCACTTGCCTACTGTGCACCTACACCCCCTTCCTGCCCAGACAAAATTTAAGCTTCCGGCACTGCGTCGCTTTAACTGACAATTGCGCGGTCGTGCGACGTGGCTCCCAAACAAAATTGGCATCCTTTTTTTCCCACAAATAGAGCTTTCTTTCAGTGGTATTTGAGTTTCAGTTTAGGCCGATACGTATTCTTCTACATATTTTTGGTTAAAAAAAATGCAATAAGCGTTTATTGATTGGTTTGCGCAAAATTTATAGTGTTTACAAAATAGGGGATAGTTTATGGCATTTTTTTTTTTTTTTTTTACTATTACTATTAATGGCGGCGATCTGCGATTTTTTTTTATTGGGACTGCGACGTTATGGCGGACACTTTTCTGACATTTTTGGGACCATTTACATTTATACAGTGAACAATGCTATAAATATGCATTGATTACTGTATAAATGTGACTGGCAGTGAAGGGGTTAACCACTAGGGGGCAGGGAAGGGGTTAAATGTGTGTCCTATGAGTGTTCTAACTGTAGGGGGAGGGGGGGGTGACCGATTGTGTCCCTATGTACAAGGGACACAGCAACGGTCTCCTCTCTCCCTGACAGGACGTGGAGCTCTGTGTATACATACAGAGCTCCACGTCCCCGCTCAGTTACTGGGCAATCGCGTGTGCCTGGCGGCGATCGTTGCCGCCGGGCACTCGCACCGGGATCCCAGCAGAGCGGCGGGTGCGCGCGCGCCGCCGGCGGCTTTAAAAGGACATCACGTCATATGACGTGATGTCAGGATAATGGAGTCCTCCGCCCGCCGTCATTTGACGGTGGGCAGAGGACAAGTGGTTAAAGAGCCTTTAAGTATGGAAAGTACCTGTTGATCTGCCAGAAGTGCACTTAAAGTGGAGTTTCCATCGCCAAGTTTTTTTTTTTCATTATTGTGCTCGTTAGACCTAAAAAATAAAATGAATAAATAAAATGTTTTACTCGACTGGAAATGCCTGTTGCTATGCGGTCCCATGAAATCTGCCTTCGGAATCACCTAGGATTCTGACATCATCTTCCTCGGCTCCTCAGCACGCTAATGCTCCTGGGAAATGTTTGTCATCATTTCCCAGGATGCAGTGCCCTACCCTATTATAACTCCCCATCCAAGACTTCCAGGAAGTAAGTGCTTGTGGGCTTCACAATGCCCACAAGCAAAATGACAACGGTGTGGACATAGTTTATAAAAACTATCTTTTTTGAATAACTATGCGGAGCGGCGACGGATTGTAAAATAGTAAGTGACCGGATTTATATTATAAAAACACATGATGAAAAGACATACATTTAAAAAATGCTAATTGTGGTTGGAACCCTGCTTTAAATCCTAATTTTCTATTGTGGGCTGACAATAGGCAGCATTATTGTAGACTGATATACTAAGTGGTATCAGCCATGCCCAGTGTCTTTTGCTAAACTACTCAACCATGCCCACTGTCCTAAAGCCAAATCACAGGAATGATATTTTTTCTATACTTTCATTGGGCTAGCTTGGCTCAATGTCAACATGCATATCTAATATATTGAGGGCCAGTGGGGATGCTGTATATTAGCGGTGTGCAACCCGTAGACCACATGTGGCCCATGAGAGTTCAGCATGCATCTCAGGCATGTCTAGAGGAATACTGTGCAAGTATAGAAGCCACAGCAGTAGACGGGAATAAGCTAGGCACATGGACATATGCAGAGACAACTGGGATGCAATTCAAGCATAGCAGCCATGGAGGCGAACAATGAGAAGCCAGGCAGAGGCACGTCTGGAGAGATGCTGGGGCCGCTGCATTTGTAATAGCACCAGCTCATGCAGGGACTCCCAATAGCTCCAGGCATGAAAATGCTGCATGGCTGTATCTAGGAAGGTGTGGGGAGGGCTGCTCCCCCCACCCGCCTGATTTCCGTTGTAAAAACGAATGGGATTTTGATGATACCACACCTTATTTATCTTAAAAAAGTATTACATTTTTATTAGTGCATATTTAAGAATTTGTCATACAAACATTACAATTCTCTACATATTGGGCAAGAAAAGGGGTATATGTGTGCAACATATAAGTACAAATTTTACATGGTACGACCATCAAAGAGAGACTTTCAACGCGTTTCGTGGGACAACCACCCACTTCTTCAGGAAGAGAGCATTTCTGAAAGTATAAAATACTACATCAGAATGATAACTACTTAGGAATGTGGGAATGATGTTGCCATACCTGTTACAAATGTTAACAAAATAAACATAAAAACATGAACAAAAGGAAACGACTTGCACAAGGTGACACCAAAGGATAGAACATATCCTACTATCTCCCCAAACAAACGATTACAATTAAATGGGCTCTGACAAAAAAATATTGCCAGTAACCAAAGTCACATTAAAAATAGTGGGGACGGGGGCAATAATTTGCCATATTTAGCCATATTTTCAAACCAGAAAGACAATGGGGGTTATTTACGAAAGGCAAATCCACTTTGCACTACACTTGGAAGTGCAGTCGCTGTAGATCCGAGGGGGACATGCAAGGAAAATAAAAAAACAGTACTTTAGTTTGCACATATTGGATAATGAAACCGGCAAAGCTTCCCCTCATTTTAGATCTACGTCTCAGATTTACAGCGACTGAACTTCCAAGTGCACTTTTAGTGCACTTTGCTTTTGTAGTTCGCACTTCTAGTGCAAAGTGGATTTGCCTTTCGTAAATAACCCCCAATGTCCTCTACCTCATGCTGTAGTCTATGGAGGTATTAGGGGAAAAATAAATATAATAGAAAAATATATACAAGTAGCTCATCAACAAAGTTCTGATATAGTATGAAGGATTGAAAAGTGGAGGCAGTAGGTTTTACATTTATCTAGAGATAAACTGACAAATGTCGGGATAGCGAAAAGACCCATCCATTCAGTTCCATGGCAGCCCAGTGAATGTGATATGTTGAAAGGTATTTATATTGGTAAATGGCGCCAAAAATGGCGTTCTGTCGCTACCGCGCATGTGCATGCAATGATGTCATCACGCACGTGGCGGATTGTGCATTTTATGTGTGGCCCAAAACAATTTCTATTCTTTCAATGTGGCCCAAGAGGATCAAAAGTTTGGACAGCTGTGCTGCAAATCATTGTAGTAATCCGCGTTACACACAGGGAGGGCTACAATCTTCCAGGTTCTGTGTGAGCAGGGTTTCATTCATAGAGCGCCTTTCTGCCTTTAGTCATTCTCTAGTTAGATGAGGTGGAGAAAAGGGGTGATGATGTCCAAAAAACACAAGGGGCCAGATTCAAAAAGAAGTTACGTCGACGTATCTATAGATGCGCCGCGTAAGTGTCAAGATGCGCCGTCGTATCTGTGCGCCCTACCCAGAAAACCACATGCGCCTGAAAATACGCTTCTTCCGACCTGCGTAACTTGTCAGCACCTGCGTATCGCACGCGTATATTTACGCGTGGCACATATGCGTGCACACCTAGATTAGTATGCAAATATGCAAATGAGGTAGATACGACGATTCAGAAACGTACGTTTGGGCGGCGCAGGGCGCTTAAGCTGTACGTCTGGCCTAAAGTTACCCCTCATAAAGCAGGGGTAACTTTGCACCAGACATGCACAGGTCAGCTGGAGAGCAGCTACAGCAGCACCGTAACGGAAGATTTGAGCAACCACACTGCCAGGGGCAGCCGTGGTCATAGCACTACTGCGTCTATGGGCACGTAGGAGGGCACGGGAGAGGATTTTCCGAACGCGCATTAGACTCTTTGGCATAGGTGATTCGGAGGTGTATCGCATCTTCAGATTCAGCCCTGATGCCATCCTGGAAATAACCACAGCCCTGCAGGATGACATCACCAGCCAGACACACCGCGTACAAGCAGTCGTGGCTGGGCTGTCACAATCCACCATGAGCAGATATGTGCACCAGGTAGTCCCCGCAATCCTCAGACGCATGTCCCACCACATCATCAGACCCACCAATGAGCATCTGCGGCAGAAGGCAATGTTGGATTTCTACAGAATTTCAGGATTCCCATGCACCATTGGGGCCATTGATTGCACACATGTGGCCCTACATCCCCCCACAGAGCACATTTACCGCAATCGGAAGCACTGGCATTCCATCAACGTACAGGTGATAGCCGATGCCCAATGCCTCATATGGCACGTCCGTGCCAAACACCCTGGATCCTGCCATGACAGTTACATATACCGTCAAAGCACCATCCCAGCACAATTTAAACAGAATGTGTACAAGTACAGCTGGTTGCTTGGTGAGTGACATGGGTGTCAGGCATGACTGTCCAACCCCATGATGCAGACATCACGAGGTGCACATGCATGGTTAACATCCTCCTGTCTTTTGCTTCCAGGTGACTCGGCATATGCACCTGGACCCCATCTCATGACTCCATTCCAGGATCCCCAAACCAGAGGAGAGAGAAGATACAATGAAGCACACATCAAAACCCGTGCAGTGGTGGAAAAAACATTTGGCCTCCTGAAGTCCCCTTTCCGATGCCTGGATAAGTCTTGGGGTACCCTGTTGTATTCCCCAAACTTTGTGTGCGAGATCATTGGTGCATGTTGCATTCATAACAACTTTGCCATGAGAAAGGGCCTGCAGATTGACCTACGTGATGACCTGACCCCCCCAACCACACTACCCCTCCCCCCGCCAGAGGCGACCCCGTCTGCTGAAAGAAGAGCAGTCAGGAGGGTCCTCGTTTTACGAATCTTTGATCGTTAAACACACACATTCATCATGGCACACGGACAATGCACGCATGCACACCACTGTGGTCCCTAGATCACACACCCCACATCACATTGGATTAGCCCAAGCCCACCATGCACGACTAGGGAACAGCAACGCCGCGTCAAGGCCCCAATGATGTCGCTGTCCATTCATACGGTCGTGGGGATAATTAACCCCAACGACCGAGGGTGACACCCCTTACTGGCAGGAGTGCCATCCCCCCACATTCACACACCATTCACACTGTAGGCTGCACTCCTCACCGTGTGCATAAATGTAAAAAAAAAACAAAAAAACATTGAGCATAAGAAACTAAAAAAGCTCAAACATTGAGCATAAGAAAATAACTAAAAAAGCTCAAACATTGAGCATAAGAAAATAAATAAACAAGCTCATACCTTGAGCATAATAATTTAAACAAAATGGCACTTATCTGCCCTGTCTTAGGCTGCGCCTGGTGCCAAGGCTCCTGGGCCTCAGTTGTCTGGGAGGAGCCTCGGGTGGGGTATCGGGAGGAGGATCATCCCCCAGTGTCTCCCTGGCTGCCTGCCTGCCCTCAATTGCCAGTGCAATGCGGGTGAGGACCGCATTAGTCTGGCTCCCCACCGTCTCTATGGCAGCTGTATTGGCCTGTATGGCCACTGCCAGGCTCCGGACCTCTGGCACAAGGCCTGATGTGGTGGCCTGGAGCTCCCCCAGGCAGGTGACAATTGCCGAGCAGTTTGCACGGACATCCTGCAGTCTGTCAGTGATGTTATTACTCTGAGCACCCTGCTGGGTCAGGGCCTGCTGGACTGCCAGTGTGCAGGCAGCCTGGGTCGATGAGGCCAGGGTCTCTGCTATACGGCGCATGTCACCCGCTATAGAGCCCAGATGGCGGGACTGCCGGGCCTGGTCCCTCGGAAGATTCTCCTCCATGGCAGCTGGATCACCCCTGGTCTTTCTAGTAGCCTTCCTTGGGGCAGGAGAGGCTTGAGGCCGTGTGTATGGGAAGACCCTTGAGGGACTTCCCCAGATGGAGGGGGAGGATGAGGGGATATCCCTGATGGGGGAGGAGGCCCTTGAGGGGATATCCCTGATGGGGGAGAAGGTTTGTGAGCGTCCTGGGATATGGATCTCCTCAAGAAGGTACGCACCTTCCTCAAGAGCAAAGTGCTCCTCCTCCTCTTCCTCCAGAGGAGAGGTGTTGGCAGAGTCCTCCCTAGAGGTCATCAGGCAACGAGGGGACAGCTCCCTCCTGGGCATCTGTGGATGACACAAAACATTCACATGTTGGTGGACCCACACACTTGTCACATGTTCCCTCCCCCCCCACATGCTACACCCCGGATAGGAGATAAAACACACTTACCTGTCCTCAAGGCCTGATCCAAGGATTCATAGCTTGGAACTCCCTCCACCTGCTCCCTCTCCAGGGACTGGGCAACGACCTGCTCTTCAGGAGTGAGGGTAATTTTCCTGGCAGGTCCACCTCCTGTGCCCCTGGCGTTCCTACTCATGTTGGCCAGCTTTTCCTTGACCAGACGACACAGGTCATTTATTTTCTTGGAGATGTCCTTTGGTGTCCGGACCTCATGTGATAGTGAATTGACCTGGGCAGTGATATCCTCCAGGATCTCTTCCTTCCTCTGCTTGCTGGTCTGCCCACTCTGTGCCCCATGGAGGCATGCACCATACTGTGAGATGCCCTCAATAATAATTGCCCTCTCCTCAGGGCTGAAATTCCGCTTTCTCTTCTCCTTAGCAGGCATGGCTCAAAAAAGGTGGTGCCAATTTCCGTTTGAAGGGGCGCATTTATACACTGGACCGGCGTATCTTAGGGGTTACGCCGTGCGTAGGTGTGCGCATGTGCAGAAGGGTGTAGAACTGATGTCAACGTCACGGCGCATGCGCCGTTCGTTCGGCCCTTCATTTGCATGGGGTCATGCATCATTAACATGGATCACGCCCACTTCCTTCCTACTTTTAATTACATCGGTTTACGCCTAAGATTTTACGCTACACAGCCGCATCGTCGGGCGCATTTGCTTTCTGAATATCATCTTGCGTCTTCGCGCTACGCCGGCATAGCGGTAAAATTATACACTACGCATGCATAAATATGCGCTGATGTATCTGAATCTGGCCCAAGGTGTTCTATGGTCAGTGTGTAGGTAGTTACTTAAATGTCAATTCTATTTTGAACTGCAAAGGTTAATGGTTTGAGTTTCACTGTTTAATGGAGTTGTGCTGTGGTGTGCCTCCCGCGGGAAGTGTCACGTCTTTTGGAGAGGCTAAATACAGGAGGAGGCTGGGCTTTGTGGTTTTTGGGAGTCGGGAGTTGACCATACATGCTGAGATGTGATCGCTGTTCAACAGTAGAGTGCCCCTCCTTAGCGAGACCCCCTCGTGGGTCAGAGGACTGGACTTTGTTATATTATCTTTAGGGGCATCACTGCACTGGTAAGCTAAATAAAAAGGGACTTATGTCATTTGGAAATTATTAAGAACTGTTTGTGAAGGATGCCAAATTACAAGTTAGAAGTTATTGGGTAAAGTACAGCGTCTACTCTGACTCCTATGAATAGGGTGCATCTGCAGTGAACATACTTGAGAATGAATTGTATAACTTCAGGTTAAGCCTTTGGGTGACAGAGTGAGTTAAGCAATGGAAACTAGAAGCAGCCAGCTTGGGAGTACTAGCGGTGGTGGTTGAGTGATGGAGGTCCCATAGGTGGGGTGATCTGGAATGTGATGCACCCTGCCAAGTGGTTGGGTCCCTATTTAAGAGCTCGCTTTGGAACAGAACTGGTCCTAGGGAACTGGCCTGAAACCATTGTGTGTAAGGCCTCATGATGTGTGCAGTGGCTCTGCTGCCTTACACAGACTCCATCATTGCATCTTACCTTCTTATCCAGCTATGTGCTTAAGCTCCTAGCTCCCTCCCACAGTCTGTGATCTGCGCTGCCATTGGAAGTCCACTCCTTCTTCACGTTCCCACTCTCTGCATTACTTCCAGCTCCCTCTGAGTTCACAGGAGGCAGAACTACAGAGCAGTCATTGGGTGGCAATGTGTGCTGACAGTTTTGACTGTCATTAAGGACAACACTGGAAACAACGTTGGGCAGTATATATCCACCACAATGTTGATTTGTGGCAGAAACCCTGGGGACCACCAAAATCTTCTCATGGACCATCAATGGTCCATGGGTCACTGGTTGGCGACTGCTGCTCTACATCATCCCTCTGGGACAGGTGTCACTGGCAGATGAGAAAACTGTTCTTCCATTTGCTAGAACCAGTGTGGTGATATGGCCTCTAGTGCTGAATCCACTTTATTGACAGCAACAGCCTTTTTTTTAACCAGGGTTTCTTCATGTGTGGCTTGGCAAAAATAAATACATTTCCCAAAATTTTTGGATTTGGATAAAGCTTTTTAGTTACACAAATTCACAGGTTTTCATTGTGCACCATTACAACCGTAACATACCCTGTACAAAACCACCCTTAACATTCTCCTCTTTTGACCTTACTACTAACAAAGAGGTTGCTAAAAAAAATTCAGAAGCCCACCTTTCCACCTGTCTACTAGACCCTGTTCTCTCACAACTACTACAGTCACCCTCTTCTTCTATACTATGACTCCTCACTCTACTGGCACCTTCCCCTCCCCTCTAAAACATGCACTGATCACCCCATACGTAAAAAGCCCTCACTGGGCCCCACCAGCCTGAATAACTTAAGACCCATCTCCTTACAACCCATTATCTCTAAACTTTTAGAACATCCAAGCCCTGTACACACGATCGGTTTGTCCAATGAAAACAAACCAATGGACTGTTTTCATCGGACAAACCGATCGTGAGTGCGCCCCATCGGTTTGTTTTCCATTGGTGAAAAAATAGAACATGTTTTAGATTTTTCCTATGGATAAAAAAAACTATCGTCTGTGTGGAAGTCCATCCGTCAAAAATCCATGCATGCTCAGAATCAAGTCGACGCATGCTGGGAAGCATTGTACTTCATTTTTCTCAGCGCGTTGTAGTGTTTTACGTCACTGCGTTTTGGCACGGTCAGATTTTTGACTGATGAAAGTCAGCTTCATCAGATATCTGACAAAAAAATCCATCGGATTCCATCAGATATCCGATCGTGTGTACAGGGCTTAAGTCTACAACCATCTGAGCTTTTACCTTTCTGACAACAACCTTCTACCACCTATTACAGCCTGGTTTTTCGCTTACTACACTCTACTGAATCTGCCCTACTAAAACTCATTAATGATTTATTAAGTGCTAAAATCAATGGCCACTACTCCATACTCATACTACTAGACCTCTCTGCAGCCTTTTGATACTGTTGACCATGCCCTCTTCCTCAAAAAACTCTACTCTCTTGGCCTGCAAGACTCTGCTCTCTCCTGGTTTTCCTCCTATCTATGACAGTACTCCTTCAGTGTTCCTGTTATAACTATAACTCTGTCTCCTCCTCTCCACTTCCTCTTTCTGTAGGGATCCCCCAAGATTCCATCCTTGGACTCCTTTTCTTCTCCATCGACATCTCATTCCATGGTCACTTGATAAACTCCCATGGCTTCCAGTACCATCTGTATGCTGATGACACCAAAATCTATCTCTCTACTCCTCACCTCACTCTTTCGGGCTCCTCTCGCATTACTAACTGACATATCAGCATCAATGTCACACCGCTTCCTCAAAATCAATCTTTCTAAAAATGAACTCGTAATCTTACCTCCTGCCTGTGCCCCCTCTCCTGACTTCTCCATCTAGATCATGGGTCCTCAAACTACGGCCCTCCAGCTGTTCAGGAACTACAATTCCCATCATGCCCTAGTCATGTCTGTGAATGTCAGAGTTTTACAATGCCTCATGGGACTTGTAGTTCCGACACAGCTGGAGGGCCGTAGTTTGAGGATCCCTGATCTAGATCAATAATACAACCATCAGTCTCTCCCCTCATGTGGAGGTACTAGGTGTAATACTGTCCTTTCATCCCCAAATCCTATCGCTGTCAATTTTGTAGATTTCACCTCCGAAACATCTCCAAAATACACCCCTTTTTAACCATTGAAACCTTTAAGCAACTCACTTGTTATCTCTCGCCTTGACTATTGTAACTTCCTTCTCATTTGCCTACCTCTTTGCAGGCTCTCCACTACTCAGTCTATCATGAATGATGCTGCTGACTCATCCACTTTACCAGCCATTCGGTGTCCGCTACTCCTTTCTGCCAATCCCTCCACTGGCTTCCTATTGACCAACAAATAAAATGCAAAACATTAACAATAACATACAAATCCATTTACAAATCTGCCTGAGCTACATAACCAATCTTGTCTCCAAATATTACCAAAACTGTCCTAAAGAGAAGTGTACCGCTCCATAAAACAAATGATCCCTGTTGCTTCCGTCCCAATCAAACCAAGAGGGTGCTGGCTGTGCACAATTAGCATGGGATGAAGGAAAAAATCCTGGATCGCCGCACTCCTCGGAAAACGATGTCTTTATTTAAGCATAAGCAAACAAAATTTCAATAGAAAAAAAAAAAAAAACAGCCAAAATGCATGCAGTCAAAAGCGGTGAGTGGACAAGGAGAAAAGGGCTGACATGTTTCGTATCATGTGATGCTTACTCGTACCAAAACTGTCCTCTCTGCTCCTCCTAAGACCTCCTGCTCTCTCCAGCTCCATTTTCTCCTTCCATGCTCATCTCCAGGAATTATTCAAAGCCCCTTTCATCCTCTGGAACTCCCTACCCCATCTGTCTGGTTATCTCCTACTCTGGCCACTTTTAGGTGATCCCTGAAAACTTTTTTTTTTTAGGGAAGTCTCTCCCACTTTCAGATATTAACCTAAACTTTTATTTCTCCCATCAGTTCATCCCTCACAGTTATTACCCTTTATTCTCCCAGTCCCTCCCTATCAGATAGTAAGCTCAAAAGGAGAAGGGCCCTCCTAACCCTCTTGTATTGAAATATATTGTTTCTGTATCGTCTCCCTTTATATTGTAAAGTACTTTGTAAACTGTTGTCGCTATATAAATCCTGTATAATAAAAAGAAACACTGCTCCAAAACATAGGCATCAATTGACTTTTAAGCCGTGTACACACGATAGGTTAAACCGATGAGAATGGTCTGATGGACCGTTTTCATCGGTCAAAACCGATTGTGTGTGGGAGTCGAGGAGTCGGAGGAAATTTTGGGTACCTGGAGTCGGAGTTGGCAAACAATGCGCTGACTCCGACTAAATTTAGATTGGAATTAAAAAAACGTGATTTACCTTCAGAAGTTAGTGGAGGGCATTCTAGAAGATTTTGAAATTAAAAAAGAAAAGATTTTATGTGTTGTGACAGATAACGCTTCTAACATATCAAGCACAATTGAGAAGATGAACGCAGATGAAGAAGGCAACAAACAGATATTAGAGTTAGAGGAAGACAGCTCTGCAAGTATTGGGGAAAGTTTAGAAACTGAAGAGAATGCTGAACTTTTTTTAGACAACTTTTTTTGAAGAAGCATTGAAGCTTGCTACTATTTATCATATGTGATGTGCTGCCAAGAGATGGATTAAAAGATTGCCATGCAGCTACACTAATTGGAAAATTATGGCAAGCAGGCCCGGACTGGCCATAGGGCATACCGGGCAAGTGCCTGGTGGGCCGCGGCGGCCCGCGGGCCGGTTGTGGGCCTCGGTGGCCCGCGGGCCGGTCGCGACCCACGAACGGCCCTCGGCGGCCCACGGGTCGCATGTCACTTCTCCCCAAGGGTGTACACCACCAACACAGCGCCAGATACAGAGAGATGAGCTGGGCGT
Organism: Rana kukunoris; assembly: GCA_029574335.1. Taxonomy (NCBI): domain Eukaryota; kingdom Metazoa; phylum Chordata; class Amphibia; order Anura; family Ranidae; genus Rana; species Rana kukunoris. The sequence goes on along the minus strand of CM056049.1, from coordinate 627,439,107 downwards.
ATCAAAGCCATCTATGACACTTCTCCCCTCCCCTTGCTGCCCGCACGACCAGTTAGAGGAGAGGATCTGCTTCTACTCCTCCCCTCCTCCTCCTGTCTGCCCCGCCCACTCTCCCCGACAGACACTGTTCTGCTGTCACCACTGCGCCATGCCATCAAATGCAGTCACTGTGCCATCAATTGTCACCACTGTGCCATGCCATCAAACGCAGCCACTGTGCCATCAATTGTCACCACTCTGCCATGCCATCAAACGCAGCCACTGTGCCATCAATTGTCACCACTGTGCCATGCCATCAAACGCAGCCACTGTGCCATCAATTGTCACCACTGTGCCATGCCATCAAATGCAGTTACTGTGCCATGCAACACAGCCACTGTGCCATGCCATCAAACGCAGCCACTGTGCCATCAATTGTCACCACTGTGCCATGCCATCAAACGCAGCCACTGTGCCATCAATTGTCACCACTGTGCCATACCATCAAACTGAGCCACTGTGCCATGCCATTAAACGCAGCCACTGTGCCCTTTAATTGTCGCCACTGTGCCCTTTAATTGTCGCCACTGTGCCCTTTAATTGTCGCCACTGTGCCCATTGTCACCACTGTGCCCATTGATGCCACTGTGCGAACATTGTCGCCACTGTGCCCATTGTCGCAGCTGAGCCAGAGGGGTGGTGCTCCCGCGCCCTCTATAGATGCACTGCCACTGTCTGTCTATCTATCTATCTTTATCTATCTATCGTTATATTTCTTTATCTGTCTATCGTTATATTTCTTTATCTATCTATCTATCTTCTTTCTATCTATCTTCCGTCCTTCCCTTCTTTCTTTATCTTTCTTTCTTTATCCGTCTTTCTTCCTTCCTTCCCTTCTTTCTTTCTGTCTGTATCTTTCTTTCTTTATATATCATCCTTCCTTTCTATCTATCTTCCTTCCCTTCTTTCTATATGTATCTATCTTTATTTATTTATCTATCTTCCTTCCTTCTCTTCTTTCTTTCTATCTTTATCTATCTTTCGTTGTCTTATCTTCCTTCCCTTCTTTCTATATTTATCTATCTTTCTTTCTTTATATATCTTCCTTCCTTTCTATCTATCTTCCTTTCTTCCCTTCTTTCTATATTTATCTATCTTTATTTCTTTATCTATCTTTCTTTCTTTCTTTCTTTATCAATCTTTCTTTCTTTATCTTCCTTCCTTTCTATATATCTTCCTTTATTCGCATCTTTCTTTCTATCTTTATCTATCTATCTATATTTCTTTATCCATCTTCCTTCCTATCTATCTATATATCTATCTATCTTCCTTCTCTTCTTTCTTTCTATCTTTATCTATCTTTCTTTATCTTCATTCCTTTCTATCTATCTCTATCTATCTCTCTTCCTTTAGTCCCGTCTTTCATTCTATCTTTATCTATCTTTCTTTATCTATCTTCCTTCCTTTCTATCTATATCTATCTATCTATCTTCCTTCCTTTTTTTTATCTATCTTCCTTCCTTCCCTTCCCTTCTTTCTATCTTTATCTATCGCTTTTCTTTATCTATCCATCTATCCATCTTCCTTTCTTTCAATCTTTATCTTTCTATCTATATCTATCTTTCTTTGTATCTATCTTTCATTCTTTCTTTCTCTCTCTGTCTATCTATATTTCTTTATCTCACCCAACATCCCATCATTAACCCCTGTCTTTATCGTTTTTATTTATCTATCTATCCATCTTCCTTTCTTTCAATCTTTATCTTTCTATATCTATCTATCTTTCTCTTTCTTTCTTTCTCTCTCTCTCTCTCTCTCTCTCTCTCTCTCTCTCTCTCTGTCTATCTATATTTCTTTATCTCACCCAACATCCCATCATTAACCCCCGTCGCACCCCCCCCCCCCCCCCCCCGGGCTGCTCAGTCTAAAATGCCCGGGCCTATTTTTTGTCCCAGTCCGGGCCTGATGGCAAGTAACTGTTGCAGCCAGGGCCCCGAAAACAGATGCAATTTTGAAAAGACGTGCAGGAAAAGGAGCCATTTTGGTTCAAACAACTTGCTGGGGAAGCACTTATTTAATGGTGAAGCGTTTGCTTAAACTTAAAAACTTCATAGAAGAAATGGACAATGAATATCTTGCATTAACTGAAAGCCAGTGGACACAAACAAAAGAGCTGGAGAACCTTCTTTCTCACCCCTTCACTGTCACCAAGAGGTTGCAATGTGACAATCTAACCCCGGATAAATTCCTCTTGGAATGGAAGAGCCTGTTATATTGCCTGAACAGAAATGATAGCTAAGGGCATTGCATCTTTAATGATGAAAAGAGAGAGTCTTTTGCTGGAAAATGAAATCTTGTTAGCGGCTATTTATGTCGACCCAATGAGCCGACTTTTGTTGAACAGTGAACAGACTGCTAGTGGGAAAAAGGCCCTCTATGATGTAGCAGTTCGCATAAAGGGATTACGACCTGAAATACCTCCACAGGATGAAGTTCTTTTAAGCAATAGTGGTAACTCAGGATCATCTTCTTCAAACGAAGAATTTGACTTTGATTCCTTCTTAGATAAAATACATTTGCATATTAATACAGAGGAGTCGGAGTCGGAAGTACAAACAACTGAGGAGTCGGAACATTTCTGGTGTGGGCACCGTCAGTTATTTAACCATCGGTTAAAAAAAAGCCAATTTGTTTTAAATTTAACCGATGGTTTCCTAACCGATAGGTCAAAACAGATCGTTAGTAGGCACGACCATCGGTTAAAAATGCTCAGAATCAAGTCGACACATGCTTGGAAACATTGAACTTAATTTTTTTCAGCATGTCGTTGTGTTTTACGTCACCGCGTTCTGATACGATCGTTTTTTTAACTGATGGTGTGTAGGCGCGACGGCCCATCAGTCAGCTTCACTGTCCATCAGACCGTTCTCATCGGATGGACTGATCGTGTGTATGCGGCATTAGTCCAATAATAAGTGAAGTGGGCTTTCTGTGCAGTGTGAGCTACAAATCAGAGAGTCTATGAATCTCAGTATGACAGACAATCATCAAAGGACAAGCCCACCAGAAAAGCCACTTGTTCCTGTCCATGTGGAACATTTTCGTTCTCCAGCATTTCTAATTGCACTCTCTATAATATGAAAATACTAAATCCAACACAGAGAGGGGAAACTTCTCATATTGGTCACAGCAGGTATGCAGACCCAGAAACTCTGCAAGAGAGGTATAGGAAAGCAGGTGGTTTAACTCTCCAGTGTCCACTGAAAAAAAAAATATAGAACGACTGCCATGATGAACCAGCTAAATTGTGATCTGTCTATGGCCAGCTTTACTTTCCTGAATGTATGTGGCCCAATAAATGACCATATAAAGCTTGTTGTCTGACTGCGCAAGCAGTGTTTTTTCCAGTGCTTCACACAATAGTGTTTACCTATCATCGCTGAATAGAAAAGCCTGCTCCTCTGCTGTCTGGCTTTTTTCCATACAAAGGTCTTAAACATTATCCCAATGAACATTACTGGGGTTGCCAAGAGGCAGATCCACAGTTCCCACAACAAACAAAGATAAATGCTCATCTCTATGACAGGACAGTCACATTTGCATGGTCTGTTTTGGATGACAATAGTTTGAGAAGATGGATGACTTATTTACCCAGTTGATGGGTAAACAGTGAAAGCGTAGGATGAGCAGGTGTGGTATTTCTTTGTATGAAGTAGGCTTTTCTAGGTAGAGATTTGCACAATATATGACTTGTTTCTTCAAATAGAAACACTTTATCACCTCTAAAAGCATTGTTGTCAATATGCCTGATTTTCAAGGCAATTTTAAAGCTAAACTCTAGGCAAACAGCTAAACCCACAGTGTAAAATATATAACAGTTTATGCTCCTGGGGACTGCAAGAGGCTGATACCGTGTTAAATTCAGGTACTTTTGATACAAGTTGTCCTTTAGGCCGCGTACACACGATCAAATTTATCTGCTGAAACTGGTCTGACGGACCGTTTCAGCAGACATATCCGATCGTGTGTACGGGCTAGCGGACAGGTTTGTCCAGCGGACAAATTTCAAAGCATGTTTTGAAATTTGTCCGCTGCAAACCTGTCCGTCCGACATGTCCGCTGGTTAGTATGCCTAACCAGCGGACAGAAATCCCCCGCATGCGCCAAATGGATTCGACGCATGCGTGGAAGTATTTTACTTCCTGGATTGGTGACGTGGCAGCGTCAACGTCACTGCCACATCACCGCGTCCTCAACCCGAGGGGATTTTCATCCGATGGTGTGTACACGCTATCGGACCAAAATCCGATGAGACATGTCCGCTGGAAACGGTTCGTCGGACATGTTTGAGCGGATATGTCTCATCGTCTGTACTTGGGCTTAGGGCATGCCCCCACTCAAAGAAATTCTTACCTTCTTCCATGATCCAGCAATCTTCACTGTGTGGCCCTGCCCAGAGTAGACAAGCCTTAAAGCGGAGTTCCACTCAGAAAACTTTCCCTAAATGATTCAACCCCCCCCCCCCCCCTCTGGTGCCACATCTGGCAAATACCTGTCAAATCCAGGTAGCTACTATTACTTAAGGGCATAGATTGCCACACTTTGTGCGGCGAACTACGCATTGTTGGGCCTCTCTTCCTTCCCCCTGCTTTCTTCTGGGAGACACACAGGTCCCAGAAGGCAGCAGGGACATTTCAGATTGTGCTACTCACGCATGTGCAGTAGGAAACAGGCTGTGAAGTCGCAAGGCTTTACTTTCGGTTTCCCTTAGTAAGGATGTCGGCGCCTGCACCCAGTGGCGAGGAAAGGGTCGGTTTTGAAATCTCTGCTTCCTCAGGACTAAGTCATCAAAAAGTCACTAATGCCCTGTACACACGATCGGAATTTCCAATTAAAAAAAATCAGACGGAATTTTTTCATCGGACATTCAGACCGTGTGTGGGTCCCAGCTGACTTTTTTCCATAGGAGTTTAGAAATAGAACATGTTTTATTTTTTTCTGATGAAAATTCCGATCGTCTGTGTGGAACTCCGATGGAGAAAAAAACATTCATGCTAAGAATCAAGTTGACGCATTCTCAGAAGCATTAAACTTAATTTTTCTCGGCTCGTCGTACTGTTTTACGTCACCCCGTTTTTGACGGTCGGAATTTGGTCCGACAGTGTGTATGCAAGACAGCTTGAACGGAATTCCAATGAAAGTCCCATCGGATTTTACCCCATCGGAAATTCCAATCGTGTGTACAGGGCATTACTTTGTTTTAGGTACAACGTCACACCCTGCATTATACCATCTGTAAAAGTACAAAAGAAAAATCTGACATTTTGACTTTCTAAAGCCCTGTACACACGATCGGATATCTGATGGAATCTAATCCGATGGATTTTTTCATCGGATATCCGATGAAGCTGACTTTCATCAGTCTTGCCTACACACCATTAGTCAAAAATCCAACCGTGCCCAACGCGGTGATGTAAAACACTACGACGTACTGAGAAAAATGAAGTTCAATGCTTCAGAGCATGCGTCGACTTGATTCTGAGAATGCGTGTATTTTTGACCAATGGACTTCCACACAGACGATCATTTTTTTCTATTGGTTTTTTATCCATAGGAAAATTTTAAAACATGTTCTATTTTTTTTTCACCCATGAAAAACAAACTGATGGGGCCCACATATGATCAGTTTGTCCGATGAAAACGGTCCATCAGCCTGTTTTCAACACACGTTTTTCGGCATGAAAAAAAAACGACGTAACATAATTTAAAATGATCGTGTGATCGTGATCGTTTTTCATCTTCTGAAAAATTCGAACTTGCTGCATTTTTTCACGTCGTTTTAAAAAATGTAGTTTTTCGGGTTGTAAAAAATGATCGTGTGTGGACTAAAACGACGTTTTAAACCTGCACATGCTCAGAAGCAAGTTATGAGATGGGAGCGCTCGTTCTGATAAAACTACCGTTCATAATGAATAGGCTTTTACTAACAAGGAATCAGCTAAAAGCAGCCCAAAGGCGAAAAGAACTTCCCCTTTTGAGTGCCGGCGTACGTGTTGTACATCACCGCGCTTTGTTCATAATTTTTCAAAAACGATGGTGTGTAGGCAACATCGTTTTTAATGATGAAGTTGGAAAAACATCATTTTTATGCTGAAAAAGGACATGTGTACGTGGCATGAGTCACAGGTAAGTGGAAGGTCAGCCTTATCACTATAATTTAATGGCTTCCACCATATCACTATTCTTAAATTGTTAAAGCAAATTAAACTTTGGTTTTTTTTCAAGTGTGTTTGGGTATTTTTGGTATTATACTGTTCTGTGAACTCCAGCATCCCTCGCCTTCCTTGTTACCTTGCCTTGTACAAAAGTTTCAATCAAAGAGAGGGAGGCTAAACGGAAACACATTCTGCTGTCCTCTTTTATTAGAAAACACATAATGCTCTGATGCAAATCATGTACACCCTATATTTCTTTTTATAGGTAGACATTTTTTATTAAACAGAGATTATATATTTTAAAATGCTGTATAAAACATTACATTGCAAAAATAAAATCTATAAAAATATTTAAAAAAAATCAAGTTTCCCCATAAATAGCTTAGTCCCCATACCTAGCTCATTAGCTAATTTTATAAAAGGGGTGTTCCAGCCCTAAATTGTGTTTATTAAAAGTCAGCAGCTACAAAAAGTGTAGCTGCTGGCTTTTAATAAACACTCACTTACCTGCTCCTGCGTTCCAGCGACGCGCCGACCGGGGCTCCGCTCTCTCCCCCCCTCCCCGGCCGGCGTCTCCATCCTGATGGGCACCCAGCCGTGACAGTCGGCTTCACGGCCGGGCACCCCTGCCATGCGCAAGCCGTATGCGCATGCGCGCGCGGCGCGGCTCGCCGCTGATTGGAGAGGCGATCGCATGGGACCTGTCAGTGTCCCATGTGATCGCCTACAGGGAGGGGCTGGTGTAGCGATTAAGGCTTAATCGCCTAACCAGCCCCTCGGCGGAAGCAGGAAGTGGGACAGGAAGTCCCACTCCTACTGAAGCCCCCACTCCCCCCCCAAAAAAATTACATGCCAAATGTGGCATGTATGGGGGTGAGGAGTGGATTAAGCAAAGGTAGTTTTTTTGGGTGGAACTCCTCTTTAAGTGCACGTATTTAATTTACAGTGAATCAATGATGACACTTAAGCATTCTTCAGTATTTGTGTTGTCTCCCAGGAGCTAAAACATTGACTAGAAGGAACATCCCTGTTGAGCTATAAAAATACATTGTAGAATCAATATGACCTTCAGTCTATATATTCGCCGCTTTTAAGAAGAGGTATACAGTATACATAGTGATATCATTATCCCTTGAATATTTAGAAAACAATATCAGACTAATAAAAAATCATACCAGAAAGCATTATATATCACAAATTGATTTTAGCATAAAAGATCACCTTAGCCGTAAACTGAATGGATGCACAAAGTATGTTTGTGTCATGCAATAAAACCAATTGAGGTTTCTGAGAAAGCAGGAGTGTTTTGTCAATTGTTTGAAATGGCTGGTTTCTGAGGTTTAGAAAAGGAAGCTCCATGAGTAGAGCACTTTAGAACTGGTGTACATGATTACTTTAAAGAAAACTTGTTTTCTGTCTGCCCTCTTTCACTCTCCACATTTTTCAGATTACTATTATTATTATTATTATTAATAATAATAATATAAAATAATATAAATTTGGCAATTAAAAAAGCACTTTGAACATCATCTATTTTACTATCCTTTTCTCAGGTTGAAGATTATAAGGAAAGACTGAAAGAAACCTTGATAAAAAAAAAAGAGAAACAAATATTGTGAACTGGAATCTGTTTATATCTTTTATTTAATTGCACAATTAATAGAGGTCTAAAGTCTTGTACACACGATCAGTCCATCCGATGAGAAGGGTCTGGAGGGACCATTATCATAGGTTAACCCATGAAGCTGACTGATGGTCTGATGTGCCTACACACAATCAAAAAACGGTCGTGTCAGAACGCGGTGACGTAAAACACCATGACGTGTTGAAAAAAAATTAAGTTCAATGCTTCCAAGCATGCGTCGATTTGATTCTGAGCATGCGTGGATTTTTGGTCGTGCCTACTAACGATCGGTTTTGACCTATGGGTTAGGAATCCATAGGTTAATTTTAAAGCAAGTTGGCTTTTTTTTAACCTAAGGTTAAATAACCTATGGGGCCCACACACGATCGGTTTTGACCGATGAAAACGGTTCATCAGTACATCCTATCCTATCGTGTGTACGAGGCCCAACATAAGAATACCTACCTGAGGGAGATACAAATATAGGGCCAGATTCAGGTAGGACTTACGCCGACATATCTCCAAGATGCGCCGCGTAAGTCAAAATGTGCGCCGTCGTATCTGTGCGCCGTACCCACAGAAATAGATACGCCTGAAAATAGGCTTCTTCCGACCGACGTAACTTTCCTACGCCGGTGTATCGTGGGCGCATATTTACGCTGGACGCATCTGGCGCACCCATTGATTTCCTATGCAAATATGCAAATGAGGGATATACGCCGATTCGCGAATGTACGTGCGCCCGACGCTGGCTACGTGTGCCGCGCGTAAGTTGTACGTCCGGCGCTAAGTTACCCCTCATAAAGCAGGGGTAAGTCAGCAGCAGATGTGCACAGGTCAGCTGGAGAGCAGCTACAGCAGCACCGTTACGGACGAGCTGAGCAACCACACTTGCAGGACAACACATCCGTATACCAACATGCCAGGAGCAGCAGTGGTCCTAGCACTACTACTCTGGCCACAGGCACGTCGGAGGAGGGCACGGGAAAGGATATACCAAACACGCATTAACGTCTTAGGCATGGGGGAATTGGAGGTGATCACCTCCAAAATCTCCCTCTTCCGTGCCTTGCTGGTCTGAACACTTTGGGCACCATGGAGGAACTTGTCATATTTGGCCATTCCAGCCACTATAAAAGCCCTCTCCTCCGTAGAAAAGTTCCTCTTCCTCCTCTCCTTGCCTCCATTCCTAGCGCCAGACGGGCGCATGTCTGGGCGTATTTATGCGCTCGGCATAAGCCGATGGGCCGGCGTATCCCAGGAAGTTGTGCCGGCGTAGTTGTGAGCATGCGCATAGGGACGCAAATCGTACGTCCATGTCACTGCGCATGCGCCGTTTTAGATACGCCGGGCGTAAAGCATTGCACCACGCTCGGACGATCATTCACACCCACTTCCACTTACGCTGCCTTATGCCGACGAAATTACGTTACGCCGGTTGATCGTTGGGAGCATTTCCATTGCGAATAGAGTGCTCGCCGCTCTGCGCCTCGTCGGCGTATCGTATATTCGATACGCTATGCCCGCCTAAAGATGCGCCAATCTACCTGAATCTGGCCCACAAAGTGCATACGGAAAGTATTCACAGCGCTTCACCTTTTCCACATTTTGTTATGTTAAAGCCTTATTCCAAAATGGATTACATGTATTATTTTCTACAAAATTCTACAAACGAATAATAAAAAACAAAAAACAAAATCACATGTACATAACTATTCACAGGCATCGCCTTTGCACAATACTTTGTTGAAGCACCTTTGGCACGAATTAGAGCCTCAAGTCTTTTTTTTTTTTTTTTTTTATTTCTATCAGGAAAGAGACCCACATGGGCCGCCACTAGGGTTGTCCCGATACCACTTTTTTAGGACTGAGTACAAGTACCGATACTTTTTTTTTTTATGTACTTGCCGATACCGAACACCGATACTTTTTTTTAAATGTGTCCCCAAATGCAGCCATGTTCCCCCACATATGCAGCCATGTCCCCCCACATATGCAGCCATGTCCCCAAACATATGCAGCCATGTCCCCAAACATATTGCAGCCATGTCCCCAAACATATTGCAGCCATGTCCCCAAACATATTGCAGCCATGTCCCCAAACATATTGCAGCCATGTCCCCAAACATATTGCAGCCATGTCCCCAAACATATTGCAGCCATGTCCCCCATATACGCAGCCATGTCCCCAAACATATTGCAGCCATGTCCCCAAACATATTGCAGCCATGTCCCCAAACATATTGCAGCCATGTCCCCAAACATATTGCAGCCATGTCCCCAAACATATTGCAGCCATGTCCCCCGTACCTAAATGATGCCGCCGCCGCGTTAATCACCGCGCGGGGAACATTAGAGTCAGCTTTCATTTGAATAAGCTGTTTTCCCTGCCACGCTGTGTATAGAGACCCTCCCCCTTGCTCGGGATTGGACAGATCCGTCCAATCCCGAGCAAGTGGGAGTGTCTATGCGTGGCGGGTAAAACAGCTATTCAAACGAAAGCTGACTCTAATGTTCCCCGCGCAGTGATTAACGCAGCAGCGGCGGTGGCTTTGCGATATACGACGGTGGCGGGAGGGGGGAAGTATTCTATTTAGGCATCGGGGGTATTTGCGGGAGTACAAGTACTCCCGCAAATACTCGGTATCGGTCCTGATACCGATACTGGTATCGGGACAACCCTAGCCGCCACAATACAAGGCAGTGCATAACAGAAAATACTAGCACATAAACATAATCGTAACTTGTCATATACTGCTATTACATCAAAGACAGTACAGTTAACAGTAGAGTACATCCAGGTATGTATAAACAACATATTACATTCACACAGTGACTCTTGTGTATCCTATAGCAGGCCTGTGTTTACTTCTCTATAAGGCGGTTAGGATCGGTAGAATCCAAAAAAACACAGAAAAACCAAACTAGCGCTAACCCCATACACAACATTCGAATTGTGACAGTCTATATAAAAGTTCTCTTAGCTCTAGGTGCTGCAGCTCTCTCAAGAATCCACTGGGTATGGTAGTGGACTTGGTCTGAAATATATAAAGGAAAGAGAGCGCAAGGCTACCCTAGTGTGATAACGTTTAATGTTAAAAATGCAAAATCAAATCAAAGAAGGTTACACTAACAAACATGGAACTGAAAAGTCGCAGTTGATGACACTGTCCTTGGACTAAGTCTGTCCCTGGTTTTGTCCCCAGATTGGATTTAATAGGGGGAGGGGCAATTTCAAAGAAAGTCAGTGCAGAATAAAAAATAAATTGAATAACACACTCCTGCTCAGTCGTGCCTACTAGCATAGGGGGGTTGTATTTTTCCCATTATCTGTGCCCCTTTCTGATGATCATGTTCTGGTCGGAGCGGAGGGAATATTTCTTCCATTTCAGGCGCATGCCCATTTAGCTTCGGTCGCATGTTCTTCTGCCTTGGCTCAAATCCTGGCCAGCCACCTGCCTATCTCCTTGCCTTCCCTGGCAGAGTGATCTTCCTCCGCTCCCCATCCAGTAGTAGCCGGGCCCGAAGAGCAGGGGCGGACTGACCATTCGGTCATTCGGGCACTGCCCGAGGGCCCCGTGGTGGGGGGGGCCCGGGCCGGCTCAGTCCGCTCCCGAAGGTGCCCGCAGCAGCGCAGATGGATGGCTCATCAGAGCCGTGTGGGGATGTTTAGTGACAGGCGCTCCGGCCATATGTCACTGCCGTGGGGTACAGTCTGCAGAAGCTCAGACTTGCGCCGCGGCTCCCTCCTCCCCTTCCGGGATCCCCTCTGCTCCATGCGATGTACGGGGAGAGTGGGGGAGGAGGGAGTGAGGCAGAGACAGCGTGGGTGCTCGGGTTCCGACCGTCCCCACACACACCTCCACACAGCGCGGGCGCGGCCACAACTCTGTTCTCACTGCTGCTTTATGACACCATCCATGCTACAGTCAGCACCTTCTCTGAGGTATGCTGCAGGTGTACTTTATTGCAGAGGAGGGGGACATAGTGGGGGGGGGGGCATTTGCAGGTAACAATTATGCTGCCAGGAGTTATTTTAGGGGGGTTAGAGAATGGGTGCTAGGGGGTGCTCTTTGTTTTGGGTTAGAGAGGGTCGTCGTACTAGAAGTAGGAGGGGGCAGATTTGAAGTTTGACCACCCCCCCCCACCAAAGCACCCCTAGAACATATCCTTTAATCCCCCCCCCAAATCAAAGGTCCCATCCAGCTCCACTCACCCCCCGATCCAATACCTGCTCATCTGTCCCCTGATCCCATCCCGGCTCCATTCATCCCCCCTGATCCCATACCAGCTCCACCCATTCCCCTGATCCGATCCCAGCTCTATCCATTCTCCCCAATACCATCCCCCCTCAATCCATTCCTCCCGATCCCTACCCAGCTCCCCTCATCCCCCTGATCCCATCCCTGCTCCATTCATCCCCCCGATCCTATCCCTTCTCCATTCATCCCCCCGATCCTATCCCTTCTCCATTCATCCCCCCGATCCTATCCCTTCTCCATTCATCCCCCCGATCCTATCCCTTCTCCATCCATCCCCCCGATCCTATCTCTTCTCCATCCATCCCCCCTGATCCTAACCCCGCTCCATCCATCCACCCTGATCCTATCCCTAAGCTATCCATCCCCCCCTGATCCTAACCCCGCTCCATCCATCCACCCTGATCCTATCCCTAAGCTATCCATCCCCCCCTGATCCTATCCCCGCTCCATTCATCCCCCCGATCCTATCCCTTCTCCATTCATCCCCCCGATCCTATCCCTTCTCCATCCATCCACCCTGATCCTATCACTAAGCTATCCATCCCCCCCTGATCCTATCCCCGCTCCATTCATCCCCCCGATCCTATCCCTTCTCCATTCATCCCCCCGATCCTATCCCTTCTCCATCCATCCCCCCGATCCTATCCCTTCTCCATCCATCCCCCCTGATCCTAACCCCGCTCCATCCATCCACCCTGATCCTATCCCTAAGCTATCCATCCCCCCCTGATCCTATCCCCGCTCCATTCATCCCCCCGATCCTATCCCTTCTCCATCCATCCCCCCGATCCTATCCCTTCTCCATCCATCCCCCCTGATCCTAACCCCGCTCCATCCATCCACCCTGATCCTATCCCTAAGCTATCCATCCCCCCCCTGATCCTATCCCCGCTCCATCCATCCCCCCCGATCCTATCCCCGCTCCATCCATCCCCCCGATCCTATCCCTTCTCCATCCATCCCCCCCGATCCTATTCCTTCTCCATCGATCCCCCCTGATCCTATCCCTTCTCCATCCATCCCCCCTGATCCTAACCCCGCTCCATCCATCCCCCCTGATCCTAACCCCACTCCATCCAGCCTCCCTGATCCTATCCTTTCTCCATCCATCCCCCCCCTGATCCTATCTCTGCGCCATTCATCCCCCCTGATCCTATCCCTGCTCCATCCATTCCTCAATCCCATCCCTACTCCATCCTTTCCCCTGATCCCATTCCCCCTGATCCCATCCATTGTGGTAGGTTAAGGTGCGGAGCCATACCGACGCACTAGCCTGCTTAGTGCCAGGGGGTGGGGGTGACACCAAGTATTACCGCACCAGGTAACACTAACCCTAGTGACGCCACTGAAGGAGCTGGAGGCAGAGAGCACTGCACATAGAAAGGAACAGACTGAGTCAGCTTGAAATTTCACAACAGCACCCACACTGACCTGCCTTGTGTGCAGCAGCAGCAGCAGCAGGTCAGTGTGATAATGAAATCACCACAGTTACTGTATCTGTGTCTGTTATAAGAGCCATGCTGAGTGTTACTTTCTGGTTCCTTCCTTATTGCCCTGTGCTGTGCGCCTAGATACCAGGTCAGGTGCTATTCACTAATACACACTGATATCTGGTACACTGAATGCCACTCAATGCACACAGTGTATAGATATCAGTGTTATATATAGGGAATAGCACGTAGCCCTGGTTCACATTGGAGCAATTTGCCATGCGATTTGACATGTCAAATCGCATGGCAATGGCACTACCTGAATCAGTGCAATGCCCCATTTGTGGCGCTGCAACGATTCCCAAAAGTAGTTTCTGTACAACTTTTGCTGACTTTGGGGTGCAATTTCCATAGACACCTGTGCAGCAACCCGCACAGATGTCTCTGAAATTGCCTGCCAAACTCGCACTGACATGCAGGTATGAAATCGTGCGAGTTTAGCTGAACTTGCAGGATTACATTCCCCTCGTCAGTGTGAACCTGGGCTAAGTAAGTGTTATTCCCTATATATATATATAAAATCATTGAAATGTATACACTAAGTGCTTTTCCCCCCCAAGTCCCCTTTCACTACAAATAGCACCTGTAAAGCACCTGAAAAATGTCTCACCTGTAGTGTAAATGTGAAAGCCCGAGTACTTTCACACTGAGGCAATGTGCTGGCAGGGCGTTAAAAAATGTCCTGCAAGCAGCATCTTTGGAGTGGTGAAGGAGCAGTCTGTCATTGGTGATCAGTGAGAAGAATGTCCCTTACATTGGTGATCAGTGAGAAGAATGTTCCTTACATTGGTGATCAGTGAGAAGAATGTCCCTTACATTGGTGATAAGTGGGAAGAATGTTCCTTACATTGGTGATCAGTGAGAAGAATGTCCCTTACATTGGTGATCAGTGAGAAGAATGTCCCTTACATTGGTGATCAGTGGGAAGAATGTCCCTTACATTGGTGATCAGTGGGAAGAATGTCCCTTACATTGGTGATCAGTGAGAAGAATGTCCCTTACATTGGTGATCAGTGGGAAGAATGTTCCTTACATTGGTGATCAGTGAGAAGAATGTTCCTTACATTAGTGATCAGTGGGAAGAATGTCCCTTACATTGATGATCAGTGAGAAGAATGTCCCTTACATTGGTGATCAGTGAGAAGAATGTCCCTTACATTGGTGATCAGTGGGAAGAATGTCCCTTACATTGGTGATCAGTGGGAAGAATGTCCCTTACATTGGTGATCAGTGGGAAGAATGTCCCTTACATTGGTGATCAGTGGGAAGAATGTTTCTTACATTGGTGATCAGTGAGAAGAATGTTCCTTACATTGGTGATCAGTGAGAAGAATGTCCCTTACATTGGTGATCAGTGAAAAGAATGTCCCTTACATTGGTGATCAGTGAAAAGAATGTCCCTTACATTGGTGATCAGTGAAAAGAATGTCCCTTACATTGGTGATCAGTGAGAAGAATGTTCCTTACATCAGTGAGAAGAATTTAATTCCTACAATAAACATTTAATTTTGAACATTGTGTAGAGAAATTCTTTGAACGCATGCAATGTAGGCAGTGCAATATGTAGGTGGACTTTGTGTGGATGTAGATTGAACGTGGGCGAGGACACAGGGGGCCCCATGATCTCCTTTTGCCCGGGGGCCCCATGAGCTGTCAGTCCGCCCCTGCCGAAGAGTAAGGCCGCGTATACACGATCAGTCAATTCGATGAGAACGGTCCGAAGGACCGTTTTCATCGGTTAACCGATGAAGCTGACTAATGGTTTGATGTGCTGACTAATGGTTTGATGTGCCTACACACAATCAGTTAAAAAAACTACATAAAAAACACGACAGGCTGAAAAAAATGAAGTTCAATGCTTCCAACCATGCGTCGACTTGATTCTGAGCATGCGTGGATTTCTAACCGATGGTCGTGCGTACTAACGATCGGTTTTGACCTACCGCTTAGGTGTCCATCGGTTAAATTTCTCTTTTTTTGACCGAAGGATAACTGACAGATGGGGCCCACAGACGATCGGTTTGGACCGATGAAACATACCTTCAGTCCATTTTCATCGGTTTTGACCGATCGTGTGTACGCGGCCTAAGACTTGAGAGGCTGTGAGGTGGGTGGTGACGGGAAGAGAGTCGCTGATTGTTGCCATTAATAGTAAAGAAAAAATATGTCCCCGGATTTCATTTTAAAAATCTGGTCACCTTAATGTACAGCCATAGATGTCTCTCTTCCTGGCCTGTATGGATGGGTTGGCAGTGAGTTTTCTTCGCCACTTCAGCCGGAGTGGGTATAGCGTACCTGGACAGGTCTCTCTCACCGACCTGGCAGCCAGAATTTCACTCGGAACCTCAGGGAAACGCCTCTGCCACAGGCCTTTTCTGATTAAAGATATGGAGGTAGCTCTCCTAAGTAAAGTTACGCCTGGATCTTCTTCTTAACGTCGCCCAGGTACCGACTGAAAGAGGATTCAATCCTTCAGTGTCCGGTACCTTGATCCCCGGTGGTTCGTCTGAATACTGTTGGACCGCCAGCCTCTCATTGGCGCTCCTCAGATGGATTCCCTACCGAACAGCTACACTCGCTTGGGATCTTTAAAAGTGGGAACCCAGTCGATTACCGAGTCCCCGTCCTGCTTGAATGTTCCGGACCAACATGGCCCAGGAACACCACCTGGCCAGGTAGGCCATAACGCTAGGGGCGCGGTGATGTGGCCTACCTAAAGGTGGGTGCCACAATCGAAGAAGAACGAACCCAGACCAATTTTTTCTGTTCCATAAGTACCCTCTCCCAGCATGCCCAGTGAGGCCCAAGCCTCCTGATTAGTCGCTGGGAGGGAACACCCAAACCTCAGCTTTTACTGTCGCCACCTATCGTCCTGGGGTGGAACAACACCCCAGCAACAACAGAATGAGCCCACAGCACAGCCAAGCTGAAACAGAGACCCTACTCAAATGATTGCAATTAGAATTAGAGTCACTTACACTCTGATTATCTCTTTTATTTTAATAGCACCAGTACTTGGAAGTACACAGGCGCTACACACTCCCATCACTTGAATAGACACTGTCCTCAGTGTCCCAACAAAAGGTATTCAAGCCTGAATCTGCATAACAGTAAGAGAGAGATCGAAAAGATAGAAAATGTGTAAAATATAAAAACATTACTTTGTACAAATATTCACAGTGATGCATTATGACATTACACATCCCTAACTATCTATCCTGCCTCATTCTCCGATCAGTGTTGATAGAAGGTCAACAACCTAAAAAAAAAACAACAATGGAAGAACATACACACAATATACATCGGTATACATCTAAAAGTCACTGAGAGTGGATTTGAAGCTGCACCTTCTCTCTTTTAAAAAGGCGAAACCTCCTTTCCCCCACAAAGAGACACATCAATTTTAAGTGCTAAGATTCTCTCAAACTGCAAGGTTTTAGGAGAAAATATATACAAGTTACTCTGTGCTGGCAGAAGTTGTAGAACACTGCCCCTAGTGGTCAGTGCGCTGGTACTACCAGCATAAGGCAGTCCACTGTTCACTCAGAACAACTAGCAGCAAAAGGGAGATATAAAAAACTGTGTCTTCTCTTTTCTTTTTCCTGGTGCTGTGAAGAAGCCGGCAAGACCCTATCCTTACTTACTGATCAAACCCCCCAAAGTGTGGATCCGGTTGGATAAAAACACAAACTGGAAAGGGGCAACAGTTCTTGTCCGTAACTTCTTCAAAAGCAATAGCAAAGGTGACAACACAGGCATGAGGCCTACTTATAGAACCATGGATCCGGCAAAACGACAATGTCCCCTCGAGAATTGGTAGTGGTGACAGAGAAAACTTGATCTACTCTCCTGGGACATTTAAGGACCACTTTATCGTTGAAGATGTATCAGCCAGGGCTCCAATCCTTCAGGCAGCTTTCAAAATTGTGATTCAAGTGGATGAAAGTATAGTCCGTGTCACGGGCACAACTAGATACATTCAAGCGCTCCCAGATTGCATCATGGTACCAGCCCTCCCTTGCTTGCTCAATCACGGGCAGAAGGGCTGAAGGCACATAGGGATATTCCCACCCGTAATCAGTAGCCACCTTTCTCATAATAATGCGCTGCAGGCGGGCCAGTTTAGGCAAAATACGGGGGTCTCCAAGTCCTGGTAAGGCAATAGAATCAGGCGCTCTTCTCAATGCAGGCAATGCAGTAGGTATGGGATTAACGACTCTGGTGTTCGGCATTCCAACTTCCCATGTCACCTGCTGGACGTCCGTCCGTAGCTTGGCATCAGAAGCTTGCTTCTTTCGGTTGCGTGATTTGAAAGGCCAGGAGTTTTTACCCCAATGTGACTCAGGGAACTCCGGCTCAAACCACTTATCGTCTCCAGCATCAGACGATGAATCCAGATCAGAGGTGTCATACTCCTCAGCAGGCAGGCAGGTGCGTCCCCCAATAGGGACGTTGGTCAAGTCACTTGAGCATGCAGGTAGGCCTCGACCACAGCCGCAGGAAGCCTGTGCGGGGCCCACTTTAGCAATGGCATGCCACACGGAGACCACGTTAGTGGCTGTAGCCTCCGGTACGGCATCTGTTTGCACACAGGTCACACATTCTTACTCATCCACATCGCTTACCTCCGGTGATCTGGTTGGGGTAGCAGCCGATGGCAGGGTAAGCGTGGATGAGACAGTCACAATCTCCGGACCAACGATCACTGTAGTTGAGGAGGGTTCTGGCCATGGAGTGGGCGCCTCTCTTCCCCATTTCCTCACGTGCGTGACGTAGGCGGGGTGTTTCGGACGGCGGCGCCTATATATGGGGGTGCCGCCTTTGGGTGTTTCAGGCATTTGGCTCATTGCACTTCATAGCATACACACATTATTCACAAAGCACTTGTTCCGTAAGTTGCGGCGGTGTAGCGTAAATTGGCCGGCGTAAGCCCGCCTAATTCAAATGTGGAAGAGATGGGAGTGTTGTATGGAAATGAGCCGTGACCCCATGTAAATAAAGCGCCGATCGTACAGCGCATGCGCGCGCATGCTCAGTATCACGTCAAATTTTTTCCCTAAGTTACGCCGGCTCAATGACGTGAACGCACAGCCCCATTCCCGTACGACCAACGTAAAAAGATACGCTTGTTCCGACGTCCATACTTAACATTGGCTGCGCCATCTTTTTGGTGGTTTATCTTTACGCCTGAAAAACGCCTTACGTAAACGGCGTAGCTTACTGCGACGGGTGTACGTACGTTCGTGAATAGGCGTATCTAGCTAATTTACATATTCTAGGCGTAAATTCCCTAGCGACCAGCGTAAATATGTAGCTAAGATACGACAGCGTAGGAGACTTATGCCGGTCGTATCTTAGCAACAGTTAAACGTAGCTGAGTTTGAGAATACGCTTAAAAATACGACGGCGCGGATTCGGACTTACGACGGCATATCTACTGATGCGCCGTCGTAAGTCTTACTAAATCTGGCTATGTGTCTTCTCCTCTTTTCTTTTTCCTGGTGCTGTGAAGAAGTCGGCAAGACCCTATCCTTACTGGGTCCGCATTCGGATTCTGGTATCCGTCAGGGGAACTCCAGCAGCAGCAGGCATTGCGTTGACTTCCGGAGCAGACTTTGGGGGTCTCAGTTTTCCAAAAGGCGTTGATGGCACAGACATGTTCGCACGATCTTCTCTCTTTGGCGCCAAAGTTAGCCCACGTCTCACGCAGGGGTGGGTAGCTCCTATCACTTGGAAACTTTTCTTCCCACGTGGAAGGCGCACATGGCTCCGCCGCACGTGCGCCTGGCTTTAATGGCGACGTTAACTCCTTCCTCACCAAGCACATTTTAACACACGACAGTTCCTTTTTCACAATGAAATAAACTTCTGAATCTTGGTATGTTGAGGAAACAGCCGATCACGGGCGAGCCCCCACATGTAGCGGTACCCCCGAAGGGGCTGCTGGTAATAGAATGGAATGGCACATTACCTCATGGCTTCTTCCGAATGTCTAGGGGTGAATGATGAATGCAGCAGTAGAAAAAGGAATGTGCGCAAAGGAATGTCTTTTATGTGCTCTTTATTACCCAGCCGGGTAAAAACAGTAAACAGGTGATGAAAGGAACAGATGAAGGTTGGAAGGAGAACAGCAGATTCAGGCGTACAATAGGGAAACAGTCCTGCTCCCAATAACACTTAGTTTTCTTCGCCACTTCATTTGGAGTGGGTATAGCGTACCTAGACAGGTCTCTCTCACCGACCTGGCAGCCAGAATATCACTCGGGAACTTGGGAAGAGGTCTCTGCCACAGACCCTCCCGAATGAACTTCAGTGAAACGCCTCTGCCACAGGCCTTTTCTGATTGAAGATATGGAGGTAGCTCTCCTAAGTAAGGTTACGCCTGGATCTTCTTCTTAACGTTGCCCAGGTACCGACTCAAAGAGGAGTCAATCATTCAGTGTCCGGTACCTTGATCCCCGGTGGTTCTTCTGAATCCTGTTGGACCGCCTGCCTCTCATTGGTGCTCCTCAGATGAACTCCCCACCGAACAGCTACACTCGCTTGGGATCTTCAAAGGTGGGAACCCAGTCGATTACTGAGTCCCCGTCCTGCTTGAATGTTCCAGACCAACATGGCCCAGAAACCAGGAACACTGCGTGGCACGCATGCCCCGGCCAGGTAAGCCATAACGCTAGGGGTGCGGTGATGTGGCCACTCTAAAGGTGGGTGCCACACTCGAAGAAGAACAAACCCAGACCAATGGCGTCTGTTCCATAAGTACCCTCTCCCAGCATGCCCAGCGAGGCCCAAGCCTCCTGATTGGTCGCTGTGAGAGAACACCCAAACCTCAGCTTCCACTGTCGCCACCTATCGTCCCAGGGTGGAACAACACCCCAGCAACAACAGAATGAGCTCAATTGCAATTAGAATCAGAGTCACTTACACTCTTATTATCCCTTAAATTTTAATAGCACCGGTACTTGGAAGTACACAGGCGCTACAACAGCCTGACACAATGAGGAAGCGAAGATCGCAATAAGACCACACATCCACATCACTCGCCTTTGGGAGCCAACCCATCCATACAGGCCAGGAAGGGAGACAACTATTGCTGTACTTGCGACTTTGCAATTCCATGTTTGTGAGTGTAACCTTCTTTGGTTTGATGTTACCTTTTTAACAATAAACTTTATCACACTAGGGTAGCCTTGCTCTTTCATTCCTTTATATATTTAAGAGATTTAGGAATGTATTTTTTAATCTACCCAAAAATTATCTTATGTGCATGCCATGAAACTACAATTGGGCTTAAAGGGGTTTGTTTTTTATTAAAGGGGTTTGTTTTTTATTTTCTAAATAGGTTCTATTAAGCTAGTGCATTGTTGGTTCCCTAACCATTTCCTTCAATTTCCCTTCTAAATATATTTTTTCTTTGCCTGAATTTCTCACTTCCTGTTCCTCCTCAATAAGCTGTTCTGGCTGACTAACCCCCATGGATGATGGGGGCAAGCTTACTGAGGAGAAACAGGAAGTGATAAATTCAGACAAAGAAAAAAAACATTTAGAAGGGAAATCAAAGAAAGAGGTAAGTGAACCAACAATGCACTAGCTTAAAGGAACCTATTTAGAAAATAAAAAAACTAACCTTTACAACCCCTTTAAAGTATAAATACATGCAATACTGTGTATTGTTACTGTAATGCAGATCTTTATTTTGACCACAAGATGTCAGTATTCAATTACTGTTCATCACAAATGTTCAAAAACAGGAGTGCAATGGTCGCTGCAACTTTTAATGCTGGAAGCTGAACTACACAGCCCAGGAGAACTTACCAGGATTTTACATCATCTCCCAGTTTGTATCATGCAAATGGAGCAATTTACTATCTAATGTCGGTCTCGTGGGGATCTTTGCTCTTGGTTCTGGGATAACATTCATATACATAAGATCATTTCAGATCTCAGTGTCTCTTTTCTTTATCTGGACACATCTAGACACATATATACTTTCAGGTTTTTTCCCCTTTTAGTAGTACTGCCTGTGCACGTTCATTGTTTTTTCAATCGGTCACATTTCACCGACTCTGTGCTCTGGACATAGATGCACAGATCTCAGCAATCACATTTACTGATTCATCGATTTTCCAGCCGAATCCCATGAAATACCGACCATTTATCCTTACCCTTTCTTTTTTCTCATTCTTTTTCTCACTTTATTTCTTTTCACTTTTTTCTTCCTTTTTTCTTTCTTTCCCTTTTTTTTTTTCCTTTCGTTTCTCCCTTCTTCTCTTTCTTTTTTCATGTCCACTTTTTTCTTGATTTTTGGCATTAGTTAGCATTTCAATAAGTATATAACACTATTTTACACTTTGAGATCATGCCATATTTTCACTCCTTTCTTTTTTCCAAATTTTCCAAATTCTACGGCGACAGGTCGACTGTCCTGGGCGAGAGCCCGTAGCTATACGTCAGCTACTTTGGGGCCACTAGGAGGCGCGCGCGCCCACGAGTCCCGCATGCGTGCCCGGCGGGTACAATCGCCGCCGGGCACACACGATCGCTCGGTACAGAGCGAGGACCGGGATTTTTTGGGGATATTTATTATAGCAAAATGTAAAAAATATTGCATTTTTTTCAAAACTGTCGCTCTATTTTTGTTTATAGTTTCAAATACCATCAAAAGAAAGCTCTATTTGTGGGAAAAAAAGGACGCCAATTTTGTTTGGGAGCCACGTCGCACGACTGCGCAATTGTCAGTTAAATAGACGCAGTGCCGAATCACTGTGAGGGCTTACCTAGAGTGGAGTCCATTTGCAGACTTGTGAGCTTACCTTTGCGACCTGATGCGATCCGCCCCCTGAGATTGGGACAGAGGGACGGACGCACCAGGAGGCACCGGTACCAGCGGGAAGACGATGGTCAGGTGCGTGGAGCAGGTACAGGCGGATCACCGACTGGAAGGCTGCAGCAGATGAACAGAAGACCGTCCAGGCACAAAAGTACTTCACTGGTCAGGGCAGGGCTGAAAACAGGTCCAGGAGACAAGCTGTGGTCAAAGGCTGGAGAAGACAGGGAAAGTCCAACAAAACAGGCCGGGGTCAAAGGGCAGGTGAAGATCGGGTAACCAAAGTCCAAGCCGGGGTCAGGGGTTCAGGCAAGCAGAAGACCAGAAACGAGCCAAGGGTCAAAAGCCGGGGATCAGTCTTGCAGCAGAAGATCAACATATAGAAACTGTTGGCACAGACAGAATGATCTGATCAGAATGAACTGACAAGGCTCTCAGAGTGAGGCAGGGCTTTATACCCTGGTTAATTGGATAACCTGCCTCAGCTGAAACAGGAGTCTGGTGCAGATTGCAATGAGAAGGCAATCAGCACATATTTCAGGACCAGGCTTTGATGGACAGCAGACAGAAATAGCAACTAAGAAGTGGCTCAAAGGCAAGGTGTTGGACTGGTAACAGAGAGGTCCCAGGTTCAATTCCACCCTGAGGCGCGACCACGCCTCGCTGTCTGTTTTGCACGATAACGACCCTGACAATCACAAAAAGTGCTCTGGTCATTGGGCAGCAATATGGTCCGGGGGTTAAGTGGTTAAACTATCCAAAATGAGAAAATAAAGTTTTGCCTACAGTTCTACTTAAAGCACTGTTTCTTTAGAAAAGTTTTAAGCCAAGACAGTTTCACTTCTTTTTTTTAAATGGTGGGCTACTCCAGTCTCCTGAGAACGTGCTGGGACACTTTTGCATTGTTATACTACAAGTGCAATATGTGAAGAATCATACAATCCTTTAAAAAATAAGTTAAAGTATATAAAAAACAAAAAACACACACAAACACACATACTTACCTAGGTGGACTTGGCATCGCTGCATCTGTCACCTGCTGCCTCCAAGACCGAGAAATTGAGCAGAGAGCTGGCGACTATCAAAGCAAAGTTCACTCCTGTTATCCAGAAGTAGGGCCAAAAGAGCTTTGCTCCTACTTTTTCTTTAAGGCCCAATTGTAGCTTTTTATTTTTATGACTGATGAAGTCAGGGTGCTAAATAATGCTTTTGCACAAACAATTGCTCTAGCCAGGGGTGGACTGGCCATTGAGGAACTCGGGCACTGCCCGAGGGCCCCATGCCACTAGGGGGCCCCATCAGGGCTGCCAGGCTCAGTAAAACCAGGGACAGTATGTGAAAATCTGTGTTTTTTTTACTGTCCCTGATATGTCCAAAACCTACATGCTTTTGATGTGAAAATCCCGAGATTTTAGCCGCCCCGCCTCTGTACTGCATCCTGGCTTGGTGGCCATCTGTAAGCCTGGGGGCCCCATAATCTGACATTGCCCGGGGGCCCCATGAGTTGTCAGTCCGCCCCTGGCTCTAGCTTATACTTTGCCTCCCTTTCCCTAGGAGCATGCTAGAGAACCGGACCACTCTGCTCTGTGTGAGAGCTATGCTTGGATCTACAGCAGTTCAACATGCTGCCTGCACAGTGCTCCAATCCACACACTGCTAAGGGAGCAGGGGGGCTATCAGACAATAGAAAATCCAGACAATGCTCTATTACAGAGCAGAATAGTCAGGCAGTTGGGAATGGGAAGGTCAGGAAGGAGCTGGAGCTCTTGCAAGAGGAAGAGTACATGCAAGAGGAAACAGGGGAACAGATGTTCCTCCATCTCCTCTGTGGGCATACGACCTGACTGAATACAGCAGTCCCAGTCTCCCCGTAGAAGGACAAGTAATTGCAGCAGGCAGCTGCAAGGGGCAGCTGTAAAAGTGACTGCAAAGCCGCTCAGATCACTTTTTTTTGAAAAGCTGATCGCCCGATGTAACCACACAGGTGTTAACCAGACCTTGAGGTTTACGTCTACTTAAATTATGTTGTTTTATTCATTTTTTCTAATATTTTGTATAAAAACCAACATCTAGAAGCAGGTGAAGGCTGGGTTCCACCTATCAGATTTAAGTGCACATGCTCTTTTCACAATCACTTTACAGATAAAACATTTGTAAGAGTTGTATTATTTGTTTGTAATGCAGAAAAAGTATTCCCCAACACATTAACTGGAGGTTCATTACTGTCTGCCACATACAGAAAATCTCATGTATCACAGTCATGGCCACTAATAACACTTAAATCTAACTTGGATTCAGGAAGCTAACCTACAGGTAAGCCTAGATTAAAGCGGAGTTCCACCCAAAAATGGAACTTCCGCTTATCCCAACTCCTCACCCCCTTACATGCCACATTTGGCATGTCATTTTTTGGGGGGGAGTGGGGGCTTCAGGAGGAGTGGGACTTCCTGTCCCACTTCCTCCTTCCGCCGAGGGGCTGGTTAGGCGATTAAGCTTAATCGCCTACAGCAGCCCCTCCTTGTAGGCTATCGCCTAGGACACGTGACAGGTCCTAGGCGATAGCCTCTCCAATCGAATAGCGCAGCGCCGAGCCGCGCGCATGCGCAGTGGGTGCCCGGCCGTGAAGCCGAAAGCTGTCACGGCCGGGTGCCCACAGTTAGAATGAAGACACTGGCCGGGGAGGGGGGAAGAGGAGCGGAGCCCCAGCCGGCGCGTCACTGGAACGCTGGAGCAGGTAAGTGTATGTTTATTAAAAGCCAGCAGCTACACTTTTTGTAGCTGCTGACTTTTAATAAACATACATTTTGGCTGGAACACCCCTTTAAGGCATACCTGTAGGTGCAACAAATATCTCCTAAACCTTCACGGTTTAGGAGATATTTGCAAAAGAAAGGCACTGATGTCTACAGCGCATGCCGCACTGAAAGGGCCGTACGCATGCATGGGAGTGACGTTATCACGGCTCTGGCCAGTCACAGTGCCGGAGCCATGATATGTGGAAGTGACTCGTGGAGAGATGGCGCAGACGGAGGAGGTGACTGAGCACCGATGCGGGGGCTTCAATCTAAGGTAAGTACTTCATAATGAGCTAGTATGTAGAACTATGCATACTAGCTCAGTATGCCTTTGCCTTGCAGGGTGTTTTTTTTTTTTTAAAGAGGGTTTACTTCCTCTTTAAATCTTTCTGTCAACTGCCCTCTGAAAAACAATCTATTGCATATTGATTTTCAGAGGGGTGGTGAGGGCTGCAGCTAGTGTAAGCAAGTCCTTACTAATGCATTTATGTAATCAATAATGCATCATCAATTTTATTTTAAAAGCACTGTAAGTACCAGAATTTGGCTTGCCATTATCATCTTGCAGTCTATTTTACAGCAGGACTCAGAAAGGGGAAGGGAGAAGCAGCACAAGGAACCAATCAGGTATGATGTAGTGCCTGAACAGTGAATCCAGTTGAGAAGTGTTTTTAAAGCTTTTCAGCTGCTCCTCAAAATTTGTTAATGGCTGCCAGATGGTCCCATCCACATTGTCGTGACCACAAACAAAGCAGGGCATATTGTGTTTGACAGGTGATCCTGCCTTCCAATGTAATGCAAAGAAGTGGATGGGGCCGTGCCTCAACTGCATCCAATGGACACATTTGTAGTACAGTAAAGAGGAATTTCAGCAGTGGCGGGTCATCAGGAGCGCCGAAGCACTTACCCCATCCATGGCGGTGAGAGGCGGTGGCTTCCTCCTCCCCTGATTTCGGCTGTGGGCATCATAGGCGGCCTCCCCTTCCCTGTGCTCTTCTGCGGGCATCATGGGCGGCTTCCCATTCCCCTGCTCCTCTCCTCCACGGACATCATGGGCAGCTTCCCATTCCCCTCTTCCACAGGCATCACGGCAGCTTCCGTCTCCTTCTCGGTAGCAAATCGGAATGCTCATCCTGATTGGCAGGGAGGAGAATCAGTGTGAAAAAAGCGACTATTTATTGGGTGGGCTCAGAGCGCAGTGCTCTGCGCCCGAGCCCACCCTTTTTTAAGCCTATTAGAGCACCTGGCTCTAATCACGTGTTTCAAAAACACACACCCCCCTTTTGAATACATGCATTCGGGACCCAGTATGAAGATCAGATGCATGGATTGAAGGAGGGCTGTGAAATGTGAAATACTTCTTCAACAGACAGGTGAGAGGCTGCTGCCGACAAAGTGATCCATTACAGATTGTTATTCAGCCAAAACTTGGGGTGTGAATACCTGTAAAGACCTGTAAGTGAAAGTGAAACTACAGCAGAGAAAAAGCTGTGTGGCAGAGCTGTATAAACTTTAGGACTGGATAAACAGAAATACAAATCCTTTGGCAGGCAAGGTATTCATCAATTTGCCTTTAATGTAAACTGGGTAGAATATATGACTTTAGCATAGGTACAATGTTGCTCTGCTCCTTCACTGTTTCTATCTATTGCCCATGACGTCTATTTAATAAGAAACTTCAGATGACTGAGTCTAGAAAGACCACAATGAAGAGAAACTTGAAGATCCTAAAAGTATGAAAGAAAAGTAGGTGTAATAAAGCCAGCTCTGCACCATCCTGTCATTGCTGCCACCAAGAATTAATCAGTTGCTTGGACTGCAGCATATGGCATCGCCGTAAGACAAAAAACAATGTCCTATGTAATAAAAGCATCAGTCCAGAAAGGAAATGTTTTTACTCATAAAAAAGACAAGGGAATCCTAAGAAGAAAAACCTGCTTTATAAACTAATCTAGTGTTTTACCCCTTCGCAACTGGAGCTGCTATTCAGAACAATAAATTCCTTTTAATTCAAAATATTTCTAAATTCTCTCAAGTTTTTTTTTTTTTTACTAATTTAATAGTAATAATCGTTTTTGAACTCTTTTCTTTTGTAGAAATGTTTTAGGGCTCACTACTGTTGCATTACATGTTATATTGCACAAAATAATTGGCTATCAATGCACCCTACACACGATCACTTTTTTAAAAATGTAATTTAAAATGATTGTGTGTGGGCAAAATGTCATTTTATGTCTTCTGAAAACTGACCAAAAAAGAAATTCGAACATGCTTGAATTTTTTATGTCATTTTTTAAAATGTCATCTTTTGTGTCATAAAAAATGATCGTGTGTAGGCAAAAATGACGTTTTAAACCCGCACATGCCCAGAAGCAAGTTAGGAGACGGGAGGTAAAGCTACCATTCATTTTGCAGGTCTGTCTCGGGCACCTTCATTCCAGGACAATACAGTGTCCTGGAATAAAACTGACACAGCTCCCCCCGGGCCAATCTGATGCACCCAAAAAAGGCCGCCACATTACTGCTTTACTCACTGACAGTACTTGCCCTTGCCGGGAATGCCTGGAGGAGCACAATCCCGCCCCCTGCTTGTGATTGGAGAAATCATTAATCCTGCCTCTTGTGTCCAATCACTGTGCTGTGATTCGTTACAGCACAAGCTGATTTTTGGGAAGGGGGGGGGGGGGTATGTCCCTGAATAGTAGTTTGGAAATGTGGTCACCCTACGAACAGCAATATGAAAAATGTATGTTTTGGGTAAATCAAGTACATGCTGTATATGAGTAAGAACTTGCATACAAGATTAAGCTCAAATATTTGAATTTTTGTTAAACTTTTTGTGCTCTTGATAAGCCTGGTGTTTGCTTGGTGGGGTTTGAATTTTTTTTTTTTTAACACTAGATCCTTGCTTTTCCCTTTATGCATGCTGGTCGGTTTGGACTAACCCTGGCATGTTATGACTATGTAGCGCCCCCTTAGGCCGCGCACACACGATGAGACATGTCCGCTCAAACATGTCCGACGCACCGTTTGCAGCGGACATGTCTCATCGGATTTCGGTTCGATGGCGTGTACACACCATCGGATCAAAATCCCCGCCGGCAGACAGCGCGGTGACGTGGCGGTGACTTGACGCCGCCACGTCACTGAACCAGGAAGTGAAAAACTTCCACCCATGCGTCAAATCCATTAGACGCATGGGCGGGCAGATATGTCCGCTGGTTAGTGTACTAACCAGCGGACATATGTGACGGACATGTCTCCGGCGGACAAATTTTAAAGCATGCTTTGAAATTTGTCCGCTGGACAAACATTTCCGCTAGCCCGTACACACGATCGGATTTGTCTGCTGAAACGGTCCATCGGACCAGTTTCAGCGGACAAATTTGATCGTGTGTACGCGGCCTTACTTTCAGTATGGGCACTACGCTAAAGTTAGTTGGAGTGGGAGAGTTACATTGCTCCCATTCATGATTTACCTAAATTGTGACCTCTGTCATTCCAGAAAGGTCCACTGGGTCAGTCTGCATTCTGGGGATGTGGTATCATCTCTGGTGGGCAGTTGGCGCCAGAGGGGTTTCTGGCAGAGCAAGTCTTCCCCAGCAGCCAATTGGAGGAGTTCTTCCCTCGCGGGGCATGCTGGGGAGGGATATATCTGTGACGGGTGTCATGTGTTCTAAAATCTTCGCCGGCGTGGCCCACCTGGCCAAGCTTACAGGCTTCACCGAGCCTTAACCGGAGGCGAAAGGGGACCCCAGTGACTTACTGGGTTCCCAGTTCTATTGAGAGGATACCAGGCTGGGTGCAGTGCGATTGGGGGATCGGCTTGAGGGGAACCCGGAGGCAGGTTGTCCAACAGGGCTTGAACAAACCAATCGGAGATCTGGTGACCGGGATGCTGACAGGTATGCTTTAGGCCTCTTACACACACATCAGTTTTTCTTCAGGTTTTTCTTTTCAGTTTACCAAATCCATCTAATATGAGGTCAAACCTCAAGAGTCTCAATTTGTATGCAATCAGGCAGGCCCTTGTACTACATAGTTTTGGTAAACTGAAAAGAAAAACCTGAAGAAAAACTGATGTGTGTGTAAGAGGCCTTACTGTCTCCCAGTGACCTGTGCTAGAGTCTACTGGGAGGATTCACTCTGTTCATCCACCTAATCTCATTTAAAGTAATTGGCCTGTGGCAGAGGCCCTGGATCCAGGTCTGTGTTTGAGGCCTGTTCCTCCCAGGGATCCAGAGTGGCGCCGCGGCTGCCAGGCTTTGCGAGACGGACCCATCTGTGTGCATTTCACCCACTCAGCAGAAGTGGCGACGAGTTTCGAAATTGGTACTACTGAGGGCAAGTCTGCCCTGTCTGGACCTCGGCTCACTAATTTGTTCCTGCATCACACCCCTAGACAACGCTGGGGTAACTTACTGTGCCGATCCCAACAAATTAATCAGCGGCTCTTTCGAGGGTAGCGCTACACGTGGGGGCTTGTCCGGGATTCTGCTGTTACCCCTCACAACCAGAAGTGAGTGATTATTTACTAAAGAGCGGAGAGTGTCCAGTGTTGTGTATTGAACTGTCCGGCAGAGAGGGAGTTAACCTCACATCACTGAGCTGGGGCGTACGTGCAGCACAGCACGCGCCTGCAATGTGTCCGGACAAGTTCTTTCAAGTGGCAGGAGGTCACCCTCACCTGCGTGAGACGTGCACTGGGATTTTGCGCCAAACAGTAAGGAACACCCATCTGCGCGCCAAGGAGCAGAACACCACTCACCTCTAAGAAGAAGAACGACGTGGTGATGTCTGCCCCCTGACAACCGGGTGTTGCCGCCCAGAGATTGAGGGCCCCAACCACTTCACCGGGGGCCTTCGACACATTTGTCCCATCCGAGGTGCCTGTGACAGACACGGGCATACGGCTGATTGCCAAAGGCCAGTTTGGCCTATTGTCCCACGAGGGGACCGAAATGCTGTGCTTGGCTTGCCATCGGTGCCAGGAGTTGGCTGCTCGGCTGCCCACTAGACGGGATGAACGAGCTTAGAGACTGTATGGCCCGCGCGGCGTGCGTACAAACCGAGAACACCCGCGAGGTCACCTCGGTTAACGCGGCCCCCATCCAGTGTATGTTAACCGGAGGAAGGCCTTCACAGCCCATCGATTGGGAGAGGTCCCTTCGGCCCAACCTAGCCGCTGACCCAGCCAGGGTTTCCCACTACCTTCCCGCTGGAGCAGAGGATTTGTCTGATCTTGAGTCCTGGTCCGGCGGGTCCTAGACTGAGGGCGATGATTTGCCCGACCACTTGTTTGAGCCGCGATTCCCAGAGCAACAGGGCTTTGGGGGATTTCGGGGCTCCACGAAGAAGAGAAGAAAGAGGCTGCCTGCTCGGCAGGGTGCACCTTGTGAGGCCGGCCTGTGCCTACCTTGAGGAGCTGGTGAGTTCTCTGTGTGTTTTTTTTTATATATATAACTCACCGCTCCTCTGATCTGGGACATGTTGTTCTGCACGGAGTTACCCGATGTTCTCATTATCGGGGCCCGTTTGTGTGATCGAGTGAGTCTGCCTGACATGGGCACTCACCCAGAAAAAAAACCAAAGGGAAGTTACGGACAAGTATGCCCCCCCCCCCCCCCATTCTGTTTGAACTGTTTCCCTTTTTTTTTTCCTTGCTCCTCCAGAACCACATAAACTTTTGTGCAGAACTCTTGGGAGGGGTTTGGATTCAGTCAGTTAGAATGGGGGGCCTTGCACAAACCTTTTGCCACAGTTGGGAAATACAGTAGAAGATTGGGAGAGGAGTTTTTTTTCCTCTCTTTTTCTCTCCCTCTCTTTTTCTCTCCCTCTCTTTTCCCCTTCCTCTTTGTTGCTACTTCCGCACCTTTGATTTTTTTTTGGGACTGCTGCAGTACCAGCGCACTGACCGCTAGGGGCAGTGTTCTGCGCCATGACTTTGCAGAAAAGAAAAAATATATTTTTTTTTGTTGCATAAAACGAAAGTATTTCTCCCACAGCACTTACAAGTCTTAGGACTCCTCGAGAGGGAAGGAGGCTTTGTGCTCAGGTTCGAGCCCACAGCTTCAATCCTGAACTGGGAGGTTGTATATAAACATTGTATATTTGAATGGTCTTTTATCCTTACAGGTTTTCTTTTTTTGGACCCACCTTTAATCGACACTACGGAGAATGGGCAGCTAGATAGATAGGGTTGTGTATGAATAGGTGATGGTGAAGCGCTGTGAATCCTAATAAGGGTATAAAACCAAAGGGTAAATACCAAGGGAAATAAGCTAAGTGACTGTATAGTGAACAGAAAGGTGAATAAGCAACAAATAAATGAACAAGTGAAATGTACCAAACACACAATGAAATAAAATAAAAAGCAGTATACAAAATATGAGCCAAAAAATTTAAAACACAAGCATCCGTGCTATGGCTCTAAGGTGAGCATTTTAGTATATAGAAAGGGAGGGGGTGGTGTCTGCGCTGAAATGGTGAGGGAGGGGGGGGGAGGGGGATGTGGGGGGGGGAGGGAGGTGACTGGATGGGTGTATGGTAAAAGTGACGTGGGTGGGAATCGGGCAGGTGACTGGATGGGTGGATATAATGGATAAAAGTGAACTTAGGACAACATGATAACCAACATTATAAAATAAACAATGTGAATTGATATACACAATAAGGGTGATTACCAATAAATACAAAAAAAGGGTGACAAAAAAACACTAGCCAGTGCAATGTGAGACCAATGGAGAACCTTAAAATGAAAACACAATCCTAAATCCAAACAAACTATAAGACCAGAGAAAATTCCATGGGGGAATGCCTCTGGATCCACAAAATTTTAAAGTGATAACTGAATAAATGAATAAAGTCTCTGGTGAAAAAAACAAAAATGTCCAGGAAAGTCCAGAGTGAAATAGAAGTGCCAGGAAAGGGTGACAGCAGAAAACACCTCAGGTGGTCCCCAGCTCCTCACCTCAAGGCTATTGCACGGATAGCCTAAAACAACACCTCCAGGTGGAGGACAATGGTCCTTCAGCAGGGCAAGCAGCAGAAGCACTCCTCAGCAGTAAATAAAGCAGATAAAAGCGGGTGAGTGACAGTACAAAGAATGTCTGTGTGGGCAACTTGTGTCACTCATGCATCCACTCACCAAAGGGTGATGGATGATGGGCCTATCTCCCACGAACAGCGAGTTCGTTCTTGGTCCGGAACTAGTATCAGGTACCCTCTTCTAGGATTGGCCAGATAGTCACTCAAGGCAATGGAACTCTCAGGTGGCCATACATTCGGTCTGCCATACCAATCAAGAGACATTACAACAGCTGTTCTCAAGTTACCATCCTTGCCATCAATGCCATATATCTGAGCATTTTAGTACCGCAAGAGGTGTACGCACTGAAGTCTGCCTGCTTTCACAACGTACCTGCTTTCACACTGTAACACTTTTTGGGTTTTGGAGGCTCCATTTTTGTATGGACTTTTTCACGTGACTTTTTCAATGCTATACACCTTGTCGTGTGCTGTCACGCACAGCTATTTTCATTTGTGTTTTACATTTTTTGGCTCATATTTTGTATACTGCTTTTTATTGTATTTCATTGTGTGTTTGGTACATTTCACTTGTTCATTTATTTGTTGCTTATTCACCTTTCTGTTCACTATACAGTCACTTAGCTTATTTCCCTTGGTGTTTACCCTTTGGTTTTATACCCTTATTAGGATTCACAGCGCTTCACCATCACCTATTCATATCTGCAGGGTTCTGTATGTTGTATGTCATTTGAAATATTGTGATTTACTGTGTACATTCTGCCCTTTCTTTCCTGTCTGGTTGATAGGTGTCAGGCCATATGTTTTAATGCTTGGAAAAAAAAAAAGACACATGCATGGGGGACCTTGGCGCTGCGAACCCCGAGTGTAAAGTGAAAGAGAAAGAGGGTTTCCCCATGGGGCTTTTAACAGCATAATGGTAGAGGTCAAAACATGAATAGAACTGTGATACTGTAAAACATCATTTAATCGAAAGTTGACAAAGGTCACATGGTTATTAAAATCATACAATAGAAGTTGGAACAACATTGCTGATCACACAAAAAGATTCCACAATGGATGAAAGCATATAAACAGGGTACATGATATTGTTACGTTGCACAATGATTCAACACGATCTGGGTTCCCCGACGCGTTTCGACCTGTTATAGGTCTCCTCAGGGGGATAATGCATTCTAAAAAATATATACAATACATGCTTTAGAATTCAACATATTATTAGGTGAAACATAAATGTACCAAACACAAGGAACATTTACCTTAAAAATCGCGGATGGATAATAGTGTGATCAGGGATGAAGCAAACCATAAAAACAATCCAAAGTGGGACCTCGTGGTCATCGCACCAACGCCATAAGGGGGGGGGGGGGTGATTCGCCCAAGGAGGCTTACAAGGAGCCAAAAAGTACACACCCTCCGAGGAACAGGGAAGTGGATGCCTGTAATAGATGCCCAAAAATTGTCATATTAAGAGATCATAATATTAGCAGCATGTGGTGCTGAGTAAATAGGTATAAGTATTTAGGCATATAGAAGGTTGCTGGCGACTAGTGGTAGAATAAATAATCAATAGTATATTGTAATAAAATTAAATGGTTGATGATAAGGGCAGACATACATAGAGGTCTCCCATAAGCATCTAATATGTGGGAGTATGAAATATCAATATAGTGAAATCATAGATATTGAAGTAAAGAGAAATAGTGTGTGAATGCTGAAAATATCAAGTTGGGAGGTAGAAGGTGATGGCGAACTGCCTGCGTGTGTGTGTGAAAGGGGAAAAAAGGGGAGTGAGTAATTAGATAAAAAAGCTGCAAAATATAAGAATGATTGAGTATGTGTGTGTATGTGTGCATGTGCGTGCAGAGGAATAGTGAAGAATCAAAGTATAAAATGTGATAGATTATTAAGATGGGAGTCCCACTGGGGAAAAGAGTGGGAATAGTAATAAAGTGGAATGAATGTGTGAAAGAGATGAAGGAGATATGCTGTGGGGATCAAAGGTGTAGATGGAAGGTATGGCAGTAAAGTATGTAGGTATACAAAAGGGGGGGGATAAACCCAGTTAAAAAAGTACATATAGTAAAATAGGTGAGAGGTATGTAACTATGAAACATGTGGGTAAAATAATTAGATAGGTGATATCACATGAAGATGTTGGATGTATGGATTACCTAGCTGCAAACATGCGGGGAGGATAGACTAGTGCTCTCGAGCAGTGAGGTATGATGTCTAACCAGCCAGGACTCCATGGAGCTGAGAGCTTAACGGGGAATCCACCTTATATATGCCTGGGAATATGATTGGGCTGCAGGCACCGACCTATCCCCGCCCTCCAGAAGGAATGACGTAGGGCCACCACGTGGGCGGCCCGACAGAGGCTCCCTCGGCGTCCCGGAGGGCCGGGGGGTCCCGCCCATCAACGTCACCTACTGCCGCAAACTGCGTGACACCATGGCAACGAGCGCGCGCTGGGGTGCAGCGCGCGCGCGCCCCCGCCACGACAGTCCAGAGGTGTACGTGGGACGCCGCCGGCAGGGCAAAGCGCAAGCACCGCGGACGGGCACTGAGTGAAGCCCAGACCGTAGGTGAAGGCAAAACGGGGGGCGCAAAGGGATTTGCGACCCCCTACCCTGCCGGGAAGCCAATATGGGCGGGAACCTATCCCCCAAAGGCGGGGCACCACCAGAGGTTCCCCCAGATGGACTGCTAGGGTGGCGAAATGGAAAAAATATGTTTTAATGCTTTGGACACTGGGGACAGTGTCAATTCAGGAGGGGGGAGTATGTAGCGCCCCCTTACTTTCAGTATGGGCACTACGCTAAAGTTAGTTGGAGTGGGAGAGTTACATTGGTCCCAGTCATGATTTACCTAAATTGTAACCTCAGTCATTCCAGAAAGGTCCATTGGGTAAGTCTGCATTCTGGGGATGTGGTATCATCTCTGGTCGGCAGTTGGCACCAGAGGGGTTTCTGGCAGAGCAAGTCTTCCCCAGCAGCCAATTGGAGGAGTTCTTCCCTCGCGGGGCATGCTGGGGAGGCATATATATGTGACGGGTGTCATGTGTTCTACAATCTTTGCGGGGTCCCGGTTTCAGGTGCGGCATCCACCTTCAGGGTGCGCGCATCCATGGACCCCGCCGGCGTGACCCACCTGGCCAAGCTTACAGGCTTCACCGAGCCTCAACCGGAGGCAAAAGGAGACCCCAGTGACTTACTGGGTTCCCAGTTCTATTGAGAGGATCCCAGGCTGGGTGCCGTGCGATTGGGGGATCGGCTTGAGGGGAACCCGGAGGCAGGTTGTCCAACAGGGCTTGAACGAACCAATCGGGGATCTGGTGACTGGGATGCTGACAGGTACGCTTTACTGTCTCCCGGTGACCTGTGCTAAGAGTCTACTGGGAGGTTTCGCTCTGTTCATCCACCTAATCTCACAGTAATTGGCCTGTGGCAGAGGCCCTAGAGCCAGGTCTGTGTGAGAGGCATGTTCCTCCCAGGGATCCAGAGTGGCGCCTCGGCTGCCAGGTTTGCGAGAGGGACCCGTCTGTGTGCACTTCACCCACTCAGCAGAAGTGTGCGACGAGTTTCGAAATTGGTACTACTGAGGGCAAGTCTGCCCTGTTCATATCCAGGCCTGACACCGCAAAGTTCTCCTCTTCTTTCATCAACCTTTTTTTCCTTCCTAACTGAAGTTGATGTTGGCTGTGTTGGCCTGGAAATAAAGCATTGAAAAACCTTTATTGACTGTTTGGACCTCCGCTCACTACTTTGCTCCTGCATCACACCCCTAGACAACGCTAGGGTAACTTAATGTGCCGATCCCAACAAATTCGAGGGTAGCGCTACAACTGTTTGGATACCTGCCTTGCTGTGTGCTCGGACATCTGCTATATAGCAAGAATGGAAGTATTTTTTACTAGACGTCAGAAAGGATCTCTCAAATCTAAGTTGGCTCCAAGCTTCGCTCAACATTTTTAATTTCAAAGTGGCAAGCTTTACCTAGAAAAACTTGCTTACAATAAACTACATAATCCTGTTGGAGTCCCTGTTTCCAGACCCATTTCCTATTTTCAGCTTCAGTAGGTCAGCTCACCCTGCTCCCATCCCAGCAGAGATTGGGTCTCTTAGCTTAACCTGCTCCCCCTCTAAGCAGTGGCTCAGTTTGCCTTGATTTTGAGGAACTGTCTCTGATTTGGAGCAATGTCCATCTGTCCCACATTCCTCCTCATTTTGGTCTTGTCTATATAGTTGTAGATAAAATGCACTTTCTAAAAGTATTTCCCAGTGCTAAACCTTTCAGGAATAGTGGTAAAAAAAGCACTTGTGGGTTTAACCAATGTTGTTTTTTTGTACAATTCTCTTTTAACCACTTCCATACCAGGCACTTACGCACCTTCCCGCCCAAGCCAATTTTCAGCTTTCAGCACTGTCGCACTTTGAATGACAATTGCGCGGTCATGCTGCACTGTACCCAAACAAAATTGCCGTCCTTTTTACCCACAAATAGAGCTTTCTTTTGGTGGTATTTGATCGCCTCTGCGGTTTTTATCTTTTGCGCAACAACTAATAAAAGACTGAAAATTTAGAAAAAAAAAATTGCTGTTAACTTTTTTGTAAATAAGTATGTTTTCTCTTTCAATTACGGGCACTGATATGGCGGCACTGATGGGCACTGATGACAACCGATGAGGTGGCATTGATGGGCTTAGGCGGCGCTGGTATGCGGCACTGATGGGCACTTAGGTGGCACTGATGGGCATTGATGGGCACTCTTAGGCGGCACTGATGGGCACTCTGCACTGATGGGCACTCATTAATTTAGGCGGCACTTGGAACTCATAGGCGGCACAGAATGGCACTTGTGGCACTGATGGGTAATGGGTGGCACAGACACTGATAGGTGGGCACTGGGCATGTATTGGCACGGAGGGGTGGCACTGAAGCACACTGCAGGGTGGCACTGATGTATATGTTGCCAGTCAGTGCCCAACTGACTGGCAACCTGTATTTGTTTTTTATTTATCCTTTCTGTTAATTTTTTTGCAAATAAGTAAGTTTTCTCCTTCAATTATGGACACTGATATGGCGACTCGTTACATCGGTGATGGTGGGCACCGATGAGGTGCCACTGGTGGGCACCGTAAATAGGCAGCACATACCAGGGCACCTTGGGCACTGTCGCTGACAATTGCACGGGCTACACTGCAAACTGGCACAAATAGATATTTGTCTGCTGTGTGATGCTGGTATGTGGCACTGATGGGCACTCATAGGTGGCACTGATGGGCACTCATAGGCGGCACTGATGGGCACTCATAGGCGGCACTGATAGGCACTCATAGGTGGCACTGATGGGCACTCATAGGCGGCACTGATGGCACTCATAGGCGCACTGGGCACTCATAGGCGGCACTGATGGGCACTCATGATGGGCACGGCACTGCATGGGCACTGGATGGCAGGTGGGCACTGGGGGCATAGATGGGCATTAAGAGGTGGCACTGATGGACACTGTGGTGGCACTGGGATGGACACTGGGTAGGTGCACTGGGCACTCATAGGCGGCACTGATGGGCACATGCGGCACTGATGGGCACTGATAGGTGGGCAGGCATAGATGGGCACTGATACTGATGGCATTGCTACAGTCAGTGCCCATATTGCCAGTCAGTGCCCATTTGTGGGCACTGATTGGCATCAATTGCATTTAAAAAAAAATGTTTTTTTTTTTACTATTTGTGCTGTGTGTGGATCCGAGGGGGGCTGCGCTGATAAACAATCAGCGTGAACCCCCCCCCCCGTCAGGAGAGCCGCCGATCTGCTCTCCTCTACTCGCGTCTGTCAGACGCGAGTGAGGAAGAGCCGGTCAGCGGCTCTTCCTGTTTACATCGCGATCAGCCGTGATTAGACACGGCTGATCACGTGGTAAAATGTCTCTGTGAGAGACACTTTACCTCGATCGGTGTTGCGGGGTGTCAGACTGACACCCTGCAACAACGATCGCCGCAATGCGCGCCCCCGGGGGCGCGCAGCGGCTCAATATCCTGAGGACGTCATATGACGTCCAGTCAGAATTTAGCAACCACTTTTCCGCCGTCAATCTGTCATTGGCGGGCGGCAAGTGGTTAAGGGGGCATGGCAAGGGGCGTGTCCTATGCCTGCATACTTTTGCTGATAGGTGTCCTTCATTCCCATCACAAAAAGTTGAGAGGTATGGAAAGGTGAAATTGCTAAGTCTCCAAGATCTGCTTGCAAATGAGTTTATATTTTGCTTCCCATTATACTCTATGGACATTCCCTTCTGTCATTCACCTTTGTTATGCCATAAAAAAACAATAATAATCCCACCTAATCTCAATATTAAACATGGCCACTGATATTTAAAAGTAGGGTTGCAAAAAAATAAATTTGATACGTCTAAAGACTTTTTACATTATTCTCTATGGGCATTCTATTTTGTTCCATTATTCTCCATGAGCAATCCATCTCCATGTTAAAGTTTATGAGCATTCCTTTCTGTCATTACTTATAGTATGTCCCCACATGAAAATATAGGATAAAATGTTTACAAAAATGTGAGAGATGTACTCTCATATAACTGTACATATGAA
This sequence comes from Rana kukunoris, assembly GCA_029574335.1. Taxonomy (NCBI): domain Eukaryota; kingdom Metazoa; phylum Chordata; class Amphibia; order Anura; family Ranidae; genus Rana; species Rana kukunoris. The sequence continues at coordinate 627,400,258 of CM056049.1, read as the reverse complement.
GGAGCCATAACAGAGAAGGTGTTTATATCACACACGGAGGAGCTTTATTAGGAAGTGACACACATATAGCACTGGTGCTGTGTGCGGGGAAGGTTTGTCCGGGGAACTCCTTCCGGGTGAACACAGGATTTCCGGTGTGCCGGGTGTACACATCCCTATTAGAAGAGAGGTCATTGCTGTCAGATGGTTGTTGTGTCGACGAGATGAGTGCCCAGCAGGAAGAATACAGCCAGCCTGGCGGGCAGGTAGATGGGGGAATGTAGACACAGGGGAGGGGGACTCTCCGGGCACAGTGCCGACCTGCTCTGCACCCACATGGTGTACATCCTCGCTGATAACCTCATACCCCATCATCACTTCTCTACTGATCCGCACACCCCCCTTCCCTCACCTCACATACATTCCATGTACAGCACAGGAAGAGTAGATAAGGAGTTGCAACGATCAGGTAGAGAGGAGGGAGGTGTGGTGCAGAAGGCAGATCCTTCCAATCTTGGATCCCTAACATTCCTATAGAGGAGAGGCCTGGTGTATTAGAAAATGGGGTGTCTGCAGTGGATCCAAGATGACTAAGTGTATTGGTCTAAGAGATTGCTTTAGATTCCTCCATTTCGGACCCTGTGCCTCCATCCTGAAGGACAATCTTAAGAAAGCTGCAGTTGATGTTTTAAAAAAGTAATGGCAGAAATGTAGAAGTTTTGTTGAGTCCTCCGGGGATCCCAGTGCATGTGGTCCCACTCTAAACATGAGCCGTGTAATTGGAGCGCTTTCCCCACTGCTATCCAACCAGGCAGGATGAAGAAGACCCTGCAGATTGTGGTGGGGGAGCATGGCCAGAGTAGAGGGGGCACATCAGATAATGCACACAGAGCCCTCTGACTATTATGAAGCCCTTTGCCTTCTCTGCTCCATTTTATTATACAGAACAGAAAAAAAACCTACTGATCACATACCAGAGCCCACCTGGCCCATTACCTGCTCTATAGAGGAGAATACACCTGTACCTGTCAGCTTGTGTTGCTGTAAATTACAGCACTGGAGAGCAGCCCTGATCATTCACAAAAAGACAACACACACAGCCATCTACTACACTGGAGACTCCTCTAAAGACTCTTGTAGTAGATGGCTGGTGTTCAGGGCTGCTCTCCAGTGCTGTCTTTCCCAACACCACAAGCTGACAGTTACAAATGTATCCTTGTCTGAAAAACAGACAGGTTTGGATCTGGGATTGGGCTCTGATATGGGGTCAGTAGCTTTTTTCTATTCAGTATTAGACAGGCAACAGACACAGGGCTTTACAAGAGAGACTAGGCTGCAGAAAGAATTGGGGGTGAGGTGTCATCAGTGCTGACCATACCTCTGCCATAAGAACGCTCATATTTTGGGCTTCAGCATAGGGTGGCGTTATCAAACAGTACCATCAGAAATAAACATAGCTTTATTTATAAACCACTGAACAGATTTGAGTGGGACCAAGTTCTATGTGCACTGGGTCCTTTGTGGGATTCATTATTTAAACGACTAGAGATACTACTTCTTTGAGATAATGCAGTTAAATTTCATATAACTTCCTCTCCCTTCACACTTTTGAAGTAAAACTAAAGAAAACCTTTTTTTTTGTTTGTTTTTAGTTCTTGGACAGAGTGGAGTAGAACACCTGTTAGGTTTTTATTGCTGTCTGTACCCCATTAAAAGGATTGTAAAGACATAAGAAGTTTTTTTTTTTTTTATCCTAATGCATTCTATTCATCAAGATAAAAAAGCCTACTATGTGCAGCAGCCCCCCTAATGCTTCACCTGAGCCCGTCTTTATCCAGCGATGTTACAGGAGTGTCTAAGCTGCCCGGGACTCCTATCCTCTTTGGGTGAGATGGCAAGGTTTCGCTGCTGTCAATCAAAATTGTTCAGCCAATCAGGAGAGAGAGGGGGTGGGCCGGGTCGCTGCTTCATGTCTGAATGGATGCAGGGAGCTGTGACTCGGCTTGGGTGTGTGTCCCCATAGGAAGCTGCTTGCTGTGGGGGCACTCAATAGGTGGGAGCACAGAAGAGGCACCAGAGAAGAGAGGGATCGGGGCTGCTCTGTGCAAATCCAATGCATAAAGCAGGTAGGTATAACATGTTTGTTGTTGTTTTTTTTTTTTTAAAGTAAACTTTACAATCACTTAAGGAGATTCACCCTCTCTATTATTCCTTTTTGCCATTCTCATTGAAAGTAAAAGAAAATCCTAAATTTTGGTTTGTCCCTGGAAAAGTAATAGAGGGTAAATCTAGGGCTGCAACTAACGATTATTTTCATAATCGATTAGTTGGCCGAATATTGTTTTGATTGAATAATAGCCTTTTAAAAAAAAAAATTGAATTTTAATTTTCTTCTGGGCCAATTTGTTGCTGGGCAGATTACAAAACACAAATTGCCTCAAAAACACACTACATGCTTTTCTGCAGCTTCTCCATTGAAGTATAATGAACCAAAAAAGCAAAATAGCACCGTTTTGCATTAAAAAGTCCTTGCCCTTTCTAAATACGCAGCAGCTGAAAAAAAAAATCATGGATATGAACGTGTCCCATAGGAAAACATGTAAATGAACTGTAGTGTGTTTCTGCAAAAAACAGGTGTGAACCCAGGCCTGAGATGTTTAGGCCCCTTTCACATTTATACGACTTGTCTTACGATTTTGTACTGCAAAATCGTATAACAAGTCATTCTCCATGATTTTCAATGAGCACCATTCATACTGGCACAACTTTAAGTAGTGCCGACTTCAAAGTAGTCCCTGCACTACTTTGGTCCGATTTTTGATGCCACTTACACAGGCATTCATTGAAATCGTGGCCGGGAATCGCAGTAAAATTGCGTGACTTAGAAGTCGTACAAGTGTGAAAGGGACCTTAGTAACATAATGGGGTTGAAAAATCAAAAATAAGTACAAAAAGAGCAAATTGCTTTTTTGTACTATAAGGGGCTAATTTTAGTTTTTTTAACCCCATTATGTTACTGACCGATTAATCGATTAGTTGTTTCGGCCCTAAGTAAATCTTCCAATAAAGACACTAGTTCTGGTGTTAATGTGTTTTTTTTTTTTTCCTGAATGAATTTAGCATATCTGTGAGTGTGACTTAAAGGGGTTGTAAACACTCATGTTTTTTCACCTTAATGCATCCTATGCATTAAGGTAAAAAAAAACTTCTGACACTGTCCAACCCCCATGTTTTACTCCCCTGAGCCCTTTGTTTCTTCAACGGAGACGTGCTGTACCTCTCTGCCCAGGGTTCTCGGTTCTTGATTGGATTGATTGATAGCAGCGCAGCCATTGTCTTCTGCGACTGTCAATCAAATCCAATGACATGGGGGGGGGCAGGGCCGAGTCTGGCATTCTGTGTCTATAGACTCAAATGCTGGACTCGGGATTGCACCCGCAAGGTTACCCCCAGGGAAAGCGCTTCTCCTAGGGGGGTTTACCGATGCGAGGAGCCACGAGTGCCATTGGGGGACCCCAGAAGACGATCGGGGGCCACTCTGTGCAAAACGAACTGCACAATGGAGGCAAGTATGATATGTTTGTAAAAAAAAAAGAGGGTTTACAACCCCTTTTAATGCTTACATTCTTTGCATGTTACCCCAAGAGTTTAGTGAAGAGATAACCATATGATTAATAGATATGTTAGTGACAAGAAGGTTTGTTTCACAGAATACCTATCGCCTCAATGAAGAAGAGATCCAAGCCATCAAGGAATGTCGTTATGAGAGCTTTTGGTACAGATGTAAGTACTACATTTAACACAGCTACACTTCTATCACACATTTAGTTTCCTGTATTGTATATAAGTTCTGTAGTATCTATAAATTACATCTTGGACTGATCACTGTAAATGGGCTTTTTTTTATATTTATTTTTTAAATTCCTAGTAGGTAAAGCAACTGTATGAAAAGGTCATCATATACCACCTGCTGACTGCATAATGTTCATGGGAAATAATCCATATTTATATTTCTAACAAAAAAAAGTTTAACTTTTTTTTTTTCTTCACTTTAATGCATTAGGGTGAAAAACCTTCTGTGCTGCAACTTTACAATCCCTTAAAGGGGTTGTAAAGGTAAATGTTTTTTCACCTTAATGCATCCTGTGCATTAAGGTGAAAAACATCCGACCGCACCGCTCATCCCCCCCCCCCCCCCCGAGCCCCGTTATACTTGCCTCAGTCCCGCGCTCGTCCTTGCCATCCTCTTCGGTTTCCAGCCTGGTCATTGATTGGCTAGGTTGGACGGATTGATAGCAGTGCCGCCATTGGCCGAGTGATACAGTCGGCGGCTATGCCCGTAGCTGTATAACGGGAGCGCGCCCACAAGAGCTTTCCACCATGCAAGCTTGCATGAAGGTGGAGAGCTCTTGCGGAGGGGGAGCCATGACAGCTGCCGAGGGACCCCAGAGGACGTCGATCGGGACCACTGTGTGCAAAACGAGCCACACAGTGGAGCTAAGTATAACATGTTTGTTCTTTAACCACTTCCATACCAGGCACTTACGCACCTTCCCGCCCAAGCCAATTTTCAGCTTTCAGCACTGTCGCAATTTGAATGACAATTGCGCGGTCATACTACACTGCACCCAAACAAAATTGGCGTCCTTTTTTCCCCACAAATAGAGCTTTCTTTTAGTGGTATTTGATCACCTCTGCGTTTTTTTTTTTTTGCGCAACAACTAAAAATAGAGCGAAGATTTTGAAAAAAAAAAAAAGTTTTTATTTTTTTCTGTTAATTTTTTTGTAAATGAGTATGTTTTCTCTTTCAATTACGGGCACTGATATGGTGGCACTGATGGGCACCGATGAGGTAGTTCTGATGGGCACCGATGAGGTAGTTCTGATGGGCACCGATTAGGTAGCACTGATGGGCATTGATAGGCGGCGCTGGTATGGGGCACTCATGGGCGGCGCTGGTATGGGGCACTCATGGGCGGCGCTGGTATGGGGCACTCATGGGCGGCACTGGGCACTCATAGGCAGCACAGATGGGCACTGATAGGCGGCACAGGTGGGCACTGATAGGCGGCACAGGTGGCCACTGATAGGCGGCACAGGTGGCCACTGATAGGCGGCACAGGTGGGCACTGATAGGCGGCACAGGTGGGCACTGATAGGCGGCACAGGTGGCCACTGATAGGCGGCACAGGTGGCCACTGATAGGCGGCACAGGTGGCCACTGATAGGCGGCACAGGTGGCCACTGATAGGCGGCACAGGTGGCCACTGATAGGCGGCACAGGTGGCCACTGATAGGCGGGCACTGGGCATGGATTGGCACTGTGGGGTGGCACTGACAGACACTGGGGTGGCACTGATGATCACTGAGTGGTGGCACTGATGGATCAATGTTGCCAATCGGTGCCCATGCGTGGGCACTGATTGGCATCTTTTTTTTTTTACTGCCCCCTTTTTTTTTTTTTTTTGCTGACTTATTTTTTTTTTTGTCATTTTTTTTTGTATTTTTTTAGTTCCCTGGTGGTCTAGTGTGGCGATCCAAGGGGAGGCTGCGCTGATAAACAATCAGCGCGAACCCCCCCTGTCAGGAGAGCCGCTGATCGGCTCTCCTCTACACGCGTCTGTCAGACGCGAGTGAGGAAGAGCCGTCGGCGGCTCTTCCTGTTTACATCGTGATCAGCCGTGATTGGACACGGCTGATCACGTGGATACGAGGCTCCGCCGGAGACTCGTTACCAAGATCGGAGGTGCAGGGTGTCAGACTGACACCCCGCATCACCGATCGCCGCGCTGCGCGCCCGCACGGGCGCGTGCGGCATGAAATCGTGCAGGCCGTTTGAGAACGGCCTGTCACGATTTCATAACCACTTCCCGGCCGTAAATCGGCTATTGGCCGGGCGGGAAGTGGTTAAAAAAAAAAAAAAAAGTATCCTTTTAATGTCACTTTTAAGTTTGCTACATACCTGTGTAAAATGCAAATTAATATGGTTTAGTGGTGCACCGAAATGAACATTTTGGTACTGACACCGAAAATTTAGGATGCACTTGGCCGAAATTGACCGTTTCTGAAGCAGTGTTAAAAATCTTGCTTGCTGCATTTTTGGTGCACATTTGGCAAACTGCACCAAAAACGCACCTCCCATCGAAATGCATTAAAAACGCAGCAAGAACGCATCAAAAATGCACACGTTTCTTTTTCTGATGCATTTTTTTGAATCACATGACCTATGTCGCCAGCAGCACTGCCTCATTGGGGTGTATTGAACAGGGGCTCCTCCTGACATTCTAATTCACAAAAAAGCAGAGGTCCTGACCACCACCCCAGGCTGTTTGGATCAGAGAGCATAGTAAGCTGTAGACACCCGGAGCATCTGCACAAGTGGTGGAAACGTTACAGATAGGAGATGAGCCCATAGATTGTTGCCACTGCTAACAAGCAAGGAGTCACTGGTGGGGTCAACAGCAATTTTCTTATATATATATGTATTTAAAAAAGAAAAGGCACAAATGTTATGCATGCTTAGAGCTTGTTCTAAAAAGTGATCCACTGCGGATTGCTTTTCAGAGGATCAGCAGGGCACATGCATAAACAAGCCCTTTTTGAGGAGATATTGTTTTTTTGGGGGGTTTACTGACAAGATTTGATCAAGAATTGAGAAATCGCATCACTGCGGATCAATCGGTTCTTAGGCTGTTCAGAACCGAGAGCAGTGACTTTACAATAAAGACTACTTTATTTTATTGAAGTTCCTTTGGAGTGCGGCAGTCCATCCTAATTTTCTTCTACTACTCAGCTAACAAGCAATAGCCTGCTTTATGCTGACTTTGGGTCACAGGAGAGCAAAAGTAAGTGCACGCCTGTGACCTAGAAGAGAAGTATGGCCAGAAAAGCTTTGGCCATACTCCTCTTCATGGACATTGATATTTGTTACAGGAAAGGAAATTATCTTTTGTGTTGGATTTCAAATGTATTTTTATTTTTATTTTTTTAGCTGTTCCCTTCTCGGCACTGGGCATGGTTACCACACGACTCCTCCTTTCCAAAGGTACTGGCTTTTTTCTCAATTTGTTATTTTGGTTCTAGGATAACATGCAGGATGCGTAATGTGGCACAATTTAAAAGTGTATAACAACCAGAAAACTATATATATATATATTTTTGCAGCCTACCACTCCTTATCTGTTTCATCTGGTTATCTAGGCAGTAACACCTTTACTATCCTAGGGTGGCTCCTCTATATATGGTGGAGCAACAGAAACCCCTTTGACAGCAGCACTGTATGAGTAGGGTTGTGTTGGACTGAATCTTTTAGGCTATTGCATAAACTTTTTTTTTTTTTTTTTAAATCACTTTGGGATAAAGGATTTAAAGCCAAGTTTACAAAACAAACGTATACTTGCTTTCTCTGTACAATGGTTTTGTACCAAGCAGCCCCCATCCTCCTCTTCTTGGGTCCGGTGCTTGTGCTCCTCCCCTCCTGCCAAGTGCTGCCAGAGCAAACCGCTTGCTCTGGGGGCACCTAAGCAGGCTTGCTCCTAAATTGCTGCTCTGTGTACATTCACACACAGAGCCACAGCCCAGCCACTCCCCTTCTCTCCTCATTGGCTCACTTGCTGTTATTGACAGCAGTGGGAGCCAATGAAGAGGGAGAATCCCCAGAGAGCCGAGGCTCTCATTCACATTGCCGAGGCTCTCATTCACATTGCCGAGGCTCTCATTCACATTGCCGAGGCTCTCATTCACATTGCCGAGGCTCTCATTCACATTGCCGAGGCTCTCATTCACATTGCCGAGGATCTCATTCACATTGCCGAGGCTCTTTCACATTGCCGAGGCTCTCATTCACATCGTCTGATTGTGATGCGGCTCAGGTGGGTATTGGGGGGGGGGGGGGGGGGGTTGCTGCACACAGAAGGTGTGTGTGTGTGTGTGTGTGTGTGTGGTTTTTTTTTTTTTTCTTAACCCTTCTGCATAGATTAATAGTAACCTATTTCCTCCAACCTAATATGGACAGCAAGGTTGCATAGCTGGGTTTTGCAGGGATAAATTCTCGTGTTTACCCTGGAAGAGGAACTCCTTACCTGACTCCCCTTTTGCTTGTCCTGAAGTTTGTCCACCGCCTGAGAAGCAACTGCCTTCTTAAGGCCCGTACACACAAGCTGACTTGTGTGTACGGGCCTTCCATTGAGGACCAAGCCTTTAGCAGGAAGGTTCTGCACGCTGCTGTCCACCTCCCCAGGTGGTTTTGTTTGTCCTTCTTGTAATGCTGTCCTGGAATATGATTGGGGAACCCGGAGTCGTTTACCTGGTAACTCCAGAAATCTTACAGGACAGCCACCTGAGAGACCTTGGCTCCTCCTCTCTGTAGGAAACACCGCGCCAGCCTCCTATAAATTTCCTCCTCCCCTGCTGGTCCTCAGTTATTTGTGTTTCCTCCAGAGGGGAGACACCTTTTAGGAACCAGCCAGGGAGGCACAGGCAGACAGTCCGGCAAGAGAGCAGGGGCTCTTGGGACAAGACCAGGCTACTAACCTGGGTATGATGGCTGCCCTCACATCCCTGAGCGCAGGTCTGTTTTTGTCAACATCGAGTGCAGGGGAAGGAGTGCACGCCAGCGTCCCATGCTCTAAACAGCGTGTGGCTGCAGCAGGAATGGGGATTCCAAAGCGCAGCCACGCCGGGTATTGGGACCGCACGGAGCCGAGGGCGGGTGACTTCATGTCTGGCAAACGGGGGCGTGCACTTCCGGGTTCATGGCTTCCGGTTCCGACCGTGAAACTCAAAAACTGAGCCAGGCAGAGGCTGGAGGGAGCTGCAATCGCTGTAGAGACAGCGCAAGCAGCGCTGGTGACTCGGATATGTCGGGGACAGAAGCAAAAGATACTGCTCCAGCAGAGACCAGCTCCAGCCATACTTAGGTAATTGGAACCTAGGGTGGACCTTCCCTATCCTAAAACCCACCACCCATCTCCCCGCCCCAGGGGGAGGTGGAGGTGGATCAAGCCCTCGGTGTCAGAGGACGATCCATAGGGCCCCTAGTGAGGCAAGCCCTTATGAAAGCACTGCACCCCTGCCGTGAGCAGGCGGAAGGTTACGGTACTAACTGTGGGATATATCCTTTTCCCTTATGTCTTTCAGAAAACTGACAAAGATAAGACCACTCACAGTTCAAAAAAAGTGTCCATCCTGCAAGGTTACACTTGGAGTCATGGAAGAAAGCTATTTGTAGCGATTGTATTAACAAACTAGTACAGGAGCATACTGCGGGAACAGAGTGACCTAGCATCTTCTGTTAACCACTTCGGGTCCGCGCTATTGACAGAATACGTCAACAGCGTGGACCTGAGGCGCCGGGGTCACGTCTTCGGACGTGATTTACTTGTAATTCCCCGCGCGCGCCACAGGGAAAAACAGTCCCGACGCATCACTGAGGATTCGATGCGTGTACCCGGCGGCCGCGATGTCTGTCAGGTACACGCGATCGGCGGTGACAGAGCAGGGACGTGGAGCTCTGTGTGTAACACAGAGCTCCACGCCCTGTCAGGGAAAGGAGACAGATGCTGTTTCCCTTGTACATAGGGAGACAGCATCGATCACCTCCCCCAGTCACCCCCTCCCCCCACACAGTTATAACACACCCAGGCAATACATTTAACCCCTTCCTCACCCCCTAGTGTTAACCCCTTCAATGCCAGTCACATTTATACAGTAATTAGTGCATATTTATAGCACTGGTCGCTGTATAAATGTGAATGGCGCCAAAAATGTGTCAAAAGTGTCCGATGTGTCCGCCGCAATATCGCAATCCCAATAAAAATCGCAGATCGCCGCCATTACTAGTAAAAAAATAATTCTGTCCCCTATTTTGTAGGTGCTATAACTTATGCGCAAAGCAACAAGTAAGTTATAGCAAGTAAAAAAAAATATATATATATATATATATAATTTTTAAATTGTTGCTCTTTTTTTGTTTATAACGCAAAAAATAAAAACCGCACGGGCGATCAAATACCACCAAAAGAAAGCTCTATTTGTTGGGAAATAAAGGACGCCAATTTTGTTTGGGTGCCACGTCGCACGACTGCGCAATTGTCAGTTAAAGCGATGCAGTGCCGGAAGCTGAAATTTCGCCTGGGCACGAAGGGGGTTTATGTGCCCAGTAAGCAAGTGGTTAAAGAACTATCCAACACTTTTGAATCTTTCAAAACATTTTTTGAAGGTTTTTAGATCCTCCTTCAGTCAGCTTCGCCTCCTGTACAGCCAACAGTTATATTACCGGAATTAAGACCTTCCACCAGGGCAGGCCCTTCAAAAGCTCCTAGAGAGGAGGCAGAAGGGGAACCTGACAGCACAGTGTCTGATTCCCAAGAATCAGAAGAGGAGGCTAAGAACGGTGATTCTAGGAAGCCATCCCATTACAAGCTCTCATTAGAGGATGTCGATCACCTCTTGGGAGCCATATATACCACTCTGGGTATACAAACATAGAGAACAGGAAAATAAGAATTTTCCAGTTCATGATGTACTGGTAGAAGCGATTTAAAAAAGAATGTCAGGATCCAGAAAGGAAACCATTTTTTTGCTAAAGCTTTAAAAAGACGATTTCCATTTTCAGATGAACCTTTATCAATATGGAACAAAATACCAAAGCTAGATGCTGCCTTTTCACAGGTATCAAGGCATACCGATCTAGCATTTGCTATGTAGTTCTGGCTAAACCGGATCCAGGCACACATTGAGGAAGGAACTGCGAAAGAACAAATCCTTTCCTCCTTTCCCACACTGCTGCGAGGCATAGCTTGTATCGCAGATGCCTCAGCTGAACTTGTGCGGATGGCAGCTAGAACATCCGCGCTAGCCAACTCCACAAGACGGGCTCTATGGTTAAAGACTTGGCAGGGGGACTGCGCGTCTAAAACCAAATTATGTGGCAACCCATTTACAGGGGACTTGCTGTTTGGGCCAGGGTTGGAAAAGGTGCTGGATCGTACAGCAGATAAAAAGAAAGCATTTTCGTTGAAACGCAAAGCACCTTGGAGTCAGCCACAGCAGAACAAAAGGAGGCCTAAGAATACAACTTGGGTCCCAAAAGGTCCTCGTTTCACAACACCCAAGGCAGACAATCAGAAAAGGCCTTGGGCCCAGAAAGGGAAAGGCAAAAGAGGAGCGATTTTTCGTCTTCTTGAACAAACCTACGATAAATGACTCCCAGTAGGAGGAAGACTGGGGGCCTTCCTCCCGCAGTGGGAAAAGATGACCTCTAACCACTTTATTTAGGAGCAATAAAGGATGGTTATCGCCTGGAGTTTTCAGAACCACCCCAAACAAATTAAATTTAACGAAACTTCCAAGAAACCTGAGTAAAAGCCGAAGGATTAATGGGAGCCTTAGAGGATCTCAAACAGGAAGTAATCATAGAAGTGCCCAATGGAGAAAGAGAGGTCAAGGGTTTTACTCCCACATATTTGGAGTCCAGAAACCCACCGGAAAGGTCAGACCAATCCTAAACCTCAAACCCCTGAATGTGTCCATAACGTACAAGAGATTCAGGATGGACTCAATATATTCAGTCAAGGCCTTGCTTCCCCCAAACTGTTTTTTCTTTTATCCCTAGACCTAAAGGACGCATACCTACATGTCCCAATACACAAAGAGTGTCAAAAGTTTCTAAGGTTAGCGATAGAAACGAAAGCAAAACCATACACCTACAGTTCCGAGCATTACCCTTCGGCCTTTCTCCTTCACCCAGGATCTTCACAAAGATTCTGGCAAAAGCTCTGGCACCCTTGAGTCCAAGGCATCATCGCCGATCGTCATCATTAGACGATCTGCTTCTGTTTGCAGAATCTCCAGAGAGATTACAAAAGAACCTTGAGATCACACAGACTTTTCTAAGAAGTCTGGGGTGGTTAATAAATGTAAAGAAATCCAACTTACAACCCACCTAACGGATAACATACTTGGGATATGTGATAGATTCTGTCCAGCAAAAGATTTTTCTACCCAAAGTAAAAATCCAAAAAGAAGTGCAATCCAGGCAAACTTACCATGTACCATCAGGAAAGTCATGTCAACATTGGGATTGCTAACATCTGCGATCCCAGCAGTACAATGGGCAGCCTTACATTTTCAACCACTGCAGATGTTCCTATTAAAGATTTGGGATCACAAGCAGGAGTCCTTGGACACTCAGGTTTTAATTCCAACAAAGGTAAAAAGAACCCTATGGTGGTGGACGTTAGAAAATGTAACCGAAGGTTGGCTGTGGACACTTGCCATTTCTCAGACCCTTACCACAGACACAAGTGGCGTGGGATGCCAGGGACGTGGGAAAAGGAAGACAGGATGAGATCATCCAACTGGAAGGAATTGAAAGCAGTAGGGCTTGCACTTCAATCCTTCTAGAAAGGGTTAAAAGGACATCACTTACAAATCAGGTCCGACAACGCATCGGTCATTGCCTACATAAACAAGCAGGGTGGGACAAGAAGTCGTACCCTGTGGTAGAGCTGCACGATTAATCGCAGAGAGAATCACGATTTCAATTCTCCCCGCCCACGATCTCCCCACGGGATGACCAGCGATTCTTCTTTTTCACAGCTGGTTCCACGTAACCAGCGTGGAACGCAAATGGCGACGATATCGGCACCAACGTCAGCAGCCTGCGCCGTTGGATGGATGCCTGGGCTTTTCTCACACAGTTCTGTACAACTGTAGCGTTTATCCATGCACCACCCAGTGGTTGCTGGCGGTACTGCTTCTGATGTATTAATCTTTCTCACAGTTCTGTACAACTGTGTGTATCCATGCGCCACCCAATGGTACTGACCAGTGATATTTCTATAATGTTAAAGACCATATAACTCCTATGAAAAAAGCCGAATTAAGGTTTGATTCTGCTTTTTTTCATAGCAGTTATATGGTCTTTAACATTATAGACCTATCACTGTTTTTTTTATTTTTTTTTTATATATTCATATTTTCAGATAAATCACAGGTTTATTTATATGGGGGGGGTTCTGGCATTCGGTTTTTGAGAATCGTGATCTTTAGTCTAAACAAAATAATCGTGATTCTCATTTTGACCAGAATCGTGCAGCCCTACCCTGTGGGCACTAGCAGAGGAAATGCTGAGATGGGGAGAGAAAAACATACTCTCTTTATCCGCAATCCACCTGAAAGGGGATTTAAAAAGAGTAGTGGATTTTCTCAACAAGACCCAAGTGAAAGAAGGCGTCTGGGCGTTAAATCAAGAGGTGTTCGAACAAATTTTGCAGAAATGGGGAACACTTCAGGTGGACTTATTTGCATCAAGAAGAAACAAAAAAGTCGGAGCCTTCTTTTCTCTGGAAAGAGAAGACGGAGCACTAGGGGTGGATGCACTGACGCAAAGGTGGACATTCAGGATATGTTATGCCTTTCCTCCACCAGCTTTAATACCAGCAGTAATGAGAAAACTTTGGGCAGAGAACACAACTTTGATTCTCATAGCGCCTCACTGGCCCAGAAGACCGTGGTTCTCTATGCTGAAAGAAATAGCTATAGAGCCCCCCTGATTACTGCCCCCCAAGTGGAAAGGTGGAGCTTGGCCGCATGGTATCTAAAGAGCAGCTACTGAAGGCAAAGGGCTTCTCGAGCCGCTTAATCACGACTCTGCTAAAAAGCAGGAAAGTGGAGACACGTAAGATCTATAACAAAGTGTGGAAGTGCTTTAACAATTGGTGCACAGAGAACTCCTTCAGCACACAGAGTTTAGTGGCCATCCTAGAGTTCCTACAGAGTGGTGTAGAGAAAGGACTAAGCCCTAGCACCTTAAAGAGTCAAGTGTCGGCACTTTCAGTTTTTCTAGAAAGAAGATTAGCATCCGACCCATGGATAATCAGGCTCTTCAGATCTGTGAGCAGACAAAGACCTATACAGAGTTCAGTCTTTACAAGTGGTACCTGTCACGAGTTCCATAAACTTTGACAGCGGACCCCTTTGAGCCGTTAGAAGATTAAAAGCAGTCTTTTTGGTGGCAATCAACAGAGCAAAAAGAGATAGAGGCCTTATCAATCAGACCTCCCTTTTGTCAGATCTTTGCAGATCGCATTATTTTTAAAATGGACCCGGGATTCCTGCCAAAAGTAATCTTGAGGTTCCATAGGGAACAAGAAGTTTTGTTACCTTAGTTTTGTCCGAACCCTTCTAAAGAACAAGAAGTAAAGTTCCATAACTTAGACGTCCGATGCGTCTTGCGTTATTTAGAGGTAACCAAATCACTAAGGAAGACGAATTCCTTATTTATTTTACATTTTGGAGCTAGGAAAGGGCATAGAGCCACTAGACGCACCATAGCAAGATGGCTAAGAGAAGCCATTGAACAGGCTTGCAGGTTAGGAGGCATACAGATTCCAGAGGGTATCAGAGCGCACTCCACAAGATCAATGACAGCCTCACAGGAAGAAAAGCTGGAGCTGGAGCAGATTTATAAAGCGGCGACATGGTCCAGCTTTGCCACCTTCGTAAGGCACTATAGGGTGGATCTTTGGTCAGCTAAGGATCAGACCTTTTGGACGCAAGGTCTTACAATCTGTGGTCCCGCCCTAGGGTAAGTGCTCGGTTATCCTCTCAGGTGGCTGTCCTGAAAGACGATTAGGGGGGAAAAACTAAGTTACTTACTGGTAACATTCTTTCCCAGAGTCTTTCAGGACAGCCGGGTACCCACCCGAATGTGTATAAAAGATTTCCTTACAGGAAATGTGATATGGTTAACTATGTGTATCATGTTTTCTTGTGTCTCCCCAGCAACTGGAGATGCTCTTGAAAGAACTGAGGACCAGCAGGGGAGGAGGAAATTTATAGGAAGCTGGCGCAGTGTTTCCTACAGAGGGGAGAAGCCAAGGTCTCTCAGGTGGCTGTCCTGAAAGACTCTGGGAAAGAACGTTGCCAGCAAGTTACTTCGTTTTTTTTGCTGGTTGGTTTGCTTTTACATTGCAGTTTGTTACCTTTTGGTTCTTGCCTGTTACTGAAGTTATTATTTGGTGCCGGTGTTTTATAATTATGTATAATTATGGTTAACGTGTTTCCTATTTTGGGTGGGCCAAGTCTCTATCAGATATTTCATATACTGTCCTGGAAGTTCCCTGTGAATTGTTACCAGGTACCTAACTCCTATTTTTCTCTAACTCTTTCTTTCTTTTTTAGGAATCATTACAGCATCTGGAAGATTTGGTGCATTCCCTAAAGTTGCATGTAAGTCATTCTTAAAGGAGGGGTTTTCCGTGCACATTTTTTACAGTGTGTGATGCCTTTTTTATTTCTTTATGAATTCTCTTTATCGATCTGGGTTGGCCTTTAGTAAGTAAAAGTGCGCCATATACTTTGATATGAGCTAATTTCTGTTTGGCTGCAATGGGTTGCGTTATTTGGAGTACTGCCATATCCATTTGTCTATTTAAAGTGGAATTGTATTTTATTTTTTTTCTTTAAATGTGAAATGCAGAAGATACATACTATGTCTCTACTGCATGAAAGATTTTTTTTTTTTTTTACCTGCTCTGTATACTAAACTGCACACGTGTAGCTCGGTGTACGTATTTGACATCTGCCCGGCCAGATGATTGTTACTTGGAACAAGACTGTCTGTCTGAATGTCAGCTGGCTGATAAGGGAGCCCTAGGAAAGCACAGAACTGCAGTGGAAGAGACTATATATCTACTTTAAAGCAGTAGTAAGTCCTTTCTCTTCACTTGTACCTACAGGTAAGCTTACAATTTGGCACAATGACTGTCTCCCATGTGCACTGTTTAGGAGGTATTCACATCAGCAACAGCTGGTGACATCTGCAGTGAAGCACTGCATTTAGGGCACATGGTATGCTGTTGAATACAGAGCGCTGTGCTGCGGCTGAAGCTCCCGTGCGCATGTTCGGGAGTGACGTCACCGCAGCTCTGGCCGATCCGACAGCTAGGGGCCCGCGAACCCGGAAAGGAGAGGGACGCGCCAGGTGATTTGTGACACTGGAGGGCTCCATGTGCAGGTAAGTATGTCATAATGTGGTGCATACTAGCACATTATGACTTTTTTTTTTTTTTTTTATTCCCCGGTTTACTACCGCTTTAAGGCTGCAGTAAGAAATTAAAGGGGAGACACTATTGTCCATAATCATACAGCCATTATGGGGTTTAAATCCCCTTCCATGAATAGATTTATTTTATTGTGAGATGTGTTGCTTCTTTACGCTAGGGTCACAGAGTTTTTGAAAGTCGCGTTTGCGCTGGCATGGCAGCATTTCCACAAATAAAAGGTGCATGCACCTCTTCAAAAACGCAGCCTCAGGACAAGCGCATGGTCTTTCTGACTATGTGATTTCCCTGTGGTTCCCGCACATGCACTGCGATTTTTGCATGCAAACAGGATTCAGAATGTGCGTTTCCACAGAGCAGTGTGTTTTTGTTGTTGGAGTGGGAATCGCTGCCACATGCAGAGGTGTGAACCAAGCCTTAGGCTTTCCAAGGTGTGTTAAAGGCCAAGTCCACTTTTTGCAAAAATAAAAATAAAAAATGCACTCGCATGTTCAGAAACTAAAATGTGCATTTTATTTTTTCTTTTGAGTAGTTGAGCTGGAAAAGCATTGCAAGAACAGTCAGTAGTTGTAGGTGCAATGTACAGGCTTCTGCTGACTCTTCCAGTTCCATGTCTGTACTGAGCTATGCACTTTTGGTTGCAGATCTGGGGGAATTGTCATTGGACTGCAAGTGCAAAAATTACTTTGTGCTCCATTTATAACTACAAGTCTCTCCTGAAGTAGTGATTTATTCATATGCAGATATTTAGTTCTATAAGAACTTCATTCGATTTTATCTGCAGCCCCATCTCATGGTAAAACTAAATATGAAAAGCTGATTTTTTGGGTTTTTAAATTGTATTTTCTGGAAGCACTTTTCTATGTCAGACGTCCCATTTGGATCTATAAAAACTGTGATATGAGAATCTTCTTAAGACATTGAATTGCACGATTAAGCATTAAAGAATCGAGACTGTGATTCTAAACGCCCCCACCCTCGGATCTTAACACAGCATTTTACTGATTTGGTGCAGAGAGTTCTCTGATCACTGCTGAATGCTGTGTGTAAAAAAAAAAAAAAACAGGCAGCCTGCCAAGTTTCTCACAACATGCTTAGACGGAGATAGAGTAACATTGCAACACCAAAGCTACTTTCTCAAGTCGTCTTCCAGGACAGCCTCTGAGACCTTGGGCTCCTCCCTCCGGGACAGGAAACACACACCCCCAATCTTTAAAGTCCTGCCTTCAGGCCTCCTTCTCCAGTTATTTTGTGTTTCCCATCGGAAGGGAAGGAGCACGCAAAGGAACAGAGGCTGCCTGGATGACACCTAGACGGTTTTGTTCCCTGGTCTGGGCACCCCCCTGTCCTATTGCGAAGGGAGGGCTGCTGCTCCCCGGATGCTGCCATCAAAGCTCATAGGAGCCGGACCTCCGTTGGCGACAGTCCCAGCTCCCCTCCGCACGGTACCTTTAGTCTGGGGACTTCTCCGGGGCGAGAGACGCCATTCGGGTCCTTCATTCGGCGGGAGCCGTGCGGGGCGTGGCGGCGGTGAGAGACGCTGGCTGGCCACGAGCGGGCGCACTTCCGCATAGAGGGGCGGTCCTGCGTTCCAAGGGCAGGAAGTGACACGCACTTCCGGCGGAACGGCGTCATCGGAGGGCGCCGTGAGGACACAGTTCCGGTCTTCATTTTAAACGGCACGGCGCGGGGAGATCAGACACCGGAGCCAGGTTCAGACGCTCGGCGAGGCCGTTAGCAGAACCAACGGCATGGAGGAGGCGACACAGGCTTCAGACGCCAGTGCGACAGGCTCCGGGGCCTCCCAGGTAAGGGGCGAGGGCAGGCCTTTTCTTACCAGGGGGGGCTAGTTACCCTTTTTTTTAATGGGGTACAGTATGTCCCTCCCGGGTGGAGAGCTTCTGGAGAGGGTCGGGGCACTTCCTCAACTGAGCCAGCACAGTGGTGTGTGTGGGTGAGGTCAGTAGGTCTTACTATTAAATGTCTGTTTTTTTGGTCCTTTGTTTTTTCTGTTAGGTTAAAACCCAGGAAAGGACTCAGACGCCCAAGAGGAAGTGTGCCGTGTGCGGGACAAAATTGAGTTTAAATTGGAAAAAAACATTATGTCCTGAGTGTGTCAGTAATCTTGTAAAAGATGATCCCATGTCAGAATGCCAAAAACTTTTTTCTACGGTTAAGACCGAACTGTCTTCCACTTTCCAGTCCTTTAGGGGAATGATGGATAGGCTCCAGGGACCCCTCCCCCTTACCAGGGCAGATAGTGCTCCCTCACTGTCAGAAGCCGTAGAGACGGAGGCAGTACGGGATAGGGAAGATCGTAGTTTTCCCAGCTCAGGGTCCCCTTCTCAGTTAGACTCAGAATCAGGCTCTGACATGGAAGAATCCTCCAGGGGGGCTAGATATAAGTTGTCCTTGGAGGACGTAGGAGATGTGCTAAAAGCCATCTATGACACACTGGAAATCGGGGAAGAACCAGTAGTGCTTTCTAAACACGATCAGATGTATCAGGGTGGTGTGCAGAAGGCCAGGGTATTCCCGTACACAAGTCTTTGATAGATACTATGGGCCAGATTCAGGTAGATGGGAGTATCTTTCCTCTGGAGTAACGCTTCTCATTTACGTTACTCTGAAGACCCTTTCGGCGCAAGTACTGTTATTCACATAGCAGTTGCGCTTAAACTTGCGCCAGAGTAACGATAATGCGCTGGCGTAACCCGACGCAAGGGGAAGTGGGTGTGATCATATGTAAATGATGGGCGGAGCCCAGCGCAGAGGCTTACGTTCAGCGCATCAACCACGGAGCATGCGCAGTGAGTGAGGCTCCACTCGCCCCCTTTGTGCGCATGCTCACAACTTCCGTCGGCACCACTTCACGGGAAACGTCAGCGCAATGCCTTCCGTTGGGCGTTTAAATGCGCCCGTAGAAGCGCCATTCCGGCACTAAAGTATATCCTGCTCCCCCTCCCCGCAGTGATGTTACTTTTGTTCTGAGATGGCTGCTCCCGTTCCCCGCAAACACACAGGAGAAAGCTGAACTTTAATGGCCAGGAGCTGACAGCCGTCATCTCGGCTATGGAGACCTATGATGTCTTCCTCCATGGCTGTAAAAGTTGACAGACAAGCATGGACAGAGGTGTTGTCCTGCAAGTGGGGGTGCTCAGCTAGCTCTTATCGTCGGTAACGCTGCTGTAGCTGCTCTCCTGCTGACCTGTGGCCGTCTGGAGTAAAGATAAAGCAGCCTTTTGTAGAAATAACTTTGCGCCGGGCGGACGAGATACGCGCGGCGCATGTAGCCAGCGTATGGTGCTAATCCGTTCGTGAATTGGAAAAAATCCCTCATTTGCATATTTGCAGGGGAAATCAATAGGCGCGACTGATGCGCCAAGCGAAATTAAGCGCTGACGATACTCTGGCGTCGGAACGTTCCACCGGTCGCAAATGGCCCGTTATTGGGCGCATCTAGTTTGGTGGGTACGGGCACATAGAAACGACGGCGCATCTTCACAGTTACGCGGCGCATATCGAAATACTCCAGCGCAAGTGTTGCTGAATCTGGCCCTATCTTGCTGGAGTGGGAACAACCAGAAAAGCGGCCATTTTTTTCAGGTAGTCTTAAGAGGAGGTTTCCCTTTGAGACTAGTGAGGAGCATCCTTGGAATAAAGTTCCAAGGTTGGATGCTCCTTTAGCTAGACTGTCCAAAAAGACAGACTTAGCATTTGACGACATGGGGTCATTAAAAGATCCCATGGATAAGAGAGGAGATGTGTTACTTAAGAGAGCATGGGACACTGCCTCCATAAGTTTAAAGCCAGCCTTAGCAGCCACTTGTGTGGCTAGAAACCTCGAATGCTGGCTGACTCAACTTCAGTCTCATATTTCTGCCGGTACCTCTAGGCAGCAGATCCTGAGATCCTTCCCACTTCTTTTCAAGGCTGTGGGGTTTTTGGCCGACGCCTCTTCTGAGTCTGTCAGGCTAGCAGCTAGGTCAGCGGCATTGGTGCGGCCAGAAGGGCGGTATGGCTTAAGACTTGGTCAGGAGATGCAGCCTCTAAGCTCAGGCTATGTGGACTCCCTTTTTCGGGTGATCATCTTTTTGGATCTGGCCTCCAGGAGGCGTTGGAGAGACCCCAGGACAGGAAGAAGTCCTTTCCAGAAAAGAAAAAGAAGCCCGAAACAAAGCGTTTTTTTCGGGGCTTCAAGCAGCAAAACGAAAAGGACGTTCGTCCCAAGAAGCACTGGGCAGGCCATAAGGGGCGAGGTAGAGGAGGAGTTTTATTCAATCCTCCTCAGCCCCCCCCCAAGACCCAGTGACGTCTTGACCCCTGTGGGAGGAAGACTGGGGGGCTTCCTGCCACAGTGGAGAGAAGCCACAAAAAGTCAGTTCGTGCTAGACATAGTGGAGAACGGTTACAGGCTGGAGTTCAATACTCTTCCCCCGTCAATGTTTTTGGTTACCCAGCTTCCCAGAGACCGGGAGAAGGCGGAAGCTCTGGGATTGCTTTTAGGGGAACTGTTGGACCAGAGGGTCTTAACACCAGTGACCAAGGAAGAGGAAGGCCTGGGGGTGTACTCGCATGTTTTCGTTGTGAAAAAACCCTCGGGAAAATTCCGACTTATCCTAAACCTTCGTCCCCTAAACAGGTACGTAAAGTACAAACGTTTCAGGATGGAATCCATCTATTCTGTGACCAACTTTCTGTTCCAGGGTTGCTTTATGGCAACGATGGATCTCAGAGATGCGTATCTGCACATACCGATACATGCTCAGTTCCAGAAATTCCTGAGACTGGCAGTAAAAAGGGGTCCATTGATGACACATTTTCAATTCAGGGCCCTTCCGTTTGGCCTGTCTTCCTCCCCCAGGGTTTTTACCAAGGTCTTGGCGGAGGCTTTGGCCCCATTGAGAATCAGGGGCGTTCTGGTGATACCCTATCTGGACGACCTCCTGTTCATCGCTCCCACAAAGCAACAGCTGGGAGAGGACCTGCAGGAGGCTCAAGCCTTCCTTCAGTCCCTGGGTTGGCTAATCAATCAGGAAAAATCCCAGTTATCCCCCTCTCAGGAAGTGGTGTATCTGGGGTACAGGATCTCCTCTGTAGAGAGAAAGATTTTCCTTCCTGGGGAGAAGATCCTAAAAGTACAGCAAGCAGTGGCCCGACTTCAGACCAATCTGACAGTCCGGGTCAGGGAAGTCATGAGGGTTCTCGGGCTTATGTCAAGCTGTTTCCCGGCAGTTCCATGGGCAAGGCACCATCAGCGGCGGTTGCAGAACCGTATGCTGAGACACTGGGACGGGGCAAGGGAAAGTCTGGATCTCCCCTTGGCCATCCCAGTCAGCGTGAAAAGAACGCTATGGTGGTGGCGGTGTCAGGCGAGCCTGGAAAAAGGTCTGCCTTGGACAGTACCTGCTTCCTTGATTATAACTACGGACGCCAGCGTATCAGGTTGGGGGGGCCCACTTAGAAGGGGAGTTGGCCCAGGGGTCCTGGTCCATAATGGAAGCCCGTCAGTCTTCAAACCAGAGGGAGCTCCGGGCGGTTCTAAGGGCCCTAGAAGCCTTTCGCCTGCGGATATTAGGTCGCCATCTCCAAATAAGGTCGAACAACGCGACAACTGTTGCTTATATAAACAAGCAGGGAGGCACAAAGAGTCCACCTCTTCAGGCGATATCAGACAGTCTGTTCGCATGGGCCGAAAGAAACCTGGCCTCAGTGTCCGCAGTCCACTTAAAGGGAACCCTAAACACCCTAGCCGACTTTCTTAGCCGGCAAGTGGTGAGCCAAGACGAGTGGTCACTCAATGGGGAGGTATTCAGGAAGATCTCGGCACAGTGGGGAGTACCGGAAGTGGATCTTTTTGCTTCGGGGAAGAACAGGAAGACAACAGCGTTCTTCTCCGTCCACCCTCAGGATCAGGCCCTGGGGATGGACGCCTTTTACCATCCTTGGCACTTCAGTCTGGCATATGCCTTTCCCCCGATCAGGCTAATACCCAGGGTTCTTCAGAAATTTCTCTCGGAACCCACAGATCTGATTATGATAGCACCATATTGGCCAAAGAGACCGTGGTTTACCAACCTGAGGAAACTGGCCATATACCAAACAGGGAGGACTTGATTTCCTTGGGACCAGTCCGGCATCCACAGGTAGAGAGCTTAAATCTCACAGCGTGGTATCTGAGGAACTGCTGCTCAGAGCGCACGGATTCTCAGATAAGGTAATTGAAACCTTGCTGAAATGTCGCAAGCCGGTAAGACGGGCCATTTACGCTAAGGTCTGGAAAAGGTTCAGCTCCTGGCTAGCAGAACGGAATCAGGACCGGGCAGACATTCCAGTGATACTGGAGTTTCTGCAGGCAGGGGTAGACTTAGGACTGTCAGTCGGCACCCTCAAGGTTCCGACATCGGCCTTAACCTTGTTTCTGGAGACCCCGCTCCAGCAAAATTGGTTTATCAGAAATTTCTTTAAGGCCCTGGCTAGGTCCAAACCCATTAAAGTTAAAACCTGTCCCTCTTGGGACTTGTCTCTGGTTCTAAGGGCCCTGAGAAAACAACCCTTTGAACCCCTGGAGCAATCTTCCTTGAAAGATATAGTTCTAAAAACAGTCTTACTGATAGCGATCACTTCGGCCAGGAGGGTCAGTGATTTACAAGCCCTATCCATTAGGGAACCTTTTTTGTTAGTTTTGGAGGATAGTTATCCTGAAAACTGATCCTAGCTTTCTTCCGAAAGTATCTTCTTTATTTCATAGGGCGCAGGACATTGTCCTTCCGGCCTTTCAGTCCCCTTCAGAGGGTGATGAAGGGGGGTCTTTTTCTTTAGACGTTAGGAGAAGTCTTTTGATTTATTTAGGGGCCACCAAAGAGTTTAGGTGCTCCGATTCACTATTTGTTCATTTTGCGGGTGTCCGTAAAGGTCACAGGGCATCAAAATCATCTATTGCAAGATGGCTGAGGATGGCTATTTGCCAAGCATACCAATCTGAGGGTAAACAACCACCTGTGGTAAAAGCACACTCTACACGCGCAGTGGCAACATCCTGGGCAGAGAAGGCCGGAGCCTCCCCGGAGGACATCTGTAAAGCAACATGGTCTTTGTTTTCTACGTTTGCGAGGCATTATCGCTTGGATCTGCTTTCTCACAGAGAACAAACCTTTGGAAGGACAGTTCTCCAGGCAGGAACCCAACCCTAAAAAAAAAAAAATGGTTAAGTGTTTCTTGCTTATCATCTCAGAGGCTGTCCTGGAAGACGACTTGAGAAAGATGGAGTTAGGCTTACCGGTAACTCTGTTTCTAGGAGTCTTCCAGGACAGCCGGTATTTTTTCCCCACCCGGTATTGATACAGGTACGGGGACTGTGGAACTAACGATATCAGAGTATTTTATGTCTTTCAGGGTCTTCCGGTGTTCTTAAATAACTGGAGAAGGAGGCCTGAAGGCAGGACTTTAAAGATTGGGGGTGTGTGTTTCCTGTCCCGGAGGGAGGAGCCCAAGGTCTCAGAGGCTGTCCTGGACGACTCCTAGAAACAGAGTTACCGGTAAGCCTAACTCCATCTTTTACACTGAAGCGTCGGCGGCGGTAAATCGACGATATTTTTAGCGTCGATTTACCGTCATTTTTGCGCTGCTATTCAGCCACTAGCGGGTTAAGACCGTTGGGCGCTGCCCATTGATTTCATTGGTCAGGGGCACTTTAGTAGCAGTGTATACACCGCTCCTACAGTATCTCAAAGATGTGGCTAGCAGGACTTTTTTTTTATTTTTTTTTATTTTTTATGCGTCCTACCAGTGCACTGCTCCAGTGTGAAAGCCCTCAGGAGTGAAAGTGGAGGCTCTTTCAGGGCTCTATTTTTAGCACTATAGTGCCTGCAAAGCACCTCAGTGTAAAAGTAGCCTTGGCCCTTTTAGATCAAAAGAATGACCTTTGGTCTGTTAATGAGGTCAGTTTAACCACTTAAAGACTTCTCCTCCTTTTTCTGACACTTGTTGCTCACAAGTTAAAATCTGTATTTTTTGCTAGAAAACGACTTGGAACTCCCAAACATTATATATTTTTAGCACAGACCCTGGAGAATAAAATGGCGGTTTTTGCAATATTTTATGTCACACTGTATTTGTGCAGTGGTCTTTTTTAAACGCATTTTTTTTTGGAAAAAAAAAAACGAATGAATTTAATGAAAAAACAAAACGGTCAAGTTAGCCCAATTTTTTTTGTATAATCTGAAAGTTGACGTTGCGCTATGAGAATCGTGATCTATGTGTTAAGCAAAAAAATTGACTCATTTTTGGCTGGAATCGTGCAGCTCTAAAGGACATTTATTTAAATACCCAACCGCCTGAGTTCAGCCTGCCATGTTGCAATAAATGCTTTCCGTTCCTGTTTAGCGATCTTCACTGTGCATCTATGCACAAGCCTGCACAGCATTTCCAGATTTTTTTTCCCTCATCAGCACCTCATCGTAATGTGCATGCGAGCTGCAGTCCTATTGGTGAGCCATATTTAGCTGGACAGATGGAATATAGCTCACCCATAAGAATGAATAAGGCCATGGCGCACATGTGCACTAAGAGAAGATGGCAGGAACATTCTTGCTGGAAAGGCTGTGCGATGCTGGGCAGGGGCCACACCACTGGAACGGTAAAGTATATAAGCATTTTAGGCCTCTTTCAGATATGTGGTCTAAACAGGTCTGCCTGTTTTTCTGATTGGAAGGTCCATTCATCCCTATGGACAGAAGGGTTTAAATGAACTTGTTGGGTATTTGGAAATTCAGACTTATATTTTACCTCTGCAATGAATTTGCATCCGATCAGATAAGCACTTTTATTACATAGCTGTTGGTTAATTTATAGGATGTTGTACAGTCAGATTGCAGCATGTGTGGTTCACTGGCAGCGAGACTCTTATGGTTGCTGTACAAATGAGAAATACAGCACAGGCAGTGTCACAGGAGGGCCCTGTTTTAACCCTTTATTTTTTTTTGTATAAATGTGTTTGCACTTTTCTTTATGGCTATTTTGTGTTTTTGCTTTAAAGTTGCCGGAATTATCGGGTTTATGGCAGGAAAATTTTCATACATTAATGTCTGTAAAGAAAAACTAATGAAACTGCAGAATTCCCCCCTGGGTGAAAAGCTTCGTCAAGAAAGGAGCGCCAACTCAAGGTAAGATTATCTGTACACTATGTAAATTTATAGCTCACATCATTGGAGAAGGGGAGAGTTGGAAATCATTTATTATTATGTACCATTTTACCAGATTGAAAGCTGGCACAGCAGGAGTTTGGTCAGTTTTGGGCTAATTCAGCGCTTCCATTGCCTCTTATCGGTTCTTCCAAACTGGGCCTGCTTTGTAACCTCACATACCCCTACACGTGAAGGAACTGGTTTCTCAGCATCCTGTGTGGATATGTCACATATGGTGAGACACCCGGAGAGTCTTTGGAAATACTTTGCTATGTAGTTACTAGACCAGTACAATCCGACTCGGCAAGGGCTCATTTACATTTGTTTTACTACCTGAAGTAGTTTATGGTGAATCACTTTTCAGAGGATGTTTGACGGGCCACTGGGAGGTATTAAGTCACCTCTTCACAGCCTGTTTTAACCCTGTAAAGCCCACACCACTGTGCTGCAGTGCATGCAGTTTGCTACGACGTGTGTACATCCTTGTCCAGCTATCTTTTGTAGCTTAAAGCGTCAAAGGTCCCCCCAACTTTCCATCTATTAAATCTTCTGCCCTTGTTTTTAACTTTTTGGATAGTAAAACATGTATTTTCTGCCAGTAAATACCGTATACAGCCTACTTCCTGTTTCTTGTTTGGTCATTAGTCTCCAAACTTTCTAAACAAAGGGCCAGTTTACGGTCCTTCAGACTTTAGGGGGGCCAGAGTGTGGCCATTGGGAGTAGAAAAGGCCCAGGTTTCCAGTGGGAGTAAATAATACCATATCTTTGGTGACAGTGGGAGAACTACAGGCCCATCTTTGGAGTCGATGGAAAGAATTGATGGTGTCAGTTGGAGGAATAGTGCCCCATTGGTGTCGGCAACAAGAATTATGACCTATTGGAGTTAGAAAGAATAGTGCCCAAAGGGCCGCATCTTGCCCCAGGGTCGCAGTTTGGAGACCCCTGGTCTAGGCTTATGACCTCATGCACAGCTCTCCTGCCTCCTGTGTGTCTGTGTAAATCCAGGAAGTGAAACAGGCAGCAGTTTCAGCTGCCCACAGTGTGTGTGTGTGTGTGTGTGTGTGTGTGTGTGTGTGTGTGTGTGTGTGTGTGTGTGTGTGTGTGTGTGTGTGTATATATTAGTTGTATTCAAAATTATTCAACCCCCCAATGCTGTAAAGGGTTTTAGGGAATTTAGTGTACATTTGTAATTGTATTCAGAATGAAATCCTACAAGGACTTCTTAAAGAACCATATGCAACTAAAATGACATCAATTGGTTTTGTAATACAATAGTAAATGTTTCTTTTGTGAATTCTTCATTTACACAATTATTCAACCCCTTAGGCCCCGTACACACAAGCAAATACATCTGTTCAAATCGATCGGACAGACCGATTTGAACAGATCTGTCTGCTGGGATGTATTGGTTTGATCGTGTATTGGTTTGATCAAACCAAAATCCCCGCTGGCAGACAGCGCACTGACGTGGCGGTGACGTTGACGCCGCCACGTCACCGCACCCGGAAGTAAAACACGATGCAAATTCGACGCATGCGCGAGAAGATATGTCTGCTGGTTAGCGTACTAACCAGCAGACATGTCGGGCGGATGGTTTCCCAGCCGACAGATTTCAAAGCATGCTTTGAAATCTGTCAGCTGGCCAAATCCGTCTGTTTGCCCGTACACACGATCAAATCTGTCTGCTGAAACGGTCTGGCAGACAGTTTCCAGCAGACAGATTTGATCGTGTGTACGCGGCCTTAAAGACTACCACTCTGAAGAACAGAGGTTCATTGAAGTGTTTTCAATCAGGTATTGAAAACACCTGTGGATGTCAGGGAGCAGCAATAAAGCCTAATAAGCACCAATTAGGCAGCTTTAAAATGACTGTGATACTCAGCTCCTTCTAGACATTTACTGGTGTGGTTACAAACATGGTGAAGTCAAGAGAATGGTCCAGGAAGACAAGAGGTGATTACATACCAAGAGACACCATAGGAAGCATCATTCGCAAATTCAAGGCAAAGGGCACTATTGAAACGCTACCTGGTCGTGGCAGAAAGAAGATGCTGACTTCGACTAATGTGCGCTACCTGAAGCGTAGAGTGGAGAAAAGTCCCTGTGTGACTGCTGAGGAACTGAGAAAAGATTTGTCAGATGTGGGTACTGAAGTTTCTGCTCAGACAATACGGCGCACACTGCGTAATGAAGGCCTCCATGCCAGAACTCCCAGGCGCACCCCCTTGCTGTCTCCAAAGAATAAGAAGAGTCGATTGCAGTATGCCAAAAGTCATGTGGACAAACCACAGAAGTTTTGGGATTGTGTTCTGTGGACTGATGAAACAAAATTAGAACTGTTTGGGCCCATGGATCAACGCTATGTTTTGGAGGAGGAAGAACAAGGCCTATGAAGAAAAGAACACCTTGCCTACTGTGAAGCATGGCGGGGGGTCAATCATGCTTTGGGGCTGTTTTGCTTCTGCAGGTACAGGGAAGCTTCAGCGTGTGCAAGGTACCATGAATTCTTTTCAGTACCAGGAGATATTGGATGACAATGTGATGCAGTCCGTCACAAACCTGAGGCTTGGGAGACGTTGGACCTTTCAACAGGACAATGATCCCAAGCATACCTCCAAGTCCACTAGAGCATGGTTTCAGATTAAAGGCTGGAACATTTTGGAGTGGCCATCGCAGTCACCAGTCTAAAATCCGATTGAGAACCTCTGGTGGGACTTAAAGAAAGCAGTTGCAGTGCGCAAGCCTAAGAATGTGACTGAGCGGGATGCTTTTGCCCATGACGAATGGGCAAAGATACCCGTAGATCGCTGCAAGACACTTGTGTCAAGCTATGTCTCACGTTTTAAAGCTGTTATAACTGTAAAAGGATGTTGTACTAAGATTGAATGTCACTTGGGGGTTGAATACAACTGATAATGATGTGAGCTCAGAAAATACATTTGTGGTTATTTCATTATAAATCTTATGTTATATTTGTCTGACCTACACGTGCCTCTTTGATTTAATTGTAAGCAGGATGACTGAATGATCAAAATCAATGTCAAACTGGCCAAAATAATCAATTTCAGTGGGGGTTGAATAATTTTGAATACAAGTGTGTGTGTGTGTGTGTGTGTGTGTGTGTGTATATATATATATATATATATATATATATATATATATATATATATATATATATAATGCAAAGTGGTTGGAGGGAAGCTTCAGAATGGCAAAGATGTTGTTGTTACAAATTATGTGAGCAGACTACAGTTCCTCTTTAAGAGTGTTAAAAACACAGCTCAACCTTCTATTTTTAATCCCAGCTCTCTACCCCACTGTAAATTTAGATCTTGGGCATGTTGTGTGCATGTGACCAATTGCATATTGTAATCGGTCACATATTAAATGGCTGGCTTCTGTCGGACCAGCTGTCATACACACAGGCCGAATGTCAGCCGGTCTTTATTGATCCGGCTGATGTTGCCCAACATCGGGACGGTGTGTACTAGGCTTTATTTAGGATGTGTCCAGGACCAGATCCAAGTATTCCAGACAAAGAGAATGTTGGAGAGCAGTTTTTTTAAAACTGATCATACAAATGAAGGCATTGAGCGGCTAAATTGTCCTGTTGAAATTTGCAGACAGCTTGAAGGAAGATGAGTTTAGATGAATGACCTGGATGGCATGAATTATTAGGAGGGCAAGAAGAGGTAATGGAACCTTTGTAAATACTCTGGGAACAGAGCAAAGGACCAAAAGGCAGTGCCACAAACTGGAAGTGATTTGCCTCCTACTGCAAAATGTAATAAACGCTGATGAGGTGGTTAAATGGGCATTTGGGTGTCTACAGATGCCCCGTATTCCTCTTGTCCCAGAGAGGCAATAACCAGTCTTGCAGATTCCATGCACAATTTTGGAATTTGAAAGTCTTGAGGGTTTTAAGTTCAGAATAGAATAAATGCCCCCATTGGGCTGTGGTATCGAAACCTTTGAACCTGTCTTGAGGGGGGGGTTACTGGCACAACTACTCCTGGGACAAGAGATAATTCAGGGCATTTTGCAAATGTGACTGTCCTTGGGCAGCTTTTGGTTGATTTGATAGAATAAAGTGGTGTTGGAGTAAGGTTTGGAACTCTTATTTTGCACCCCCTTTGAAACTTGTTGATTGAACCCACAGGTCTGGGACATCTGACCCAGACAGGGGCTCACTGTAATGGACGTCCCACCCAGTCTTAAGAGTGAGGCAACCCCTTCATAAGGAAGAGGGCTTTGGGGAAGGCTTGGTGGACTTTGTGGCACAAGTTTTGCATTAAATGGAAGGGCTGAAAATTGAAGTCTGAGTAGCGCAACTCAGTGCTTAGAATTTTGAGGAGGTAGACACTTCTGAGGAGTGGGCTTTTAGCCGCAGAATTGCACATACGAATAAATATTGGAGTCATTCTGGAAATGTCTCCCATATTCCAGGGTATCCACACAAAGAAGCAGAGTAAAGAGTAATTTGCTGCAGTTGGACATAATAAATTGCAGCAAGAACCAGGTGCAGGACTGGGCCTGCAAGAGTAAAGAGAGGGGTATAATAAACAAGATAGTAATGTTAAAGCAGAGCTCCACTGAAAAAATTAAATTTAAGTCAGCAGCTACAAATACTGCAGCTGCTGACTTTTAAAATTAAGGACACTTGCCTGTCCAGGGTGCCCGAGATGTCCTAAAGCCGACCTGTCCCTCAGCTCCCGGGTGCAGGTGCCGCCATCTTTAGTAAGTGAATCGGAACGTGGAAGCTTTGTGGCTTCACAGCCTGGTTCCCTACTGCACATGCATGAGTCACGCTGCACATCCTGACTAGTCCCTGCTGTCTTCTGGGACCTGCAAGCCCTCTGATGTGCCCAGCGACCTCGTGCTCTGGGATGGAATAGAATACTGTTATTAAAGGTATTGTATATATGGGCATATCTGTTCTGCAGTGGTTACTGGGCTGCTTTCAAACTATTCCGCAGATGCAGAGCAGCGCACCTGCGGGTTACCTGCACTGAGCCATATACTGTTGTTATTACCTGTGAGTTTGGTGAGCTTTCTGAAAGTGCACCAAACCTGCATAACATAATAAAAGTCTATTGCAAAGTGCAGAAAGCCAAAGGTACACTGCGTTGGTAAACCGCAGCACATCAGTGTGAAAACGGCCATGGGCCCCTTTCACACGGTCAGTCTGACCCAATTGGACCCTCCATTCACCTCCCAAGGAGTGGCAGATGTACACCGACTTGTCCTACCTCTAATCCGATCCGGCTGTGTCGGTGTCCACTCTGCATATGCAGAGCGGACATGGACCTCCCATTCGCCCCCACGACCAGTTACCAAGTCGCTTAAGTGGCCCTCGTGCTTCAAAAGCTTGGGCACCCCTGATGTAAAATTTTAAGGTCTCTGAAGACATGCAGCCACACAAGATGCACAAGAAGCTATTCGGTCTCAAACTGCATAAAGGACTTTTTTTATTTTTTTGAGCAGCGAGGATGTGGAACTTTTTCGTAGATGGTGGGGTCAGCAGGTAGTGTAGATGGATCAAAAAATAAATAAATTGTGCCCGTACACACGATCAGATTTTCCAATGGAAAAAGTCAGATGGACTTTTTTTCCATCGGATTTTTCGATCGTGTGTAGTTCCATAAGAGTTTTTCATCGGAAATTCCGATGCGTACTGATTTTTTTTTTTTTGTTGTAGTAAGAAGACTATGATGGAGATGGTTAAAGACTTAAAAAAAAAATATTAAAATCCAGCAGCTGCTGACTTTTAATAAACGGACACTTACCTGTCCAGGGTGCCCGCGATGCCAGCAGCCTAAGCCAAGCAATCGGGAAGTAAAGCGTTGCGGCTCACTTTCCGTTTCCCTACTGCGCATCCTCAATGGTCCCTGCTGGAGACCGATCTGTGTTCCTCTGTACTGGGACCCTACCATCAGTTTCCTCTCCTCTGATAGGACATGGATCTCTGTGTTTACACAGAGATCCACGGTCCTGTTGTGTTGACGGGCAATCGCAGGTGCCTGGCGGACATCGCGGGCACGCGTACCAGTACCCAAGTGACGATGGCGGGTGCACATGCAAGCCCACCCAGAGGGCCGAGAAGCCGAACGCAAGCCGCACCGCCAGAACATAAGCCGCACCGCCCAGCCGTCATTTGATGGGCGGCAAGCGGTTAAAGAATTAGAATAAAGTAAAAAAACTACCTAGTTAGGACTAAGAATGACTTGTCTGCAAGGGATAAAAGGTCCACTACCTTTAGGACAGTGGCAACAAACTGAGGACTCATGAAGTGGGGTAGGGTTATGGAAAATGTCCTCAAAAGCTTTGCCAGTGTCCGTCCAGTCACCTGAAGGTCTGAGCCTATAATCCGGGGTCTATGAAAACATTTCCTGTACTGTACAATTATGATATACTTTTTTTTTTTTCTAATCGTATTTTAACAATGAGTTTCCTGGGTATGTGATGGGTTTATTTTATTATACGTTGGAGGTCTAATCCTGTATAGTAAAATGTTTGGTACCCTAAATAACAGCCTAGTCTGTGTAGTGTTTTACATTTTGATCGTATGTTTTGTGTCATTTTAATGCTTTCAGAAATATGCCCAGCCCACAACAGACGCCTGGTTATTCCTATGAGAATATTGCAACCTCACCCCCTGTACCTGAAACTCCTTACAGTAAGCCTATCCCCAGGACTGCAGATGTGCCATTTAGTGCTTCCATGAGTGAATCCTCCACTACAGGAATCACCGACTACCTTGCACAAGGTAATTGTTATCTATTGTTATTTATTTTTTTGTTTGTTTGTTGTGGTGTTTTTTTTTTTTGTTCCCATCCCTTGTATTAAATAAAAATGTACCCAAGCTTTACTGATCCTCTTTATGCTCCTTGCACTATCCCCAGCTTCCTCTTTGGGCAAAATGAGACTCGAGTCATTCTTGACCATTTCCTATCATTAATACTCCCCTTTTTAGGTATGCTTCATACCTCCAGGTTTGGCTGACAGTACGCAGGACTAAGCAATGCTGACACACCATCACTTGAGCACTTGAGCACTGCTCAGTCCAGACATCACTGGATTCACTAGAATGCTGGGTGTTGTGCTTTTTTTTCTTCTTTTTTTTTTTTTTTTTTTTTTTTAACGAAAAAAAAAAAAATTGGAAGGCATACATGGCAGGGCGTTCAAATAATGGCTGTAGTTTTTTCCTTTTTTACCCTACCTGTGAAAGCAAGTTTTATAAAAACTGCTTATTCAGCATACATATACACAACTGTAACTACGGTGAAACAATAGAATGCATGTCGGCACCTCTTAATAAATGGAGCGTTTCAAATTTCCAATGAACCATTTGCATAAGTTACAGTATGGTGTCGAGCAATCAAAAGTTTTTGTTAAGCATGTTGGTTAATAAGAGGGAAGAACAATTACTAATTGGGGTACTCACTCTGACTCCAGTTAGTTGGCACTAACAGATTGGGGTGTTACAAGTATGGCGGTGGTAGTTTGCCTCTTCACCAACACTATTTCAAATGAGAAAATTGCCCTCTTATGGGATCTTGAAGACAGCCAAAAAGGAAAAATGCATAACCATTTATATATAAAACCACTTTATTACAAAACTCTAGAAAGTCATAGCCTTGTTAAAAACACACATGTTTAGGCATGTTTAGGCCAAGATACATTGTACACATCAATATGCAGGTTGAATATTTAGCAGATAGTTTGCTTGAGCATCATGCGTCAACGCGTTTCTAAACTTATTCGTTAATCTCTTCCTCAGGGATTATTAAATGCCTTTCTGAAATATAGAAAAAAAAAAGACTTGCAATGGCATCTATACATTGGTGTAAAAAAGAAACCAGACATTCTAATTATTCATCACATTATGCATACCAATTAAAAAAACAAAACAAAAAAAAACACACTATTTCCTCCTGAATCAGGGGTGGCCCGTGAGCCCTCTGATGTGGCCCGCGACCTCCTGCTCTGGAATAGAATACTGCAGTGGCGGCCCGTCCATAGGGGGCGCTTGGGCGCTTTTTGGCCCTTTAAAAAAAAAAGGGTTCTTTAAGTGTTTGGGGCGGGCTCTGGGCGCGGGGCACAGTGCGCTATTAGGACATCATTGAAACGTCATGCCAATGCTACAGGCAAGACGTTTCATGTGCAAGTTTTTTTTAAGCTGTGTGGCGCTTTGCAGGACGCCACTATAGCCAATCACATTGCGTCCTGAGCCTCTCCAGCCACTCACATCGGGTCCTGAGCTTCTCCAGCCACTCACATTGGGTCCTTCTGCACTGCTAGGAAACGAGCAGTGCTTTTCCCGGGCGGGCGGCTGTGTGTGTCACTTTCAGTTTCAGTTCTCTGGCTCCAGGACTCGGAGGTAAGTAAAATATAATTATTAAAACACTTTATTCTTTTTTACCCAGTGTCTGTCCAGTGTCCACCCCACTCACATACAGCAGCACCTTGTGCTGGATGTATTGTCAGATTGTGATGGAGAGTGGAGGGGGGGCCATGCTTCACACGATCTGTGCTGCAGCCTTCATTACACGCATCTCCTGTGTGTGAGGGCTCCCTGCTCTGCGAACTACAGCCATGCTTTAAAAGTCTCTTATCTCTCTCTCTCTCTCTCCTATCTCTCTCTCTCTCTCTCTCTCTCTCCTATCTCTCTCTCTCTCTCTCTCTCTCTCTCTCCTATCTCTCTCTCTCTCTCCTATCTCTCTCCTATCTATATCCATCCCTCTGTCTAAATGCAGGTCTTTTTGAAGATGAGGGTATTGAGACTTCATGTACCAATAATGTCCTTGCACTTCTGATGATCCACCATGTGGGAACAATGCCCTATGTGGTCTAATTGTGCTGTAGAACTTAAAACATATAAGGCTTTGGAATATTTAAGGTTCTTTAAAACTACAGAAAACATTGTATAACTGCAAACACCATGCTATGTGTATCCTTTTCTAATGAAAGTTTTGTGTTTTTTTTTTAATATTGTATGCAGAGCCTGAATATTTTGATGAGAAACAAGCTAAAGCAGCACCCGTGACTTACGAAGAGCTGAGGAACAAAAACAGGGGTGCCTATGATGTACTAAAACCACAGACTTCAGAGAGGCCCATACGGAGCAGAGCACCAAAGATTGACGGTATTCAATTTTATTATTCGTTTCATCCCATCAACATTTTTAGAACTCATTATGGCTTTTCTCCTACACAACCAGTTGGTTGGGGTGGGAGCCAATCTGGTGTGTCCATGTATCCCCTCCACCGCCTGTAATTGTAACAGTAATTGGTGTCCTCCAACTGGCTGTGCTTTATGGAGTCGGCTAACCTTACAGCATGTCTTTAGAAACCCACCCAAGTACAGATTTCATGCAGATGGTGTCCTGGCTAGAATTTGAACCACTACGCTAAATTTGCTGCCCATTAAAACCAAAACGTACCAACGATGTTTTTGTGAGTCTTTGTCCTTGGAGAAGGGTATGGATAGTGCCCCTCAATGCAAGAGAATGCCAAGAGTGATCATTTTGTCCAAAAGGCATTTCGATGGTTGTCATTTTGAATGGGTCTCTAAGGCTGTGATCAGCTAAGGTGTATCGTTTATACATACAGTATCTCACAAAAGTGAATACACCCCTCACATTTTCGTAAAATATTTTATATCTTTTCATGTGACAACACTGAAGAAATGACACTTTGCTACAATGTAAAGTAGTGAGTGTACAGCTTGTATAACAATGTAAATTTGCTGTCCCTTCAAAATAACTTGCACAGCCATTAATGTCTAAACCGCTGGCAACAAAAGTGAGTACACCCCTAAGTGAAAAATGTCCACATTGGGTCCAGTTAGCCATTTTCTCTCCCCAGTGTCATGTGACTCATTTAGTGTTACAAGGTCGCAAGTGTGAATGGGGAGTAGGTCTGTTACATTTGGTGTTATTGCTCTCACTCTCTTATACTGGTCACTGGATGTTTAACATGGCACCTCATGGCAAAGAACTCTCTGACAATCTGGCTAGCTTCTCCACTTCAGTCCTCAAGGAGCCCCAACAGGTTGTGTTTTCAGGCTTTCCATTATTTTGCACAAGTGATTTGATCAGTTTCATTGCCTTTAGTAATTACCACAGCCGTTTCATCTGAGGAAATTCCTGAAAACATGACCTGTTGGGGTGCCTTAAGGACTGGAGTTGAGAAACACTGGCCTAGGTTAAGAGAATATTGGCAAGACCCTGATCTGCAGCACGGTGGCCAAGACCATACAGCGGTTTAACAGGACAAGTTCCACTCAGAACAGGCCTCGCCATGGTCAACCAAAGAAGTTGAGTGCACATGCTCAGTGTCAAATATAAAAAGGTTGTCGTTTTGGAAATGGACATATAAGTCCTGCAAGATTGGGGGGGGGGTGTCAGCCTGTCAATGCTCAGACCATATGCTGCATCAAATTGGTCATGGCTGTGGTCCCGGAAGGAAGCCTCTTCTAAAGATGATGCACAAGAAAGCCTGGAAACAGTTTGCTGAAGACAAGCAGACTAAGGACATGGATAACTGGAACCATGTCCTGTGGTCTGATGAAACCAAGATAAACGTATTTGGTTCAGATGGTGTCAAGCGTGTGTGGCAACCAGGTGAGAAGTACAAAGACAAGTGTGTCTTGTCTACAGTGAAGCATGGTGGTGAGAGTGTCATGGTCTGGGGCTACATGACTGGAGAGTTGCAGTTCATTGAGGGAACCATGAATGACAACACGTACTGTGACATACTCAAGCAGAGCATGATCC
Organism: Rana kukunoris; assembly: GCA_029574335.1. NCBI lineage: Eukaryota > Metazoa > Chordata > Amphibia > Anura > Ranidae > Rana > Rana kukunoris. The sequence goes on along the minus strand of CM056049.1, from coordinate 627,364,249 downwards.
CCTAGCTTCGGAGACTGGGCCGCAGGGCAATATTTCATCATAACGACCCCAAACACAGCTTCTTTAGCAGTGGTTGTCTTGGAAGTGAGGGTAAAGGTGATGAACTTGCCAAGCATGTCTCCAGATCTAAACCCTATTGAGCATCTGTGGGGCATCCACAAGTAGAAAGTGAAGGCGTGCAAGGTCTCTAACATCCACCAGCTCTGTGATGTCGTCATGGAGGAGTGGAAGAGGACTCCAGTGGCAACATGTGAAGCTCTGGTGAACTCTATGTCCAAATGGATTAAGGCAGTGCTGGAAAATAATGGTGACCACACAAAATATTGCCACTTTGGGCCCAATTTGGATATTTTCACTTAGGGGTGTACTCATGTTTGTTTAGACATTAATGGCTGTGTGAATTATTTTGAGGGGACAGAAAATGTACACTGTTATACAAGCTGTACACTCACTACTTTACATTGTAGCAAAGTGTAATTTCTTCAGTGTTGTCACATGAAAAGATATAATAAAATATTTACAAAAAATGTGAGGGGTGTACTTTTGTGAGACACTGTATATTCATTATATGGCCAACATAAAACCTATACTGGTAACATTTAATACTTGGTAGTGGTACATATTGGTTGTACATTACTTTGCCTCTCATCGCTTGTCAAAGAAGCTTCCTTTTGGGGTCTTTTTTTTTTTTTTTTTTTTTTTTTTATATTTCAAAAGCGATTTTGTCACAGATCTGTAAGAAATCTGGTTCTGTAGAATTGGGAAGCTATATAAAAAATGTTAATATCGCAACAATGCTGTTAAATATTTGTTACATGGTGGAATATAGGTACTTAACCATACACTGTAGTTTACCCCTAAAATGACAATGCCACTTTGTGTTGGTCTATCACATAAAATACATTTACGGTTGTAACATGACAAAATGTGTAAAGGTTCAAGGGGTATGAATACTTTTTTCAAGGCACTGTAAATAGAATATGCAAGTTCACCATGTGAATATATTCATTACAAAATATTAAGAAGACTGAAGGAGTAGGGTAACCACTTTGTCCTTTTGTATGATCATTGGACAGAAAAACTTGCCTGTGCCTGGCCTATGTTCAGATGTCTGCGATTTGTAGATGTTCAATTAAACCTGTAAAGCCTCATTCACAAGGACATACCCTTTGTACCCCCGTGCTAAAGGCATCTTCCCTATGTGGGATGTATGGGTGTTCCATGCAGAGCCTTTCAAATTTAACCCTTTTAACATCCTCCTTTTTCAATGAGTTGGCGTGACTCAAAAGGTGCGCTCTACCAAAAGGTGAAGCCGAACGTTAACGGACAGCCGAATGCATAAATTGCCAAACATATCCCGGCGAGTACATCCATTTGTGTCCAATGCCTCGATCAAGATGCAATCCTGATCTGTTGATGAGCTTGGAGATCTGTGCAGCCAGCCGTCTGTCTGTCACTGATTTGAACAAGCTGTCTACATGGACCTGTGCATCCCACATGGGTGTATGGATTGCTACGCCCGTGTGAATAAAGCATGTTATTTTTAGCACTTTGTGAACCAGGTGGGGGTTCTGTGATTAGGGTTTGATTAAATGATGGGATAGGAGCATGCCTAGATAATTTTTCTCATCAATGTTAATATTTTCTGTGTTTCAGAAAAAAAGAACCAATATGGAGATGTGTGGGAGGAATGAAAAGCCGCCTTTACTGCCGAGGCAATTTCATCGTCTAACGATTTTTGTTTTCTGCTAATAAATGCACAAAGTGTGAATTCATTGCATATAAGGATGTGCATACCTTTCTTTCAGTAAAAAAAATTAAACTCGTGTTCTATTTTAGGAAATTAAATTAAAATGTACATTTTCTAAAAGCTTTACTGTCCGCTTTTTTTTTCTTGCAAAAAAAAATTGATAATGTGTCAGGATGTTTACATCTATGTATAGTCAAACACTTAACCACTTGCTTACTGGGCACATATACCCCCTTCCTGCCCAGGCGAAAGTTCAGCTTTCGGCACTGCGTCGCTTTAACTGACAATTGCCAGGTCGTGCGATGTGACTCCCAAACAAAATTGACGTCCTTTTGGTTTTAATTTTTTGCGCTATAAACAAAGCCACAATTTTGAAAAAAGCACAATATTTTTTTTACTTTTTTGCTATAATAAATATTCCAATTTTTCTTTTAATATATTTTTTCTCAGTTTAGGCCGATGAAAATTTCAAGTGTATAGTGATTGGTTTGCGCAAAAGTTATAGCGCCTAAAAAATAGGGGACAGAATTATGACTTTTAATATAGATAGATAGATAGATATATATATATATATATATATATATATATATATATATATATATATATATATATATATATATATATATATATATATATATATATATATATATATATATATATATATATAATATTTTAAAAACTTCTTTTTTTTTTTTTTTTTTGTGACTGCGACATTATGGCGGACACTTTTGACACATCTTTGGGGCCATTCACATTTATACAGCGAACAGTGCTATACAAATGCACTGATTACTGTATGAATGTGACTGGCAGGGAAAGGGTTAACACTAGGGAGCGAGGAAGGGGTTAAATGTGTTCCCTACTAGTGATTTTATCTGTGGGGGGAGGGGACTGATGTGTCCCTATGTACAAGGGACACAGCATCGGTCTCCTTTCCCTGACAGGACATGGATCTCTGTGTTTACACACAGAGATCCACGTCCTTTTCTGTGTAATGACCAATCGCGGCTGCCGGGCACACGCATCGGCACCTCAGTGACCCGCTGGAGGAGCCAAGGACGTCAATAGAAGTCTTCGCGGCATTGTAGAGCCACCTTGTGGCCATCAATGTACAATGGCCGAGGCTCCAAGTAGTTAAAGCATATCAAAGTAAGAAAGGGAAACGGAGGGATTAATAACGGTGCCTAACAAGTCAAAACACAAGAATATAATACAATTTAAAAGAAGACAAAATGTCTTCTTTACAAACTGATATAATGCTAATATTGATCAATACATGATTTAATACATTGAATTATAATGGATAGCAAGTTCTCCCAACATGTTTCACCAAGGCATTGGCTTCTTCAGGGGTATTGATAAACATTCAGTGTAGTATTACAATCTATTAAAAAAATACAGAAAATTAATAATGATAAATGAGTTTAATTTATATATTGTAAAACATAATAAACATGACAAAACTGAAGGTTAACATATTATATTCTTGTGTCTTGACTTGTTAGGCACCGTTTTTATAATCCCTCCATTTCCCCTTCTTACCCACTGTATAGGGATGAGGTGCCGGATCCCACAGCGGACACACCAGCCACTTCCACTTTTTTACCTTAAAGCATATCTAAATCCAAAACCGTAAATGTTATATATTGCAGCTTACAAGTCCTTGGATGTGATGCTGCATTGGTTTTGTTCTGTGCCTTCCCCCCCCCCCCCCCTCACAGGTAATCCTGCAAATGACACTTTGGGGGTTATTTACTAAAGGCAAATCCACTTTGCATTGCAAGTACACTTGGAAATGCAATCACTGTAGATCTGAAACGAGGGGAAGCTCTGTTGATTTTATCATCCAATCACATGCAAGCGTAAATGCTGTTTGTTTTCCTTGCATGTCCCCCTCAGATCTACAGCGACTGCACTTCTAAGTGTACTTGTAGTGCATGGGTCTTCAAACTACGGCCCTCCAGTTGTTCAGGAACTACAATTCCCATCAAGCCTAGTCATGTCTGTGAATGTCAGAGTTTTGCAATGCCTCATGGGATATGTAGTTCCACAACAGCTGGAGGGCCGTAGTTTGAGGATCCCTGTTGTAGTGCAAGGTGGAGTTGCCTTTAGTAAATAACCCCCTATATGTTCCAGAGTGGTTACACTCGCTTCCTTCACTGCTTCTATGGGTTGTCCTACTAGAATCTTCTGCTGATTTGGACTATAAACACTTCTACCTCTTTCCAGCTCCATTAGGCTCAGTTCACACTGATGCAACAATCGCTCCGACTTTGACGAACTTTCAGAAGTCAGACCGTTCTAATGGGTGCAACTTGAGTTGCTCCAGCTTAGAAATAGGTTCCTGCAATACCTTTGGTATGACTTGCATTGACGTCTGTTAAAGAAGTCGCATGCAAGCCATGCGAAAGCCAGGCCGAGGCCTTTCGGGGGGGGGGGGTGCAGATACCTGTCTAAGATGGGTATTTTCACCAACTTCCGGGAACACACTGCGGGGATCTGCGGGTAGTGTGTCGCTTCCTGTTGTCCGCCCCCCCCCCCCCCCACGCTTTGTGTTCTGGGAAACACAGCGGGAACCAGTGAAGACGGCGCAGCGCGACCCGCGCAGTAGGGAATCGGGCAGTGAAGCCACAATGCTTCACTTCCTGATTCCCTCACCGAGGATGGCGGTGGGGTCAGCGAGAGACTAGCGATTGCTCATCTTCTGCTGCCGACGTTGCTGGGCTCCAGGACAGGTAAGTGTCCTAATATTAAAAGCCAGCAGCTGTAGTATTTCTAGCTGCTTGCTTTTAAAAAAAAAATATATATATATAAAAAAAAAAAAAATTTTTCTTTACTGCGGAGCTCTGCTTTAGGTAGCAGAAGGTGTATACAGAGGGGGTTATTAATCAGTTTCAGCTGCTTTGCTGTTAAAAGACGAACCTTTACAACCCCTTTATTTTCTAAATATGTTCCTTTAAGCTAGTGCATTGTTGGTTCACTTACCCTTTCCTTCGATTCCCCTTCTAAATGTTTTTTTTCTTTGTTTGAATTTCTCACTTCCTGTTTTCTCCTCAGTAAGCTTGCCCCCATCATCCGAGCGGTGGAAAGTCATTTAGCACAGCTTACTGAACACCTTACTGAGGAGGAACAGGAAGTGAGAAATTCAGACAAAGAAAACAAAGGGAAGAAAAAACATTTAGAAGGGAAATTGAAGGAAAATGTAAGTGAACCAACAATGCACTAGCTTAAAGGAACCTATTTAGAAAATTAAAAATGAACCTTTAATTGAAATTAACAGGTGCACTAGATGGGCAAAAATGAGACAACCTCCAAAACAGGAATGTTTTTTCAGGTGGAAGTGTCTGACATTTTTTTTTTCCCTACTCATCTTTTCTGACTGTTTTTCACTAGTTTTGCATTTGGCTAGGGTCTGTGTCACTACTGGTAGCATGAGGCGATACTTGAATCCTATAAAGGTTGCACAGGCAGTCCAACTCATCCAGGATGGCACATCCATACTTGTCATTGCCAGAAGGTTTGCCGTGTCTCCCAGCACAGTCTCTTTTTTTAATAACATGTTATACTTATCTCCACTGTGCAGCTCGTTTTGCACACAGTGCCCCCGAAAGCTGTCTTCTGGGGTCCCACGGCGGCTGTCTCGGCTCCTCCTCGCAAAAGCTTTCTACCTTCATGCGAGGGAGCTTGCATGGTGGAAATCTTTTGCGAGCGAGCTCCCGTGAAGAGTCATCTGCTGTGATTGACAGCAGCGCCAGCCAATCTATCCTGAAGGAGGAACCCCGACTTACCACCTGTGGCTCTGGAAATGGCACCATCGAGTTTATTGCCAAAGAGAGAAGAGCCCTTAAAGGGAATGCGGCACCAAGCTTTGAAACTAGATCCGCCGACCAGGGACGGAGCCATAAGGCACAACGGGCAGTGACCGCTGACAACATTACTCAAGCCACTAGGCGAACAACATCAATAGAGGCCTCACCCAGAAAGGCCGATGCTAGCCTGATTTCCTACAATAGGGGAGCTCTTGGCCATTTCTTCAGAGATACTTCTGAGGGAATCGTCCACATTGTCTGACCATGCCTCTAAGGCTTTTGAGACAGCTGCTAAAGCCAGAATTGGTTTACAGACTGATCCTGCTGTCAGATTCTCTTCAGGTCTGAATCAATCCGTCTCTCTAGAGCAGTGGTTCTCAACCTGGGGGTCGAATGACGATTTGCCAGGGGTCACCGAATGCTGGGCTGTTTCTGAAGGCCGCACCGCTCGCCCAGCCTTTTTGCAGCTGCCCAGCAGGGCTCTCCCTGGAGCCTACGAAAGCCTAGCTGGGCTGTTCCTGGAGCCAGTGGCCACCCGCTATGCCTCTTTGCAGCCCCCATTCAGTTCACGGCATGGGTGGGGGGACAGAGACTAGAGGTCAGCTGACTGGTGAGGAATGTAAAGTGGGAGAGGCTGGAGGAGGCTCTATCTCCTGATTTCTGGCATAGGTGTCACTGTTATGGGACACCACAAAGTCGGAGACACAGTGAGTAACACTACTCGTGATTAAAGTTGCCATTAAAAGTCCCCTCTACAGTTCTCAGATTAACAGACAACCTTGATCAAGAGCAAATAAGTTGGCTGATCAGAACTCCCCCCAGTACTGCCACTCACCCCAACTCTGTGCCAGCAATGCCACTAATCAGGGCCGGCCTTAGGTGTTCAGGCACCCTGTGCAAGCTAATCCTGTGGCGCCCCCCCCCAGACCGATACACAATGACCGCGAGTCACGCATGCCCAGTAGGAAACAGGCAGTGAAGCCTCAAGGCTCCACTGATGCTTTCCCTTAGTTAGAATGACGGGGCCTGCACCCGATCCAGTGGGCAGATCGGCCTCAGGGGGCTGACTTTGCGGGCTCCCTGAACAGGAAAGTGTCCTTATTAAAAGTCAGCAGCTACAGTGTTTGTAGCTGCTAAATCTTTAAGAAAAAAAAATTGCGGATGGAACACCACTTTAATCTGACACCACCGACGCACTGGTATTTTTTCCCTCCACTGACACAGATGCAGCAGCATTTTATTTTCCCACCAACACTGGTACAACAACATTTTATCCTTTCAGTGACACCACCAATGCTGGAACCTTTTTTCCTTCCGAAGACACTACATGCATGGGCATCCGCTGAAATTTTTTCAGAGGGGGGCGCATCAGCAGCGGCGATACACAGTCACATTTTACCCTTTCTTCGACCGCTAGTGGGGGTTAAAAGCGCCCGCCCACGTTAAAATGTAAAAACACCCCACTGTGCCCCCTGCATCTTTCAATTTCCCTTTGTCACTACTGTGTACCCCTCTCCACAACTGCACCTCTGGACCCCTTTACATTACACAGCGCCCTGCATCACTGGCCCCCTTTACATTACACAGCACCCTGCATCACTGGCCCCCTTTACATTACACAGCACTCCACAGCTCTGGACCTCTTTACATTACACGGCACCCCACAGCTCTGGAACCCTTTACATTACACGGCACCCCTTTCCCTTGACTAAAACACTACACTATATTGACAGTATATTTATTTCAGGTCTAAAAGAGGAACCTTTTGGAATGAGGGACAAATGGATTTGATTCCAGAAGAGGGACAGGCACTCTAAATAAGGAACAACTAGAGGGGAGGGGAGCGCTGCAGTCACTGCTTAAATCGGCCCTAGGGCCAGTTCGGCCCTGCTCCTGGCTCTCCCTGGCAATTCCAGGGGGGGGGGGCAAATGACCCCCCTTGCCCTATGGAGCGGATGCCCATGACTACATGTGCATGGCATTTTTCCCCTCCCTCCGCTGACACTTTTTGTACATGCAGAGATGCCACCATTTACACCCTCACACTGATGCTGAGGTATTTCTTTCCTTGCCACTGTTAGTGACATATTTTACTGCAGAAGAGTATGTGCACAGCTACTCAACTCTTCAGTTTTTTTCTACAGCATGCCACAACCATTGGCATTATTATAGTGAATGCCGTAAGCATTACAAACTGTACATTGTACTGTGACGCAAAACAACACTGCTATTAGTCCCACCACCTGGTCTGCCCAGTGGAGATTAGGGCATTGTTTGGCATCTTTGCCTGGTGCGATGGACAACCTTGTCCCAATACTGCATACTGCTTAATACTTGAAAATATAAGTGTGTCCCATCAGCAAAAAGGCAGGGAGGATATCCATAAGTATACTGTTTAAAGCATAATTAGAGTAACAATCACATTTTATATCACATATTCTGCACTGAACCTCTTAAACATATGTCTTATGTTACATGTATAATACATTATTGGTGATATCTTATATCAATAGTGTAACTATATAGTTGACTTTATACCTGCCCGAAGATCCAACGCCTCATCTCTGTCTAGGGGAACATTCATAGATGTGATGGAGGGGAGTTTAAATGCTGCTGTGTTGACATTGTGGACATTTACAGAGGCACTTCCCACCTGGTCTGACTGTAGCCTGCCACAGAGAGAGATAGGAAGCAAGTGACAGAGAGAGGAGGGGGGTGACAGAGAGAGGAGGGGGGTGACAGGTAGAGAGTGGAGGGGGTGACAGAGAGTGGAGGGGGGGTGACAGAGAGTGGAGAGGGGTGACAGAGTGGAGAGGGGTGACAGAGAGTGGAGGGGGGGTGACAGAGAGTGGAGGGGGGTGACAGAGAGTGGAGAGGGGTGACAGAGAGTGGAGAGGGGTGACAGAGAGTGGAGGGGGGGTGACAGAGTGGAGGGGGGGTGACAGAGAGTGGAGAGGGGTGACAGAGAGTGGAGGGGGGGTGACAGAGGGGGGGTGACAGAGAGTGGAGGGGGGTGACAGAGAGTGGAGGGGGGGTGACAGAGAGTGGAGGGGGGGTGACAGAGAGTGGAGGGGGGGTGACAGAGAGTGGAGGGGGGGTGACAGAGAGTGGAGGGGGGTGACAGAGAGTGGAGGGGGGTGACAGAGAGTGAGAGGGGTGACAGAGAGTGGAGGGGGTGACAGAGAGTGGAGGGGGGGTGACAGAGAGTGGAGGGGGGGTGACAGAGAGTGGAGGGGGGTGACAGAGAGTGGAGAGGGGTGACAGTGGAGAGTGACAGAGTGGAGAGGGGTGACAGAGAGTGGAGGGGGTGACAGAGAGTGGAGGGGGGTGACAGAGAGTGGAGAGGGGTGACAGAGAGTGGAGAGGGGTGACAGAGAGTGGAGGGGGGGTGACAGAGAGTGGAGGGGGGGTGACAGAGAGTGGAGGGGGGGTGACAGAGAGTGGTGACAGGAGGGGGGTGACAGAGAGGGGGTGGAGTGGAGGGGTGACAGAGAGTGGAGAGGGGTGACAGAGAGTGGAGAGGGGTGACAGAGAGTGGAGGGGGGTGACAGAGAGTGGAGAGGGGGTGACAGAGAGTGGAGGGGGGGTGACAGAGAGTGGAGAGGGGTGACAGAGAGTGGAGGGGGTGACAGAGAGTGGAGAGGGGTGACAGAGTGGAGGGGGGTGACAGAGAGTGGAGGGGGGGTGACAGAGAGTGGAGGGGGGTGACAGAGAGTGGAGGGGGGTGACAGAGAGTGGAGGGGGGGTGACAGAGAGTGGAGAGGGGTGACAGAGAGTGGAGGGGTGACAGAGAGTGGAGGGGGTGACAGAGAGTGGAGGGGGGGTGACAGAGAGTGGAGGGGGGGTGACAGAGAGTGGAGGGGGGGTGACAGAGAGTGGAGAGGGGGGTGACAGAGAGTGGAGGGGGGTGACAGAGAGTGGAGGGGGGTGACAGAGAGTGGAGAGAGGGGTGACAGAGAGTGGAGAGGGGTGACAGAGAGTGGAGGGGGGGTGACAGAGAGTGAGAGGGGGGTGACAGAGAGTGGAGAGGGGGTGACAGAGAGTGGAGGGGGGTGACAGAGAGTGGAGAGAGGGGTGACAGAGAGTGGAGAGGGGTGACAGAGTGGAGGGGGGGTGACAGAGAGTGGAGGGGGGGTGACAGAGAGTGGAGGGGGGGTGACAGAGAGTGGAGGGGGGGGTGACAGAGAGTGGAGGGGGGGTGACAGAGAGTGGAGAGGGGTGACAGAGAGTGGAGGGGGGGTGACAGAGAGTGGAGGGGGGGTGACAGAGAGTGGAGGGGGGTGACAGAGAGTGGAGGGGGGGTGACAGAGAGAGGGAAGAGGGGGCTGACAGAGGGAGGGGTGACAGAGAGAAGAGGGGTGTCGGAAAGAGAGGAGAGGGGGACAGAGAGAGGGGTGGGGGACAGATAGAGAGGAGGGGGGTTATTGACAGGAAGGGGGCTGACAGAGCACGGAGACACACAGCGTGAGGCTGAACTCTGGAAACAAGCAGGCACGATTCTTCACAGTCCAGCACCGCCTCCACATGTGACCAGCAGCCTCCGCTGGGCCAATCGAAAACCAGCATGTTATGACCCGTTCAGCCAATCACAGGGCACCCGCTGGGTTCAGACCGCAACTCCACTGTATGACGCGGAACCTGTAGCAGACACGGGAATGCGCGGCGCCACTCCAGATCCAAATGTTTCAGCCGGGGCAAGAGATCCATTGCCACTGGCCACATGATGCTGGAATGTGTGCCCAGATTTTTCGGTGGGTGGAAACTCGGGCACATGTATCAAAATACGGACTGCTGGGGACAAAACTGGACAGGTGGCAACCATACGCACGGCGCCCCCTGCTGCACATGGTGCCCTGTGCGGGCGCACGGCTCGCACACCCCAAAGGCCGGCCCTGCCACTAATCCCCCCTCCCCCCACCAAGGAGTACAAAAAGGAATAAAAATAGAGAATACATGGAAGGGAGAGGAAAAGAGGGGGAGGAACAAAGAAAAGGGGGAGAAAGAATAATAGACAGAAGAAGAAAGACCGCTAGAGCGAGGGATGGAGGAAAAAGAACAAGAAATTAGGATAGAGAGAGATTAAAGGGAAAGAAAGGGGAACAAAGAGAAAGGGCTCTTTCACACGGGCGGCCCGTTCAGATCCACCTGCCAGTTTTTTTTGCGGACCTGAACGGGCGCTCCGTGCTCCCCTATGGAGCCGTGGATGTCAGCGGTGACATGCCCGCTGACATCCGACCCGCTCCGATTCGCCAAAGTGTGACGGAGTAAAAACCTACTTTTCCATCCGTCTGGAGGATCGGATGAACACGGACATACAGTCCGTGGACATCCATTCCCCCCATAGGGGAGAGTAGAAAAAAGACAGGGCGGTCCTTGCACAGTGTGCGGGGACCGCCCTGTCATCCGCCGGCTCAGCTGGGATCAACGGAGCGATCCCCGCTGAGCAAGCGGAGGTACACGGGGCGGATCATTACTGATCCGCCCCGTGTGAAAGAGCCCAAAGAGTGGTACATCATAAAATATACCATAAGGGGTTTGAATACTGTATGAGTGGAAGGGATTCGGGAGCGCTAAATGTCCGTGGGCTGGGGGCAGGCACAAATTACAGCCTTGGGTGCTGACAACCCACACTCCGAAAATTATTTTACTGTTAGGAGTCCCCACAACTTGGTAAATTTTATCAAGGGGTCAGGGCACTATAAAGGTTGAGAACCACTGCTCTAGAGGATCTTTAAAAGAAACCGTATCTTCCAGGGGAAGGGTTACGTATCTCACCAAACCCATCAAAGCTGCATCAACCAATGGAGCAGAGTCGAGATGTTTCATGTCTTTCTCTTTAACCACTTAAGACCCGGACCAATACGCTGGTAAATGACCCAAGGTGTTTTTGCGATTCGGCACTGCGTCGCTTTAACAGACAATTGCGCGGTCGTGCGACGTGGCTCCCAAACAAAATTTGCGTCCTTTTCTTCCCACAAATAGAGCTTTCTTTTGGTGGTATTTGATCACCTCTGCGATTTTTATTTTTTGCGCTATATACAAAAATAGAGCGACATTTTTGAAAAAAAAAAACACTATTTTTTACTTTTTGTTAAAAAAATATCAAATAAACTAAATTTTAGTCAAACATTTAGGCCAAAATTTATTTAGCCACATGTCTTTAGTAAAAAAAAAAATCGCAATAAAAAAAAAAATAGCTACCTAGCGGGAACAGCGGCACTAATACAGCGATCAGAAAAATGATCGCTTAGTGACGCTGGCAATAGGGAGTGAAAGGGTTAACTAGGGCGGTGATCAGGGGGTTAAAACTTTATTAGGGGGGGTGGGGGGGCTATCCTGAACCTAACACTAACTGTTTTTTACACTGCCTGTCACACTGACACTAAATGCAGTGATTAGATCACTGCATTCAGTGACACTGTGACAGGGGGGTGGGGGGGGGGCGATCACAAGGGGTTAATATGCCTATGTGAGTGTGTGTCAGTGTTGTGTTGGTGCACACTTACTTGTGGTGTCTTCTCTCATCAGCAGTGCTGGGAAACAGCGCTGCGATGAGAGAATACATCATTTCCTCCTTCCTGTGTAAACACAGGAGGAGGAAGTGACAGGCCGGGAGCGATCGCGGGGGGGGCGGATATCACGGACATCCGCCCGCTCGTCCCGGATCGCTCCCAGAGGCAGGGGGACCCCCGCACGCCGCGGAGGGGGTCCCGATGGGACCCCCGAACCGCACTTAGGCGGGGACGTAAATTTACGCCCTTGTGCCTGTACGTGCCATTCTGTGGCCGTATATGTGCGTGCGGGGGTCTTTAAGTGGTTAAAAGGATATCATTTTGCAATTTTTGACTCAATAGAGCCCTTTTTTTTTATCAGGTTTACCCCATTCTTCTGAGAAAATGGCACCTATTTCTGTGACAAATGGAAAATAATGTCGCTCCTTTATTGAGCTGTTTAAAGTTTCCTTTGTTTGGGAGGAGAGATAATTGGATCTTCCAAATTCAAAAATTCCTTGACTGTTTTCACTAAAGCAGGAACTAAGGCATAATCGAAGCCTATTCCTGGATCAGCCACTTCTGACCCACTCTGAGGGATGGCTGGTTTGAGCGACTTCAAAAGTCTCATGCATTTGTCCCTGATCCAACTGGAGGAGAATCATGCTGCACTCTGGCATCTCTCTCCTGTAGCGACTTGTCAACGACCCGCTTAACCAATGCTTCTAGGTGTTTGTCTGCACCTTCCCTTTCATTGGCTTCCCTTTCAGAACTTTTTCGGCCAACATACGAAACTACATGTTTTTTTTCCTGCTCTATAGCACCACCCTTTGGGCAACTTCTGCTAATGTTGTGCTACAGTATGGTTAGCATTGGCTCAGAGCATGCGTGTTTGTACTTTTGAATTTTTTGCTGACAGGCTTGTGTACACACGATCGGCTAATCCAACACCACACATTTGTTGTCGGAAAATTTGAAAGCATGCTATAAAACATTTGTTGTCAGAAATTGTGACAACAATTGTCTGATGGAGCATACAGACGGTTGGATTTTCCGACAAAACCCTGCCATCACACAATTGTTGTCAGAAAAATTTGATCATGTGTACAAGGCTTTACACTACCCTCTCCCTATATTAATAATTAAGCTGTCCAAGGGTGTCTCTGTGGCTCCTTAATCCAGATTGGAGACGCCCTAAGAACAGGAAGTGGAGTAGTGGCTGCATCACCAGGTGGGAAAAAAAAGGAAACTAATACAGCCACCACATCTAAAGATGGGGGTAAGTTACTTTAAAAACTCATTACAAGAATTTGTCACAAGCAGACTTGCATGCAGGGGTGGACTGACAACTCATGGGGCCCCCGGGCAATAGAAGATTATGGGGCCCCCAGGCTTACAGATGGCCACCATGCCAGGAGGCAGTACAGAGACAGGACAGCTAAAATTTCGAGATTTTCACATCAAAAGCATGTCGGTTTCAGACATATCAGGGACAGATGTAAAAAATACACAGATTTTTACATACCGTCCCTGGTTTTACTGAGCCTGGTAACCCTGATGGGGCCCTCGGGCAGTGCCCAAATGCCTCAATGGTCAGTCCGCCCCTGCTTGCATGTGACAAGGGTATGAAATTAAACCTATATGAGTGTTGTGACATTAGCAATTTATTGGCCTATGAGACTAGAGTGGAGTTTACATCTATGGTAGGCAGGGTGAACCTTAGGGAAACACAAGGGAGGGGCATATGTCATTGTTCATTACCAGTGGGTTTAAAGTCCTTTGTCAATAAAATGTATTAAAACATCAGTTTAAGATTCTTTGAAGATCATTCAGAATTCATTGAGAGGTGCATTTGCCCAGGTTCAAGAGATTTGTATTCATATACACTCACCGGACACTTTATTAGGTACACCTGTTCAATTGCTTGGTAAAACAAATTGCTAAATCAGCCAATCACACGGCAGCAACTCAAACTGAGCATCAGAATGGGGACGAAAGGGGATTTGTGACTTTGAACGTGGCGTGGTTGTTGGTACCAGATGGGCTGGTCTGAGCATTTCAAAAACTGCTGATCTACTGGGATTTTCATGCACAACCATCTCTAGGGTTTACAGAGAATGGTCTGAGAAAATATCCAGTGAGCGGAAGTTGTGTGGGCAAAAATGCCTTGTTAATGTCAGAGGAAAATGGTTCAGGGTGATATAAAGGTAACAGTAGCTCAACCACTTGTTACAACTAAAGTATGCGGAATATCATCTCTGAATGCACAACACATCGAGCCTTGAAGCAGATGGACTCCAGCAGCAGAAGACCACACCGGGTGCCACTCCTGTCAGCTAAGAACAGGAAACTAAGGCTACAATTCACACAGGCACCACCAAAATTGGGCAATAGAAGATCGGAAAAACTTTGCCTGGTTTGAGGAGTCTTGATTTCATCTGCTACATTCAGATGGTGGAATTTAGGTTAAACATGAAAGCATGGCTCAATCCTGTCGTATTTCAATGGTTCAGGAGATAATTTCTTGTTACACATTGGGCCCCTTAGTACCAATTGAGCATCGTATAAATGCCACGGCCTACCTGAGTATTGTTACTAACCATCTCCATCCCTTTATGACTACAGTGTGCCCATCTTCTGATGGCTCCTTCCAGCAGGATAATGCACCATGTCACAAAGCTTAAATCTTCTCACCACTGGTTTCTTGAACATGACAATGAGGTCACTGTACTGCAATGGTCTCCATAGTCACCAGATCTCAATCCAATAGAGCACCTTGGGATGTGGTGGAACAGGAGATTTGCATCATGAATGTGCAGCCAACAAATCTACAGCAACTGCGTGATGCTATCATGTCAGTATGGACCAAAATCTGAACAATGTTTCCAACATCTTGTTGAATCTATGCCACGAAGAATTAAGGCAGTTTTGAAGGCAAAAGGGAATCCAATCTGTTACTTGCAAGGTGTACCTAATAAAGTGTCCGGTGAGTGTATATTTGTATGAGAATACATAAGCCAGTTAACACAGGTCCTTAAACTCATACTCGTGAAGTTCACTGCCAGCCTCTGCTGACTCTATATCCAGCTGCCAGGCCTACAAAGTTTTATGCTGAACCCATACAGGCATGGGCGTCTGCTCCATAGGGTGGGGGGGGCAATTGCCCCCCCCCCCCGGAAAATCGAGAAGGCGTTGAAGAGTTTTGCGGCCGCGGGCTGTCTGGGCGGTCCCGGGCTGGATGTCTTACAGACACAGCGAGCAGAGTGAAGCCGCCTCCCCCTCCTGTGTTTATTTGTACACAGGGGGAGGGAACCTGCTGTGCCTGTGCAGCGCTGATCTGAGGTACTGAATGGGATGGGGGGAGGGGGGGTCTGTCTGTGCTGAAGAGAGGGATCTGTACTGAAGGGGGGGTCTGTGCTTAATGGAGGGGTCTGTGCGGGATGGGGGGGTTCTGTGCTAAAGGGGGTCCATCTGTGCTGAATGGAGGGGTTTCTGCAGAATGGGGGGTCTGTGCTGAATGGAGGGGTCTGTGCTGATAGGGGATCCATCTGTGCTGAAGGGGCGTCTGTACATTCTCTAGGCTATATTTATATGGGCATGGAGTGAAGCTGAATTATCTCAAGAGCTATTTCACACTGCCAGCTGGCCATATTATCGGTAAAAAGCGGCATTTTACCATCATTTTAGCTGCGATATTCAGTCGCTAGCTGGGCGCTTTTAACTCCCGCTAGTGTTTGAAGAAAGGGTTAAATGCGACTGTGTATCGCTGCTGCCGAAGCGCCCTTCCCTGAAAAAAATTTCAGCGGACGCCAATGCATACAGACCAAGTAGTTTAGTAGACTGGATTTACAGTAAGTACCCCCATCGTAGTAAAGCTTTTGTTAGACCCTATGCCTGCGGCAAAGCTCAAGGTTTGTTTTACAAGTGCTGCTGTTAAAAAATAAACTATAAGTATATTGGGTGTCCTTTTATACTCTTTCTGAAAATCATATGCACAGGAGCACCACTGGGGTGAAACCTGCCAAGAATGAAAATATCTACTGAATGAATTTGCTTCCAGTGGGTTTATCATTTGTCAGTACAAAGCAAATCAGCCCCAGAAATCCAAAGTGGCTTTAGCCTGGCCGTCATTTCTCACCATTGATATGCATAGACTTGTCGGTGTCCTTTAATTTTAACAACAGATCAACAAAGATAGTTTTTGCCTGCAGTGGTCTATGGCAGTGTTTTTCAACTGCAGTCCTCAAGGCACACCAACAGATCAAGTTTTCAGGATTTCCCTCAGATGAAATGGCTGTGGTGATTACCAAGGCAGAGAAACTGATCAAATCACCTGTGCAAAATAATGGAAAGCTTAAAAACATGACCTGTTGGTGTGCCTTGAGGACTGGAGATGAAAAACACTGATCTATGGGATTACTGCATTGGCAATGACCAATATGAAGACAAACTACTAAGATAACTGGGTGACAAAGCTACAGCCCAGGCAGAGTTTGGAGCTGGGGGATCAAACATTTAATAGTTCTTTATAGGCATAAGCCCCAGACTACTTACTACTAAAAACCAGAGGGAACAGTTAAGCCTTGTACACACGATCGGACTTCCATCAGACTTTTCTGGTCCGAAGGGTGTTGGCGTTGAAGTTGTTCTGCATACAGGCGATACAACATTTTCAGCCAACAAAACCTAAATATGTGTTTTTTCTGCTCTTTAGCGCTACCCTTTGGGCAACTTCTGCTAATGTTGTCTTAATGTTTGTTTGTCTTAACCACTTAAGGACCGCCTACTGCACATTTACGTCGGCAGAATGGCACGGCTGGGCACATCAACGTATATATACGTTGGTTTCTAGTACCCAGCCGTGGGTCATGTGACCCGGTCCCGTGACCCGGTCCGAAGCTCCGGGACCGGGTCCGCGGGACTCGCGGGCCCGATCGCCGCTGGAGTGCGGCGACGGGTCCCCGGAGCTGAAGAACGGGGAGAGCCGTGTGTAAACACGGCTTCCCCGTGCTTCACTGTGGCCACAGCATCGATCGCGTCATCCCTGTTATAGGGGGACGTGATCGATGACGTCACACCTACAGCCACACCCCCCTACAGTAGTAAACACACACAGGGAACACTGAAATCCTACAGCGCCCCCTTGTGGTTAACTCCTAAACTGCAACTGTAATTTTCACAGTAAACAATGCAATTTAAATGCATTTTTTGCTGCGAAAATGACAATTGTCCCAAAAATGTGTCAAAATTGTCCGAAGTGTCCGCCATAATGTCGCAGTCACGAAAAAAATTCGCTGATCGCCGCTATTAGTAGTAAAATTAAAAAAAACAATTATAAAAATTGAATAAAACTATCCCTTATTTTGTAAACGCTATAAATTTTGCGAAAACCAACCGATAAACGCTTTTTGCAATTTTTTTACCAAAAATAGGTGGAAGAATACGTATCGGCCTAAACTGAGGAAAAAAAATTATATATATTTTTGGGGATATTTATTATAGCAAAAAGTAAAAAATATTGCATTTTTTTCAAAATTGTGGCTCTATTTTTGTTTATAGCGCAAACAATAAAAACCGCAGAGGTGATCAAATACCACCAAAAGAAAGCTCTATTTGTGGGGAAAAAAGGACGCCAATTTTGTTTGGGAGCCACGTCGCACGACCGCGCAATTGTCAGTTCAAACGACGCAGTGCCGAATCGCAAAAAGGGGCAAGGTCCTTTAGCAGCATTTTGGTCCGGGTCTTAAGTGGTTAATGTTTGTTTGTACTTTGGATTTTAGACGGACAGATTTGTGTACACACAATTGGATAATCCGACAGAACAGATTTATTGCCAGTTGGCGAGAATGAACAGCCAACATTTGTTGTCGTTAATTTCGCCAACAATTGTCTGATGGAGCATACACAGGGTGGAATTATCTGACACCACACCTCCATCAGACAATTACTGACGTAAAATTGGAATGTGTGACCGTGCCTTTACTGTGACCGTGCACTGAGCAGAATTATTATTTGGGTAATGCTGATATATAAAGCACACTGGTGATATTTTTCTTTTGCATATTGCATTTTAACCACTAGGTGGTGCGAGTGCATGACGAATGTTGCGTATGTGTATGTGTAGGATGTGGAAGATAGTGGTAAGATAGTAGCTGGTTTAGATGCTGTTCCCTTAAAGACAGAATAACAAAGTCATTTTTTTTTTTTTTAATACATTTTATTACATATACCAAAATATAAAAGAGGTACACTAAATGCTTGTGTGTTGCTGTATCCATGTTGTGATCAAATCTAGGAAAACAGAAGGGGAAAAATATTTAATTTACATAAGAATAGCCTTGCTGATCTAAGAACATATTGGGGGTTATTTACTAAAGGCAAATCCAACTTTGCACTACAAGGGCACTGCAAGTGCAGTCACTGTAGATCTGAGGGGGACACGCAAGGCTTGCAACTGATTGGATGATAAAAAAAATAATAATCAGCAGAGCTTCCACTCAGAGCTACTGCAATCTACAGTAACTGAACTTTCCGTGGACTTATACTGCAGAGTTGATTTGCATTTAGTAAATCAACCCCATTGTATTGCCTATAGCCTATAGTTAGTTTCAAACTGGGCTCCTGGGTTTGTTTTTTGTGTACACAGACTACCAGATACAGAATACATTTTTGGAATAATGACAAAAATGGTTTTAGAGACCAGCATGATTTATATGGACTGTTCACCCAATTTAGAATGACAAAGCTGAAAATCAAGGAAAGAGAAAGAGCTACCATTGCTGCACTCCTTATGAAAATGCTTAGTCTGGCGTTGTCCGCTGGCTATCATACTTTTATGATCAGTGTAATTGTCTCAGGGCAATGACTCAAAGTCAGACAAAAGTCTCATAAAGTCCAATCAAAGTTAGAGGGTCACATGACAACCAGGCAGTTGGCATTTTTTATAATTATAGGTCAACAATGGCAGCCTCAATTTCTTTTACAATGTGTTTCTGTTAGGGAGTGTGTGTCTGTGCTTGGACTGTAAAATCTCGAACTTTTCTTATCTGTTTATTTTACCTTGCATGACAAAAAACACATGTAAAATCCATGCTGCCTATCTGGATTACTGAAGTAGGAGAAAAGGCGCAGTACACACTGTGTCCAGAAGGGGACAGCACAGCATGATGCTTTTTCTGTAGGCATTTGAAAACCCATGTTTAGATTTACCTATTTTAGGGTTCTGTTTGCCATTAAAGAAGATATTTTTTTTTAACATGAACAGAATGTTCTTTTATTGAAGAAAATATAAGTATGATACATTTTATAAAGTACAACATGAAAGTAGGTAAAGATACACTTGAGTCATCGTACAATAGAGAGTCATAGGGCCAGATTCTCAGCGGCAATACGACGGAGTATCTCAGATACCCCGTCGTATCGTCGTTTTTTTTTGCCTCGTATCTATGCGCGTGATGCTTAGCATCACTTTTGCATAGATACGCTTCAACATCCGACAAGTGTAAAACCATTACACTTGCAGATCGTAGTTGTAATGACAACTCCGGCCACTAGGTGGCCTTTACGTTGTTTTCTCATTTGCATATATGCAAATGAGGCTAGTACGCCAATTCCCAATCGGTTTTATGCCGCCCCGTCGTCGCGTACGTCGTTTTCGTCCGTGTAAGGTTACCCCAGCTTCTATGTGGAGTAACCTTACGAAGTACCGTCGGATGCCATGTTAAGTATGGCGTCGGGTCAGCGTTGGCTTTTTCCGTCGCTTACGTCGTTTTACTAACTCGTTCGCGAATAGGGCATTGCGTAAGTGATGATCACGTCGTTTTGACGTCGGTTTCAACAACGCTTTCCGACATGAGCTGGAGCATGCGCACTGGGCTTTTTCCCCGGCCGGCGCATGCGCAGTTCGTTCGACGCGGGGGCGCGCTTCATTTAAATACAAGCCGCCTCATTTGAATTACGCGGGCTTACGCTGGGCCATTTTCGCTACGCCAACGCAAACTACGGAGCAAATGGTTAGAGAATACGGCACTTGCTCTAGTACGATGCGGCGGCGAAGTGTAAATGGCTTACGATACGCAAGCGAAATTCTATGAGAATCTGGCCCATAGTCTCAATTCAATGAAGTATCATCCTAACAGACACATCCAGACACCCCTCGAGAGGAGAATAGTAGGAGTAACACGAGTGGGCCATGCAACACCCCGTTCAAAAACACTGGCAAAAAACAAAATTGAGAATAAAAAATATTTCACCATTATGCTGTGCAGGGTTGCCAGACTCTCTCGTACTTCTCAGGGCAATTCCTGTTCATGTATGTCATTATAGAAGATATTTACACACATGGCGGATATGATCTCACACTAGTCAAGATTTGAGCGGTAAATAACGAACTTCCACTACCAATCAATATCCATTCATCATACTGTACTGTAGGGATATAATTATGGGCTTCTATTTCTATCACTACCATCTGTCTTGACAAATGAACATTACGTTCTTTAATTGCAGCCATCCTACATCTGATCCAAGCACTTTCGCCAAAACTCATTTTAAAAATCTTGCTTTATCTCGAAAACTGGCCCCTTCCTAAAAGTAATTTGTCATCAGAGAAACTTGGAACTGCCATTGCTAGCCTCTCACTTTAAAAACACATTCTAGTTGCCTGGCTCCAGTGCTGATCCTTCTGTTTAATACTTGAGGCTGCATTCACACCTGAGCATTTTGTTTTCAGGCAGAAAGTTTTTACCGCAAATTATATATACCGTATTTATCGGCGTATAACGCACACTTTTCTTTCTCGTACATCACGGGACACAGAGCGGCATATTCATTACTATATGGTTATATGGAGTACCTTCAGGTGTGGACACTGGCAATCTCAAACAGGAAGTCCCCTCCCTATATAACCCCCTCCCCTAGAGGGAGTCCCTCAGTTTTTTCGCCAGTGTCTTAGGTGTTGGTCATGGAATAGCTTTGCTCCACATCCTTGGGATTAAGGGCGGGCTAACCGGATCTGTCCAAGGAGCCTCAGTGCCAAAGTGGACAGTACCCGGGCCCCAAACCGTGGGGTTTTGCCTATAATGCTCCTCTTTGGAGGGCTGGACCCTGGGCCCAGGACTTGGAGTTTGTAAAAACCATAAGTTCCTGTTTGCCAGGGTGCTATATAGGTCCAGGACAGTGGGTACCTTCATAGGACCCCAGGGCCTGAAGGTCTACTACGCTACCCACGGAGATGGGAGAAGATTGGATCAGTTTGCTGGACAAACATCCTGCAGCATGGAGCAGGTAAGGGGGAGCCTGCGGTACTTGGTTCGACAGCAGGCTCTCCGGGGTAACCTAAAAGGGGGGTAGCCTAAGTATGCTCTGCATGGGCAACCTTGCTCACTATGTCTGAGAGAGACAGGATGACACCTTTTTTCCCCCATCACTAGGTTCCCCTGTCTAAGAATGTGTTGCTAGCTAACCTGCTGCTTTCTTCCTAGGACTAGTAAGGATCCCTAGGGGCCTTTTGGAGAGTCCTACCTGGCCGGGGGTTTGAATCTGCCGCCTGTTTCTGCAGTCCTGGGTCTCCAGCAGCGCGGCTCCTCCATGTTCCTCCTGTTCCGGCATACGCGCGCGCGCGCGTGCGCGCGCACGTCTTATAGGCGTTTTTCGCGCCGTTCAGACAGGAGGGTGGGGGGGGGGCGTGCCTGCGGCGTCATACAGGGGCGCGCCTTGTGCTGTTATAGATCAGCAGGCATTGTCAGTGCTCAGTCTGAGGCTGATTTCAGAAGGAGAGGACGCAGAGCGGCAGAACAGTGACTCCCGGTGGCGGAAGAGGGGTAGTACATGCTGGACTTTGTTCCAATGCCTTTTTTGTTAAGCCAAGAAAATTCCCCTTTTTGCAGCAGGTTGGAGGCTGGCAAACTAAGTTTGGGGTCACTGTATGTTTTTAAAAAAAAAAAGAAAATATATATAATATATATTTAAAAAAAAAAAAAAGAAAAAGAGAAAAACATACGGGATCCCATCAGTTTTTGGGCATTAGTGATCTATTGTCCCCTAAGCTCTGGTTTTGTACTCCTGGCCACTACAGTCTGTTGTGTGGGCGGAGTCCCTCGATTTTGTATTATGGCTTCCAAAGGTTCGGGGTCAAAGGGTAAAAACAAAGGGGTTCCCCTTCTGATTCTGATGATATGCCGATACTTTCCCCGCAACTTATTAACATAAAGGGCGCCTTGGATGAGCCATTAGGGGGATCTGGTGCGGAGGCTGGCCCAGATCAGCCCAGCCCTGTGTTTATCACAGAGGAGATGCTAGCCGTATCCCTAGGGGGGCTAGAAGAGAGAATAGCAGCATTGATCGCTAGAGCTATTCCTGGTAAGAAACGGGTTAGATCCCCATCACCAAGAGGTGTATCCTCAGATGCTGAGATTCTCTCTCCGGAGGAATTGGAATCACAGGAGGATCAACTAGACCTGAACCAAGAGGGTTCAGGGATTGAGGGATCTGCCTCTGAGGAACCATTTTCAGACTCCCAGACAGAAAAACTGGGGGTACAGTCTTTGACGGACATGGTCCGCTCGGCAGTTAGTTTACCATTGCCAGAGCCTCAGGTTCCTCCGGTATCCTCTCTGGGCTCTTTGAAAGATCCGGTTGATAAACGGGTAGAGACACTTTTAAAAGCATCCTTTGCTACGGCAGGAGCAGTGGTACAGCCAGCTGTGGCTGCGATTGGTGTTTGTCAGGCGTTAAAAGACCAGACAAAAGAAATGTTAAAGGACATGACTACCCAACAAGCAGAAGAGTTTTCTGACATTCCCAGAGCTCTGTGTTTTGCTGTAGATGCTATAAAAGATTCCATCCAGCAGGCCTCTCGTTTATCACTATTTTTTGGTGCACATGAGAAGGCTCTTATGGTTGAAGAACTGGGCGGCGGAGCCCCCATGCAAAAAAGCTTCTGGCAGGGTTTCCCTTCCATGAAGGACGACTCTTCGGAGAGGATCTGGATAAATATATTCAGACTATTTCAAGTGGCAAGAGTACCCTTTTACCGGTCAAAAAGACATTCCGGGGTCCTACATTTAAAAGGCAGCTCTTTCCTGTCTCGGGGCCCTCAAATTCCAGGCAGTATCGACGGCCGCCTGCACGATCCAACGTTAACAGTAGATCGCAGGGACAGGCCCCTGGGGGTAAGAGGCCATGGTATCGCAAGCCGACAAAGACAGCCCCTAAGTCTGCCTTATGAAGGGGCGCCCCCACTCTCGCGGGTGGGGGGAAGGCTTCGTTTCTTCTCAGAAGTTTGGGAAGCCAAGATCCCCGACAAATGGGTCCGGGCGTCTGTAACCACAGGTACAGACTGGAGTTTCTAAGGTGTCCTCCGCCTCATTTTCAAGAATCAAGGCTACCAAAGGATCCAGCAAGGAAGGCCTCATTGCTGGCAGCTTTGGATCACCTGCTTTGCCAGGACGTAATAATAGAGGTGCCAGCCCAAGAGCAAGGGCTAGGTTTATATTACAATCTCTTTGTCATACCAAAGCCCAACGGCGATGTCAGGCCAATCTTGGACCTAAAGAGGTTAAACGGTTACCTAAGGGTTCGTTCCTTCCGGATGGAATCCATCCGGTCAGCAGCCGCCGCGCTTCAGAGGGACAATTTTCTGGCCTCCATAGACATAAAGGATGCTTACCTTCATGTACCAATCTTTCAGTCGCATCAAAGATTTTTACGCTTCGCGGTGGGGCAGCGACACTTCCAATTCAGGGCGCTCCCCTTCGGGCTGGCCACGGCCCCCCGGGTATTCACGAAGATCCTAGCCCCAGTTCTGGCCAATTTAAGGATCCAAGGGGTCACAGTCCTAGCATACTTGGACGACCTTTTAATCATAGATCACTCACGGCCGGGTCTGCAACAGGCAGTAAACCTCACGGTTCGGTACCTCGAAGGATTCGGCTGGGTCCTAAAGTCAGCGTTCCAGCCTACAAAGCAGTTGGAATACCTCGGCATGAGGTTAGACACAGAACAGCAAAGGGTGTTCCTGCCCCTTGTAAAAATCGAGGCTATCAAGGGGTTGGTTCAGTTGGTTCTAAACAAGAAAAAAACAACTATTCGCCTGTGTATGCGAGTACTAGGCAAGCTAGTGGCCACGTTCGAGGCAGTACCATACGCTCAGATCCACACTCGCGTCCTACAGGCAGCCATTCTAGCAGCCTGGGGCAAGAGGGCACATGCCTTAGAGTCCCCTTTGACGCTATCATCAAGGGTCCGACAAAGCCTGGCCTGGTGGTTGAACCCCCAGAATCTTTTAAAGGGAAAATCCTTCAGCCCTGTTGTCTGGAAGGTAGTTACCACAGACGCCAGCCTGGCAGGCTGGGGGGCGGTCTTCGAGGGGTTCTCTCGCCAGGGAACTTGGGTGAAAGCAGAGAGGCAGCTCCCCATCAATATCTTGGGGATCAGAGCTGCTCGCCTAGCCCTTCTGGCATGGACCTCCAGATTAAAGGGGTTCCCGGTGAGAATCCAGTCAGACAATGCCACGGCGGTGGCATACATAAACCACCAAGGGGGAACCAGGAGTCAGGCCGCTCAAGAGCTTGATTTTTCAGTGGGCAGAGGTTCATGTACCCTGCATTTCGGCGATATTCATTCCCGGAGTGGACAACCTGCAGGCATACTTCTTAAAGTCGCCAGAGTCGGTTGCCAGGGGAGTGGTCTCGGCATCCCCAGGTCTTTCAGACAATCTGCCAGAGGTGGGGAATGCCGGACGTAGATATAATGGCATCCAGGTTCAACAAGAAACTAGACAGGTACGTGTCTCGAGCGAGGGATCCTATGGCCTGCGGAACCGATGCGTTGGTTTGCCCTTGGCATCAATTCAAACTTCTATATGCATTCCCTCCGCTACAGTTACTCCCTCGCCTGTTGCGCAGGATCAGAGTGGAGCACAAGCCAGTCATTCTAGTAGCTCCGGCTGGGCCCCGGAGGACTTGGTACTCACTAGTCCTGAAGATGGCAGTGGGAGACCCTTGGACTCTTCCTCTACAACCAGACCTACTCTCACAAGGCCCGGTCGTCCACCCTACATTACAGCGTCTAAATTTGACGGCCTGGAGGCTGAATCCCTGATTCTCAGGGGTAGAGGTCTGTCTAGGCAGGTAATTCCTACCCTGATTAGGGCTAGAAAGCCGGCCTCCAGGGTGATTTATTACAGGGTGTGGAGGAACTACGTAGGCTGGTGTGAATCCAAAGGATGGAATTCCCGTAAATATACTATTGACAGGGTGTCAAGTTTTCTCCAGCTAGGAGTGGATAAAGGCCTGGCACTAAGCACAATCAAGGGACAGATCTCAGCTCTGTCAGTGTGGTTTCAGAGGCCGCTGGCCATCCACTCGCTGGTAAAGACCTTCTTACGGGGGGTCTTGCGTATTAATCCTCCTGTCAAGTCACCACTTTGTCCATGGGACTTTAAATCTTGTTCTGTCATCCCTACAGAAACAACCCCTTGAGCCGTTGGCTGAGGTACCTTGATTTTACTGACTAGAAAGTCGGTATTTCTGATCACCATAGTTTCGGCCAGGAGAGTATCGGAATTGGCAGCCTTATCTTGTAAGGAACCATATCTCATTTTTCATAAGGATAGGGCGGGGTTCCGTCCTCATTCTTCCTTTCTACCAAAGGTTATATCCAGTTTCCACCTGAACCAGGATGTGGTACTTCCATCC
Organism: Rana kukunoris; assembly: GCA_029574335.1. NCBI lineage: Eukaryota > Metazoa > Chordata > Amphibia > Anura > Ranidae > Rana > Rana kukunoris. The sequence goes on along the minus strand of CM056049.1, from coordinate 627,338,502 downwards.
TTCTTCCAAAACCCACCTCTAGAAAGGAGGGGTTGCTGCATACGTTGGATACTGTCAGGGCCATAAAGGCCTATCTTAAAGCTACAGAGAATGTTCGGAAAACAGATGTGGTGTTCGTTTTACCGGAAGGGCCCAAGATGGGTCAGGCAGCTGCTTGATCCACCATCGCAAGATGGATTAAACAATTAATCGTTCAGGCCTGCAGTTTGAAGAGGTTGCCTCCTCCTTTGTCGGCAAAGGCCCATTCTACCAGGGCCATGGGCACCTCCTGGGCAGCACATCATCAGATCTCTAGGGCTCGAATATGCAAGGCAGCAACGTAGTCATTACAACATTTTATCAAGTGGACGTAAGAAGGAATGCGGATACAGCCTTTGGGCAGTCAGTACTACAGGCCGCGATTCAAGCTCCTCAGGATCTGAGGGGGCTCCCTTGATTTGATTTGAGATTTACATTTCTTGTTTAAGTTGGATTTACTAGTATTTGAGTATACCTCTAAAATTAAATCCTTCTTTGGAAGATGTCTCCCTCCCCTCATTAAAGCATTGCTTTCGGACATCCCATATAGTAATGAATATGCCGCTCTGTGTCCCGTGATGTACGAGAAAGAAAAAGGGATTTTTAAATACAGCTTACCTGTAAAATCCTTTTCTTGGAGTACATCACGGGACACAGAGCTCCCACCCCTCTTTTGGGTGACCATTTTGGGAGGCATACTGCTTGCTACAAAACTGAGGGACTCCCTCTAGGGGAGGGGGTTATATAGGGAGGGGACTTCCTGTTTGAGATTGCCAGTGTCCACACCTGAAGGTACTCCATATAACCATATAGTAATGAATATGCCGCTCTGTGTCCCGTGATGTACTCCAAGAAAAGGATTTTACAGGTAAGCTGTATTTAAAAATCCCTTTTTTCCCCCTGAAAATAGGGGGAAAATCACGGGTGCGCGTTATACACCAATACTGTACCTCGGCTGTACCTCGGCTCATAGGGGACGGAGGGGGGGCGGGCGCTGCCGAGTGCCGCTGGAGTTCACGTTCACGAGCCGTCTCTCCTGTTTACTCGGAACATGTCACACACACATTCCCGCTTCTGCCACCAGCATTGGACCAGTGTTCTATCAATCACAGGAGCTGGTCCAATGCCGATGGCGGAGGCGGGACTGTGTGTGCGACTGCCGCCGAATGAACAGGAAATGACGGCTCGGCTCGGATGACGGCTCGGCCCAGTGATTCCCACGAGAGAAGGTAAGGCTGGAGATGGGCACAGGCTGCATTTGGAGACAGGCTGGAGATGGGCAAAGGCTGCATTTGGGCACAGGCTAGGCTGCATTGAGTCTGCAGATGGATACTGACCACAAAAAAAGTATTTTTTCCTGAAATTGGGGCGTGCATTATACGCCTATAAATACGGTAGGTCAAATGGTCACCAATGTAAAAAGAAGAAAAATGCCTGTAATCTGCCTTATGGCCTGTAGACACGATCCGAATATTGTACAACTTTTTTTGCTTAATAGTCGCAAGTATTGAAGTTAGGGGTCAGTACAACAGCAACTAGCATTAGATCCTCCTGTACCTATCTCTCAAGATGCATTCTACTAAAAGTACATCCATTACAGCAAGTATAAAGCTTTTTTGGCTTCCATTGAAGTTTGTCATTAGCTTAAGACATATTAAACCCAAAAACAAAGCTGTATTATAGTGCAGCTTAGCAATCATTAGATATGGGGCTGCTTTTTTAAGGCTCCCCTCCCCCTCCTTATTTTAAAATCAGGTGATTTGGCCAGTAACATGCCTTCTGTATTTGGCTGCATTCACACCTTTGCGTAGGCGTTTTGCGGCGTCAGAAAATAGGCGTTTTGTCCCGCGATTTGCGGCGAAAAAACGCGTCATTTTTAACCGCGTTTTTTTTACATTGTATTGTCGGCTACGCGGAACGCCAAAGCCGCCCGATACGCGCATCGAAAAAGGGTCCGGGACTTGTTTGAATTTTGGCGTTCTTTAGACGTACGGCGTTCAGCGTTAGGAGATGTGAACGATCTACATAGAGAATAATGTAAATCCGACAGTCTGGCGTATTGTAGCGTCGGGCGTAGGGCAACAAAACGCCTAGGTGTAAGGCTGCATTCACACCTAGGCGTTTTGTCGCCCTACGCCCGACGCTGTAGCAGCCTGAAATACGCTGGAGGGGCGAATTTACATTGTCGGCTATGAAAATGGTTCACATCTCTATGCCGAACGCCGAAACGCCGTACTCCTGAAGCTTAAAACAAGTTCCCGGACCCTTTTTTTTGGGCGTTCAGGCATAGCCGACAATGTAAAAATCACCCCTCCAGCAAAAAACAAGGAGCGTTTTGTCGCCGCAAATCGCGGGGACAAAACGCCTATTTCATGTCGCCGCAATACGCCGCATAGCACCTAGGTGTGAATGCAGCCTGAATGCAGCCTTAGAGAGACACTGCTGTGAACGATGGCACGAGACAGAGACACCTTTGGACAGCAGCATTGTCAGTCTGGAGGCAGGGCAGATTTAGATGCAAACTGAAGCCAAATTCCAGCTCACACTTTAAAAGCCATTACAGCAAACAGTTTTGATCATTTTAGGATAAAGGTCTTACATAAATATTAAAAGCTCATTACTGATAAAGTGGTAGCAAATCACTGTGTGCGTGTTTTTTTTTTGCAACCTGCAGGGTAAAGCCATTATGTGAAACTTGCCTGAAAACAAAGCCCTCACTGTGCTTAGGGACGGACATGTCAAAGTCCCGCTGTTCTCTATGGGCAGATCGGATGAAACCGGACTGTATGTGCGTTTTTATCCGATACCATCCGCTGGATGGATGGCGAGCGTATCGCCATTCATCTGTTTTGAGCGGATCTTGTCAGGTCGGATGGCAGGCATGCGTCAGCGGCAGGGGCGGACTGACAACACATGGGGCCCCCGGGCAATAGAAGATTATGGGGCCCCCGGGCTTACAGATGGCCACCAAGCCAGGTGGCAGTACAGAGGCGGGGCAGCTAAAATCTTGTGATTTTGGACATAACAGGAACAGATGTAAAAAAAAAACACAGATTTTTACATACTGTCCCTGGTTTTAATGAGCCTGACAACCCTGATGGGGCCCCCTAGTGGCATGGGGCCCTCGGGCAGTGCCCGAGTTCCTCAATGGTCAGTCCGCCCCTGGTCAGCGGACACCTCTCTTTGAGTTGCCAAGATCAAAACTTCAAAATGGATGGAGACACTTATTTCAGCGACAACCCAAAGTTTAAAAAAAAAAATTCTGGGCTTTAGATAAAAAAAAAGAAAAAAGAAAAAAACCCCATTTGATCATTTCCCCCACTGGGTCATGTGCATGTAAAAGGATGACAGGAGAGCTTTTAGCTGTCATGTCATTAGTAGCAAGCTTACATGAAGTCAGGAAGTAGAAGAGGTGGGCTGCGCAGGCTGTTCCTTGTCCTTTGAGCAATTCTTCTTACATCCCTCGGCGCATTTCTTCTTACATTCATCACAGTGGTGGTGACAGTGCCTGGTGAAAAGAAAGGTCACAGTATACAGGAATAAAGTTTTGATCCCTTTTTGTTTTCCCTTTTTCAGTGTGCATGTGCAGTAGAACCCTATAAATGTCTATGGGGCTGGGAGATAGATCAGGCTCTTGGCCCCCATACAAGTCTATGAAAGAAGAAGAAAAGTTCAGAAAATGCAGTTTGAAAGTTTCCTTTACATCAATCCACACATGCTGGACTGCTACTTTTCTACCCCTGTTTCTACGCCAGGAAGGCGCTGTTGTACCAGTGGAAGCTGACGGCTCCCCCTACGGTGGCCCAATGGCTTGCGTTGGTGGACTCCGTCTTACCTCTTTACAGACTGACATATATGGGCCGTAAGTGCCCCCAGAAGTTTGATAGGATCTGGAAGTCATGGGTGACGGCTAGAGCGACCCCTGTTTAGTGACGCTGGTTAAGATGGATCTGGACTCTGCGATGACCCTCATGACTGAGTAGCTACTCTCTGGTAATTCCTGACAATATTTGTTATGCCGACCACCTCCCAAGTGTTTAGTGTATTGCCCACTCCGGCTGTGCCCTTCTAGTGATGGGATGTGGCCAGTTGTTTACCTGTACGCCACAAGAGACCGCAGAAGCCCAGGGCCCCTTCTAAGCCTTCGCAGCCTCTCACATCCCCCTCCCCCCGATTAGGATCGATGCTTCTTGCCCTGATGCCCGACACATGGATAGATAGGGATTATCGTACCCGGCTGCACATCCTGACCCAGACAGGTTTTGATTTTTGATCTTTTGTATATCAACCAGTGTTTATCTTCGTAACTTTCCTTGTGTACAGCTCCTTTTTGTACTGAACCTCTACTGTACCATGGTATTGTTGATTCAACCTCTGTACCGCTTTTTTTTTTTTTTTTTAAGCTGTTTATTTGTAACCTTTTTTTTTTTGTTTGCTTTTCCTTTTTTATTAATAAAAACGTTTCTGTTAAAAAAAATAAAAAAAAATCAAATCATAAGACAATTACCGGTATATACAAGTTTTCAATACATTGCATGATGATTCTTTGAACAATAAAAATGTCCAACTTTTAAACTCTTAAAGTGGTAGTAAAAGGTTGAAGTTTTTTTTTACCTTCATGCATTCTCTGCATTAGGGTAAAAAGCCTTCTGTGTTCTGCTCCACATCCCCTCCTACCTGGGCTCCCCTTATACTTAACCTGAGCCAGATTGCAATCCAGCACTTTGCTTGAGAGCAGTGGCTCTCTCCCTCCTCACAGGACAGAGCAGCAACAGTGGGAGCCCATGGCTTCTGATGATGTCAATTAAATCCTGTGGTGTCAAAGCACCCTTTAGAACTGTGCACAATCCTGGAGCACACACTTTTTACGTGTTTGTGCACATTGCATTTTTTAATGGGTGCAAACACACACGCATTTGCTAGATGTGTGGGGGTGTCATTAAGAAATCTCCAAATTTCCCAAGTTCCCCCCCTCGGTTGGTAGAACACGGGTGGGTGGCACCGCTTTACGTTTTGCCGGCAATAGTATAATTTTATATATATTACACACACATATATATATATATATATATATATATATATATATATATATATATATATATATACATATACACACACACACCCACACACACACCCACACACACACATTCAATATAGGTTTCTTGCCTAAGCTTCCGTTCACACTGGTGCAGCTTGTCATGTGATTTTTAAAGTGTCAAATCGCATGACAAGTCACATCCTATTGGCGCAACTCTGACTTCAAAAAAAGGTTTCTGCACCATTTTTAGTGATTTCATGTGTGATTTTCCTAGACATCTGTGCATGAAATCGCACAGATATCCGCAGGCCACATATGAAATCGCACTGACTGGTGGCTTTGAAATCACACTGAAGTTGTGCAATTTCAAAGCCACATTTAGTGTAAACGGGGTGGGGGGAGGTTGTAAAAAACACACACACACCATCTTTTTATGTCCCCAAAAATGTTGCAAACCTTATCCTTTTTTTTGTGGACATAAATAGACCGATGTAAGGGAAAAGTACATGTACAACCGCCTGTTCAGACATACATTGTAATTCAGTCTGAAAATCTGACAAACGGGTCCAAACTAAATGCCCCTGTGAAAGACCCTTAAAAGCAGCTGCGATCTAATAAGCTGGATCTGTAAATCACAAAACAAATTATATGGAAAGCACAGACTGGGGAAGCCCCCTCCCCAGATACTGCACCTTTATGCCAGCCAGCTACCTTTTACCCCAAATCACCAGTGCTCCCCATGTCACCTTTTCAGGGACATGCAGAGAGGAGGAGAGGTTGGGTCCCCTTTCCACCCAAATTCTGGAGACATCACCTCCTCCCCAGTGCAGCCTGTAGAGGTTTCCTGGAGAAGTTAAATGCTTCTGTTTTTTAAATTCCTGTATTCTTCTTTTACACCAAGTATAGGTTAAATAGTTTGACCATAGAAAATAAGATTATGCCACCTACTTGTGACGTTTTTCGAAAAATCTTGGACCGAATCCACAACCAATGGCAGGAACAAAGCCAGCTTGAAACATTTTATCCATACCGGTGTTTTGAAACTTTTTCTGGCAAGCGCCCATGTATGAAATCTTTCCGACAGCAAAACCCAGGATACCCGCCACTGTACACAAGGGTGAGAATTCATTGTATTACAATTGAGTCCTCTATAAAATCTGCTTTAAAACATGGGACTGAACATGCCCACACAGAAGGTGAATATTACACTAGAATGTCAGTAAGATCTTTAACAGATTTGGCCATGACACAGGAGACCTACAGTGTACAAGTCCAGCTCCCAAATCTACAACACATGTGGTCATCAAACTACAGGCACTACCATATCCAAATAGATATTGGATGACCATTAAAAGATATTTTGGAATATTGTGCAATTATCTGAGAAGTAGATCTAAAGCTGAACCCCAAGTACATAACAAAATCATTGCAATTGAAATTTTCTATTAGGCCGCATACACACGCTCAAACTTATCTGATGAAAACGGTCCGACGGACCGTTTTCATCGGATATGTCTGCTGGGCTGTTTTGGTCTGATGGTTGTACACACCATCAAACCAAAATCCCCGCCGGCAGACAGCGCAGTGACGTGGTGGTGACGTTGACGCCGCCACGTCAACGAACCAGGAAGTAAAATACTTCAACGCATGCGTCAAATCCATTTGACGCCTGTGCGGACAGATATGTCCGCTGGTTAGTGTACTAACCAGCGGACATGTCGGACGGACGGGTTTCCAGCAGACAAGTTTTAAAGCATGCTTTAAAACTTGTCTGCTGGAAAAACCTGTCTGCTCGCCCGTACACACGATCGGATTTGTCTGCTGAAACGGTCCATCAGACCGGTTTCAGCAGATAAATTTGATCGTGTGTACGCGGCCTTAAAGCTTAGTTAAAAAAAAAAAAACACACCACAACATAAAAAAGGAATTATACGTTGCCAAGGTGGCATCGCCAAACACTGCTCCTGAGGAAATCTATTTGTAATGAAACATGCTGAGCACTTGTCATACTGGTGCTCAGCACCATTTCATAATATCTCCCTCTTCAAAAAAAAAAAAAAGGATTAAAAAATGAATAAAAAAAGTCATTAGGCTAGAAGTCAGACCTGAGGGTGATCTATGGAAGCACCAATCAGGACACTGTTGCACATACACAAGGGCTGACAACATTTTAAATGATAAAATGACATTTCCTTCCATGAGTAGTCTTGAGGAAGGGGTCAGCACAGAGGTGATGGTGTTTACAGTCACTGCGATTTATATGGCCCACACCAATTGTTTTGGTATGAATGACTGGTATGGGTACTACTAAGAACCCAGTACACTTTATTGGACTATTCACTGTGGATTATACAAGGACTACATGAAGCCACATTTATAGGATTCATCACATAACAAGATATCACCGCTTATAAAATCACTCCTTTAGCAGCTAATTTTACTTCAATTTAGATGAGGGTTTTTTTTTTAGTTTTTAAAGGTTTATTCAACATACACTAGAATAAGAGGAGAGGGGAAATCTCTTAACAGAGACACCTTTTCAGTGACATCTGACAAAGGTGGGGTAGGGAGTTTAAAGAAGAGGCAGAAATAGGAATTTAAGATAGATTCTAACCCCTTTCACACTATCCAAAACTAAATAGGAACATTTTGTCTAAAAGTTTCACTTTTAAATGATTAATAATTACCCTCCCTTGCTTATTAATGGGCCTATAATATGGCAAAATCAACCACTGCAGATTATAGATATTTTGACAGAAGAAATAATAAGGGTATATTGAAAGCAGACCTGGCTACTGGAAAACGTAGAAATTTAAATCTGAATGTATTTGTATACTTACATGCAACTTTTGGCAGGGATCCAAACCTTTTGTTTGCCAACAGATATCCTGTAGAAAATACAAAAATGATCTACTTGTCATTATGGAATCCAGACAGTAAAGCCAGAAATTACATTGTCATTGCTTAACCACTTGACCTCCATAAGAACCCCCCCCCCCCCCTGTTTATGGACAGGCCATTTTCTGCTATACTACACTGCATTACTTTACCTAACAATTGCGCAGTACCTAAATAAAATTTATATTCCCCCCCCCCCCCCCCTCACAAATAGAGCTTTCTTTTGGTGGTATTTGTTCACCTCTGTGTTTTTTTTTTTTTGCACTATAAAACAAAAAAAAGACCAACAATTTTGAAAAAAATAAATCAATATTTACTTTCACTTTTATTTTCTGCTATAAAGCATAAAAAAAAAAAAAAAAAAAAAGTATACACATGTATTTGGCTCCATCCATCTTCCCATCAACTCTGACCAGCTTCCCTGTACCTGCTGAAGAAAAGCATCCCTGCAACATGATTCTGCCTGTCCATTAGGGGCGCCACCATCTCTCTCTCTCTCTTCAGGCCACCCCCTATATGCAATATACTATGCATGTGTAGCGCTACCCCCTCAGGAGCCGCTGATTAGATGTGGGATCGGCATAAGTTAAGTTACCTTTGATGTGTCTAGGGAAATTGATGGTAGCAACCTGTGAGAGCAGTAACGGAATGTCCAAGCCAAGGGTTGACGTTTTCTAAGTGCTTTATTTTCGGTCAAACACGACCAACATCAACTTGAGGTAGACAGGATAGGTTGATGAAGAAAGAAGATGAACCTTGCAGCATCAGGCTTTAGATAAGGAAAGCAGTCCTGCCTTCAACAATTGTATCTATCATGTCGCCACTCTAGCCTGAGTGGGTGAAGTGCCCCCGGACAAACCCCTCTCACAGGCCTGGCAGCCGAAGTGTCACTTAAAGCTTCTGGGAAGGAACAAGTCTCTGCCACCGACTTGGCTCTAATTAGATTAGGATTTTAAGATGAAAACCTCTCTCACAGGCCCAATGTTAGCAAAGTAGAGTTGTAGAGCAAATCCTCCCAGTAGGTCTTTTAGTAGAGGTCACCAGCTGACAGTCTGACTATGTTCTGTCAGCGTCTGGTAACCAGATCCCCGGTGGTTCGCTTAAGCCCTGTTGGATCACCTGCCTCCGGGTTCTCCTTAGACGGATCCCCCACCGAACAGCACCCAGCTTGGGATCTTCTCAGTAGAAGGGGGAATCCAGTAAGTCACTGGGGTCCCTGACAGCATGAATTGCCTTGAGCCATGAGGCCCAAAGTTCGTAGCTCCGCGTAGTGTAGGCCCCGACCAGGTAGGCCATAGTGGCGGCCTTGTGGTGTGTGCACACCCTAAAGGTGGGTGCCGCACCTGCGTCCCGCTGCGGGTTGGAGATCCGGACAAAAAGGCACCCGCTCTGATTGGCTGCTGAGGAAAGGCAGATCTGGTCTGGAACCCCTCTGGCGCCATCTGCTGCCCAAGGATGGTAACATATCCTCAGCACAGAGAATGGGACCACAGGCAGCCCAGCCTGAAATGCAAATTTAGGGAATTTAACATGGATGAGGGCAATGTAACTCTCTCATCTCCCCACTAAATTTACAATAGTGCCCATAACTGACAGTAGGGGCGCTACACATGAATCTATCCATGGCCGCGTGACCACCCACTAGTCATGCATCTGGCCCCTTTCAGGGCACAATTTACAGCTACAGGTTTTTTTTTTTCTTTTAAGCACCCGATTAGGGCTCCAATAAGTTTCAAGATAGGGTGGGCTTGGTTCAGAGGATGCGACTGGAGCCCACCTAGGTGTGTTACTGAATAGTCGATGTTGAAACACTGATCATCAATCCGACCAATCAGAAGAGGGTGTTTTTGAACCAGGTCTAAACTAAGACACATGCAACTTCACTGAACTCAGTGAACCAGCATTAAATATAATCCTAGCACCAATTTAAGAGGGTGCTACAAACAGCATAGCATGTAGGACCTATTTTCATTCATTCTTTGCCCCATTCATGAAATATTAATGTACATGCACTTTTTCGCTGGGCTATCTAAATTCTTTATAAATCAACCCCCAAGAGAATACCTCACCCCTTCCTTCTCATCTCTCTAACATAAGGGGGGATATAATCTGTGGTCTGGCATGGCTGATAGTACAGAGATACAACATTGAGGACACTTGCATATATTGCAAGAATGTACTGATTTATTTAAAAAAAATTGCACAAAAATATACTTAAAGCGGAGTTCCGTTTTTTTTTGTTTTTTTTTTAAGTCAACAGCTATAAATACTGCAGCTGCTGACTTTTAAAATAAGGACACTTACCTGTCCAGTGCACCTGCGATGTCGGCACCCGAAGCTGAGCTATTGCTTGGCTCTTGGGTGCTGCCGACGCCATCTTCAGTATGGGATTCAGGAAATGAAGCCTTGCAGCTTCACTTTCTGCGCGACTCATGCTGTGTGGTCCCACTGGTTCCTGCTGTCTTCTGGGACCTGTGTGTCTCCCAGAAGACAGCAGGGGGCTGGGGGACAGAAAAGGCGCCAGAAGTGGCGTAGATATCTGTGGGTGTCTCGGGTATCTATGCCCAGAATTGGGAGCAAAATACCTGTATTACACAGGTTTCTGCTCCCCTCGAAAGGTGCCAATTTGACACCAGAGGGTTCTGAAAAGCGGAAGTTCCATTTTTGGGTGGAACTCCACTTTAAGAATGTGTGAAGGATACCTCCTGTTAGTCAATGTGTGCTGGACACCCCTCCAAATACAATGACAACGTTTTATTGCACACGATTTACTGACCTTTGTAAACGAGGCCCTGAGTGGCAAGCATGCTTCCAAGAGACAGAGGCAGAGCTGTTAAGAAAAAGAGGGATCTATGAGAATTAAATAGCCACAGGAATGCAATATAAAACAAGGAAAAGTAATTTGTACAAACTCACCAGTATACTCCATAGCTCTCATGACCCTACCAATTGGTATGGCAATCATGGTTAGGTTTTACCCCCATAAAATAAGCCCCCACAATTAAAGTAGAACTAAAATTGCAAAATTGCAGTCAGGCAGGCGCTTGCACTATATAGTTAAAAATGTAGATCTAAAGAAAATTGAATAAGAAAAATGTATCTTTAGGAGATTTTTCTTCACTCCCATCAGCAAAATATGTAAGAGGAAATCCCTCCAAAAGCGAGTTGGCACCACAACCCAAAATTTAGGATTATATTTCACTTTTGGTAATTGCATGTAACAAGAAAAATAGGGAGCAGGGTGAATATCCCTAACAGGGACTTAGAGAGACAAAGTGTTCTAATCCCTCTCCACTCAAAAAAAATAAATAAGGAGTTTTGCCTTTAGTTACACTTTAACTGCCAGTAACTAATATTGCCCTTAGCTGATCTGACCATTGAGGTTGTTGCTGAACTTGTCAACTGCCAACTATGCATTAAACATACTAGATTACATGTATGTGAATTACCTCTGTACCAAAAGCTTTCCTCTTTGCATTCCTTCATGATTTTTTTAATTTGATGCCTTTGTTCAGGTGTAAAGGGACACTTCTGTGGAGGAAAAATACATCTAATTATCACACGATTCCTAGTACAGCGTGCTATTCTTTGCAATACTGGCCTATGCTATAAACACATCTCCCCGAGTATGTAAAGGATAACAATCTTTGGCATTTTGCAGGTCTGTCCCGGGCACCTTCATTCCGGCACAATACAGTGTCCCAGATTGAAACTGACACCGCTACCCCCCCCCCCCCCCGGGCCAATCTGATGCCCCCCAAAAAGGCTGCCACATTACTGCTTTATTCACTGAGAGTACTTTCCCTGGCCAGGAATGCCTGGAGGAGCACAATCCCCGCCCCCTGCTTGTGATTGGAGAAATGATAAATCCCACCTCTTGTTTCCAATCACTGTGCTGTGATTCGTTACAGCACAAGCTGATTTTTGGGAAGGGGGGGTGTCCCTGAATGGTAGTTTGGAAATGTGGTCACCCTATGTTGCACCCATATTTAGGGTGTAACAATGGTGCAAATGGGGCCCACCACCCCTCAAATCGCTTTCCCCAGGACAGCGTGCAGGGGTTCTTCTACCCCAAAGCCGCATTCACTTTTTAAATCAGTGTGGCTGTGCTTAGCCTTTCAATTAGTAAACTACAACTCCATTCCTAGACCATTGACACTTCCACCAACTCTTCACCTAAAAGCTCGTACCTCGGTACGGACAGAGAGCTGGAGGAAGAATCTGCAGGAGTCGGGCATTGGACCCACAATTCACTACAATGCTTTGCAGGCTCCTTTGAATAATAATGCACACATTTTCCCCTGCAAAAATGTGTTGATTTATTACATTTTTAAGGATGGACTTTAACCTTGTTCCATCTCATATGCTTCTGTGTAAAATTACAAATTGCATTTTGAATGATACATTTTCCTAATGGCTGAATCCGAAACACACTTTCACTGCATCTGAGCACCACAAACCAAAAAACACTATTTCATTCATTTTTAATGTTCAAAGCAAATTCCTCCATCTATCTATGTCCCAATGCTTTAGTTCTTTAAGAAATCACAGGAAAAAAAAACACCCCCTAGCATCTTTGGCCATGGCCTTCCTGTGTAAAGGGGAAATGATTCGTGTAGCATTTACTTCCTGGAATTCATCTGCCCTTAGATCAAATATGCATGCAGGAGAGTGTTTTCTGCTTAGAATGCTCTCCTGAAGGCTTGTGGAATGTATGGCATACTTTGCCTAGGCAAGAAACCAGAAGTGAAGAAAGGTAAAAAAAAAAAAGTTTAAAACAAGCAAATATGATATACTTTCCTATCTATTTATTAATGCTAGCAACATAAGGGTTAAAAATAATCAATGCCGATTGGGAGAGTGAAGTTCCGCTTTAAGCTTGGTATACATTGTTCTTTTCATTCAGCCTGGAGGCCAAAATGAACACATAGAACGAATCCCCCATCCAAACAAGCAAGGGATGGAAGAAAAATTCTCTCTGCTGTGATATTTTAATTAATCTTTAAACTGCTTATATGTGGCTCATATTTTATCCAATCCAGTGAAAGGGTTGAATATCAAGCCATGGGTGGCCCTGCCAACTAAACCCAGCTGTCTATATTTTGAGAAATTAGAAGGAGTTGTAAAGAAAAAAAATGTTTTCACCTTAATGCAATCTATGCATTAAGGTGAAAAAACATCTGATGATGCCGCCGCCCCCCCCCAAGCCACGTTTTACTAACCTGACCCCTCGAAAGTCCCGCGCTCGGTCCTGAGATCCTCTTCGCCGCTCGGCCTGGCCGCTTATTGGCTAGAGCGGATGGATTGAGAGCAGCGCAGCCATTGGTTGGGGCTGCTGTCAATCACATCCAGTGAGCTGCTCCATTCCCTCACCTGCCCATCCTGATCTCTCTGGAGAGCTGAGCAGAAAGCCGGTGACTAATATTTATGGCTCTCTGCTCAGAGTGGAGAACTGAATGATGAGCGGTGTTTGATCACTCAGTGCAGAGCTGGCGGGGGAGAGATACAGCATCGAATCAATATTGCATCCACCTTGGTAAATTTAAAAAGGAAATAAGTAAATTGTATAGTGTGTATCCAATCCAGCTTTAGGCATAAACAACCTAGTGGTTAAGAATTAGAGTAGTATATTGGCGCCGGCGGCTGACTGAAATCCCGGACAGCAGCACCTATTGGCTGCATCTCTTGTTCGCCTGACAGTTTGCTGTCAGGATCAATGTCAGGTGGAAGGGTGTCAACAGGGCCACCCAAGATTTTATCAATTTTTTTTTGTAAGCTGCTGAAATTCACTCAGTTTTATGACGTGTCAGGTTATGGTTAAATGTTTGTCCTTCAGCTCTGTGTATGAGGACACTAGAACACAAAGGGCGCTTCACACCCTTTACTACAGTGAGCTGAAGTGTGTAAAAGGTTGTGACACACAGTGTAAGGGAACTTTATAACATAAAGAAGCACTGACTGCATCTAACCCAGGTCCCACATAATCATTGTGCTGGTTAAACATTTACACCCAAGGAAAAACCTGATTCCAGTTTTCTAGAATATACTCACTCTATGAAGCTCACTAAAGGTTTATTGTTTTATCATATATATCTGTTTCTCTTCAATAGTCCGGTGTGTCCTCGTTCACCGTTTCAGGTCAGATTTCAGCCTGAATTTGGACCTTAAAAAAAAAAAAAAAAAAAGACCAAAAGACACAGGACTCCTGTGCAAATCGCACTGGAGATGTGTGGAAAGGCTCCATCCAGGCTTCCCCCATCCAATCCTGCTGTGCGGATTGGATGAGTGAGGGGGGGAAAACCCCATCCAATTCGCACTATTGTGAACCCAGCCTATAGCTCAGTTCAGACGAGCGTGCATGTATATGCCTTTGGGATGTACAAAAGGCAAGCTGAAGTTTAGGTTTGGCTTTTTCAATAGTTACTTTGAGCCAGTTTGGACCAATGTTTGTATGCGCCATACCTGGCCGATCCCTGTGAAAGCCGGAAATCACTGTAGCATGCACCGCTCTTACAGTGATCGCCGCTGTCTTCCAGATCCTGTGCAAAGTGGCTGCCCTAAACACAGCAGGTCGCTCAATAGGCAGCAGGACTGCTTGGGATGAGAGACCAAAGACAACGTTGATTAGAGTAGTAGCAGTGCATACTACCTAACTTTCCAGTGGCATCCCAAAGGTATGGCACATACATACTTACAGGTCCAGGACCCATATGACCAACTATGAAAAAAACAAGATACCAAGCTTTAAAGTGGATGTAAACCCTCTCATATACCCAGTGAAGTGAACAGCCACAGATGATACACAGAGATGAAACAAATCTCGCTACATACGTTTTACATGTATATCTGCTGTCTTAAGCTTGCTATATTCTTTAGAATTTTTACTTCCTCATTCAGTACTGGGCATAGTCTTGGCATACACTTTGCGAGAGCTGATTGGAGGAAAGGCACATGCAACCCCCCATGCCAAAGTAAAAAGTTGAGTGGGGTCCTCCCTAAAATCCATAGGAGACACTTATCCGAGCACACATCCCAGGCAAAGGGGGGGGGGGTGGTTGATGGGGACAAGCCCCCCCCCCCAAGAATGAGTATGGGGTACATTGTATCTCTACTTATTCACCCCCCCCCCAAAAAAAAAACAGCACATAGTTTTTTGACAAGTCCCTTATTAAAAATGAAAAATGCCCCGTCGTGGCTCCAAGGTGTCTTCACCCGACGCCAGCTCGCGCTTTGTTGTCAGCTCCTGCTGTGTTCCATTTACTATATAGCCATTGGGCGTGACCATGCGGTGACATCATCCAAAGACCCTGTCCCTTGTGAATGCCCCGGGTCTGGTATGTTTTTTTTTTGGTGTTCACTTCCCCTATAAAATCCAAAGGTTTTTTTTTTTGGTGTAGGGGTTTCCCCCTCAATATTTATACCAAACTCAAAGGGCCTGGTACAGGTGGATCAAAGTCGAACATGAAGTCATAGCGCAAAGTCAGATCGGAAGTTGTCCGACTTTCATCTCTGAGCAGTGTGAACCTGCTGCCGTCTGTGGTCCTGTTAAAGTGGAGGTCCACCCAAATTTTTTTTTTAAAGCCAGCAGCTACAATTACTGCAGCTGCTAATCAGGAAGTGAAGAGTTGCGGCTTCACTGCCCGGGTTCCCTACTGCGCATGTGCGAACGGTGCGGCCCGTCTTTACTGGTCCCCACTCTGTCCTGGGAACAGTGCGTTTACCAGGAGACAGCAATGGGAAGTGCCGCGACTCCCATGAGAGCTAATGCCCGGAAGTGGGTGAAAATACCTGTCTTAGACAGGTATCTGCACCCCCTGAAATGTGCCAATTTGACACCGGAGGGGGGGTTCCCGAAAAGCAGAAGTTCCATTTTTGGGTGGAACTCCGCTTTAAGGAGATTCAACCTCTGCATTTGTCCTGTTTATCATTATACGTGAAGAGTAAAGAAAATCCCAAACAGTTTGGGTCGTCCCCAGAAAAGTAATAAAGGGGAAAATTTCCTCACTTTCTGTTTGGATACAGGAGAGGAAGTGAAAGGAAATCTCTGCAATGGCACACAGATGGAGGGGAGACATTTTTGCCTTTAGTTCTACACAAAAATACTAGCATGTTACCTGACTTCCACCTAAATTGCATTGCTGTGTGTAGGAGCGAGGCTGATGCCGCGTACGCACGATTATTTTTCGGCATGAAAAAAAAACAAAGTTTTCGGCATGTAGAAAAAACTAAGTTTTTCCAACTTCATCATTAAACGACGTTGCCCACACACACCATCGTTTAAAAAAAATGCTCTAGCAAAGCGCGGTGACGTACAACACGTACGACGGCACTATAGAGGGGAAGTTCCATTTGCCTTTGGGCTACTTTAGCTGATTCTGTGTTTGCAAAAGACGATTTGCGCTTTTCTGTCTGTTACAGCGTGATGAATGTGCTTGCTCCATTATGAACGGTAGTTTTACCAGAACGAGCGCTCCCATTTTATAACTTGCTTCTGAGCATGCGCAGGTTTTTAACGTCGTTTTAGCCCACACACGATCATTTTTTACAACCCGAAAAACCACATAGTTTAAAACAACGTTAAAAAATGCAGCATGTTCGAAAAAAAATTTTGTCATTTTTCAGAACCCGAAAAATTATGTGAAGTCCACACACGATAATTTTAAAAACAACGTTTTTTTCCATGCTGAAAAATGATCGTGTGCTCGCGGCATGAGAGTTCCAAGCAAAGTATGAACTTACAGAGCCTGTGAAATCCATCTACTAAAGAACAATATTTAGTAGGAAATGTCCTATAATAACCATAACCATTTTGAGTCCAGCATAAATATTATCAACATTTTAGTTTACATTGTTGCATTTTCTAATGATATAAATGTGTCCATAAACTTGAATCAGAATATAAAAACAGGAAGAATAAAAAAAAAAAAAACACAAACAAGACAAAGTGTTTCAAGTTGTATTTTAGCCTCTTTATTTCCCCTCGGGTATAAAAATTAGAGAACAATAGCACATGACCGCATGTCTACGAGTTCAGGCTTGTACAAGACTGTCATGACTTTTTAAAGTGTGGTTTGTTTTTCATAAATGACTACATCAAATTGTACAGTTTAAACAGTTCCCCCCTCCCCCTTCAGTACATATGAGAAATCAAATGTACACACAAGACTCTTGTATGCAGATGGAATTATATGTATGATACAAAGTGCTGTTCACATTATTGTAGTGACTTGATAGTAATTTAGTATCTGTACAGGTGCCCATAGACCTTAGAAAATCTTATCTGGCTAAAAATGATCTAAAATCTATGGGGTACCAGAACACACAGGGACTTTCCATTCGCTATTGATTGCCCCTGATAAATCCATGTTAGAGGTGTCAGCAGAGCCTAAGGCTCCATTCACACCTAGGCGTTTTCACGCCTGAAGTCGAATTTATATTGTTCTCTATGGAGACTGTTCACATCTCCTAAGGCTGCATTCACACCTGAGCGGCACGTAACGCCGCATACGCGGCTTTACTTGCCGCGCTTCGATTCATTTTTATTTATTTTTTACAAAGTCTCCCATTGATGTCTATGGCCGAACGCCAATGTCGCCTGAAAAAAAGGGTCCGGGACTTTTTTTCAGGCGACAGGCGTTCAGCGTTTCAGAGATGTGAACCATCTCTATAGACATGAATGGGATTTTTCCCCTCCAGCGGCACGAGCGTCGGGCAACAGGCGTTTTGTCGCTCAGGTGTGAATGCAGCCTAACGCAGAACGCCGTACGTCAATAGAACGTCGAACGCTGAATTTCAAACTAGTCCCGGACCCTTTTTCGACGCACGTATCGGGCGGCTTCGGCGTTCCGCATAGCCGACAATACAATGTAAAAAAACGCGGTTAAAAACAACGCGTTTTGTCGCCGCAAATCGCGGGACAAAACGGCTATTTTTTGTCTCCGCAAATCGCCTACGCAAAGGTGTGAATGCAGCCTAAATCGCCATCTCTATCCTACAGGCTAAACACAAATAGTTGCACAATGTAATCAGGTTTAAGGAGCAGTCAGGTGATTAATGGTGGTCAGCTTCTGAATGCACGTCCAACCGTGCATTTAGGTCTACAGCCACCCCAAAAAGCTCTAGAAATTGGATTCTGTGCCCCCCCTCCCCCCAATTTTAACATAGAAACACAGATGATGGAAAAGAAAAAAAAACACCAAGCGAGCCATCAAGCCTGTCCCTTTTTCCCTCCTTTTTTGTCCAACTATAGATCTATGTTTATCCCAAGCATGTTTAAATTCACTTACCGTTGACTGACTCTCTAATTTCATTACATTAAGGTCTCATTACACGGGTCTGAGACCCATAGTCCATTAACGGACTGTGTGTTTATGCCGTGTCGGCTGTCAGGTACTGTGTACAGTATTACAATGAAGCTTGCCGCAATTTGAAAGGTGTGCAGCCCTAAAACGCAGACTGTTTGGGTTTGGGGCCAATTAGGACATGAGACTGTGTCTGAGCAGCCGCTGTGTCCCCAAAGACTTGGGCAGACTGCCTGCACACAGCACCTGGCGACTCAAGTCACATAAACATGGCCCATTCACAGATTACAGGTCTCAGCGCCTGTGTGAATGAGGCCCAAATATCCAAAGACAACAAGATGCAGATCAGTGAATGAATCCAACGAATAAGGGTTTTAAGGCTGGAAAGGCCATTTTTTCAGACAGATTTAAAGATATATGTGAAGTAAGACTGTTTGTCTAGTCTGCTTTCTACAACTGCATACAAATAGAGCGGAGCATCTATAAAACAAATACTTACTTTAGGGCCCTGAGGTGGAGGGTCTGTTCCCTGGGGTGGTACTTGCTCTGCCATACTTCTAGTAGATTAGAAAGAATGAAATGATTGTAGGACAACAAAAAGAACCTTTCCTTGTGTTCTGCTAATGGTGAGCTACAGACTGATTTTTAAACTCTGGCAGCCGCCTGTGTTTACATGTGGGAAGTGAAGGAGGCTGTCTACGCCCAGTTCTCAATGACGCTTGTAAACTGAGCTGGGGGCCTGACGAGGGAAATACCAGCAATCTATAGCTAATACCTATAAGGGGACTTAAGGCCCGTACACACGATATGGAAATCGGAAGTAAAATTTAGTTCGACGAACAATCTGCCGATTTTTGGATCGTTAGTACGGTGCTTTTCGACAGTCGATTACGGTTTTTTGTCAGACAAAAAGCTGGATGTGCAGACAATAAAAATGTTGTCATACGTGAATTTTGCGCCAGATTCAGGTACCGAGGCGTATTTTTTGGTCGGCGCAGCGCATCTCATATGCGCTACGCCGATGTAAAACAGGGAGCCCAGAACAGTATTCTCAAAGCAGTCGTGCCGTACGTCCCCGGCGTAGTGTAAATAGGCCGGCGTAAGCCCGCCTAATTCAAAGTAGGCAGGTAGTGGGCGTGCTTCATTTAAATTAACCGTGACCCCATGTAAATGAGCGGCCGAGCGAACGGGGCATGCGCGCGCATGCTCAGAATCACGTAGAATAGAATGCCCAAGATACACGTCGAACACTGCCTAAGACGTGAACGTCACAGCCCCATTCACGTACGACTTACGTAAACGACGTAAAAAAGACGGCTGTTTCGACGTCCATACCTTGCATGGGATGCGCCACCTTTTTGGTGGTTTATCTTTACGCCGGAAAAACGCCTTACGTTAACGTCGTAGATTACTGCGTCGGGCGTACGTACGTTCGTGAATCGGCGTATCTTGCTCATTTGCATATTTATAATGGAAACGCCGAATGCGTCCAGCGTAAATATGCACCCAAGATACGACGGCGTAGGAGACTTACGTCAGTCGTATCTTGGCAAAATTCAGGCGTATCTGATTTAAAGAATCAGCGCATAGATACGACGGCGCACATTTGGACTTACGACGGCAGATCAGTAGATATGTTGGCGTAAGTCTTTGAATCTGGGCCTTAATGTCCAATTTTCATTTAATTAGTATGGTTTTCATACGGAAAAAAATCATAAGAGCGAGACTACGCAAAAGAATACATTTTCATATGGTGAGTAACCTCTTTACTTTCAACATGAGACTAGTATGCAACAAAAAACAGATGAACGGTCATCTGAAAATCTGATCCTGTGTACGAGGCTTAAAGCTGGCCATACAGTATACAATTTTCTTGTTCAATTTCCTTTAGATTTACCCTCAATTATGTAGTGCAAGAGCCTGCCTGATTGCATACAAATTGAAAGTGTTTAGGTTTGACCACCTATTATATGGTTTTGGTAAATCTAAAGGAAAATTGTATAATGAATGACCAGCCTTAAAGCAGAGTTCCACCCGAAAATGGAACCTCCGCTTTCAGAACCTTCCCCCCTCCAGTGTCACATTTGGCACCTTTCAGGGGGGAGGGGGGTGCAGATACCTGTCTAATACAGGTATTTGCACCCACTTCCGGGAGAGACTCCCACAAGAGTCACTCCACTTCCCGCCCTCCCCGCTGCCTTCTGGGAAACACACTGGTCCCAGGAGACAGCTGGGACCACTGGGAACGCTTGCGTAGTAGGGAACCGGGCAGTGAAGCCACAAGGCTTCACTTCCTGATTCCCTCACCGAGGATGGTGGCGGGGCAGCAGAGAGAAGGGCGATTGCTCGTTTTCTGCTGCCGACATCGCTGGCGCCCTGGACAGGTAAGTGTCCATTTATTAAAAGTCAGCAGGTGCAGTATTTGTGGCTGCTGGCTTTTAATTAAAAAAAATCGCAGGACCTCCACTTTAAGCCTGCTACACACTATAATTTTTTTTCGTTCAACCCAGTAGACTGAACGAAAAAAAACCCTGAAGAGCTCAGGAGGAGCTGATGTACTAACAATCCAGTGTTAGTACAGCGATCTTACCCGCTGAGCTATTGAGTTCTGACACCCCTCACCAGAACACATCCATTGGCTAAGAGCGCTGATCGGGTGCCAATCGGCAGACCTTTTTCGGTCATGCCCTATTCTATTGAACCTTCTCATATTCGGCCCAAATGGCCCTTTAAAACATATTTATATGTCACAGTATTTGCGCAGCAATTTATTAAACACGATTTTTTGTGAAAAAAAAAAACACTTTCACGTATTAAAAAAATAAACACAATATTTACCCAATTTTTTTGTGTCTTTATGTCAAAGATGATCTTATGCCAAGTAAAAAGATACCAAACATTTCATGTTTTAAAATTGCACTCGCTCGTGGAATGGCGCCAAACTGCAATACTTAAAAATCTCCATAGGCAATGCTTTCAACATTTTTACAGGTTACCAGTTTAGAGTTACAAAGGAGGTCTAGTGCTAGAAATATTGCTCTCACTGTAACGATATCTCATGTGTGGTTTGAATGCTTACATGTGAAAATGTGACCTACGTATGCATTCGCTTCTGCGTGCAGGCATGAGGGGACAGGGGCGCTTTTTTAAAAACAATTTTATTATTGTTTATTTTTCCTTAAATTTCTTATTTTTTGATTACTTTTATTCCTAATACAAGGAATGTAAATGGAATAGAGCATGATAGGTCCTCTTTACAGAGTGATCTTGGGTCTATATGTCCTAACATCTCTCCTCTATATCTCTGATCTAGGCTGGAAAGCCTGTGATAAAAAAAAATGATCTGAGGTTTTCCAGAAAAATAAAACAGCAGTGTTTACAGCTGCCGATGCCAGAAGTGATGTCACAATGTCGCTTCAGGTCTCCAAGGGCGGACCATCTGGTCCATGGCCAGCTCTATGGTAAACCACTGCCACCAACAGATTTATTCTCCGGATCCTCCATTTGCACAGGAGAGATGAGAGAATCGAGGAGGGCGGCGAGAGGGGACGTAAATTAAATCAAGCAGCTAAACAGCCATTATGATGATTTTTACATTGTAGGGGATTGTGACAGGCTCGGACCCTCTTATGTCTAAAATCATCCTATGTCCACTAGGGGCATAGGATGACCGAGAAATTATATCTTGGACTACCTTAGAGGGGATTATTATGTAATTATTATTTCAGGATATCTGTGAGAACTATTTGCTGGTTGTTGATTCTGAACTCAAAGGGTTGGTTATAAGAGTGACTCATTCATAGATGCTAATGTCCTCGCCTCCAGCCATCTCTGTTCTCTGTGCTAATTGACCCTGCTATTGTGTGAAGATGTCCTGTGTTTACACTTATGATAATGTGTATTGTATAGCAGGTGAGAGGAGACAGGATGTCTACCCTGAAAGGTCATATCTCGGAGTCACCTCGTCTGGGTAAATGATTAGTTGATTAGCTCATGTTAATTTATGTTCTGGTTACCTCTTTACACTGTATATAAAGCTGTATTCTTGGTTCTATTAAACACTCCATGTTCAGCACACAAACAAGTCTTGTCTCATTGTGTGTTGAGGGCAGCTGGAATATCTGATATCTATATCCAGACTGATAGGAAGCGGTATATGACGGAAGCACTCAATCGAATTGTGGGACGTTTCGTTACAGGGATCATCTTCTGGGGAAAAAAAAGATATCTGGATGATGCCTGCAGCTACAGGCATTATTCAGATATCTCCACCTCAAGTCCCTGAGGTCATATGATGTCAACCTGGGGGAAGAGGTTAAAAACGTCAGTAATATGACTTTAGATATGGGATCAATTCAATTTCTCTTGTTGCGCTGCTATTTCTTTACAACCACACCTTCTGATATATTGATTTGCAACGTGTATGTCTTAGCGTTTCATTGCATGTGCGAGGGACAGCATCCAGCACCACTCCAGGCAGCCTGTCAAAGTCTATGGCAGACTGCAGCTGGATGGGACAGAACATTGTACCAAGTGGTACCAGCATTTAAGTTCCTGTGCATATAGAAACAAAGCTTACACTTCATTTAACTTTGTGCAAACATGTGTTGCAATGCACTAATGTGCGTTGTGACGCATTTCATGTGCTGCGCTACAAAAAAATGCAGTATGTCTGAATTTTTTCTCAACGCACACCAACACATTTGCTTGATGTGAAGTGGGCACATAGGCAGCAATAGCATTTGCTGCAACCTTGCATTGAACCTGCATTGATCAATTCAAATGAATGTACAGCGGAACCTGTACGAGCATTTGTAACGAGCAACGAGCATTTTGAAAGACGAGCAACTTTAAAAAAAAAATCCTGACTCGGTTTGCAAGTGTTGTCTCGCAAGACAAGCAGAATTCAAGCTATTGGGGTGTGTGGTACCGCATTTGGCCAGAGGTGCGGGGGCGCCAGGGACAATCGGAGCAATTCGGAGCCGTTCGGAAATACCCATAAATACTAGTTTCTGGGTGTTTCCGAGCCTTTCCGAGGGTTCCGAGATCAGCCGAGCTGTCCCAGAGTATTTCCAAAGCTTTCCAGCACCCCCCCACCTCTGGCCACATGCGGTATTGCATGCCATAGAAGTCAATGCAGAACAAATTATCTTCATTTCCATTGACTTCTTTGAGGAAACTTGCTTTGATATGCGAGTGCTTTGGATTACAAGCATTCTCCTGGAACGGATTATGCTCGTAATCCAAGGTTCCACTGTAGTTTGACACACCATGTGCAAATAAACCCTTACTTTGTTCTAACAGAGAAGTTAAGAAAACGGGGAAATGAGGATGGGGAAAGACAAGACAGGGGGGTTATTACCTGCACATTTTCTCTGACAGGCAAGTTCAGTGTACAACACAGCTTATGGAATGCATGGATCAGGAGTAGGGATGAGCCGAACACCCTCCCGTTCGGTTCGCACCAGAACCTTCAAACGGACCGACCGTTCACGCGAACATTTAGAACCCCCATTGACATCTATGGGACTCGACCGTTCAAATTCATGATGCTTAAATAAAAAATAAAAAAATTCCTTTAAATATCGTACCTGTTTGGTGTCTATAGTATGCCTGTGAAGTGGCATGTGTTTAGAACTGTCCCTTCACAAAATGAGATTACTATAAGAAAAAGGTCATTTAAAACTGCTTGTGGCTTTAATGTAATGTCTGGTCCCTGCAATATAGATGAATATCATTGAGAAAAATAGCACACACACAGACATTACACACACCACGTAGCTTTAGGTGCACACTGCAGAGGACATGCGCAGTACACACTACGTAGCTTTAGGTGCAATCTGCAGAGGACACAGGCAGTACACACACCACGTAGCTTTATGGTGCACACTGCAGAGGATACAGGGAATACACCATGTGAGAATACTGCAGCTAGCACAATCACCTGCCTGCCAGTAAGTTAGGAAGAGCTGATCTAGCTAAACTATACAGTGTATAAATATATATACAACACCTGGGATGCATATATATTCTCTACACACTGTAACTTTAACTGACTAGCCTGCCTGCCTGCCTGCTCTACTAAAATGACACTCTCTCTCTCTCTCTCTGTCTTCCCTCTTTTTACCACCGCAACACACTAAACAAGGCCGACCTGCGCGCGGCCTTTTATAGTGTGGGACGTGTACTAAACCCCCTGAGCCATAATTGGCCAAAGCCACCCAGGCTTTGACCAATTATGGCTCTCTGTTTTTTGCAAGCTGTGATTGGCCAAGCATGTGGGTCATAGTGCATGCTTAGCCAATCATCAGGCAGCAATGCACTGCGATGCCGCAGTGAATTATGGGCTGTGAAACGCCACTCGAATTTGGCGCGAACAGCCTAAAACTTTCGTAATTCAACAAACGAAGCTCACCCCTAATCAGGAGTAGAGCACACAGCACAAGATACAAATACAAAGGTCAGGAGTATGTAACATGTGCTGTCTGCTGGTCAGTGGGAGGAAAAAATGTCCCAACATCAGCAAAGCATTAAAGATGCAAAGCCATTGTCAGTGAAAGGAACACTTGCCCATGGTCAGTGGGTGTAAGGATTCACCATCAGTAATTGCAGTGGGAAAAGGATTTCCATCAGCATCAGTGGAGGAAGAATCTACCCTTCCAACATCAATATCAGCAGGAGGAAGAGTCCCCCCACCCAGCATCCACAGAAGGAAGAGTCCCCCCCACCCAGCATCCACAGGAGGAAGAGTACCCCCACCCAGCATCCACAGGAGGAAGAGTTCCACCAGCACTAGCATCAGTGGAAGAAAGAATCCCTCCTCCAAACGCATTGTTTGTCAGTGGGAGAAACAAGCTCCCAGCCAACTTTCTAGGCATTGCTGGTCATTGAATCAATCCCAGTCCCTCCCTTCCTAGGCATTGGTGGTCAGTAAACCCCCCCATTCCCAGGCATTAATGCCAGAGGTGTATTTAGGTTTTGTGCTGCCCTAGGCCTTGACTAAACTCGTGCACCCCCTAATTTAAATATGACCCACCCCTTCCTGTTACGGCCACACCATGTGTTGTTTAAAACCCGCCCTGAAATTTTCGAGTAAGGACACTAGTTCTGAGGGCCTGGGGGGGGGGGCAATGGATTCCCCTAATTTACTTAGATTTCCTCTTACTTCCTGGTTGTCCATAGAGCAGGAAGTGAAGGGAAATCTTCGCAATGGGACAGTGATGGTAAAAAATAAACTGACAGGGACTATAACCCTCCCTTACTCTACCCAAAATGAAAAAAAAGTGTTGCCTACAGTTCTACTTTAAGTAGATGGTGCAGCAGAAACATATAGCACAGTGAGGAAGGTTTGTGGTCCAGGATGATAAAACAGTCAAAATTGGAAGCCCCCCCCCCCGCCCAGAGTTGCGGAATGCCGTCCGCCCGAATACCAGAAGCAGCGCGGCTGCTTTTTGGGGGTGCTAGACTAATTTTCCTAACAGTGTAGCTCAAGCCGACAGGGACTCTTTTCGTGCTGCCCCCTGCAAAGTGCTGCCCTAGGCCTGGGCCTTGTTGGCCTAGGCCAGGATACAGCTCTGATTAATGCATATGGGGTTTTCCCTTCTCCACAGCAATAGTAATCAGCAAGAGGTAGAGCAGTAGATCGCCTACTAACCTGAATGCTGCTTTTTGTCGCATGCCACTGCCTTTGCTATGATCACACAACCAGAACTATGTGCATAGGTTTGGAGTTGAGTGCTGGAATGACAGTCATGGCTCAGATCTGTAGGATGCCAGAATTAGGTTAAACTTACAGGACAGTGTTATGGAATCCAGGACAGTTGTGGGGTATATATTTTACCCTATTCTTACATTTGTAGCAGAGCCACATTTTGCAGTACTGTTTTTTCTACTTGGTAGATTTCTTCTTCAGCACCAAAGATCTAAACACACAAACAGGCCATGCACAAGAATCAAGACTTACCCAGGGACACTCATCATCACGTGACTGCTTTGGGTCTGGTGATTTGCCCTTTAGGTGCCCTTTAGGTGCTGCTTGGTGAGGAGACAAAGGGAATATAACATGGTCCTCTATACTTGCAAATACAACCTATTTCTTAGGCAGACCACAGGATAACAAGTGGATAGTAAACACATGATGCTTCTGCTTAGCATTGGAAAGTTCTGGTTCATGTAAATTAATTCATGTAAACCTGTCAAGATAGAGACATATACTAATGCCCCGTACACACGAATGGGTTTTCCAACGGGAAAACTGCGAGTAGAGCTTTTGGCCGGCAATCCCGGCCGTGTGTATGCTCCCTTGCTGTTTTTCCAAAGGGCAAAATGCCAAATCAGCCGGACAAAAAAAAAAGAGAACCAGCTCTCAGAAAACCCGGCCGTGTGTAGCAGAAACCCTGTGGAGAAAAACTCAGATGGAGCATAAACATGGTCGGGATTCCAGAGAAAAAGCTGTCATTGGAGTTTTCCCGACGGGAAAACCGATCGTCTGTACGGGGGGAAAAGTAGAGAGCAAGTTCTCATTTTTCCCCTCTGGCTTTCTGACGGCCCTTTTCCCATCGGGAATCCAGGTCTAGTGTACTAGGCATGGCAGTACTGACCTCCTTCTGAAAATGGTAAGTTGCTAAGCTGATTAAATAATTAATGCTCTAAGTCACCAACCTGGAAATACTACATAGATCAGGAAAGGCGGCAAAAAGTCCTTATCTGCATACTTATTCTGCATCACTAACTAGAATTTTCCAGAAGAAGGCCACTCTCCATGTTTCCCTTCCTCAGTAAAACACTAAATGGGCATAGTGCCTTCTTTACTTGATCTAATGCAAGCTGTCAGCTGCTCCACTGTCAGAAGCCCGATTTGTGGGTGTTTCTATCGTTGAGTGTTGACGCCCTATGCATATATGAGTGTTAATGGAGAAAGGGAGGAGAGAACTGATGCCTCTTTCCATGTAAACCTTTACTGAGCATGCCTCTGTGGGGCTCCATTGATTCCCACCCCAGTCTGCTGTCAGAGTTCCTGTAAATGTTTAACAGGCAGTTGCTTTTACACAACCCCTCTAGCTGTGAGATCCACTATTGTTGTCATTATTCACTGCAAATGCCCCCGATAGGATTATTAGTGTATTAGATAAGACTACTTTAATGAAGAAGAGCTCACCATCTATCCATAACAGTGAAGCCTTGAATACAAAAGGGAGTAGAACAGTGGTCTCCAAACTGCGGCCTTGAGGCCGGATGTGACCCTTTGCTTGCCTTTATCTGGCCCTTAAGGCATTGTTCCTACCACTGACACCAACAATGGGGCACTATTGCTACCACTGACACCAATGATGGGGCATAATTCCTTCCACTGACAAGAAAAATGGGGCATTATTCCTTCCACTAACACCAACTATTTCTCCCCTAAAGCGAAGGTCCAGCGAAAAAAATATATTAAAAGCCAGCAGCTACAAATACTGCAGCTGCTGATTTTTAATAAATGGACACTTATCTGTCCAGCGCGCCCGCGATGTCAGCAGCAGAAGGCGAGCAATCACTTGTCTCTCTGCTGCCCCCTCCATCCTTGGTGAGGGAACCTGGAAGTGAAGCTTTGCGGTTTCACTGCCTGGTTGGTTCCCTACTGCGCATGTGCGAGTAGCGCAGCACTTTCCCAGTGATTCCCGCTGTCTCCTGGGACCAGTGTGTTTCCCCGAAGGCAGCGGGGTGGGGGGGGGCATAGGATGGAAAGTGGAGTGACTGCCATGGGCGTCTCTCCCTGAAAGTGGGTGCAAAACGGGGGGGGGGGGGGGGCATTCCAAAAAGCGTAGTTCCAGTTAATACCAAAGATTGGGCATGGTTTACTCCCACTGGGCACATTTTGGCCACCCTAAAGTCTGAAGGACAGTAAACTCACCCTTTGTTTAGTTTGGAGACCCCAGGAATAGAACAAAGAAACCTTTGTTTGGAGAAGGAGTAAAGTCTTCTCTTTTTTATCAAAAACATTTCTTCCATGAGGAAATTCAGACTTTTGCTATAGATGACACCCTTTAAGGTCAGTACTGTTTCTTGGCTCCAAGCCCTTGTGGATACAAAAAATAAATAAAAAAATCCGGCCAGGCTTTGGATAATCTCACCATTTTCGGGGTTTGTGAACAGCCTTATTTTTTTATGTTATCTTATAGATAAAATATTCTTTTGTTGCCCTTTCAGTGTAGGTTTAAATTAGATTTGTGCAACAGTAGATTAAAGATATATACCCTTTCTAAGATCTACTGACAAATAAGGGTCAACGTAAGGTATGGCAGCTATGGAAAAGGGTGTTGGCTCCACACATGGGCTGGGCAACATATGGGGAAATTTAAAACAAACCTTAACAATGTAAACTGTTCTAAGCTAACACAAGCATGACAAAGTTGACAAACATGACTTGTTGGGACGTACCTTTACTTGCAGGCCTCCAACATTGTCTTTGCAGAATATAATCCCCGTCTACATTCCTTTGTGCTAATCCTTGTGCCGCAACAACCATTCATCAATTATGGCATTGGCCACAAATATGTTAGCTGAGAACATCGTTCATTGATTTACTTTGTGAAAATTGGGGATTTTACATGTTATACATGCAAATGATTAAATGTATTAAAGTGATTGTAAAGGCTTGTTTTTTTTTTTTTTTTTTTTTAAATAACAAACATGTTATACTTAACTTCCTCTGTGCAGTTGGTTTTGCACAGAGCAGCCCAGACCCTCCTCTTCTTGGGTCCCTCTTTGCTGTTCCTGGCTCCTCCTCCTATAAAGTGACCCTCAGCCAGCAGCCTGCTACAGGGGACACCCGACGGAGCCCTGACCTGGCCCCACCCCCTCTCACCTCTGATTGGCTGAGTGATTTTTATTGACAGCCATGTGAGTCAATGGTACCACTGTTGTGTCTCAGCCAATCAGGAGGAGTCTCTGGGACAGCTAATAAACTTGTGGACATCGCTGGAGAGAAGGGGCTCAGGTAAGTATTAGGGGGTGCTGGGGACACTGCTACACACAGAAGGTGTTTATCTTAATTCAGAGAATGCTTTCACCACTTAAGGACCCCTTTACGGCGATATGGAATGACGCCAAACTTCGGTACTTAAAAATCTCCATAGGCAACGCTTAATTTTTTTTTACTGGTTACATGTTTTGAGTTACAGAGGAGGTCTAGGGCTAGAATTATTGCTCTCGCTCTAACATTTGCGGTGATATGTGTGGTTTGAACACCATTTTCATATTATTTTGTTCATTTTACTTTTTTTTTAACATTTTGACACTTTAAAAAAATATATATATATTTTTTTTATCACTTTTTTTTTCCTATTAAAAGGAATGAAAACATCCCTTGTAATAGGAATATGCATCACAAGACCTCTTTACAGTGAGATATGGGGTCAATAAGACCCCACATCTCACCTCTAGGCTGGGAAAGCTAAAAAAAAAAAAAAAGCCGAAGCGGCGCCGTTTTTTTGAATGCAGAGACCGGGCGTGAAGTCATAACATCGCACCCGGTCTCCGATGATCAGAGAGACTTTGGCGACCCTCTGGTACACCGGAAATCTCTGTGATCTGCATCCGGGGGCCGGCGGATCCTGTCACCGACTCACTGATCGCACATGTGAGTCAGTAGAAGCACCGGAGGGCGGCAGGAGGGGGGGGACATCCCCTTTCGCTGCCCATAGGAACGATCAAGCGGCGGTAGGGAATCGCCGACTGAAAATGCCGATATCTAAATGATGCCTGTAGCTTCTGGGATCATTCAGATATAGCCCCACAAAGTACCACAAAGCCCAGGACGTCATATTACATCTTCTGGGCGCCAAGTGGTTAAAGGTTTATTTTTATTTTTTTATTTTTTTAATAGCAAACATACCATACTTACCTCCACTTGCAGTTTGTTTTGCAGAGTAGCCCTGATCCTCATCTTCTGGGGTCCCTCGGCAGCTGTCTCGGCTCCTCCCTGCAGTAGCTAACCCCCCTCTGGGAAGCGCTCTCCCAAGGGGGTTAGCCGCCAAATGTATCACTTGACCCCGCTCCCGGCATGCCGTGTAATTGATTTGATTTCTAAAGGAGCTTAATGTCGTGACTGGCGGCTCCCGCGTGCATGTGACGTCATCGTGACTCTGGCCAATTACAACGCTCGAGCCGCAATACCCAGAAGGAAGAGGGTGAAAGATGGACGCTTCATGAAAGCGAGGAAATCAGGGACGTCGCAGGCTTCATTTTCAGGTAAGTGACACATAATGGGCAAAGTAGCCCATTATTCTTTACCTTTGCAGGGAAACAAAGAGGAAGTAAAACCCATCAGCACCTCTTTAAGCACTTCACACTAGAAAAGCAATGCTTTCATGGTCATATATCAAGCATTCTTGAAGGTTTATTAATGCTTCATAAACACAATGGAAACACATCATACACACATCATAAATGCTATAGGTGTGTTAATGAGGTGCGTTAATAAGCACTGCTCATTTCTTCATAACCAACACACGTATGAATGACCCTTACTTGCTCTTGAGATGGACCAAGGACTATGGGATTTGTAGTGAGCAGAGAGCAGTACACATGATGAGCACAACTAACACGCCCTGCTCATTCCAAACAAACAGAAGTGCGAGAGAAAATCAGAGGTTCTAATCTCTCCACCCATAACTAAAAAAATGACTTTTAGTTATACATTAAACAGGTGGGATCGGTCATGAAATGGGAAAACACTTGTGCAAAAATTAGCAGCCAATCAGGTTTCTTCTTTCATTCTCTGGGTGCATGAAAGAGATTTATGTGAGCACTAGTTCCATGTCATGTTATCGGTGGAGCGTACATGCATTCATTGGGACCAGCAGGAAAAGTGCAAGTCATGCTGCCTTGCAGTGTGTGGGAGTGTGAGTAGGAGGTGGAATACAGTGAATGACAATGTTTTCTGCAACTCTTGTAAAGATAGGAAAACCCATAATTATATATCCTCACCTGAAATAACCCGATCGCTGTAAACATTGTAACACTGTGATCATGATATACAACCTGACAATCTTACATCTTGAATAAGGACCACACTGTTATTAGAATAATTTATAACCAATTAATATTGAACTTAAAGGGGAGCTCCCCCCCAAAAGGGGAAGCTCTGCTTGTCTGCCTCGTCCATTTGGCACTTTTTTGGAAGGGCAAGAAGGGACCTGGTTTTGACAGGTACCTACTCACACTTCCAGCTCAGTTTTCCATGGCAAACTGAGCCAAACATTCATCCCACCTCTTTCCCTCGCAACCTTCTGAGACACTTCACAGGTTCCAGAACACTACCGGCCATTCGCAAAGCGCAGCACACTTTGCAAATGCGCAGTAAGGAATCAGCTGCAAAGCCACAGGGTTTCACTTCCGGTTTCCCTTAGTCAAGATAGCGACACCGGGACCTGATAGCCGATGGAAGATTTGGCTCTGGTGAAGACACCGCTGGATGCCTGGACAGGGAAGTACCTTAATATTCAAAGTCAGCAGCTACAGTATTTGTACTTTTTTGGGAGTTTGGATTTCCTCTTTAAAGTCCCCTTAATCTAGGGTGACCAGACATCCCCAGTTTCAGGGGACAGTCCCCTGATTGAGGGCACTGTCCCCGGACCAAGTCTGTCCCTGGTTTTGTCCCCAGATTGGATTTAATAGGGGGCAGGGGCAATTTCAAAGACAGTCAGTGCAGAATTAAAATTAAAAAAAATTAGAATTACACACCCCCACACTCCGCCGTGCCTACTAGCATAGGGGGGTTGTATTTTTCCCATCATCTGTGCCCCTTTCTGATGATCATGTGATCATGTGCTGGTCAGAGCGGAGGGAATATTTCTTCAGCTTTGCTCGCATGTAGTTCTGCTTTGGCTCAAATCCTTGCCAGCCACCTGCCTATCTCTTTGCCTTCCCTGGTGGAGTGATCTTCCTCCGCTCCCCATCCAGTAGTATGCCGCGTACACACGATCATTTTTCAGCATAAAAAAAACGTTTTCGAAAAACGTCATTTAAAATGATCGTGTGTGGGCTACACATTTTTCAGGTTCTGAAAAACAGATGTTTTAAACCCGCGCATTGCTCAGAAGTTATGAGACAGGAGCGCTCGTTCTGGTAAAACTACCCTTCATAATGGAGTAAAACGCTGTAACAGACAGAAAAGCGCAAATCGTCTTTTACTAACAAGGAATAAGCTAAGAGCAGCCCAAAGGCGAATAGAACTTCCCCTTTAGAGTGCCGTCGTACGTGTTGTACGTCACCGCGCTTTGATAGAGCATTTTTTTTAAACGATGGTGTGTGGGCAACGTCGTTTTTAATAATGAAGTTGGAAAAACTTTGTTTTTTGGACATGCTGAAAAACAACATTTTTTTCATTTTTTTTCATGATGAAAAATGATCGTTTGTACGCGGAATAAGACTTGAGAGGCCGTGAGGTGGGTGGCGACGGCCAGAGAGTTGCTGATTGTTGCCATTAACAGTAAAGAAAAAATATGTCCCCGGATTTCATTTTAAAAATCTGGTCACCTTACCTTAATCCTGCCCCCACCACCCCTTACCAGCGCCGCCATCTCTGAGGGTCTGGGACATGTGGAGATATGCCAAAGGGACCTCTTTAACTGTGACATCCTCACACATGTGCCACAAAACCTACATGTATGCAGGAGTGCCGAAGGTCTCTGTTGGGTCCTGAAGCCCTTCAACACATCACTCTGTGTACACATGGAATGAAGTGCAACATCGTTCCCACCTGGGTGAGAAAGGAGAAAGTGCTGCCGTGCAGCACAAAAAAAGTAAAAGAGCACTTACATTTTTTTTATTTAACTGTGTGAGAAGGAGGGGGCTGGTGCTAGGCCCAAACTATTTATTTTTGGGGTGAAAGTCTGCTTCAAAGGATAAGTTCACCTTTGGTAACATTTTACATGTTCCATCCGATTGTAGGGTGGAACAAATTTCATGTTCCCAGTGCTGCAGTTGCTGTCCACTGACCCATTGATATTAGTGCATGATTTTACCTAATATTAGTGGTCAGTGGGAAAAGATATCCCCTTCTATATTGTCAGTCAGTGGGACAAAAGGTGCCCTCCTTACATTGGCGGACAGTAGGAGAAGTATCCCTTTATATTGGTGGTCAGAGGAAGGAGTGCCCACTTAAACGGTTCAGACAAAATGGGCCAGATTCAGGTAGAGTTATCTGTTTTCTGTATTATTTACATAAATAGAAAAAGTTACGCCGCCGTAAAGAACCACTCGCAATCCTGAATCTGGCCCAATTAGTTTATTTTCATTCAGCCTGCCATGGTATTCTAACAGTGTCACAGCTGATTGGATGCAGCCGCTGATCAAGGAACATTTTCCAAAATGTCCCTTGACAGAAGTCGATCAAACTGTCAACTTCTGTTCAGCGGGAACAGACACACACTGATTAATTTTTTATATGTCTATGGCTAGCTTAAAATTGATGGTCAGTGGGATAGGAAATATTGCTTACATTGGTGGTCAGTGGGATAGGAAATATTACTTATATTGGTGGTCAGTGGGATAGGAAATATTGCTTACATTGGTGGTCAGTGGGGTAGGAAATATTGCTTACATTGGTGGTCAGTGGGCTAGGAAATATTGCTTACATTGGTGGTCAGTGGGATAGGAAATATTACTTGCATTGGTGGTCAGTGGGATAGGAAATATTGCTTATATTGGTGGTCAGTGGGGTAGGAAATATTGCTTGCATTGGTGGTCTGTGGGATAGAAAATATTGCTTACATTGGTGGTCAGTGGGGTAGGAAGTATTGCTTATATTGGTGGTCAGTGGGATAGGAAATATTGCTTATATTAGTGGTCAGTGGGATAGGAAATATTGCTTATATTGGTGGTCAGTGGGATAGGAAATATTGCTTATATTGGTGGTCAGTGGGATAGGAAATATTGCTTACATTGGTGGTCAGTGGAATAGGAAATATTGCTTATATTGGTGGTCAGTGGGATAGGAAATATTGCTTATATTGGTGGTCAGTGGGATAGGAAATATTGCTTATATTGGTGGTCAGTGGGATAGGAAATATTGCTTATATTGGTGGTCAGTGGGATAGGAAATACTGCTTACATTGGTGGTCAGTGGGATAGGAAATATTGCTTATATTGGTGGTCAGTGGGATAGGAAATACTGCTTATATTGGTGGTCAGTAGGATAGGAAATATTGCTTATATTGGTGGTCAGTGGGATAGGAAATATTGCTTACATTGGTGGTCAGTGGGATAGGAAATATTGCTTATATTGGTGGTCAGTGGGATAGGAAATATTGCTTATATTGGTGGTCAGTGGGATAGGAAATATTACTTATATTGGTGGTCAGTGGGATAGGAAATATTGCTTACATTGGTGGTCAGTGGGATAGGAAATATTGCTTGCATTGGTGGTCTGTGGGATAGGAAATATTGCTTACATTGCTGGTCAGTGGGGTAGGAAGTATTGCTTACATTGGTGGTCAGTGTGATAGGAAATACTGCTTATATTGGTGGTCAGTGGGATAGGAAATATTGCTTACATTGGTGGTCAGTGGGATAGGAAATACTGCTTATATTGGTGGTCAGTGGGATAGGAAATATTGCTTATATTGGTGGTCAGTGGGATAGGAAATATTGCTTATATTGGTGGTCAGTGGGATAGGAAATATTGCTTACATTGGTGGTCAGTGGGATAGGAAATATTGCTTATATTGGTGGTCAGTGGGATAGGAAATATTGCTTATATTGGTGGTCAGTGGGATAGGAAATATTGCTTATATTGGTGGTCAGTGGGATAGGAAATATTGCTTACATTGGTGGTCAGTGGGATAGGAAATATTGCTTATATTGGTGGTCGGTGGGATAGGAAATATTGCTTATATTGGTGGTCAGTGGGATAGAAAATATTGCTTTTATTGGTGGTCAGTGGGATAGGAAATATTGCTTTTATTGGTGGTCAGTGGGATAGGAAATATTGCTTTTATTGGTGGTCAGCAGAGAAGGTTCCTACTTACATTGACCAGTGAGAGAAGTGTACACTAACATCGGTGGTCAATTCAAGAAAGTTTATAGGTTCCAATGCTTGAAACCCAGAAGAGAAAAAAGCAGAGTCCGCATTCCCACTGGGCTTGGGGGGGGGGGGGGGGGGGACTATGATGTTTACATGATGCCCTGAACAAATTTTGTTGATTTATTTCCTATTGTTTTACAGCAAGCTTAAATTGCTTTAGGAAGACAGAAGTGCAAAAGGAGGCTTTGTAGACCATCCAAAAACACACATTTGGAGACATTTAATACCGCTGTGGCCCAAGCTCCCATATAACCTAGAGCAGACAACGCTTTATATTGTACAATGGTGAGCATTTTACAAAGACTAACCTAAAACCTGACTGGTTATTTCTTCAGATTCTTGTAACTCCTGCCCGTGAAATAACACACAAAGGTGAATGAGCCAATACCAGGCAAAAGCTGTTATATTGTAGTTATAAAAGGAAGATAATTTTCCCATTGCCCGCCCTTGATAAGGTGATATATGTCAGGGTTTGGCTGTCGATTTATTCCGAGGTGTAAAATCAACCTTTGTTCCTGCTAATGGAGCTTTGTTGGCACAGGTAGAATCTACCGGGCATTTGTCAAACTGTAAAGTCTGGTTGCTGTTCTTCAAATCATTTCTTATTATGGGGGTGTAGGAAAGATTAACTTTGCTTGCCTCTGAAGAGCATTTTATTCATGTCTTTATGTTCAAATCAATTTTTTTTTAAACAACAATTTTTTTTAAAAACTCTCCAGATTTCAAAATAGAATAGCTGTCTGTGTAGTGTCATAATAACCACTTAAGCCACAGACCGTTTTGCTGGCCAAAGACCAGGCCATTTTTTGGGATTTGGCACTGCGTTGCTTTAACTGACAATTGCGCGGTCATGCGACGTGGCTCCCAAACAAAATTGACGTCCTTTTTCCCCACAAATAGAGCTTTTTTTGGTGGTATTTGATCACCTCTGTGGATTTAATTTTTTGCGCTATAAACAAAAATAGAGCCACAATTTTGAAAAAAAAAGCAACATTTTTAACTTTTTGCTATAATAAATATCCCCCCAAAAAAACATTTTTTATCCTCAGTTTAGGCCGATATGTATTCTTCTACATATTTTTGGTAAAAAAAAATCACAATAAGCGTACATATTGATTGGTTTGCGCAAAAGTTATAGCATCTACAAAATAGGGGATAGAATTGTGGCATTTTTATTATTATTATTTTTTTTTACTAGTAATGGCGGCGATCTGCGTTTTTTATCGTGACTGCGATTTTATGGCGGACACATTTTTGGGACCATTATCATTTTTACAGCGATCAGTGCTATAAAAATGCACTGATTACTGTGAAAATTACACTGGCAGTGAGGGGTTAAGTGTGCTTCCAACTGTAGGGGGATGGGCTGTGTGTGATACAACAGGAAGCTGTGTACAATGTCCTGTCACTAGGAAGACTGGGAAAATGCTTGTCTACATAAGCATTTCCCCCTTCTTCCTCATCGTAACACGATCGCGGGTATGCCACGGTCGGAATCACGGAGCTTGCGGCGGGTGTCCACAATGCCGCTTCTTAAAGGGGACGTATATATATGTCCCTTTGCCTGAACGTGCCATGTTTATCTGCGTGAGGCAGGTGGCAAGTGGTTAAATAATGTAACATGTCTCTGTCATAAAAAAAGTATAGGGGCTGTCATGGACAACCTCTCTTTTTGAGATTATTGGTTACCTGGCTGCCATGCTAATGCTTTGGCTTTAAAGGGTTACTAAACCCTTGTTTTTTTTTTTAAAGCGGTTGTATACCTGCATTTTTTTTTTATAAAAGTATTGAGGCAATACACAGCCAGGCAACTAGAGTTTTCAAAGATTGCCGGTAATGGCAGCCCCCATTTTGCTGACAGATTCACTTTAAAGTGGACCTTGCTCTAGCTATCCCTCCAGCAAGACCCTTGTGATGATGAGCATCGAGCAATTCAAAAGTCAATAAAAAAAAATACAGCAAAGTATAGGAGAGTATTCTTGCAAGATTTAGGATCCTTAGCATTCCAGGATATCAATGGATCACAATATCTCCTTTGCTGGGAGAAAGCCAGAGTATTAGGTGAGTAATGTATATTTTCAATCTTTTCTCTGCTATTCATATGTGAAATGCAGAGAAATTTACATTTACTGATGGCATTTAAGTGCAAGGTCCACTTCATGCACTGCTATCAGTTTATGAATTTAAATATGTAAAAGCATCTCTCAAAGTAGGGGGGATTTTTTATTTTTTTTTTACTTCCAAAGGGAGGCAATTTTTGTTCCCCCTGATGTGGGTTTTCTAGAGTATGTCTGGATTTTTAGATTTTCATTATATATCCAAATGTAGGGATCTGCTGCCCTCTTCTGTTTGCTACCAATATCACAATGTTATGTATAATTATGTATTATTACTTCCTGTGTCTGGGAGGCTGGCTTTGACACCCCAGAAGGAGAAAGTGGAAGTGACAAATGGAAAGTCTCAGCCACATGTACTGTCCATGCTGCTTAACCACTTCTGACCAGCCCCACGTCCAAAGACGTCATTTTTTTGAAGATGGATATCTCGGTAACGGCAGCAGCTGCTGCCACAACCGAGATATCCATCTCTTCGTGGGGCGGTCCTGTTAACGATAACGGCGGTCATCGCGGCGGATTCGCTGCGAGATCGCCGTTACCGGCGGCGGGAGAGGGTGCCCCCCTCCTCCCGCCGCTCTCCCGCGCCCTCCGCCGCTTACCGTAGCCGTCGGTAGCGGCGGAGGCGATCGGGTCCTCTTGCTGGCTGTCCGGGGATGCGACTGAGGGAAAAAATGTCCCTCAGCCGTCCCCATACCTCTGCTGGGCGGAAGTGACGTCAAAACGTCATTTCCGCCCAGCGTCTTAAAGAGACATTTAATTTGTTTACATTTTGACTTTTTTTTTTTCTTTTTTTTTTTGCATTTAAGCCTGAATATGAGATCTGAGGTCTTTTTGACCCCAGATCTCATATATAAGAGGACCTGTCATGCTTTTTTCTATTACAAGGGATGTTTACATTCCTTGTAATAGGAATAAAAGTGATAATTTTTTTATTTTTTTTTCAGTGTTAAACATTATAAAATAAATAGAAATAAAAACGAAAACCAAAAAAATTTTTTTTTAAAGTGCCCCGTCCCGACGAGCTCGCGCGCAGAAGCAAACGCATACGCGAGTAGCGCCCGCATATGAAAACGGTGTTCAAACCACACAAGTGAGGTATCGCCGCGATCCTTAGAGCGAGAGCAATAATTCTAGCCCTAGACCTCCTCTGCATCTCAAAAAATGCAACCTGTAGAATTTTTTAAACGTCGCCTATCGAGATTTTTAAGGGTAAAAGTTTGACGCCATGCCACGAGCGGGCGCAATTTTTAAGCGTGACATGTTGGGTATCATTTTACTCGGCGTAACATTATCTTTCACAATATATAAAAAAATTGGGCCAAATTTATTGTTGTCTTATTTTTTAATTCAAGAAAGTGAATTTTTTCCAAAAAAAGTGCGCTTGTAAGACCGCTGCGCAAATACGGTGTGAGAAAAAGTATTGCAATGACCGCCATTTTATTCTCTAGGGTGTTAGAAAAAAAAATATATAATGTTTGGGGGTTTTAAATAATTTTCTAGCAAAAAAAACTGTTTTAGTCTCGTAAGCACCGAATCTGAAAAATAGGCTCGGGGCTGAAGTGGTTAAAGGGGTTGTAAAGGTTTTTTTTTTTCTAAATAGGTTACTTTAAGCTAGTGCATTGTTGGTTCACTTACCTTTTCCTTCCATTTCCCTTCTTTTTTTTCTTTGTCTGAATTTCTCACTTCCTGTTCCTCCTCAGTAAGGTGTTCAGTAAGCTGTTCTAAATGACTTTCCACTGCTCAGATGATGGTGGAAAGCTTACAGAGGAGAAACAGGAAGTGAGAAATTCAAACAAAGAAAAAAAAAACATTTAGAAGGGAAATGGAAGGAAAAGGTAAGTAAACCAACAATGCACTAGCTTAAAGGAACCTATTTAGAAAATAAAAGACAAACCTTTACAACCCCTTTAATCCAGGCCAGAAGTTATTACTAGACCCATGTTTTATAGTTTACTATTGATGCCCATTGCTTATAGGTGTACAGTATATACAGTATCTCAAAAAAGTAGGCACATTTTTAAAAATATTTTATTATATCTTTTCATGTGACAACACTGAAGAAATGACACTTTGCTACAATGTAAAGAAGTGAGTGTACAGATTGTACAGGCATACCCCAGTTTTAAGTACACAATGGAGTTTATTTACTAAAGCTGGAAAGCGCAAAATTAGACGCACTTCTGCATAGAAACCACTGAGCTTCTAACCCCAATTTGTTCAACTAAGCCTGGTAATATAACCTGGAAGCTCATTGGTTTCTGTGCAGAAGGGAGCCTGATTTTGCTCTTTACAGATTTAGTAAATAAACCCCATTGTGTACTTAAAGGGTTTGTAAAGGATTATTTTTTTATCTTAATAGCTTCCTTTAATTTAATGCAGTGCTGTTTTCATGTCCTCATTGTTCGTTTTTGCTCTCAAGTTGCTGTAATCCTTCTCTGATCTCCACACTTCCTGGTTGTCTGTTTCCTTATAACCACAGTACTGGGAGCTTTCTCTCTGTGGTCACTAATCAAGGAGGTGTGATTACTGTGTATCTAAAACCCCTTAGAACCAATAAGTTTTGTTTTACAAACCATCACTGCCCTGTATTGGCTCTGTGGCTCTGTATATCACAGAAGCAGGAAACAGCATGCAAAAACGAAACTAGAACCTACACTACATTATATGATTGATTTTTATCTATTTTTAATTGTTTTTAAAAGGAATCGGTTAACTATTATGTCTCTATACCCTCATTCAGCAAAACTTTCAAGTGCACTTGTAGTGCAAAGTGGATTTGCCTTTAGTATATAACCCCCACAGCCATTAATGTCTAAACCGCTGGCAACAAAAGTGAGTACACCCCGAAGTGCAAATGCACTGATACCTTAAACTGATACTTTCAGGCTCAGTTCTTTCAGCTGTCAGTGGACCTCTCCCCCTGACAGCTAAAAATGTAAAAAAAAAGTCTGGCAATTGAAACTGTCAAAAAAAAGCAGCTGGGCAATGTTTATCAACAACATTGCTCAGCTAAGATAAAAAGAAACATTGTTTCTTTTTGTGTCTTCCTGTTTATTCTATTACAGATCTAAGGAATGTACTTTATCTGCAGATGAAGTCAGTTTAAAGCAACCTGTCAAGTTAAAAAAAAATAAGTTTGTGTTTTTTATTAAATGTTTCTCTGTTTAACCCCTTTAAACCATTAATTTACTTAATTAACTCCTTTTTCTCCACCATTTAATTATGTTTTCTCCACTGATTTTTTTTGTTCTCTTCTATAAACTATTAATAATGAAAACTTTTGTTTGCTTTGTTCGGTAATATTTGCATATTGTATTGTATTGTATATTATGCAGAGGAAGTTTTGTTCTGGAAGACATAAAAACCACACTTGATCTGGATGACTGAGCAGTATTTCATCCCTGTGGGGATACAAGCATGTTCCTTGCAGAGGTCACAATATGATGGCGAGCAGGTTGGAGTGACACTAGTAATCGGGTTGCACTTCACAGTGTGTAATTTAAAGTATGCACATCTTGTGTATTTACCTGGATTGGGACTTTATTATTTTATTGTCCACTTATACAGTATTTGTGAAACGTTCACAAGATTTTGGTTATCTAATGCCGCGTACACACGGTCGTTTTTTGCGATGAAAAAAAACGTCGTTTTTTAAAACGTCATTTAAATTGATCGTGTGTGGGCAAAATGTCGTTTTTTGTCTTCAAAAAAACGACCAAAAAAAAATTCCAACATGCTTGAATTTTTTGTGTCGTTTTTCAAAACGTCGTTTTTTGTTTCACAAAAAGTCACCGCGTGTATCAAAAACGTCGTTTAAAACGACGTTATTCAACCCGCGCATGCCCAGAAGCTAGTTATGAAGCGAGCTTCAATGGAAAAGAGTGGTGAACGTAACCTTGCTTTTTGTGAAAAAAACGATGGTGTGTATGCAACATCGTCTTTGAAAGTGACGTTTCAAAAACGTCGTTTTTTACTTCACAGAAAACGTCGTTTTTTTTCATCACAAAAAATGATCGTGTGTACGCGGCATAACACTTTGGCCCAGATTCACATACATCGGCGCATATATAAATGCCGCCGTAGCGTATCTTCTTTACGCTACACCGGCGCAGCGCAGAGAGGGAAGCATGGAATTCACAAAGAAAATGCTCCCAACTCTGTGCCGGCGTATCGTATATTCGTCGGTGTAAGGCAGCGTAAGTGGAAGTGGGCGTGATACATGGTAATGAAGCGTGACCCCATGCAAATGATGTGCTGAGTGCTAGGCAAGTACTTAAAACGAACGGCGCATGCGCCGTCCCGTGGACGTATCCCAGTGCGCATGGTCACAATCACATCGAAACAACTGCCTAAGATACGTCGAATCACTGCCTACGTCGTGAACGTAACCTACGCCCAGCCCTATTCACGTACAATGTAAAATTTGATGGCATGCGTTCCCTGGTCCATACCTTTGCATGGGTTGCGCCTCCAATATGGGGAATAACTTTACGCCGGACGTACGCCTTACGCAAACCGCGTATTTATAATGCGCCAGGCGCAAGTATGTTCCTGAATCGGCGTATCTCCCTCATTTGCATATTTGCATCGAAAATCAATTGGAGCGACACATGCATCCAGCGTAAATATGCACCCACTATACGGCGGCGTAGGAAAGTTACGTCAGGCGGCTGAAGCCTATTTTTCGACGTATCTAGCTTTGTGGGTCGGTGCATAGATACGACAGCGTACATTTGTACTTACGTCGGCGTATCTGGAGATACGTTGGCGTAAGTGCTTTGTGAATCCGGGCCTTTATAAGTAAACTCTGAGATGTGGTCTACACAGTAGCACATTTGTTGGATTTATTATGATTTTTGCCGTAACCCACGTTGCCCTGGCACAACCCACCAAGGCCACCTTCAATATTCATTACAATTATTTGCAAAGCATTATTTTAACACTGTACTGCACAGGAGTATCCAGTAATTTATTGGACAGCATTGTCCAACACCTTATATTTTGCACAGGATCATTCAGCAATTTGTTGCACAGCACTAATTAGCACTATTGAATACGTTTGTTAATTATATGAGGAGCAGCGCCACACCTACACTTTCCTTTTCATCATTCACTTTGCACAACACAAATGCAGTAAAATAATTATAACAGCATATGTCCAAAGTCTGATGCATTATGCTGACGTGGTGTCAAATTGCATACTTATGACAGGCAACAAAACTGATGAAATAATATTGGTGTGCAAATCTTGCTGCTCTGCTGCCACCTGGTGGTTACTATGGAAAAAATTGATGGAAAATACTTAAAGGTTAAAGGGGAATTCCACCCACAATTTCACTTTTTAAATATAAATACCCCTGTAATACACAAGCTTAATGTATTCTAGTAAAGTTAGCCTGTAAACTAAGGTCAGTTTTGTTGTTTTGTTGTTACAGCATTCAGATAG
Organism: Rana kukunoris; assembly: GCA_029574335.1. Lineage (NCBI taxonomy): Eukaryota > Metazoa > Chordata > Amphibia > Anura > Ranidae > Rana > Rana kukunoris. Next base: position 627,295,616 of record CM056049.1, on the reverse strand, counting down.
TTTATAATCTAGAAATAGACCATGGCCATCTTAAGTGTGGGCATCATGAAGCCAGACTGTATGACTTCCTGGATTTCAGCTTTGCATATCTCGCACATGCTCATTGCTGCACAAGCAATGTAATAGGTTTCAGTCAGGTTTGCAAGGACTACTGGGAAACATGATGCCTATCCCAGAAACCCTTGCAAATAGCCTTGTGACTTAATAGCCTAGGCTAATAAGGAGGAGGAAGTAATGAAGGACTACAAAATAAAGGTATTTACAAGCAACACAATAAATAAAAATTGTCCATTCTGAACACTATGAGATTAGGACATGCAGCACAGACAAACATAAAAAAATGGGTGAAACTCCACTTTAACTTGTGTTAAGGGAGTCTACACTTCAGTTTTTAAAAGAAAAAAAGTAAAATAAATAAATGTATTTTCAATTTTGTATTAACTCTGTAAAGAACATTCTATTTCGCTTGGCCTCCTCCAAATCTGTAAATTCCATCTTTTGGCTGATGTTAAATAATTACCTTGTAGTCCCGCTGCCCCATTTCTTTACACCTGATCAGCATGTGCAGCAGGGTCCACAATTGTCATCTGCCCTCTGTCCTGCTTGCAGTGAGGTTTGAAGCACCTACTGCCAGAGGAAGGTTAGGTAGTCCAGTCAGCAGTATTCCAGCCTCCAACATCCAGCCGGACATCCAGCAGGACTCTGCACCCCCAGCGCCGACTCCTAAAATCTCATTTCCAGGGCCAGACAGGCAGGGGTCTCCTCAGCCAGGATCCAGGACAGCTACTCTTCCTCCACCTTTGGCCTCCCTCTTTCCTCCCTAACATCATCAAGGTAAGGCCTTTTTTCGTTCAGGCCTATCCACCTCCCCATTGGCTAATTCGCGGCCGTCCTTTTCAGGATAAGCCGCGCCTGTGGCCCAACAAAGAGGAGGACGGCAGATCTTTCATCCCCCACACTCCCAGCCGCGATCGGGGCATCCCCACTGCCTCCATCCTCAATCCCACCTCGCGGTGACCGCATTTAGGAAAGTCCGCGGCTTCAGCCGCGGCCTAGCGGTGTGCCGCTTTTGCTCCTCACAAACCCCCTCAAACTTCACTAAACCAACCCTGCCCCTGGAGGATCTCTACCATCGCCCCTTGGTGCCCCAGAGCCCCCTCCTCCCTACAACCGGGCCTCACCCAGCTGCACAGCCCCCGGCTTGGCCCTAGTCCCGGTCAGCGGCCATCTTGCTACACCCAGCAACTGTAGCCCCACTCCCCTTCCCCAGCCAAAAGCTGGGATTTGGCTCCCACCCCCACATCCTCAGGTCCAACAGTTCCAATTCCAGGGACCTCCGCCACTCAGTGCTTGATCCAGGGCTCCCCCGATCGCCCTTGTGAGATCAGGAAGGATTTTTTTTCCCCCCGGTCACGGCCAGGGTTTTTTTTACTTCCTCTGGATCAAACGGGGAGGACGATTTGCCGAGTGAGGAACTCACTTGAAAATCGCTCTTCCCATCATCATTGAATACCTTCCCGATCAATATCACTTGCCCCAGCGTTTTTCTGCGATTATGTCTAATCTGAGATACTCTGCAGAAATCATTTGGGGTCTAAAGCCATTCGCCTCAATATTACCAGCCATCACCAAAAAAGCTCTAAGGAATGAGCAACTGTTAAGAATCAATCGCCGATCGACAGTCAAAAATTACACGCATTTACCCCAACCTAAGCACATATCATGCGCTTTGATCAATACAAGATCGGCAGAAAAACACTGACAAGAAATCCATGATTTCATTCTACAAACTTTTTAGACTGCCTCTTTATCACAGAAAGCTGTCTCACAGCCGACTGTAACACCATTCTAGGAGAATTGGTGCCAGAGAATTATCGCATTCTAACAGAAAACAGAGTGGGGCAAAGAGGAGGAGGCCTGGCGGTGATCCACAAGACTCACCTCTCGATCACTAAACCAGGCCTTCAGTACTCACTTCCATTCATGGAAACCCTCACTCTGCAACTCCAAACAAATCCCCAGAACACTGTTCACAGACTCCTGTGCTATAGACCACCGGGTCCAAAAATGCACCTGCTCAGAGTTCATCTCCACCTATACCCTAAACACCAAACACCTCCTGCTGCTCGGGGATTTTAACCTCTGGGCCAACTCCTCACAGGACCCCGTCGCCGACGCCTGCATTGACCATTTCGAAGGATTAGGTCTGCAGCTACTAGTATGTGGGCCCACACATGCTTCAGGTCACATGCTCGATAACATTTTCAGACAAGATCTGGAAATCAATATTCTGGAAAATGAGCCGCAACCATGGACAGATCAATATGCCATTAAATTCATAATCAATATAAATGCCCCCTCAAAAAAAACGGTAAAACCGGTGAAAGAACACTGGACTAGATCTCAGAAGAAGCTCCATTCAGAACTCTTCAAAACTACATTAGGGAACAAAATAAAAACAATCCAACTACATCAAACAGGCACAGAAACTCTTGATGCTATAAACAAGGCTCTGCTACAGTCAGCGGATTTAGTAGCGCCAAAACGCACAACGTGCATCAGGGAAAACAACTCCAGCTGGTTTAACGACCAGCTCTCGTTGCTAAAGCAAGAGCACAGAAGAGCTGAAGCAGCCTGTAAAAGAAGCTCTTCAGAGGAAAACGTCTCTATTTATATATAAGACAATAACTAAAAAATACCATAAAGAAATCTTTATTGGCAAAAAAATAATTTTTCCAATATTATCACCAATGCTCCTGTGAACTCCGCGGTTTAGCCCCCGTGAACTCTTCAATCTAGTCACCAAGACCATGAACCCAGTCTGTGTAGAAGCCACTTATTCTGATTCACAAGAATTTTGCAACGAATTATCGGATTATTCCATCAACAAAATTGAAAGAATCCGTGAAAGTATTCAGCAAAATACAACCTTCATCTACCCCCCCATAAATCACAAAACTAATACCCACATAATTCCGCCGCAATCACCTAACTTCACTCTAAAACCCATTACCATCAATGCTACTAAAAATATCATTGGGACTCTGCGAAATAGCACAGTGCCCAATGATATCATTCCCACAAAACTGCTGAAAGAATGTGCCGATATTTTGGCACCAGCTATCATGCAGCTCATAAACCAGTCAATCATTCAAGGAGGGCTTGGTGCCACCCTTGCTGAAACAAGGTATAATCAAACCAATTCTAAAAAAACACCCTTGACCCCAAAGACCCTAACCACCATCATCCCATAACTTAATGTCTTTTCCAAGGTAATGGAGAAAGAAGTTGTACAACAGCTACAACATCATTTAGACACACATAAATTACTCCCGGTCACGGGACAGAAACAGCACTGCTCAAAATATTGGATGATGCTCTCGAGGCCGCAGACTAAGGAGAATCTTGTCTTCTGGTACTGTTGGACCTACAGTAAGTGCTGCTTTTGACACTGTAGACCACAAATTATTACTGACTCGGCTAACTGAAGTAGCCAGAGTCGCGGAAGGTGATTTATCTTGGTTCTCCTCCTTTCACAAATAGTGAAATTGGGGCCCTTTACTTCTGAAAAACTCACAGTGTCCCTCAGGGATCCCCTTTGTCACCTGTTCTCTTCAATATCTATCTCCGCCCTCTTTTTGAAATCATCAGTAACCAGAAGTTACTCTATCACTCTTATGCAGATGACACACAATTGTATTTTCGCATCTGTAATAAAAAGGATCATTATTTTGGACTAGAGCAGTGTTTTTCAACTCCAGTCCTCAAGGCACACCAACAGGTCATGTTTTCAGGCTTTCCATTATTTTGCACAGGTGATTTGATCAGTTTCACTGCTCTAGTAATCACCACAGCCATTTCTTTTGAGGGAAATCCTGAAAACTTGACCTGTTGGTGTGCCTTGAGGACTGGAGTTGAAAAACACTGGACTAGAGAAATGATGATAGAAAACTGGATGACAAAGAGTTATCTTAAACTCAACGGCTCAAAAACAGAACTTCTCCTGTTTCACGCCAACCGAAAAAATCATCACGCAACAACATGGATACCCTCGCCCATTCTGGGTAAAACCATCGCCCCTAGCACCAAAGTCAAAAGTCTCATGGTCATTTTCGACACCAACATGACAATGGATGCGCAAATAGGGTCAGTAGTCAGTGGATCGCACCATCTGCTGCGCTCATCTACGACGACTTACCCCCTTTATCTCAAAAGAAGACATAGCAGTCGGGGTGGGAACAATTATCAACTCCAGACTTGACTATGCATATGCCCTTTATCTCGGACTCCCTGAATACCAAATCACTCGTCTGCAAGTCGTTCAAAATATGGCCACTAGACTTGTGACTGAGAAAAAACCATGGGAATCAATCTCATCTTCTCTGAGATCCCTTGATTGGTTGCCAGTAAAAGACAGAATTACTTTCAAGGCACTCTGCCTAACGCATAGATGTATTCAAGGAAATGCCCCCCAATATCTATGTGAAAAACTAAAAGCTCACAACCCCAATTGCGTTCTGCGATCCACCAACCAGAATCTACTACAGATACCCAAAGCCAGATACAAATCCAAAGGAGAATGTAGATTTGCAGTCCAAGGACCTAGACTGTGGAACGCTCTACCAACCACCATCCAATTGGAGGTGAACCACTTGGCCTTCAGAAGAAAGATCAAGATCAAGATCTCTTCTAAGGTCAAAAAAAAGTTTCACTCAGGGAATGGATACTAAGCGCCCAAAGGCGATTCAGTTTGCATGTATTGCGCTATATAAGTTTTTCACTCACTCACCTATGGACAGTTTCAAGCCAATGATAGGTTTCTATGCCAAGCTCCCACCTAATCCACATACACAGATGTAAGTCTGAAGCCACACCGACTTGTCTTCCTGGTCACCTCTTTTGTTAACCTCACATTACCTGGAGCACCTCTAGGCATATGTTTTCCATGATCCAGGTTAGCTCTCTGGGAATACATCCAAACATCTGAGGCCCATGTCACCCAAGGTCATCTGGTGTTTGCTACATGAAGATGTTTTTTTCTCACTGCCAGTAGGGTGATTCCTGTCCCCCAATCACTACATGTTCTTAAAGCGGATTTTTTTTTATTAAAAGCCAGCAGCTACAAATACTGCAGCTGCTGACTTTTAATATTAGGAGACTTACCTGTCCTGGAGTCCAGCGCCGCCTGCAGCAGAGGATGGGCGATCGCTCGTCACTCTGCTGCCCCCCCCCCGCCATCCTCGGTGAGGGAACCAGGAAGTAAAGCACTCCGGCTTCACTGCCCGTTCCCTACGGCGCATACGCGAGTCGCGATACACAGCCTGCTGATTGGCTACCGCTGTGTACTGGGAGCCGAGTGTTCCCAGCCCACACTGGGGGGGACAGGAGGTGACATCATGATCGCATTCTGCCCGAGACTGTGTGGCCAGAAGTGGGTGCAAATGCCTGTCTTTAGACAGGTATCTGCACCCCCCTGAAAAGTGTCAAATGTGACACCGGAGGGGGGGGGGGGGGGGTTCCGAGCGTGTTTTCACCATTAGTTAAAGCGGTAGAAAAGTCCACTTTGCAATTTTTACCTACAGGTAAGCTTATAATAAAGTTTACCTGTAAGTAAAATTATTATTTTCTTAACGTACACCGTTTAGGAGATATTCTAGTGAGCAGCAGCTGGTGATGTCACTGGCGCGTGAGCTCTGAAGGAACAGCAGAATGTATACTCATGCCTTCCCTTCAGAGTGTGGGAGTGATGTCATGGTGGCTTGGCCATTCAAGCATCTGGAGGAAGTCCGAGTAAAGATGAAATGTCTGTCAGCAGTGACAGGGCGTCGCTGGAGGAATATGTTCTTTAGGCAATGTCTGGCATAATGTGCTAGTAGTATGTGGTGCCTTCTAGCACATTATGGCAGGGACCGACGGCTCTGAAATCGTAAGTAACAAAATCATTGTTGCTTCAGCCATTAACTTGTAACAACCACTTGCTGACATGATGTTTTTATAAGTGTAGCACTACCCCCGAAGGAGCTGCTGGTTTGTTTTGGGTGGCATTTCACCTCTATTTCCTTGCCGTTTAGGGTATCAGATGAGAATTGAGAAAAATGTCAATGTCCACACTTGCTGAACTTGGTAAAGGAATAAAATAAGTAGTTGAAGAGGTGGAAGAGTAACAGGTTCAGGTGCACCAAACAACAAAAAAAGCTTGGCGCCAGTACCAAAACATTTTTATTTTTAGAAAACACTAAAATTCAAATGAGTCAGTAGTAGGCTACAATTGATAGAAGATTCTGCCAAGCGATGGTGAGCAGCTGTATGGTTAAACGCATCAGGAGTGATGTGATACAAAAGGTGAGCAAAACGCAAAAATCCATACATAAAACGCTTAAACCAAGAAGCTGGTGTCCAAGCAATGAACAAAGAAATGTAGTTTTATTGCCGTGAAACACTTTAAAAGAAACCAACGATCTTCCGTAATAAAGATTATTCAGCTAGCCAGCAGAAGTCTGTGTGAGGATGGAATAAACACAGTCAATAAGCCATACGATGTAATACACAAGTAGACCACAAACGCAGCTCCTCTGGCAAGGGGAAAAGGGGGCCTATGAGGTCCAGAATAAAGCACAGTACTGTGCTGTATCTACCCTACCAGGACCAAGGCGAACGGATGGCCCGGCGGGAACAGTTGGACAATTGTACCGGAGCTTTTGAGGGCTCAGATGGTATAACAGATGTATCGCCTCTGCACGGTGTGGGTTCCACTGGTGTACGCTGTGGCTTCCTGGTCGTGACGTCACATCGAATCAGGACAGCGGAGCAAGAGCGAGGCTTGGAGACAGCGGTGGGAATAGGCTAGTGCTGACTGATGGAAATGCACTGCTCAGAGTCTATGCTAGCGAGTTTACAAACACGGCTGATACTCAGACTAGTTGGATAACTGAACGGAGAGTGGCTGGATCTGAGTCAATCAGGCTGCAGTCATGACGACGCGTGTCGGGTCAAGCCCTTCATCACCTGATGGGAAGCCGCAGCGTACACCAGTGGAACCCACACCGTGCAGAGGCGATACATCTGTTATACCATCTGAGCCCTCCAAAGCTCCGGTACAATTGTCCAACTGTTCCCTCCAGCCATCCGTTCGCCTTGGTCCTGGTAAGGTAGATACAGCACATTACTGTGCTTTATTCTGGGCCTCATATGCCCCCTTTTCCCTTTGCCAGAGGAGCTGCGTTTGTGGTCTACTTGTGTATTACATTGTATGGCTTATTGACTGTGTTTATTCCATCCTCACACAGACTTTTGCTGGCTAGCTGAATAATCTATATTACGGAAGATCGTTGGTTTCTTGTAAAGTGTTTCACGGCAATAAAACTACATTTCTTTTATCATTGCTTGGACACTAATGCTTCTTTAGCGCTTTATGTTAGGTTCAGGTGCACAACTTCTGTCCGGAAACACTCCTTCTTCCAGCAACACAGCTCTCTTCGCCACTCTAGCCAGGAAAGAAAGAGTTCACTACATAACAATACAGTTTCAAGCATACAAATAAATTACATTCATTCATCCTGCGGTATGATGCCCGATGTGTTGCGCAGAGTAATATAACCCTGAAACATCACATCATGCAAGACGCCGCATTACCCTGAAAGCAGTACTTCAAAAACGTGTCATAAAATTTCAAGTCATTATACTGTCAAAATAGCATTCAACTGGGCAGCGTGTGTGATGGGAGGAGGGTAGGAGGTGGGGTAGGGGAGGGAAGAAAGAGTTCACAGGCCCGAAGCTTTATTGAATTGCCAGTGGATACACACAGGTGGGAAGGGGGGGAGGGGAAATCTTCAGACATCTTCTTCCTCCTTAAAGTCCATGAAGGTATATTCCCTCAGCAGGCTGAAGATCTGCGACAGTCTTCGATGGACATCCTCTCCCGCTGGTGGATGAGACGCTTTCTGGCGCACCATAAAGTGTCCTTAACCACTTAAGACCCAGACCAAAATGCTGCTAAAGGACCTTGCCCCTTTTTGCGATTCGGCACTGCGTCGTTTTAACTGACAATTGCGCGGTCGTGCGACGTGGCTCCCAAACAAAATTGGCATCCTTTTTTCCCCACAAATAGAGCTTTCTTTTGGTGGTATTTGATCACCTCTGCGGTTTTTATTTTTTGCGCTATAAACAAAAATAGAGCCACAATTTTGAAAAAAATGCAATATTTTTTACCTTTTGCTACCTATTCTACCTATTTTGGTAAGCGTTTATCGGTTGGTTTTCGCAAAATGTATAGCGTTTACAAAATAAGGGATAGTTTTATTCCATTTTATCATTTTTTTTTTTTTTACTACAAATAGCGGCGATCAGCGATTTTTTTCATGACTGTGACATTATGACGGACACTTCGGACAATTCTGACACATTTTTGGGACAATTGTCATTTTCACAGCAAAAAATGCATTTAAATTGCATTGTTTACTGTGAAAATGACAGTTGCAGTTTGGGAGTTAACCACAAGGGGGCGCTGTAGGATTTGAGTGTTCCCTGTGTGTGTTTACAACTGTAGGGGGGTGTGGCTGTAGGTGTGACGTCATCGATCACGTCCCCCTATAACAGGGATGACGAGATCGATGCTGCGGCCACAGTGAAGCACGGGGAAGCCGTGTTTACACACGGCTCTCCCCGTTCTTCAGCTCCGGGGACCGATCGCCGCACTCCAGCGGCGATCGGGTTCGCGAGTCCCGTGGACCTTCGGCCCACGGCGCGCTCCCGTGACGCACGGGAGCACGGCTGGGTACGCACGGCACGGCTGGGTATGCACAGCTGGGTACTAGAAACCAACGTATATATACGTTGATGTGCCCAGCCGTGCCATTCTGCCGACGTAAATGTGCAGTAGGCGGTCCTTAAGTGGTTAAAGCAACACAGCACCCGCCAGGCACTGTCAATGTCCTCCTGTGAATGAGTTCCACAGAAGAGTCCATTTAACACACCAAAGTGTGTAATAGCAGTCTGGGGTACAAAGTCTTTAAGTTCAGGTTCCAAGGCCCCCAACAGGCCCTGTGCAAAGGGGCACTCCCAGAAAACATGAAAAGCAGTTTCCTTCTGAATGATGCAAAAGGGGCAGTGCCTGTATCTGCACAGGTTTCTGGCATGCATTAATGTCCTCAGCGGCAATCTCCCTTGGATTGCCATCCATGCCAGATCTTTGTGCCTGTTGGTGAGTCTCTTTGAAGAAACATTCCTCCAGACTACTTTGCAAGTGGCTGAATGGAGGCCTGAAATAGTCTCAAAGATGTCCGATGCTGTAATCAACTTGTGGATAGTTTTTGGCTTCCACAAGTCGGACTTAACTCCATGCAGCCCCAGGTCCTTGATGAACTTGAAAGTATCCAAGTAATACCATGGAGTGTCCCAATTTTAGGGGATGGAACTGTCCCATTTTTCCCATCCAAGAGACCTCCAAAGAGGCAGGAGGGAAAACGGGACATGGAGTTACCGCCAGAGTCCACAGTTCTGTCAACCAAAGTCCTGCGGATGCAGTTACAAGCAAAGAACACCCTCAGTAATGTGGCAATGTCGGGCACGCCCTTACTGCCATTGAGAGGTTCCTTGAAAATAACAGTCCGCTTTACTCTGTCCATTTTGGAGCTCCAGATGAAGTGAAACACCGCCCTGGTGATGGCCTTGCAGGTGTTGACCCGGGGGGGCCAAGCCTGGGCGAGGTACTGCCACACAGGGAGAATCTCGCTGCGGAGTACCAGTGTTTTTCCTTCGATGGTAAGTTCTCTGAGGCTCCAAAGTCCAAACTTCTGTCTCATCCTAGCCAGTCTTTCCTCCCAGGACTTCAGGGTTGCACCCTCCGCTCCAAACCTGACTCCAATAATTTTGATGAAGTCCCATAACGGTATGGGTGCAGAAGAACGCAGGAACCACTTTCCGAAGAGCATGACTTCCGACTTCCCGCAGTTGACCTTTGCCCCTGAAGCTTGGCCGAAGTCCTCGCACGTCTGGACGAGTGTGTCGATGGAGCGCCAGTCGGCACAGAACACAGTCACGTCATCCATGTAGAGCGAGCACTTGACCTCCCGTCTTTCTGGTCCTGGTGCAGTAATCCCTCTGATCTCTGGGTTCTGTCTGATGCTTCGGGCAAATAGCTCTATACAGCAAACAAAAAGCAGAGGTGAGAGAGGGCAGCCTTGTCTGACCCCGGAAGAAATTGAAAAGGGGTCAGTTTTCCAGCCATTTACTAACACCAAACTACAAATGTCCTTATACGTAACATTCACATGCGAACAAAACAGTTCCCCAACACCAAACCTGCACAGGGTTCTGCACATAAACTCATGGGAGACACAGTCAAAAGCTTTCTCCTGGTCAAGACTGACAAGGGCCGCGTGCACACAGCGGCCATGAATGTACTGGACCGTGTCCCGGACAAGAGCGAGGCTGTCCGCAATCCTGCGACCAGGAATGCCACAAGTTTGATCCGGGTGGATGATCTGTCCGATTACAGATTTAAGCAAAAACCATGGCGAGGATTTTGTAGTCCACGTTCAAAAGAAAGTTCGGACGCCAATTTTTCAGGTCTGATCTCTCCCCTTTGCGCTTATACAAAAATGTGATCATCCCCTCTCTCAGTGATGGAGGCATTCTACCCTCCACCACCATCTCCTCGTACAGCTCAAGCAGGTCCGGGCCCACGAGGTCCCACAGGGCAACATAGAGCTCAACTAGGAGACCATCGCAACCCGGGGTCCTGCCCTGCCTAAAGGATTTAGTGGCAGAGTGCAGCTCCTCTAACACCAGAGGGGCGTTGACGGCCGATGAACCTGCAGGATCAATTTTGTCAGTGATAACTGACAGGAACCTGTCGGCTGCCTCCGTGTCTGTTTCTTTCGGGGAGTAGAGGTTGGTGTAGTAGTCTTCAATTATTTGCATTACAGCCTTCTTCCCCTTCTGGAGCGTTCCGGTCTCGTCACGCAGCTCTGACAAGGGAGTGTGTCCCGAGTGGAGTTTCCTGAAAAAGAAAGCATTACACTTCTCACCTTTCTCAAGATTCTCCACCTTGGCACAGAAGACAATGTGCCTGGATTCTTCCTCGAAGTACCCTTTCAGGCTCTTCTTGGAGTCCTCCAGGTCCTGCCTAATGTCCCAGCCACAGTGGTGAAACAGAGGCAGAAAAATTGGGCCTTAGCCACTGGTGGTGGTGCCCAGAACCAAAAATGTTCTTACAAGCTATCAGCATGATCATTGAGGAGGAAGAGGATAGTCACTCAGCATAACAGGATAGTCACTCAGCATCAGCAAAGGCAGTCTTGAAGGGATCTGACATTTAAAAAAATACATTCGGTTACATCAGCATCAGGTGCTTGGTCGCTGGTGGTGATCCAAGACTGATTCATTTTTATGAAGGTCAGTCGATCGACCGAGTTGGTGGACAGGCGCACCCTCTGGTCGGTTTCAAAGCCTCCAGCAGCACTGAATGTGCATTCCGAAAGAACGCTTGTGGCATTCCTGGTCGCAGGATTGCGGACAGCCTCGCTCTTGTCCGGGACACGGTCCAGTACATTCATGGCCGCTGTGTGCACGCGGCCCTGGTCAGTCTTGACCAGGAGAAAGCTTTTGACTGTGTCTCCCATGAGTTTATGTGCAGAACCCTGTGCAGGTTTGGTGTTGGGGAACTGTTTTGTTCGCATGTGAATGTTACGTATAAGGACATTTGTAGTTTGGTGGACAGGCGCACCCTCTGGTCGGTTTCAAAGCCTCCAGCAGCACTGAATGTGCATTCCGAAAGAACGCTGGATGCAGGACAGGCCAGTAGCTCAATTGCATACTGTGCAAGCTCTGGCCAGTGATCCATCCTCAAGACCCAGTAAACCAGAGGATTTTTAGTGGGAAAGGTGTCCAAGTCTGATATTGCCCCTGGGTATTCCTGCACCATGTAAAAAAGACGCTGGTGATGGTTGCTGGAACCGATCATACTTTGGGGCTGCGGACTAAAAAATTGTCTGAACGCACCGCTCAAACGGCCACCTTCTCCCCCGCTCCTTCTTTGACTGACTGAAGCCTCAGCAACACATTGTCCAGGACCAGGATTTTGTAAGCTCCCAGTCTCTGGGAACGCATTGCACAGACCCCTCTGCAAGGCCTCCCGAAGATGTTTCATCCTCTGCTCCGGCAAGATAAGGTCCGCAACCTTACCCTTGTAACGTAGATCAAGGAGATTTGCCAGCCAGTAATGATCCCTCTCCTTAATACCACGAATACGAGGATCCTTCCACAGGCTTTGCAGGATCAGGGAGGCCATGCAGCGTAGGTTTGCTGAGGCATTCGGGCCGGAGTCCTCTGGGTCACTTAGGATGACATGATCCGCAGACACCTCCTCCCAGCCACCTACAAGTCCATGGGTTTCTTGGGACTGTAATTGATCCCTTGAAGACTGCTGATGCTGAGTGCTAGGCTCCACCTCCATGCTGACACAATCCTCTTTCTCGTACTCTTCCTGTGGGATAGGTGGCCAAGCAGAAACACTCTCTGGATAAAGAGGGCCTTGAGAGGTAAAGAAGTCCTCCTCTTCCTACCTCTGTTCTGCCTCAAGTGGCCTTTCCATTATTCCCTGCAGAGTGTGCTCCAACAGGTGGATAAGAGGGACAGTGTCATTGATGCACTGTCACTGCTCACCATCCTCGTGGCCTCCTCAAATGGTGATAGGACAGTGCATGCATCTCTGATCATGGCCCACTGGCGTAGGGGGAAAAACAAGCTCCCCTGACCCTGTCCTGGTACCATATTGGCACAGATACTCATTGATGGCCCTCTGCTGCGTGTGCATCTGCTGCAGCATGGCCACCGCAGGTTGTATTCCTTTTGGAGGTCAGCCAGCTGAGTACTGGCATTATATGACCGTCGGAAATGCACACAGAGTTTCCTGGCCTGCTTCAGGACATCCTGTAAGCCTGGGTACCTGCCCAAGAACCGCTGCACCACCAAGTTAAGGATGTGAGCTAAACAGGGCACATGGGTCAGTTGTCCCTGTCGGAGGGCGAAGAGGAGGTTGGTGCCATTGTCGCAAACCACAATTCCTGGACTAAGCTGGTGTGGCGTCAACCACCTCTGAGCCTGCCCCTGCAGAGCTGACAGAACCTCTCCCTCAGTGTGGCTCCTGTCCCCCAAGCACACCAGCTCAAGCACCGCATGGCATCTTTTTGTCTGCGTACCTGAGTAGCCCCTTGAACGCCTACGGAGCACTGCTGGTTCCAAGGACAAATCAGCACAGGAAGAGACCATAGAGGAAGAAAAAGAGGAGGGGGTGGAGGAGAGAGGTGTGTCACAATCACCAGTAGTAGCATTTTGGAGGCGTGGTGGCGGAACAATCTCCAACACTACTGTACCTTGTCCTGCATCCTTCCTAGCTGTCAGCAGAGTCACCCAATGTGCCATGAAAGATAGGCAACGTCTCTGTCCATGCCTGCTGGACCATGAGTCAGCGGTAATATGCACCTTACCGGTGACCGCCCTGTCCAGCGAAGCATAGACATTGCCTTCCACATGCCGGTAGAGAGCCGGAATTGCCTTCCGTGAGAAAAAGTGGCTTTTGGGAACCTGCCCCATGTGGTGCCCAAGCAGGTGATGTTTTAGCCACGCGAGATACGCTTGCGACATATTCTGCAAATAGCAGCGGTGTGATCTGATACACTCGTCTCCAAAAAGGCCCACACCAAAGAACTTTTGAAAGGCGGAGAGACAGCAGCACCCTGCACATGTGGAGCTCTGTGGTGTGATGCAGTCGGTGTGCTGCCCTTAAGCTGGCCCCTAGAGGGAATCCTGCCTCATTGGAGATGTGCCTCCTCCTCCTCTCTCCTATCAGGCACCCATGTGGAGTCAATGACCTTTATTATCCCCTCCCTCCTCATCACTGGAGCAAACCTGGCAGTATGCTGCAGCTGGGGGAACATGACTGCCAGATTGCTGTCCTTCTTGGACACCCCCTCTTTCTGGGCTAAAGTTACTGCCTTCCTCTAGCTGGGTACCATCATCGAAACCTTCAAAACGCTGCGCATCCTCCTGCAACATGTACCCAACACTGTGGTCAAACAGTTTGGGGGACTCCTTAGGAGGACATGGTGGTGCTAGGGAAGGAGTGACTGATGCCATTGAGCAGAGGGAAGAGGCTGCGTTGGCAGCTGCTTTGCCGGACAAAGTACCCTGAGCCTGGGTGTGAGAGGATGAGGTTGGCTTGGTCATCCACTCTACCAAGTCTTCGGCATGTTGCGGCTCAACGCGGCCTGCTGTCGAAAAAAAGGACAAGCGTGTCCCACGGCCACTTGTTGATGAGGATGCACCATTGCCTCTAGATGCAGAGCCTGCTTGCCCTCTTTTATCGGCTTGTGACTGTCTGCCTCTCCTGGTTGTCCTTCCAGCCATGCTAATGGCCTGCAGGGAGATGGAGCTGCACAAAGCTGGGATGTATATATTTATACTGATTATACTGCAGCTAGCTGAATTAACTGCCTGTCTGTAGTAATAATAATAAGAGTACACCAGCAATTGTCTTCAGTTATCTTTAGTTGCACACTATTTAGAGGACACAGTACACCAAGTGAAAATACTTGCAGATCCCTGCCTGTGGTATTAGTACAGCGCTGGGCAAACTATGGCCCGCGGGCCGTATACGGCCCGACGGACCTTTTAATCCGGCCCCTGGGCGGAGCGCTAGGTACAGCATTGTAGTGGAGAATGGCTGCTGGGCGAATTACATCGCGCAACGTCTCCTCCTGTGCAGTGAGTGGCTGGGCTGGTCAGCAGCTAGGGGCGGGGCTGTGGACAGAGTACGGCTTGAGTACGTGCAGACGCAGGCAGGGAGATGACGTCAACTCATTTCCGCGCGCCTGTGAGGAGCGATCCATGCGACGTGGAAGGGAGCAGTGACTGGCCCTCCTAGGTGCAGGAAAGAGAATTTTATAGTCGATCTCACTGCAGAGTCTGCGAGCTGTCATTTGCAGGTTAGTGAGCAACAAATCAGTTGTATTGATTGTTGTTTTTCTTTTCGTTCATGGTGATTGCAGGATATATTTGACTGTTAAGCAATGATCAGATGGATATACATTGTGGGATTTTTTTTAACTAGTTGAGGATACTGGGCAAATCACACATGTCCAAAACAATTTAATCAAAGTACACATGTTGTGTCTGCCCTGTCCTGCCCTGCTGCTTACACCTCCCACTCCTGGCAATTCTCCGCTCCTTAAAGCAGCGTTACGACAATTTTTTTTTAAAGTCAGCAGCTACAAATACTGCAGCTGCTGACTCTTAAAATATGGACACTTACCTGACTTAGGGCTCTTTCACACGGAAGGACCGTTCAGATCCGCCTGCCAGTTTTTTAGGCGGACCTGAACGGGCGCTCCATGCTCCTCTATGGTGACATGCCCACTAACATCCAACCGGCTCTGATCCCCCAAAGCGTGACGGAGGAAAAACCTACTTTTCCATCTGTCTGGCGGATCAGATCGGGTGAACACGGACATACAGTCCGTGTTCATCCGATCCCCCCATGGGGGAGAGCGAAGAAAAGACAGGGCGGTCCCTTCACAGTGTGCAGGGACCACCCTGCGGGGATCAATGGAGCGATCCCTGCTGAGCAAGCGGAGGTTCACGGGGCGGATCGTTACTGATCCGCCCCGTGTGAAAGGGGCCTAACCCTGTTATTTTCCTTTTTATGTTTCTTTTCTCAGTTTTGTCTTGAAAAGTAGGAAGATGTTCATTTGTATGATTAATGATTGCAAGCTTGCACATGGACTGCTCACAGACTGATGAATAACATCCATTATTCTATACTTCTATCTATTTTCTGTTTTCTGTGATGTCTGTCCCTTGTCATGCTTTGTGCCCATTGTATCTTTTTTTTTTTTTTTTTTTTTTAGTTTTTAATACTGTACTGTATTAAACACTGTACTTATACATACATTTTTTTATACTGTACCGCTGTACCCTATTGCTATGTGTATATATATAAAGTACAGTATTTAATACAGTACAGTATTAAAAAAAATATATATATATATATATATATATATATATATATATTATATATATATATATATATATAGCTATCTCTCTGTGTGTGTGTGTATATGTATATATATATATATATACATACACACAGTACAGTTTTTAATACAGTTATATATATATATATACTGTATATATATATACACACACACACACACAAATATATATATATATATATATATATTTTAAATACTGTACTTTATATATATATATATATATACAAAGCAATAGGGTACAGCGGTACAGTATAAAAAAATATGTATGTATAAGTACAGTGTTTAATACAGTACAGTATTAAAAACTAAAAAAGAGAAGATAAAATGGGCACAAAGCATGACAAGGGACAGACCCCACAGAAAAACAGAAAATAGATAGAATAATGAATGTTATTCATCAGTCTGTGAGCAGTCCAATCATTAATCATACAATGAACATCTTCCTACTTTTTTAAGACAAAACTGAGAAAAGAAACATAAAAAGGAAAATAACAGGGTTAGGCCCCTTTCACACGGGGCAGATCAGTAATGATCCGCCCCGTGAACCTCCGCTTGCTCAGCAGGGATCGCTCTTGGTCCGGCCCCCGGGTCCAATGTATGAACCCATTGCGGCCCCTGAGTCAAAAAGTTTGCCCACCCCTGTATTAGTATGAGTACACCAGCAATTGTATTCAGGTAGCTTTGTGTGCAAAGACACAGTACACTAACTGACGATACTTGCAGATCCCTTCCTGTAGTATTAGTATGATAACACCAGCAATTGTAGTCAGGTAGCTTTAGGTGCACACTGTGCAGAGGACACAGTACACCAAGTGAAAATACTTGCAGATCCCTGCCTGTGGTATTGTATGAGAACACCAGCAATTGTGTTCAGGTAAGCTTTAGGTGCACACTGTGCAAAGGACACTAAAACTGAATACTGGAGGTCCCTGCCTGTATTTGTACGAGAACACCAGCTATTGTATTCAGGTCAGCTTTAGGTGCACACTGTGCAAAGGACACTAAAACTGAATGCTGGAGGTCCCTGCCTGTATTTGTATGAGAACACCAGCAATTGTATTCAGGTAAGCTTTAGGTGCACACTGTGCAAAGGACACTAAAACAAAATACTGCAGGTCCCTGCCTGTATTTGTATGAGAACACCAGCCAATTACGGCTCTCTCTACAGACGGTGCTGTGATTGGCCAAGCATGCGGGTCATAGTGCATGCTTGGCCAATCATCAGCCAGCAATGCACTGCCGCAGTGAATTATGGGGCGTGACGCGCCATTTGAATTTGGCGCAAACGGCTCATAGCGTTCGCAATTCGACGAACGGTCGAAGATCCGATGTTCGAGGTGAACATGGGTTTGACTCGAACTAGAAGCTTATCCCTACTGCCTAATATATCCCACCCACTTTCAGATGTCATTGTAATACCATAATCACTGTGATTCACTTTTACCTGTCAGTGGTCATAATGTTATGGCTGATTGGTGTATATGTTCATTGCTATTTGAGAGACAAGACCAGTGAGCCTAGGTCCACACTAATGTGGTGCAGGGAATGCTGCGATCTGTGTGAGTTTCCCGCACTTCATTCCAATCACACTGCCTTTGTCAATACACTGAGGCCGCGTACATACGAGGAGACATGTCCGCTGAAACTGGATCCGCAGACCAGTTTCCGCGGACATGTCCGATCGTGTGTACGGCCTAGCGAACAGGTTTCCAGCGGACAAAAGTTTCTAAGCATGCTTAGAAACTTGTCCGCTGGAAAACTGTCCGTCGGACATGTCAGCTGGTTAGTACGCCTAACTAGCGGACCGGAATCCCCCGCATGTGTCGAATTGATTCGACGCATGCGTGGAAGCATTGAACTTCCTGGTTAGAGCACGTCGGTGACTTCTACGTCACCCGCGTTCTCTGTCCGCAGGTGAATTAAATTTTGCACTTTCTCGTTTTAGTACATGTCCAGCACGTCATTGGTTGCTAGGACTATGGCGGTCGCCGGTGTCCCAGCACCAATTACAGTTAGCCACACGTCATTGGTTGCTAGAACTCTGATAGCCGCCAGTGTCCCAGCAACCAATGTCACTTAGCCACACAACTTCATTGGCTGCTTGGACTTTGGTGGCTGCCAGTATCCCAGAAACCAATGACACTTAGCCAGACAACATCATTGGTTGCTAGGACTCTGGTTGCCGCCAGTGTCCCAGCAACCAATGTCACTTAGCCACACAACTTTATTGGTTGCTAGGACTTTAGTGGTCACCAGTGTCCTAGAAACCAATGACACTTAGCCACAGAACGTCATTGGTTGCTAGGACTCAGGTTACCGCTAGTGTCCCAGCACAGCCACACATCATTGGTTGCTAGGACTTTGGTGGTCGCCAGTGTCCGAGCAATCAATGACACTTAACCACACAACGTCATTGGTTGTAAGGACTCTGGTTGGCTTCTAGTGTCCCAGCACAGCCACATGTCATTGGTTGCTAGGACTTTGGTGGTCGCCAGTGTCCGAGCAACCAATGACACTTAGCCACACAACTTCATTGCTTGCTAAGACTCTGGTGGCCGCCAGTATCCCAGCAACCAATGAAGTTTAGCCGCATGACATCCTTGAGACCTTTGAACAACACAGCCTTTGCTACAACTTCATGTACAGGTTTCTGACACATATTTGAATTGGTTGGATTTACTGACATTTGTCTTATGGTGGGGTTTATGAATTCCAGAGAGTTTTCCTGAACAGGAGTTTCAGGATGGTGGTGCTGAAACAGAGCGATTCAAGGGGAACTTTGGCTTCCAGGAAGACAACTCTGGGCTCCACGAAGTTGTTTTTTTATTATCATTCAGGGACAATTATTGGACAGATGGAGTTTAGTTTTACCTCGGTATGGGGGAAGTTCTTCTAGATAATTATACATGTAGAACTACCCCTGGAGCTGCTGAGTATTTTTGGGTGGCACGTTACCTCCATGTTCTCGCTGTCCAGGGTGAAAGGAGAGTCCAAAGAATTTTAATGTCCACAAAATGCACTTCTTTTTCATGGATTTATTTGCAGAACTTTAGTAGAAAAAAAAAAAGGGGGTGGAAGGGTAGGTAGGTTCAGGTGTATAGTCACAAATAGGAAACACTCCTGCTTCCAGCAAACAGTTCTCGTTGCCACTCTAGCCAGAGTGGGTATTGCTCACCCGGATAGGTCCCTCTCACTGGCCTAGCAGCCGGGATGGCCCACGGAATAGAGTACAGTCTCTGCCACAGACCTTCCTTTATAAGGAGACACTTTTGTTCCAGAATCCCCTGACACAGGATTCAGCCCCCGGATTTCTCTAGCTTAACTCTGATAGAACTTTAGGCCCGACAGGCGACACCATCAATCCTCTCAGTGTACTGTGCATCCTTTGATGACGTTTCCAGGCCTTCTCCCAAGGTACCAGCCTCTTGCATTGCCCCCTCCAGGATAGGTCCTCCCCTGGCTTCCTTCATCAAGCGACCTCCTCCCGAAGGACGGACGGTACAGGATCACCTCTGCAAAAGCAAGCCCCAGTCTGACTACTGGGCCTACCAGGCAAAGCTGAGACCCCAGACCCAGAGTCAGGATTCAGGACACGCACCTCCGGTCAGGCGGGCCACAAGGCGCGAACAATCGACCCCCTTAAGTACCCCTCCCCAGCATGTACAGCTGGGCAACCACTCCCACTGATTCGCTGCCGAGGGGAACACCCAATGCACCCTGGCCTTGCTGCTGCCACCCTTGGCCTGGGGTGGTAATGACACCCTCAGGCGAACGATGATGGAACTCTCAGCACAGCCATGGCTGGAACAGAGGCTGAATTTGCCAATAATCATATCAGTCTGAGCCAAATATCAGCTCAGACCCCCCACTAAATTTACAGCAGCGCCTCTTCAACAGGAGCAGGAGCAGGCCACTACATACACAATTGGGCTGATTTACTAAAGGCAAATACTTTCCAGGAGCAGTTGTACTCTGCAAGGGCATTTGTTCCAGAGCTTAGTGAATAAGAGGGAGCTCTGCTGACTTCCATTATCCAATCACGTGCAAGCAAAAATGCATTTGTTTTCATTTCCATGCATGTGATTGGGTATTTTTTGCACAGTGAATAATCACCTAATTTATTAAGCCCTGGAGCAAATTCCCTTGCAGAGTGCAACTTCTCTGTGCACAGGCTATTTGTCTTTAGTAAACCCCCCCCCCCTTCTACTGGTAAGCCATCTCTCACACTCTCAGACACCCCTGACAAAAACAAGAGGGCGGGACTTCCATCCCCGCCCACTCACCCTACCGACCAATAACACAGCTTCCATAACAGCTGCTTATGTCACCTCAAGTTAGTCTAGGGACTTTTATGAGAGGAGCGTCCATCAATGGCCGATTTACCAATAGCTTCATCGATTCCTGACTACTTGTGGGCGGGCCGTCCTTAAACCCGAAAATAACGTCATCCAAAAATTCGCCCCCCCCTATCGAAACAATAAGATCCGCCCCGTGTTCCCGCAACCTTTCCAGCCCCGCCCCGCAGCCAATCGGGGAGACAGAGGGGAGGGCGCCCCGAAAGCGTCCGCCAATCCGAAGCAGCGGAGGGCCGGGCTGAGCGGTGTGCGTGTGTCCTGCGAAGTGAGTGCGGGTCGAGGAGCTGAAGTGGGGGGACCGGCTGCTTAGTGGCTGTGTGTCTGCGTCACACGAAAATGCACTCGGATGCTGTCAGTAAGTACGGGCCGCGGCCGGCTCCCCTCCACCCGCTGCCTGTCATTGCAGGGGGACGTTGTAGTATGTACCCGAGTCCTGAGTCTTACAATGGGGGAGAGACTGTGCGGCTGCTGCGTAATAATAGCGGCCGCCATGGCCGTCTGCCTCCCCCTCCCCCCTATGTGGGATATGAAGCTGGCATCCTCACCCTCCTCCACCCAATGACTGCCTCAGAGTACCTCCTGGGGGAGGGGAGAGAGAAGTGACAGATGTCAGTGCGCCTCCTGGTGGCGGGGTGTGGAGAGGCAGCTGCTGTCAGGTGTATGGGATATTATGTATGATAATCCTGATATGGTGTCTATGGAGCTCAGTCTGCTCTCATTTATCTACTGGAACAAGGAGCTAATTCTGTAGGACAGTGTACATGGGGCCAGACTAGGGGGCGCCTTGTAAATGGTGGCGATCTACAGGGGGCCACGTAATTGGTGCCAATCTATGGAGGGCTACGTAAATGGTGCTACAAGGGGCCACGTAATCTACAGGGGGCCAGGTAAATGGTGCCGATCTACAGGAGGCCACGTAAATGGTGCCGATCTACAGGGGGCCACGTAAATGGTGCCACTCTATGGAGGGCTACATAAATGGTGCTGATCTACAAGGGGCAGCGTAAATGGTTTCAGTCTAGGGGAGCCTCATACATGGTGCCAGCCTATGGGGGGCTACGTAAATGGTGCCGATCTAGTGGCGACTTGTAAATTATGCCGATCTACAGGGGGCCACGTAAATGGTGCCGATCTACAGGGGGCCACGTAAATGCTGCCGATCTAGGGACGCCTCGTTAATGGTGCCAATTTATAGGGGGCCACATAAGTGTTGCTGATCTAGGGGTGCCTTGTAAATGGTGCTGATCTACGGGGGGCCATGTAAATGCTAGTGGCGACTTGTAAATTGTGCCAATCTACAGGGGGCCACGTAAATGGTTCCGATCTACAGGGGGCCACGTAAATGGTTCCGATCTACAGGGGGCCACGTAAATGGTGCCCATCTAGGGACGCCTCGTTAATGGTGCCAATTTATAGGGGGCCACATAAGTGTTGCTGATCTAGGGGCGCCTCATATATGGTGCTAATCTAGGTGCCTTGTAAATGGACTGATAGTTATTGGGCCAATCTATAGTGTTGTGTAAAGGGACCGATCTATGGGGTACAAACTCCTTGAGCTTTCTTTTGGTGGTATTTGATCACCTCTGCGGTTTTTATTTTTTTGCTAAACAAATAAAAAAAAAAAAAGACCGAAAATTAAAAAAAAGTTTTTCTTTTTGTTTCTGTTTATAACATTTTGTAAATACGTTTTCGCCTTCACTGATGGGCACCGATGAGGTGGCACTGATGGGCATTGATAGGAGGCGCTCATGGGTGGCACTGAAAGGCTGCACTGATGGGTACTTATGGGCCACACTGATAGGTGGCACTGATATGCGGCACTGATAGTGGCAGGCATTTTGGATGGGCATTGATTGGCAGCTGCCTGGGCATTGATTGGCAAATTTCTGATGGTCTAGGGTGGCATACCTGGTGATCGAGTGTGGGTCACCATCCTTGGTGGTCCTGGGCGGGCATCCGAGGGGGGCTGCACTGATAAACAATCAGCACAGACCCCCCCTGTCAGGAGAGCAGCCTACCAGCTCTTCTCTACTCGCGTCTGTCAGACGTGAGTGAGGAAAAGCCAATCAAGGGCTCTACCTGTTTACATTATGATCCACTATGCTTGGACACGGCTGATAACGTGGTAAAGAACCTCCGTTGGAGTTTATCGCAATTGGTGTAGCGATGTGTATGTCAGAATGGCAAGCCGCGCCACCGATCTCCTCGATGCGCGCGCCACCATAGGCACGCAGCGGCTGTTATCCTGCTGGACGTCACATGATACCCATTCAGGATAACAACTACTGCCCGGCTGTTTTCAAACTATGTACATAATTCATAAAGGTGAAAAGACAATAAAATTACGTATTTTATTCTTGTGAATCAATACCCATAATTGATAATTATAGGTGCAAAAAACATAATTTTTAATACAAATTATTATAGAAATGTTTATCAATAAAAATGACTCAATAAAAAAAATATAAATTCATATTAAGTATCAGGGTGGATAAAAAGCAATAATTAAAAAATAAAATCAAATTTTTTTTTCTTTTTCTGATTGATTTTTTTTTTTTTTGATTATCAAATGTATTTTAATAAAATGCTTTTGGGTTAAAAATCTATCTAAAGATAGTTTTCTATTTAAGATTCATTTAGTTTATTCAGCATGAAATGGAGCTTAGTTATGTAGCATGAGGCTGTATATTCTGCAATATGTACATTTTTGGAAAACTCATTTGATGAATCCAAGCTCTGCAAGCTGAGATAACATGCACTGCATTGATGCATTTACACAATTTCACAGTAAGCGTGAGATAAAACAAAGTTCAGGAATTTTCCTTTATCCCATTGGTTTGCAAATCTATGTACACTACGACATGGATGATTGAATCGGTTTTGATTTCGCTGCTTTACTACCCTCACAGCGTATTATTCTAAATAGGAAACCTTCATTTTGTTTGCAAATATTAAAGATTCTAACTCCCAGCAAGAAAAAGTCTTTGCGTTTAAAGAGCACCTGTCATTACAGATCCATCATGGCAGCGTCTGTTAGCGGGCATCCACACACCTGCGCTAATATATATATATATATATATATATATATATATATATATATATATATATATATATATATATATATATATACTCAAATTTTGTGGTTTTCAGTACACTGAAAAAAAAGTAGTCTTTCAACCAAGCAAAGAGAGCCACTTCCAAGTGAGCCTCCCACCCAAAAAAGATCAATTGATGCCAGGCCAGGGGTAGAGGTAAATCTCTCTTTATGTGTAATGGGACAAATTTCTAATCGCCCTTTCATATCTTAGGTCATTATAAAAAGGAATATGTTTGGACTTTTATTGTCCCCCGCCCCGTTTTTTATTTGATATCACAAATCTTCCAGGAGACCGAGGGAAAGCAGAAGCTCTCTCTCGTATCATATCACATCTGAAGGAGGAACGGGTCATTCTGCAGGTTCCAGAGGACCAGCTATTGCCAGGGGTTATAATCCCATCCTTTTTCCAAACAGCCTTATGGGGAATTTAGAATGATTTTTAATTTTGAAGACATTTCTTATTTGGCTCACTGCCTGTGATTGGCAGAAGCCAATGGCTCCCACTGCTGCCTCAACCAATGAGGAGTGGGAGTCTCTGGAGAGTGGAGGCTTTCATGCACATCACTGGATCGCAATGGGGCTCAGGTAAGTATTAGGGGGAGCAGCACAGAGAAGTTTTTTTTTTACTTTTATGCATAGAATGCATGGAGGTAAAAAACCTTGAGTTTGTAGAACCATTTTAACCTCTTTTTGGTTTTAGTTTCCAGCAGCCGAGGGCTTACTTAGAAGTACAAGTTCTGGAAAGACTTAAAGAAGAACTTAATTTTTCTACACCCATTACATAGTATGTTTGGGCCAAGCTGGCCAAAATTAACTATGTTCCTCACTAACCTGTGAGGCTGCTGGATGTTCAAACTGTAAATGTAGCTGGGGTCACATCCAGCATACCGAACATACCGCACTGTGTTCCGGGTGCAAACCAAGACTTTCTATCTCATACCCAGGAACACAGAATAGTCTACCGCATTGGCACTCAGCCGCTCACAGCAAGCAATGTATTCTGTCAATGAATAAAAATCTTTCTCTGATTGACAGACGTTGTGACATCATCAGCCGCCTCTCTGACTTGGCCCAAACAAATGAGTTCTTTAACCCCTTCCATACAGGGCATTTTCACCCCCTTCCTGCCCAGATCAATTTTTAGTTTTCAGCACTGTTGCACTTTGAATGACAATTGCGTGGTCAGGCAACACTGTACCCAAATTAAATCATTATGGTTTTTTTCCCCACACAAATAGAGCTTTCGTTTGGTGGTATTTGATCATCTCTGCGGTTTTTAGTTTTTGCGCTATAAACAAAAGAGCGACAATTTAAAAAAAACACAATATTTTTTCCTTTTTATTTAATACATCTCACAATATTTTTTTTTTTAAAAAACTTTTTTTCCCCTCAGTTTAGACCGATACGTATTCAACATATTTTTGGTAAAAAAAAAAAACGCAATAATCGTATATTGATTGGTTTGCGCAAAAGTTATAGCGTCTACAAAATAGGTGATAGATTTATGGCATTTTTATTTTATTTTTTTTAATAGTAATGGCGGGGATCTGCGTTTTTTTTTTTTTTTTTTTTTTTTGTGACCGTGACGTTGCAGGGGACATATCGGACACTTTTGACACGTTTTTGGGACCGTTCACATTTACACAACGATTAGTGCTTTAAAACTGCACTGATTACTGTGTAAATGTGACTGGCAGGGAAGGGGTTAACACTAGGGGGCGCTGAAGGGGTTAAAATGTGTCCTAAAGTATGTTCTAACTGTAGGGGGAGGAGATCGATGTGTGTTCCTCTGTACTGGGAACACACATCAGTCTCCTCACCGCTGACAGGAGGTGGATCTGTGTGTTTACACACACAGATACACACTCCTGACGTGATTGCCGGAAATCGCGGGTGCCCGGCGGCAATCACGGCCGTCGGGCACGCGCGCGCTCCCTAGAACGCCTTGAAGACTGGACGTTGTGCAACGTCCAGTCTCATCGGCGAGGGGATCACCATGACGTGATTCCCCTATGGGCTGGAAAGGAAGGGGTTAAAGGGTTTGTAAAGGTTTGTTTTTTTATTTTCTGAATAGGTTCCTTTAAGCTAGTGCATTATTAGTTCACTTACCTTTTCCTTCGATTTCACTTAAAAAAAAAAAAATGTCTTTGTCTGAATTTCTCACTTCCTGTTCCTCCTTGGTAAGCTGTTCTGGCTGACTAACCACCACTCGGATGATGGTGGAAAGCTTACTGAGGAGAAACAGGAAGTGAGAAATTCAGACAAAGAAAAAAACATTTAGAAGGGAAATTGAGGGAAAAGGTAAGTGAACCAACAATGCACTAGCTTAAAGGAACCTATTTAGAAAATAAAAAATGAACCTTTACAACCCCTTTAACTGTAGTTTTCATACAGCTCTGAACGTGGTTGCTTAGGCCCCTTTCACATTGAGGCGTTTTTCATGCGGTACAGCGCTAAAAATAGCGCTGCTATACCGCATGAAAAATCATGCCCTGTAGTGTTCAATGTGAAAGCCCGAAGGCTTTCACACTGAAGCGGTGCGCTAGCAGGAACGCTCCAAAAGTCCTGCTAGCCGCATCTTTACCGCGGTATAGGAGCGGTGTGTTCACCGCTCCTATAGCGCGCCTTCCCATTGGAAACAATGGGAAACCGCGGCAATAGCGCGGTAATACCGCCCGCAACGCGGGCGGTATTAACCCTTTTTCGGCCGCTAGCGGGGGTTAAAACCTCACCGCTAGCGCCCGAATATCGCGGTAAACACGACGGTATAGCGGCGCTACAAATAGCGCGGCTATACCGTCACCGCGGCTCCACGCCTCAATGTGAAAGGGGCCTTAGAGAAACATGTTGGTTATATTTGTATTCCATAAAAATGCATAAAATCTAAGCTGGTATTTTGATTGTTTACCAAGAACCGCTCACTACTTTTTTTTTTTTTCTTGTAACATAACAATTGGTTGTTATTTGTTTACTGGGGAGTCCCCGGGTGTTGTGTATGGACATGGATAACCCATGCCAGTCTTGGTATTCGTTTAAATGGATGTTCAGTGATAGGAAACTGAAATTGGCTGCGTATTTTGCTGTCCAGTCATAAGATTTCTTGTTTACGTCAGTTTTCCATCTGATTTCCAGTGTGTGTGTGGTTAAGTTTGCAAAAAAATCCAAACCGAATCTCCTGTTAGATTATTTTATGTAATGCAGGGCACTAGACAGTGTAGTGCGTTACCTGATATTGTGTTGACACAGCACAGTGTAAACTTGGCTTTAAAGTGGCACTAAACCACTGATTTGAATCCTTGTGCATGGCTGTATTAGACTCATGCAGGTCCTTGCTGGCAGCATGATCATATTGTCTGTACGGAAGGTGAACTTGTACAGATATAAACCCACCATGTCCGTATGAGTGGAGAGACGTGCATTCTGTGCTGCCACTTATCCACTATTGAAGTAACCACCCCCCTTGAATGAGTCACTCATGTGGCACAGGTGCAGAATGATCTTGGCCTTTAGTCATTCATAATGATTGCAGGTGGTGGTCATTCTGCTCCGCGACTGCATGGATGACTTAGGCTGGGTTCACACTACGATTTTCCCATCTGTCAGCCGCATACGATTTCAGTTTTGAAAACGTACGGGCCCGTACGGGAAAACGCATACATAGACAATGCATTGCAAATCGTATGCACTCAGATGCATCCGGGTGCGTACGATTTGCTGGCAAAACGTTTTTTTTTTTTTTGAATTGTTTATTTATCCAATACAGGGAGCTGGTCCACACGAACCACATCAGCATTACAGTGTATAATTCAACAACAAACACGGGAACACATAGGGTATACCAACATCTGTGTCAGGTCTAGACAGTAAGCGTACAACAACCTAATAGCTGCCGTTTGACAGCTGTCATCTGAAACCCGTGTGTTCTAGGAGGATGCCTAGTTCCTGTCCGAGGGCTCAGCCCCCTATCTTTTCCGTTTACTAAGTAAGAGCAGAGGCAGAGATAAAGAGGAATGAAAGTTGGAGGAACTGCCCAAGGGGGCAGTAAGAGGAGAGAGCAGAGTGGAGGAAGGTAATGAGAGAGGGGCAGGGGGGGGGGGGGGGAAGGGCTCGCGAGCATGATCAAGTGCCTATCGTTAACCTGGCAGTCCCGGGGGAATGCTGGCCATACAACTCTAACTATCTCCCGGTGGGGGGGTTTGGGCCATCTGGAAGCTCAGGCTTCTTCCCCTGAGGGCCTGGCCCTCCTCGGAGTATGTGAAAGCATTCCACATTTGCCAGGTCTGAGAATACAGGTCATTTCTATCCTGCTTCGTCAGAATCAGGTCTTCCATCTTGTTGATCTCGTCTACCTTCCGAAGCCACATGGCCACCGTTGGAGGGTGTGGAGATTTCCAACAGAGTGGAACACATGTCTTAGCCGCGTCTAAGAGATGGCGGATGACTGATTTTTTATATATGCGGGCGGGGATGTCGGTCGCATGGAGAAGGCAGTACGCTGGGTCATCAGGGATCGTGCAGTCTGTGAATTTCTGAGCAATTCTTCTAATCTCCGTCCAGTATGGACGAAGACGTGGGCATGTCCAGAAGATGTGGAGCAATGTCCCTTTGTCTGACTGGCATCTCCAACATAGCTCGGATACTGTTGGGAACATTCTATTTAAGAGGGCTGGGGTCCTGTACCATCTCATCAGAATTTTGTAATTGGTTTCCTGTATTTTCGTGCATATCGACGATTTGTGTGTGAATGTTAAGATATGTTGTTTTTTGCTGGAAGAGAAAGGGCTGTTTAGATCTCGTTCCCATTTCTCAAAGCTCGGTGCTTGATATCCCTCCTCCGGTGTAGTTAGCAATGTATGTAGGGAAGAGAGGGCATGTGGTAAGGGACCCGACTCCGAACATATCTCCTCCAGGGGCGTGAGGAGACGTCCCGTCCCGGGGGGGGGGTGGGGTGGACCTCAGAAAATGGCTGAGCTGGTAGGCTCTCATGAAATCTAGTCGGTACTCCCCTCCTGGGTCCATCAGTTCAGGCAACGTTCTCCATCGTCCTGATATGCTGAAATGCGAGGCCTGGAAAAGCCCAGACTCTCGCATTTCTTGGAATTTAATGTCTGCGATTCCCGGCTCAAAAAATGGGTTGCCCAAAATCGGGCGAAGTGGTGAGTCCATCGGTGATAGGTGGTTCTGTGTCATCAGCCTCATGCAGACCTTAACAGTGTTGCCTATCAGAGGATGGTGCTGCACCTCCTTCTGCGTCAAACTGTGACACCAGGGGGCACGTTGCAGTAAAACTCTGCTTTGTGCCTGTTCCAGCCGTGGCCAGAGCTTGCTCGTCCCATGTCTGCACCAGTCTATCAAGCGGTTCAGCTGTGCCGCATGATAGTATTTTCGTATGTCCGGCATTGCCAGGCCACCGTATTGTTTGGGTAGTGAGAGCACCGACTTGTGTATCCTGGGGTGTCTTCCCGCCCATAGAAACGTCCTAAACACCGTTTGCACTTGCCTAAAATATTCCTGTGGTATGTGTATAGGAAGGGCCTGCAGGAGATACAGGAATTTGGGTAGTATGGTCATTTTTAGTATGCTGTTTCTTCCAAACCAGGAGTGCAAACCAGTGGTCCACTTCTCTAGTAGATGTCGGACTGTTTTAAGAAGAGGTGGGAAATTGAGTTTAAAGACATTGGATAATTTGGGGGGGATACGTGTTCCCAGGTATGTCAAGGCTACATCTGTCCATTTTAGCCCAAAACTGTTTTGCAGTTGTGATAACTGCGGCTGGGGCACTCCCACCCCCATCGCCTCCGACTTGGACATGTTGATTTTCAGGTTGGACAGTGTACCATAAGTGTTAAATTCTTTCATTAAGTTTGGTAGTGATATCAACGGATTTGTCAGTGAGAATAGCATGTCATCGGCGTAGGCCGATACTTTGCAACTGTCTCTGCCCACTACTATTCCTGTGATGTCAGGGTTTAGCCGAATATGTTGTAAGAAGGGCTCCAGGGACAGAGCGAACAGGAGGGGCGAGAGTGGGCAGCCCTGTCTAGTCCCATTTGTAATCTGGAATGGGTCCGACATCGTCCCGTTCGCCCTGACCCTAGCCGACGGGTTCGTGTATGCCGTCGTTATCCACTGTAGCATCTTCTGTCCAATACCTATGTGTCTCAGGGTGGTGAACATGAACCGCCAGTTGACCCCGGTCGAACGCCTTTTCGGCGTCTGTGCCTATGAAGACACAGGGAGATTTTGTAGTGTTTGCAGCATGTATCAGGTTTAAGACCTTAGCCGTGTTGTCCCTTGCTTCTCTGGACGGAACGAAGCCCACTTGGTCAAGGTGTATGAGGTCAGGGAGGAATCGTTGGATTCTGGTCGCTATTATTTTAGTGAAGAGCTTAACATCTGTGTTCAGTAGGGAGATTGGGCGGTAGCTACCACACTGTCCCGGGTCCTTGCCGTCTTTATAAATCACTGCAATCTGGGCCTGCAGGGTGCTAGAATGTAATTTAGAGCCTGATCCCAGGGCATTAAATAGGTTAACCAGTCTGTTTCCCAAGGATGGTAACAGGGCTTTATAGTAAGCTGTGGTAAGACCATCTGGGCCCGGAGCTTTGCCGGGCTTGGAGGATTTCAGTGCTCCCTGCAGCTCCGATAATGCTATAGGCTCATCCAGAAGCGTCCTCGATTCCAATTCAAGGGTTGGCATTCGAGAGGCAGTCAGGTATTCTGTCATCTGTGTCAAGTCAGGGTCTGGGGAGGATGGGGGTAAATTGTACAGGTCATGATAGAAGGTCTGGAATTCCTGTGAGATTTGCTGGGGAATCGAGATCTTGCGGCCTCCGTGTGAAATGATATGTGGGATGTATGACGCCATGTGCTGTGCCCTAATCGACTGTGCCAGCATCCTCCCACACTTGTTGCCGGATTCATAGACATTACGTCTACAAATTTGTATTGCTGCCTTGGCTTTATATTGCAGGACATCAACAATTTGCCTGCGAGCGGTATTCAAGTCCGTACTTATCTGGTCCGTCGGGGCCTTTTTATGTTGGGACTCTAAAGTCTGTAGTTTAAGGAGTAGGGAGTCAAGTCGCTCAGTCCTCATTTTTTTCAGCCGGGCACCATGCTTGACGAGAATACCTCTCACCACCGCCTTATGGGCTTCCCATACCACTCCCGGGTCACTGTCCTGTGTAGCATTTGTGTCAAAGTAGTGGCCTATTTCTGTTGTCACTTCAGACATGACGTCTGGATCCTGCAACAGGCTTTCATTCAGCCTCCAGGGACGTCTCTGGGCCGTCTGAGCCTCCGACAGGCAGTAGGATAGTGTAACTGGGGCATGATCCGACCACGTAATGGGTCCGATCGTTACGCCTTTCACTGCTGCTAGATGTCTGTGTGGGATCATGAAATAATCGATACGTGAGTAAGATTGATGCGGTTTGGAGAAGAAGGAGAAATCTCTTTCTCCCGGGTGAAAAAGACGCCAGGCGTCTACCAATTGCGCTGAGTGAAGTGCCATGTGTATGCGTTTACGAGTGTCTCCCGACATAGAGGATGTTCCCGACGAGGTATCCTCTGCTGGGATTAAGGGGACATTAAAATCCCCTCCCACAATTAATTGACCTTCCGCAAAGCTCGTCAGTTGGTCTAATTGTTTCTTCAGGAATTTATCCTGTCTTTCGTTCGGGGCATACAGGTTCACAATGGTAACCTGCGATGTCCCAACACGACCCTTTAGAAACAAGAAGCGGCCCTCAGCGTCCAACCGTGCGTCTCCATGGGTCCAGGGGACCCTGGCTGATATGAGTATCGAGACTCCTTTAGACTTGGCTGTAGCATTCAATGAATGATAGACCGTGGGGTAGTATCTGTTTTTTAGCATATACTGGGCACTATCCCTGAAGTGTGTTTCCTGAAGCAGGACCACGTCCGCACCAAGACGGCGCATGTCATGGAGGAGCATCCTCCTTTTTTCAGGGACATTCAAGCCCTTGGTATTTAAGGAAACTACAGTTAACGTGTCCATGCTCGCGAGTCAGGAGGGGGAAGGGTCCTAGAGGTGCGAACAAGGCACCAGGTCTGGGGAGCGAGGGGGGGGGGGGGGGGGCCTGTGATAGCACAGGAAAGAGGGCAGGGAGGTGGGGAAAGAAGAAGTGGGAGAGAGAGAAAAGAGAGAAGAGAGAAGAAGGGGAGAGAGGATAAAGAAGGAGCGGATTAGAATAGGAGGCTGACACTAGGGCGTGTGGTAGCCAAGGAGAAATCTAATTTAGCCTAATTGGCTAACGCACTCACCAGCAGAAGGCTGGAAACCGAGCGCAGACCTAAGTGGGTAGGTGGCTAGACAGGACCGTAAAGGCGAGCTCCCCGAACCCAGCCCCCTCCCCACCGGTCCGTTTTTGAAACCGTATGGCAAACGCATACGTTTTTTTTAACATTAAAGTCAATGGAAAACGCACATATGTGCGGTTCCATACGTATAAACCGTATGCATTTTTCATCTGCGCAGGCACATTTTCAAAACAAGAACATCTTCATTTATTAAATGACACTAATTCCAAAAACGTATGCGTTTTTTTTAATCAAAACCGGATGGAACCATACGCACTTTTGAAACCGTATACGTTTTATAAACGCATACGTTTACGTACGGTTCAATCCGTTTCAGCCGCATACGTTTTTTCATATAAATCGTATGCGGCTGACGGACGGGAAAATCGTAGTGTGAACCCAGCCTTATTCAAGGGAAGATGTAAGCATCAATAGTGTATAAGCAGCAGCATTGCCACAGAATGACCTTGGCCTTCAGTTATTCAGAATGGCTGTTAGACCAAGGTGCGTCTGCGCCCCCTCTGCTGCTGCCACCCACACATTGTTAATGTTTGATCCTGCGCCCTACTGGGACCTACAACATGTCCTGGAAATTCCTGGTGGGGGGGGGGGGGGTTCTGAACTTCTGCTAAGACTAGGTACCCGCAACCCCCCCCCCCCCCCCCAAGACAAATATTCCAAATATGGTTGGGGGGAGGGGTGGCAGAACTTCCCCTCTAGGGTGAAGTTCCACTTTGAATATTATATATTGGGCCCCCAAATATCTCCCCTGGCCCTGCAAAGTAACTAATCAAGCACAGATTGTGCTTGGTTGGCTGCTTCCCTGCTGTAACAGCCAAAGTGACGCCTCTGAAATTGTAAAGTTTCAAAATCATTGTTGCTTCAGCCATGAACTTGTAACAACTACTTGCTGACATATGCATGTTGGTCAGCAAATGGTTAATAAAGGTTGGGGGGGGGGGGAATATATATTTGCTTTTATAAAAATTGGCTCCACTTTAAGGGAGTGTTTAATTGCTGTGGGAAAAACTGACAGCTCTTCCTTCAGATGATGATTTCACAATCTCTGTGGATTATTTTATTTTTATTTTTTAAAGCTGAACTCTGGAGACAAAAATGTGACCCCCCCCCCCCCCAACCCAGTAAAGGTTGACTTCTGGTTTATATCTAGGAGGCCCATGAAAAGCACTTCCTTGATCCTCATCTCCTGCAGGCTCCTGCTTGCTGCTAGCCTGGCCCTGGCTGCCTCTTATTCCCTGCACTCCAGCGTCTGACATCATCAAGGCTGATACAAGGCTCATAGCCCTGATTTGCATATGAGGATGTTGCGGGACAATCCACTGCTGGAATGGAGGGGGAGCGCCGTTTGCCTGAGGAGCAGAGGATGAGGTAAGTAAAAGTGCTTTTCACATCCATTGGACTAAGCCAGAACGTTTTTAGTTTTCCAGATTTTCGCTTGAGTTGTCCTTTTGTGTTCTGCAAAGTGGAAGTAATTATAAGTAATTGAAGTATTTTTTTTTTAAAATGCACTTCAACAAAAGAGACAGGAGGATCCATTTAAATGAATGCTCTTTTAAAATTGTTTTTCTGTGGTTAAATACATTCACTTTACTGCTGAAAAAACAAGCGTGCTCCCTCTTACCCCGGCTTTTATACCCAGCCAAGTTCTAAGGATTTGAATTTTTTTTTTTCAACAAATTCTCATGAATGTAATTCTTTGGAAGTCATGCAAGGCTGCTCATGGCGGTATTAAAGCGTCACTATAGGATTTTTTTTTTTTTAAATAACAAACATGTCATACTTACCTCCACTGTGCAGTTCATTTTGCACAGAATGCCACCGATCCAGTCTTCTGGGGTCCCTCGGCGGCTGTCACTGGTTCTCCCCGCAATTAGTAACCACAGTCATGCGAGCGCTCACATGGTGGTCACTAATTGCGGGCGCCCTCCTGTTATACATCGAGCGGCCATAGCCGCTCACTGCATGACTCTGCCTCGGCGTGCCGCATCACTGGATGTGATTGACAGCAGCGCCAGCCAATGGCTGCGCTGCTCTCAATCCCATCCGACTTTCGAGGGGTTAGGTAGGTATAACGGGGGCTGGGGGGGACAGTATTGGATTAAGGTGAAACATTTTTTTCATTTACAACTCCTCTAAACCCAAAACCTAAAATGTAATATATTGCAGGTTTCCAATCATTTCTTTACTTTTTTTTTTGTCCACCTGGTGATCTGGCCCGTAACACACCTCCTGTATTAGTGAGGAACTCTGGATGAATGAGCACGAGAGGCACAGCAGCATCATCAGTCTTGGGGTAGGATAGTGTTAAAAGCAGGGCTTGGAATCTAGGAGCCGGGAACGCGCCCTGTCCTGCCAAGATCACGTGCAGAAGCGAACACACACATG
Organism: Rana kukunoris; assembly: GCA_029574335.1. NCBI lineage: Eukaryota > Metazoa > Chordata > Amphibia > Anura > Ranidae > Rana > Rana kukunoris. The sequence goes on along the minus strand of CM056049.1, from coordinate 627,261,384 downwards.
AGTAGCTCCTGCATATGAAAGCAGTGCTCAAACCACACATGTGAGGTATCGCCGCAATTGGTAGAGCGAGAGCAATCATTCTAGCACTAGACCTCCTCTGTAACTCAAAACATGCAACCTGTAGAATTTTTTTTAAATGTTGCCTATGGAAATTTTAAAGGGTAAAAGTTTGTCGCCATTCCACGAGCGGACGCAATTTTGAAGCGTGACGATTATGTTGGGTAGTTGCCTCTGTCAATTAGGGCTGAAAACGATTACGGGCACGCCCCCCTCTCTCCTCCTCGCTGACGTCAGCCTAATTCTCAGCCCTGCCCGCTGCTGTTCGAGGGAATGGAGTGGAGAGAGAGAGGCGAGGAAGCAGCCCTGAGGATTGCTGCACCTCAATATAAGGTATGGCTATGGTCAGAGGTGATTAGGTTTTGTGTGCCCTAGGCCTGACTAAATTCATGCACCCCTAATTTAAAACGACACACCCTTCCTGTCAAAGCCCCACCCTTCTTATTTACGCCCTTCATCTTAAACCACACCCCTCAGACCCCCGAACCCTCCATCTCCTCCCCAGCAAAAATACCCCATTTCAGCACAAATCCTCACCTACACCCTTCCAGTGAAAATCCCCTTCCAGCACAAACCCTTGCCTTAACATCCCCCTCTTGCACAAATCCTCCCCCATCTCCCCCTTACAGCATAAATCCCACTCATCTCAAACCTGTGCCTCCTTCTCTCCTCCCAGTACAACAAACCCCCAGCTCTATCTCCTGTTCCGTAAGAGCAGCCTGCTCTGCTTGGACTTGTAGTACCCTCTGGAGGGCTGAGATATGGCGCCTCCTATGTGGGAATTGTAGTGCACTTGGGGGGGCTGAGATATGGCAGCCTCCTATGCTGGGACTTGTATGCACTCTGGGGGGGGGGCTGAGAATGGCAGATATGCAGGCTCATGTGGACTTGTAGTGCCCTAGCACGTGGCATTGAAGTCCCACAAGTCCCAGCATAAGAGGCTGCTTTCTCAGCCCCCAGTGCACAACAAGTCCCAGCAAAAACGGGGCGCATATTTCAGCCCCCACAGTGCACTCAGTCCCAGCAAAAACGGGGCTGCCATATTTCAGCCCCACATGCACTCAAGTCCCAGCAAAAAACGGGGCTGCCATATTTCGCCCCTACAGTGCACTACAAGTCCCAGCAAAAACGGGGTGCCATATTTCAGCCCCCACAGTGCACTACAAGTCCCGCAAAAACGGGGCTGCCATATTTCGCCCCACAGTGCACTACAAGTCCCAGCAAAACGGGGCTGCCATATTTCAGCCCCACAGGCACTACAAGTCCCAGCAAAAACGGGGTGCATATTTCAGCACCCACAGTGCACTACTACAAAAATGGGACACTACAATCCCAGCAAAAAATGGGACACTACAAGTCCCAGCAAAAATGGACACTACAAGTCCCAGCAAAAATGGGACACTACAAGTCCCAGCAAAAATGGGACATACAAGTCCCACAAAAATGGGACACTACAATCCCACAAAAAATGGGAATACAAGTCCCAGCAAAAACGGGGTGCCATATTTCATCCCCCACAATGCACTACAGTCCAGCAAAAACGGCCTGCCACCAGTCCTCAAATACAGCACAATAATGCACAGCCTTCCACCCCCTCCCATAACTCACTCCTTGGCTGCCAAATCGGGCTCCACACTCTCCCCAAACATAAGTATTTATGCCTGGGAAGGCACAGCACATAAGGCTGCAGATAATCCACCACTGGTCAGGCATCCCAGTGGCTGTGGGCGGCAGATGCGCTGAGGCTGTATATGAGCAGCGGAATGCTGTGGGAGCCGAGACTCGGGAGGACGGGGGATGTTTTTGTGCAGGGGGGGCGGCCGCCCGCAAATGCCGCCCTAGGCCTGGGCCTTGTCGGCCTAGGCCAAGATCAGCCCTGGCTTGTTATTACAATGCAATACAATACTCAGTTCTTTAATTTCTGTAATGACAACAAAATGCCCAAACATAAGATTTATGGGGGGGGGGGGTAGTGCCCCATCATTGGTATTTCGGGGGGGTGGATTAGTGCCCCATATTGGTTTTTCTGGGAGGGGGGGGAATAGTGTCCCATTGGTGTTTCCGGGAGGAATAGTGCTGCCCCATTATTGGTGTTGCCGGGAGGAATAGTGCTGCCCCATTATTGGTGTTGCCGGGAGGATAGTGCTGCCCATTATTATTGTTTCCGGCAGGAATACTTCTGCCCCATTATTGGTGTTCCCGGGAGGAATAGTGCCCCAAAATTTTCATTATTATTTTAAATAAAATGAAAAAATTGCATATTACGTTTGTTTTATCCGATTAATCGATTATGAAAATAATTAGTTGCAGCCCCAGTATCAATTCACTTGGCTTAACATTATCTTTAACAATCTAAACTTTTAAATAAAGTGTATTTTTTCCCAAAAATGTGCGCTTGTAAGACCGCTGCGCAAATGCGCTGTGACAGAAAGTATTGCAACGACCGCCATTTTATTCTCTAGGGTGTTAGAATAAAAAATATAAATATTGTTTGAGGGTTCTAAGTAAAGGGAAGGAGATGGGCGGACAGTGAAAACAGGCAGGGGAAGCTCCATTAGCATTGCTGGTTGGCTTGTCATACCAACGGCCGCCACAAGAGGGCGCCATATTCTAATAGGAAGCATAGGACTGCAGTTGGCCGCAAATCCGAGGCCTCAATTACCGGCCGGCGAGGCCCAACACAAAAGCGGCAGGGGGGCGCACAGAGACAGGATAACCCCAGCTGTGCCGCTCCAGGTCACTAATTATAGTCGCAAATGCCACCTGGCGCCCAGGGTTAGTCAAGCCCTGTTGTAAACCTTCGTGTTTTTTCCACCTTAATGCATCCTTTATACCAGGGGTCTCAAACTCAAATTACCTGAGGGCCGCAAGACAAGTTTTCATATCCCATGGGGGGCCGCATGCAAACTTTCAAACTTCAAAAAAGTACTGGTGTCACGAAGTATTATTATCCCCCAGCACTGGTGTCAGCGGACACATTATTAATCCCCAGCACTGGTCAGCGGACACATTATTATCCAGCACTGGTGCAGCGGACACATTATTATCCCCCAGCACTGGTGTCAGCGGACACATTATTAACCCCCAGCACTGGTGTCAGCGGACACATTATTAACCCCCAGCACTGGTGTCAGCGGACACATTATTATCCCCCAGCACTGGTGTCAGCGGACACATTATTATCCCCCAGCACTGGTGTCAGCGGACACATTATTATCCCCCAGCACTGGTGTCAGCGGACACATTATTATCCCCCAGCACTGGTGTCAGCGGACACATTATTATCCCCCAGCACTGGTGTCAGCGGACACATTATTATCCCCCAGCACTGGTGTCAGCGGACACATTATTATCCCCCAGCACTGGTGTCAGCGGACACATTATTAACCCCCAGCACTGGTGTCAGCGGACACATTATTAACCCCCAGCACTGGTGTCAGCGGACACATTATTATCCCCCACCACTGGTGTCAGCGGACACATTATTATCCCCCAGCACTGGTGTCAGCGGACACATTATTATCCCCCAGCACTGGTGTCAGCGGACACATTATTATCCCCCAGCACTGGTGTCAGCGGACACATTATTATCCCCCAGCACTGGTGTCAGCGGACACATTATTAACCCCCAGCACTGGTGTCAGCGGACACATTATTCCCCCAGCATTCAGCGGGAACATTATTATCCCCCAGCACTGGTGTCAGCGGACACATTATTCCCCCAGCATGGCGTCAGCGGACACAAATCCCCCAGCCTGGCGTCAGCGGACACATTATTATTGGTGTCAGCGGACACATTGTTAACCCCCAGCACTGGCGTCACGACACATTATTAACCTGATCACATTATTAACCCCCAGCACTGCGCACGGGACACATTATTAACCCCCAGCACTGGTGTCAGCGACACATTATTAAACCCTAGTATTGGTGTCAGCAAACGCATTATTAACCCTGACCACTGCACGCACACGGGACCACTGCGCACGGACCACTGCGCACGAACAAGTGCACAGCACATCAGGGCACATCACATCAAGGCACAGTGCCCAGCAAATAAGGGCACATGGCACAGCACATCAGGGCACAGCACATTAGGGTACAGGGCAGAGCGCACATGAGGGCACAGCACACATCAGGGTACAGCACACATCAGGGTACAGGGCACAGCACATCAGGGTACAGGGCACAGCACATCAGAGCACAACAGGGTACAGGGCACAGCACATAGGGGTACAGCACAACAGGCCACATCAGGGTACAGAGCACGGCACATCAGGACAGGACATAACAGGACAAGGCACATGGCACATGGCACATCAGGGTACAGGACATGGCACATCAGGGTACAGGGCACATGAAACAGCACATCGGGGTACAAAGCCCAGCAAATCAGTGTACATGGCACACATCAGGGCACATGAGAGCACATCAGGCACAGCACATCAGTACAGGGCACATGGCACATCAGGGTACAGGGCACAGGGCACCCTGATGTACAGAGCCCAGCACATCAGGGACACATCAGGGTACATGAGGCACATCAGGGTACATATGGCACATCAGAGCACATCGGGGCTACCTGGGGCACATGGCATATCAGGGTACATGGGGTACATCAGGGCACAATCGGAGCACGTCAGGGCAGGCATACCTCCCAACTTTTCAACTTCAGAATGAGGGACAAATGAGCATACCTCCCAACAAAGTTGTTGAGGGGGGGGGGGGGTCCGCAGATCATAGTTGATGAGCGGGGGGGGGTCCGCGGATCGGAGTTGTTGAGCGGGGGGGGGGGTTCGCAGATCAAAGTTGTTGAGGGGGGGGGTCCACGGCTCGGAGTTGTTAAGGGGGGGGGGGGGTCCGCAGATCAAAGTTGTTGAGCGTGGGGGTTCCACGGGTCAGAGTTTTTGAGCGGGGATATTACGCGAATTGCGGGGATATTACGCGAATTGCGGGGATATACCGCGAATTGCGGGGATTTATCGCGAATCGCGGGCCATTTATTACCGGTCCGCGGGCCGGTACTTTGAGACCCCTGCTCTATACATTAAGGTGAAAAAAACCTTGCAGTGTCGGCCCCCCCAACCACCCCCCTCCGTTTTTACTTACCTGAGCCCCAAATTTCCATGGGCATGATCCAGCGTGGCTCTCTCCATTGATTCTGGGTCCTTCATTGGGTAGATTGAGCCATTGGCTCCTGCTGCTGTCAATCAAATCCAATGTGTAAAGAGGAATAGCTGCGCTAGGATAACTAATAGAGGGTGAAGGACTAATGAAAATGTGTGACTGCAGCCCCCCCTAAATATAACTCCCCAAAGGGGGTATATGGAGAAGACAGAAGAGGTGGTGGGGGGTAATGGCGCTGTCACTAGTATGTTGTTTGCTGGGCCAGTAACCGAACCCAATTGGGTAAGTATGGGCTTTAATGGGACAACATTCCCTAAAAAATATACATGTATGTAATACAACGTGCAAAATGTAATAATAATAATAATAATGGATGTGTGTAGACACAGGTGGTAGTACCCTATATGCCACCGGAGGTGTAGTTGCAGAGATATATTGGTATAATTCACTACTGTGACAGGTCTGACTGTCCGTGCTTGAACATAATACAGTAAAAACTTATATGAAGATCTTGTAAAGCACAAGACCTTAGATAATATACACATCATACTAAATATACAGAGACAGTAAATATAAATTAGAAGTCCATATAGTATATGACAGGTGCATGGGTGGTCAAGGTGCTCCTATTTGGATAGGTGGTAGACAGTATAACCAGTGACTTTCGAGTGGGTCCGGTCTTCCCCCTTATGGGTCCCACTCACCAGAAGCACTCACCCCTGCTGGGTTAAAATGCATGTTAGTCAGCGTGTTGCTCCAAACTGCCGTGAGTCCTTTCCTTGGATTGTACCGATTCCTGATAGATCACCTGGGCTCCTGCAGTATGTCCTTGGTATGTATGCTTAGTAATATGAGGTCAGTGAGTATTCTGGTTTCCTCCAAAGCAAGAAAGAAAAGCTTCCATAGCGTGATACGTTTTTAAAAGGGAAAGTTTTTATTGGCATGTCAACAATACATAGGTACAAGTGCAAAAGTACAAAAAATGTAAAAAAGATAGCATAAAATATATAAAAAAAAATAAAAAAATAAAAATGACACCAGGCCGGGACAGAAATCTGCACAGCTGACAGTCACATGTCAAAGACAAAGATGTGCAATCAAATTGTTGCAGCCATGCCCAGATGGTTTAGGCTCTAGGAATAACTGCACTAGAGTGTCCAATTACTATTAGCACCAGCATGGAAACGGCGTGCGTTCCAAAATCAAACAGCTGGTCAAATCAATGACACGGTCGCCGGGGAGTGCACTGTATTCGTGTCACTGGTTCTAAAACAGGTGTCAGGTGTCCAATTTGCTAAAAATTGCTGATCGCTGCCATTACTAGTAATATAAATAAATAAATAAAAATGCCATAAAAATATCCCAATAACTTTTGGGCGAACCAATATATGCTTATTGGGATTTTTTTTTTTTTTTTTTACCAAAAATATGTAGCAGAATACATATTGGCCTAAATTGATGAAGAATTGTGATCTCTCCTCAGCGGTGGTTGAAAATACCGCCGAGAGCAGAGATCACATCACTTCCCTCTTCCTGTGTTTACACAGGCAGAGGAAGTGACACGCAGGGGGAGCGCGCGGATTGGCTGGGAGCGATCGGAGGGGGCGGACAAAAACGAACAGCCGCCCCTCATTCCGGATTGCTCGGACAGCCACGGGAACCGCCGCATGTATCGGGGGAGGGTGGATCCCGATCTAACCCACGTCTAGGCAGGTACAGGTACGTTGATGTGCCTGTCCGTGCCATTCTGCCGACATATATGTACATCCGGCGGTCCTTAAGTGGTTAAATGGTTAGTTTTGTTTATAGCGCAAAAAATAAAACCACAGATGTGATCAAATACAACCAAAAGAAAGCTCTATTTGTGGAAAAAGGGACATCAATTTTATTTGGTCACAGTGTCGCACGACTGCGGAATTGTCAAATAAAATAACACCGTTCCGTATTGCAAAAAATGGCCTGGTCATTAAGGGGGTAAATGCCGCTTTAAAAAAATGACTTCTTTAGAAAATTGGCCTCTAATACCCGAAGTGGAATGGTTTCTGTTGTGCTTGGTTGCAGTTATAAACAGAAGTGGGTAGTATGTTTGTTTAGGATTGGTGCTAGCTGTCTACAGTGTTTGCTTATGTAAATTTAGAGTAGTTGGGTTCAGTGCTCGGAAACTGTATCTGTCTGGTAACGTTTAGTGCTATATTTTCTCTCTCTCTCTCTCGGCGTATATCGCGCACTTTTTTGCCCTTAAAATCGTGGGTGCGTGATAAATGCCGATACTCGCTTCCCGCGATGTGTTTGAACTTTGCCGCCAACATATACTGAGCGCAGTACAGTGGGCCAGGCTCGGCTCCCCTTGTGGTTATGCGAGAGGAGCCGAGTGTACTGCGCTCGGTATATGTCCGCGGCAGCGTTCAAACACAGCGTGGGGATCTGCTTAGAGACAGTGCGGGAGCAGCGGGGAGGACACCACGAAGGCCGCAATAGGCCGATAAATACGGTAGTTGCAGACTACAGAGAATCAGGTTTTCGTTGGACTTACTGCTCTCCTTGACATAACGGATCCTCGGTATGTAATGAGCAAATATGGCTGCTCCCACATAATTACGTAATTTTTATACTATGCTTGGAAATCATGTTAAAACATTTTAAGGGCCCGTTCACACCAGATGTGGTTCCGTGCGTTTTTTTTTTTTTTTTTTTCTGCACTAAAAATGAATGCACAGTGTTTTCCGATGCAGAAACTGACTGCATGGTGTAAACTACAGCCATTGGAATACAAGGAAAACACTGTGCATGCATTTTGTGCAGAAAAAAAGTGCACAGAACTGCATCTGCTTTGAACTGGCCCTTAAGGGGTTGTAAAGTCAAAAGGTTTTTAGCAGTGGGAGCCAATCAGGAGGAGGGGGGGGGGGGCTGAATAGACCCAGGGAGCTGTGTCTCGGCTTGAGTGCCCTCTAGCAAGCTGCTTGCTGTGGGGGCACTCGATAGGAGGGAGGTGCCAGGAGTGCTGAAAAGGTACTGAGAAGAGTGGGTTCTGGACTTCTTTGTGCAAATTCACTGCATACAGCAAGCAAGTATAAAATATTTGTTATTTCTCTTATTGTCCATGGACGGACACAGCTACTTAAATCTTGACAAGTGGGTTATGTTCCCTGTTTACAGGAGAAGGCCTAGGCAGAAACATGTTGGATAATTAAATGTTACATTAACAGAGTTGAACAGCCCGCCCGCCCAGGGGGCGGTCCCTCCAGACATAACCCTCCTTACTGCAGCTTGCAGCCTCAGTTTTGTTCTGCCTAGCAAGGAGAAGGACTTATGGCTCCAAAAATGTAGGGAACGGGGAAACATAAAAGCACTCACATGTAGCCGACATCCGAAATAATTGAATCAAAAATAGAAAAATACTACATAGGGTAGTAGAGAGGCAGACTTTTTCAGGCAATCACAAGGACGTAAAGGTTAAGAAAAAATATTTTAAGTTTAATTACATATCATAAAATCCAAAAACAAAGAATAAAATATACAAAAACAGGGTATACAGAGTATACATGAGCAATATTAGCTTTCATCTCGCCTACGCGTTTCGCCTAGCGGCTTCTTCAGGGCGAGTTTGAGAGAGGGCTGATAGTATATAAGGAGAAAAAAATACATATAACAAAACAGTTTTTAAAAAACACACTGAGGTCAATAAGGACAAGGGATCCCCAAAAGAACAATACCAAAAGAATTGCTATCCATCCGATAATATCGAAGATGAAGAAATAAGTATCCGTATGGCTTGTAAGAGCTCAATGCGACTGAAACATAAAAAGAAAGAAACAGCGCAGAAAGGGTGTCATATATGTTTATATTCTGCTATGGATTTATAGAAAACAGATTGAAAGATTAAAAAATGAGGAATTACCAGACAGAGTACACCAAAATACACGAAAAAAGTATCCTATGGTTGGCAGCGAGTCATCATATAAGGATGAACAAATGTATTCTACAACAAAAATTGAGAGCGTAAAATAGTAAGTAGATATATATGAAGACTCCTGGTATATGCATTTGTAAAGGTTTCAAAGAATGTCTGTTTACCTGAAATAAAGCCAGAAATCAAAAACAGACCCGGGACTAATCACAGCAGTGAACATGGAACATAGCCAAGGAGGAGTTTGTATCCAATAAAGTAGGCTAGACCAGGTGTCCAATTAGGGCAGCCCAGTAAGTCAGGAGCTGAATACAAAATAGGTTGCTGGTGAATATATAAGGAAAAGATGGGGCAGATTTGTCCAGAGAAATTGTAGCTACAGTCTTTACATACCTTAGTATACAGCGCTGCTCGTGTGTCCCGGGGGGGTTTAGCCTGTGCTGCACACAATTTGGTCATTGATGAGAAAGGTTTCTTAGGGTGCAGAGGAGCGTCACATGACAGAAAACGTAGTGACTTCATTAGCGCGGCGCCAGTACGTAGGCGGCGCATAAATAAAGCTCACTGATGGAAGGGGGGAGAGAGGGGTGGATCCTGTGGCAGGGAGGGTGTGTATCCCCGCCCATCTGGACATAGAACACCACTATAAGAGGGGCGGCGCCAGGCACAGAGTCTATGAGGAGCAGGAACGCCCATTTCTGGGCGTGGGGTGTATGGGGCGGGTACCGTTGTCCTACTATGCAACAGACACACCCCAGATAAAGGAATAGAGGGAAGAAACCCTCATTGTCAAACACGTGTATATAGAATATATAAGGAGAGAAAAAGAATTTAGGCATACCATGGGGGTACAGAGGGATAGACTAGAGGGTCATAAAAAGATAAAGCATATATTAGGGAGGGAGCAAACCTATGTCACAGCAATAGGGACGCCATCATATATCAGTGTATGTGGCCAAATTCAGAAAAGACATACTAGGTGCAGTAAATAAGAACAGCCACAAGATGGCAACAATAAGTATCAAAACTGAGAACTTGGATTTTTCAGCAAACTATTGGTATAAATAGAGATCCCGAGCGCACATAGACAATCAGTGAATTAAGAAATTGGAAATTATTTTTTAATCTAAATACATATAAAAAGAATATAAAAAAGATATCAATAATAAAAATAAAACGATTCCTGATATTTATATAGTAAGATACAGGTATATTTAATTTACATACAAATTAGCAAGTCAAAAGCAATAGGAGACCATAACATAAAAATACAATATAAAGAATATACATATACATTATATATTGTCTATTATTTTTTACAATATAGGGGCATCTATAATGACGAGCCTATTCTTTGTAGAATCTTGGCGGGTCTTTTCAGACAGTTGGAGTTCATATCTTTATTGGTGGCATATATGCCCTATATTCGGGCGGGATGTAAATAAATTACATAGAAGAGGGCCCAAAAGAGAAGGGGGAGAAAAATTATGGCGAAGTTCTGAAATTTCTAGGGATTGAGAAAGGGTATAAAACTCAGGGCATCATTGAGGCCAGGAGACTTATTAGCCTGTAGTCTATGGATCCAGCGTGTTTCACATTGTAAAACACGTTGGTCAAAGTTACCCCCTCTCAGGTCCTCATATATACTCTCTAGGGCGGTAAATTTAAATACATAGGGTTTGTATTTTATGATATGTAATTAAACTTAAAATATTTTTTCTTAACCTCTACGTCCTTGTGATTGCCTGAAAAAGTCCGCCTCTCTACTACCCTATGTAGTATTTTTCTATTTTTGACTTATGGCTCCCTTTTGAGCCCAGCGCCCTGAGGAGAAATGTTATTTTACTTTTTTTTAAGAATCTTCTTTCAACTGTCGGCTGAGAGACAGGCTGGATAATATAGATCCTTGTAGTCTACTCAGTCCGACCAGCAAGCGTGGGCACACCTTTTCAAAGAGGCTGGGTCAGCCATGCCATACCCCATGACTCCTGGGGTGGCCGGTGAGCTTTGCTCCGAGGTCATGCGTCAGCAAGTCCTCGCTCGGATGGGTAAGTACATTTCCCTTCCGCTAACATTGGCGCTGTCGGGGGGCCCTTCCCGAGGGGACTGTTATCTGGCCTGTGTTTTTTTTCTTTTTTGTATGGGGCTTTCCTGTGAGGGGATTTTTACTGTTTAAAAGCCCTAGGAGGCTTTTCCTGTTTAAACGCTGCATATTGCCGTCATTTGGCACACAGGTCCCTGCAGATGCCGCACAGTTACCTATCGGTTCCTTTCCTCTCACACACTGTGTGCTGAGAGCGGACGGCAGCGCTGGGCAGTCTCCTCCTGCGCAAATACGGTGTGACAGAAAGTATTGCAATGACAACTGTTTTATTCTCTAGGGTCTTAGAAGAAACAATATATATAATGTTTGGGGGTTCTAATTAGAGGGAAGGAGATGGCAGTGAAAACAAACAGGAGAAGCTCCATTAGCATTGCTGGTTGTCTTGTCATGCCAACGGCCACCACAAGATGGCGCCAGATCACAGAAGGATGCAAAGGCCTGCATTACCAGCTGACGCTGCACGACGTGATCATGCAGCGAGGGAGGTGGGGGCACACGGAAAAACAGGATACCCCAGCTGTGCCGCGCCAGGTCACTAATTCTAGTCGCAATCGCGTCCTGGCACCCGCAGTTTGTCAAACCCTGGCTTACATTGCGTTCGGCCATTTTCTGAACATTCTGAACACTCGGCGGCCATCTTGGAGTAGTCCTGACCCCTAGTGCTGTATACAAGAGTGAGAATTTTGCACCAGACAGTGGAGGAGCACCACTCTCTCCCGAAGTTATTAGGCTAGCAGACCAGCTGGTCCAGGGCCTCATATAGGTCTGTGATGCTTCATTGAATGCTGTGCCCTTGTTATCCAGGGCTTCTGTTTCAGGATGGTTTTAAGCACACGGAGGTGTAGTGGGTAACTCCATTACTTGGCAGTAAGAGAGTCATTGGTTCGAATCCGGACACTGACGCCAATCTGCCTGGAGCTTGCATTGTTGCTCCCTGTGTCTGCGTGGGTTCCTCTGGGTACTCCGGTTTCCTCCAAAGGCATGTGTGCATACACCTACATAGTATACATACATACTATGTGTGTGTGTATGTGTGTGTGTGTATTATTTAGAGGCTACCCTCCCAGGCAGTCAAAGGCCCAGCTGGGGGACTAATCCGTCCCTGGGTGCGTAAGCTGATCATGCCGGCACCCAAATCCTGCCAATGTATGTAGCCTTCCCTCCCTGTCTCTAGGTGGGAGGGGCGGCTTGCAGGTTCACAATTCAGGTTCATGAGTTTTGACTCTGGTGCTCTTGGTTCTTCAGGAACCTTCCTTTTGGAAACCTCAGAGATTTTCTCTTGACACTATCTCAGAAGGTGGCCCCTTTAGTGGCCTTTACCTCTGTTAGAGGGGTTTCTGAGTTGGCGGTCTTGTCTTGCAAGCCGCCATGCTTGATCCTCCATAAGGATTAGGTGGTGGTGGTGTGCTCGCAACCTTCCCTTCTTCTGAAGCTGGTTTCGGCCTTTCGCCACAATAAGGACATTGTTCTTTCATCCTTCTGTCCTCGGCCGGTGCATCCATTGGAGGTTGCCTTTCATACTTTAGGCATGGTACACGCTTTGCGGGCATACCAGCCTGCTACGGCTCCTTTCCGGAGTTCTGACTGTCTTTTGTGTCCGTGTCTGGTCCACAAAAGGGCCTGGCGGTCTCGTCGACCACCATTTCTCGGTGGATCAGGCAGGCTGTCATACAGGCCCCCCCTTTCAGGTCACGGCACTTTCGACCAGGGCAATTGGTACTTCCTGTTTTTTTTCCGACATCATGCATCTGTCTCGCAGGTGTGTGAGGCGGCGACTTGCTCGTTCGTTCTCCGCTTTTTTCAGAATTTACATGGTTGCTGTGAGTGCAACTTCTGATGCTTTTTTCGGCCGCTAGTTTTTGCCGGCGGCTGTTTAAAGTTGCACCTCCTCCGTTGAGGTGCTCTGCTTGTTTTGGGGTGAAGTTAAAATTGGTTTTACTGATATATTTCCCACCCCTCGTTTTTGACACTGCTTGGGGACGTCCCACTTGTCAAGATTTAAGGAGCTGTGTCCGTTCATGGACGATGAGAGAAAATAAGTTTTTTTTTTTTTTTTTTTTTTTTTTTTTTTTTTGTACTCGCGGTAAAATACTTTTCTCTGAGTCCATGGACTGATACGGCACCCACCCCTCCTTTTTAGGTTTGTACTGCTTGTTACGAACTGAGGCTGCATGCTGCAGTGAGGAGGGTTATGTCTGGAGGGACCGCCCCCTGGACGGGGCTGTTCAACTCTGTTAATGTAACATGCATTTAATTATCTAACATGTTTCTGCCTAGTCCTCTCCTGTAAATAGGGAACATAACCCACTTGTCAAGATTTAAGGAGCTGTGTCCGTCCATGGACTTAAGCTCCAGAAGATTTTACCTTTTTTTTAATAACCAGACAATTTTAGCTTTTTGGCACTTCACTACTTTAACGGGCAATCATGTGGTCATGAAACACTACACAAATGAAATGTATACCCTTTGTTTTCACACAAAGAGCTAACTTTTGGTGATATTTGATCACCATTGGGGTTTTTTATATATATATATTTTTTTTTTTGTGGAACTTCACTCTCCTAACCAACATTATTTGTATTTATCGTGCTGCTAGCATTATTAAATCCATAGAAAGTAGATAATATTTTTTTGTTTTATTAAACTTTTTTTTTTTTTACACTTCTTCAGTTACTTTCTCATTTCTTGCCTAGGCAAATGATGACATACATCCCAAAAGTCTTCAGGAGGGGAGGCGAGAGAGGGTTTTCTCAGCTAAGCACACTCTCCTGCCTGCATGCTTGAGCTAGGGATGGATTCCAGGAAGTAGATGCTACATGAATAATTTTCCTTCTCAAAATGGCCAGGGCCAGAAATGCTAAAGGGTTGTTTTTCAAAGTGATTTCTCATCAAAATAAATCGTGGAGACATGGATGGATGAGAGAGTTTGCTTTGAATATTAAGATCAAATAAATAGTGTTTTTGGTTTATGGTGCTTAGTTGCAGTGAAGATCTTTAGGTTGTATTTTTTTTTTGGAAAATTAAGAAATTAAATAAAATGCGTCCTTTTTAGTTAAATATTATTTTCTTAATTTTTTCTTAACTTTACATATCGTCACCAGCGCAGTACAGCATCATGATCTAACTGGTGAGGAGGTGATTAGGGATGCTGACTGATGATGGCATTTTAAAAGTAAATAATAAAAAACATTATTTTAATTAACATTGTTACTAGGGTTGTCCCGATACCGATACTAGTATCGGTATCGGGACCGATACAGAGTATTTGCGCGAGTACTTGTACTCGTGCAAATGCTCCCGATGCCAGACCCGATACTTTTTTTTTTGGTAGCGTGGCTGGAGAGGGCAGGAGGAGTCAGTGGCTGGGGAATACAGGAGAGGGCGGGGGAAGTGCAGACAGAGTTTGGCTGGAGAGGGGGCGGCAGCACAAGCTGGGGGGTGTCGGGCTGCCACCCCCCTTCCGGGACTAAAGAGAACTTGGCGCAGAGCGGCATGGCAGCAATGGTGGTGACAGGAAGGTAACAAACAGGCAACAGCCTAACAGTGATACACAAGCCTCACTTTGCGGGGGGGCGGATGTCCGTCGGCACACTCGGGACCCGTCCGCAGCTCTAACAAGTCTCTGCTGTGTGACTGTCTCACAGTCACACACGCCATGCAGATCGAAACGCCTCCCCCTCCACTGTGTATTCAACAAGTGCTGTGCACGGCACGCTGATCATCATCAGCCGAAGTGCTAAAGGGGGGGTTGTCTCTGAATTGAAGAAGGGAGGTGTGTCTGTATTGCAAAGGGGGGGTTGTCCTGTATTGCAGAGGGGGGGGGGTAGGGGGTATCTGTCCATATTGCAGAGGGGGGGGGGGTATCTGTCCATATTGCAGAGGGGGGGGGGAGTATCTGTCCATATTGCAGGGGGGGGGGGGTATCTGTCCATATTGCAGAGGGGGGGGGGTATCTGTCCATATTGCAGAGGGGGGGGGGTATCTGTCCATATTGCAGAGGGGGGGGGGGGGGGGGTATCTGTCCATATTGCAGAGGGGGGGGGGGTATCTGTCCATATTGCAGAGGGGGGGTGGGGTATCTGTCCATATTGCAGGGGGGGGGGTATCTGTCCATATTGCAGAGGGGGGGGGGTATCTGTCCATATTGCAGAGGGGGGGGTGGGGTATCTGTCCATATTGCAGGGGGGGTGGGGTATCTGTCCATATTGCAGAGGGGGGGGGGTATCTGTCCATATTGCAGAGGGGGGGGGGGGGTATCTGTCCATATTGCAGAGGGGGGGGGTATCTGTCCATATTGCAGGGGGGGGGTATCTGTCCATATTGCAGAGGGGGGGGGGTATCTGTCCATATTGCAGAGGGGGGGGGGTATCTGTCCATATTGCAGAGGGGGGGGGGTATCTGTCCATATTGCAGAGGGGGGGGGGGGTATCTGTCCATATTGCAGTATCTGGGGGGGGGGGGGTATCTGTCCATATTGCAGAGGGGGGGGGGGTATCTGTCCATATTGCAGAGGGGGGGGGGGTATCTGTCCATATTGCAGAGGGGGGTGGGGTATCTGTCCGTATTGCAGAGGGGGGGGTTATGTGTGTACCAGAGGGGGGGGGTTATGTGTCCGTATTGCAGAGGGGGGGGGGGGTATTTGTCCGTATTGCAGAGGGGGGGGGGGGGTATGTGTCCGTATTGCAGAGGGGGGGGGGGGTATGTGTCTGTATTGTAGAGGGGGGGTATGTGTCTGTATTGTAGAGGGGGGGTATGTGTCTGTATTGTAGAGGGGGGGTATGTGTCTGTATTGTAGAGGGGAGGGGGGTGTCTATTGTATAGGGGAGGGGTGTCTATTGTAGGGGGGTCTCTGTAACATGCAGGGGGTCCAGAACTGTTGGGGGGTGTCTGTGTAACATACAGGTGTCTAGAGCTGTGGGGGGCTGTGTAATGTAAAGGGGTCCAGTGGTGCAGGGTGCTGTGTAATGTAAAGGGGTGCAGGGTGCTGTCACTGCTGTGTAATGTAAAGGGCCCAGAGATGCAGGGTCCTGTGTAATGTAAAGGGGTGCTGTGTAATGTAAAGGGGTGCAGGGTGCTGTGTAATGTAAAGGGGTCCAGAGGTGCAGGGTGCTGTGTAATGTAAAGGGGGCCCAGAGGTGCAGGGTGCTGTGTAATGTGAAGGGGTCCAGAGGTGCAGGGTGCTGTGTAATGTAAGGGGGTTCAGAGATTTCAGTGCCAGACACCTATCAGTGCCCACAAGTGCCATCTATCAGTGCCTCCTATTAGTGCCCATCAGCGCCAGTCACCAGTCCGTGCCCACAAGTGCCACCTATCAGTCCCCATCTGTCAAACTGCCACTGTCATTGAAAAAAATATCGGTACTTGTACTCGGTCCTAAAAAAGTGGTATCGGGACAACCCTAATTGTTGCTGTTTTGTTGTAAAAAAAAAAAAAAAAAAAAAAAACAGTAACAATGTTAATTTAAAAAAAAATGATTTTTTTTTTTATTTACTTTTAAAATGCCATCATCAGTCAGCATCCCTAATCACCTCCTCACCAGTTAGATCATGATGCTGTACTGCGCTGGTGACGATATGTGAAGTTAAGAAAAAATTAAGAAAATAATATTTAACTAAAAAGGACGCATTTTATTTAATTTCTTAATTTTCCAAAAAAAAAAAAATACAACCTAAAGATCTTCACTGCAACTGAGCACCTTAAACCAAAAACACTATTTTATTTGTTTTTAATATTCAAAGCAAACTCTCTCATCCATCCATGTCTCCACTATTTATTTCTGGCCCTGGCCATTTTGAGAAGGAAAATTATTCATGTAGCATCTACTTCCTGGAATCCATCCTTAGCTCAAGCATGCAGGCAGGAGAGTGTGCTTAGCTGAGAAAACCCTCTCGCGCCTCCCCTCCTGAAGACTCTTGGGATGTATGTCATCATCATTTGCCTAGGCAAGAAATCAGGAAGTAACTGAAGAAGTGTAAAAAAAAAATTCTTCACCATGGTAACATTATACTACTCTGGGGGTGGTTGATCAGCTGTGTCCGATCACAGCTGATCACATTGTATATAGACTTGCTGGTTATCAGCAGTACTTTCCTCGCGTGCTGTCACAGCGTGAGGAAAGGAGAGGCGGTAACTGGCAAATCTGACACATACACCGATAATCAGTGTTGCTTCATCAGCGCACTTCAGTGAAGAAGAAAAATTACTTTTTTGGAAAGTTTTTCTAACGGACTTTTTTTTTAAAAAAATTCGGTCTTTTTTTGTTTAGCAAAAAATAAAAACCCTAGATCTGATTTAAATACCACCAAAAGAACGCTCTATCTGTTTAAAAATGTAATTTCGGTATAGTGTTGCATGACTGCGCAATTGTCATTCAAAGTGCGACATATCGGCACCTCCGTTTATTCTCTGTGTGAAAACCTGTGTTGTGCATCTGTCAAGATTCACATCAGGGCTACATAAGAGAAGGGATTTTTTTGTAGAAAATAAAGCTTTATTAGTTAAAAAAAAGTCCTCTGCTATCAGCATGAGCCACTTCTTAGGCCTCGTACACACGACCGTTTGTGGCAGATCTTGTGGCACTTTTTTTGCCAAGGAAAACGGTCGTGTGTATGTTTTCATCGAGAAAACTGACGTGGAACTCGACGAGGAAAAAAAGAGAACAAGTTCTCTTTTTCCTCGTCGGGAGTCTCAATTTCCTCGTCGTGTTCCTCGTCGGGCTGGTTTTCGACGAGAAACGCATTCGTGTGTATGCTTAGAAACCCACGCATGCTCAGAATAAAATATGAGACGGGAGCGCATCTTCGGTAAAAGTAGCGTTTGTAATTGAAATGGCACATTTGTCACGCTATAACAGACTGAAAAGTGCAAATCGTCTCTCACCAAACTTTTACTTAACACGCAGTAACATGAGATTAGCAAAAGCAGCCCCAAGGGTTGTGCCAGTGGAATCGAACTTCCCCTGCCGTCTGTGTTGTACGTCACCGCGTTTGAGAACGAGGAGATTTGGTCTCGACAGTGTGTACGCAAAGACAGCTTGTCAAGTTTCAACCCTAACAAGGAACTCGACGAGGAAAACGATGTGTCTTTTCCGACGAGTTCCTCGGTCGTGTGTACGAGGCCAAACACATTTTCCTGACACCAAAGGAAAAATGGCGACAGGAGGGATCTAAAGCCGATTCACAGCTTCAACTCTGTTTCTGAGTGCTGTGTTTTAATTTAGCTTTAAGAGCGCTTGTGCAGTGTGTTACTGCAGCTCCCCACCCCCTGCGGGTCTGTGAAAAATCTTTTTCATCTCAAGAGTTTTACAAGGATGTACAGGGCACATTGCTGCAAATAAACAGGTACAACGTTTGCAGGAAGACTTGTTTTATCTTCAGATGTATCATCTGAGGCCAGTCACTTCACTGGGTATATGTAATGGTTTACAACCACTTTAAAAATATCTGTTGGTGGTGTCCAGTGGTCAAGTCCTGGGGAAAAAAGTGTGGGAACTCCCACCTAAGATCCACTCCCCCACCAAAATATAAATAAATTATACGCTCATATGCATAATTACTAAACCGCATGTTTTTTTTTTTTTTTCAAGCAAGTTCCTTTTAAATCCCGCGATAACTCGCGGCAGACCTCTGCAATGTCTCCTGGGAAAAATGACAAAAGCTCCCAGGGGACATTGCGGCATCGAGGAAGTGACGGAATATCCGCACACTACCCGATGAATCCATATAGAGGAAGCGGCCAGTAACATAAAGGATTACTAAGGTTCACCTGCCCCTGACAGTGACTCGAGCTGGGCATCGCCGCTTAGTGAAGGATTGGCTCGGCTGCTCCTAGTCCTGCAAAGGGAACTGCGTTCCTGCTGTGAAAAAAGTGCAGGGACTCCTTTCCCACGCGTTCCCACAGGACTTGAGCCCTGGTGGTGTCCAAAGATTGTGTGTCCTAGTTCTACTCCATCATCTGCCAAACTTGGTAAAAGGACAGTGTTGCGTGTTTTGGTGTGTGTGTGTGTGTGTGTGTGTGTGTGTGTGTGTGTGTGTGTGTGTATCTGTGGTGGTACAGTCCATGATGCGATTTCTGAAAGTGTGCTGGTTAAGAGAAGAGAAAATTTAGCTACATAAAAAGGCAAATCAGATGACCGAAGATAAGTGCTGCTTGAGAAATATTCTGTAAACTGTAATGCAATACTAAAATTGTAAATGGAGGTTATACTCATGTGTTTTATTTATTTTTATTAAATGAAAGTGAAATAAAAATTAACGTGAAGTCTTCATTAAAAGTTACATTTTGTTTTAATACCATTTAATCAGTTGTTTGTTTATTGATTCTTTTTTCATTGTAATATCAAAACCCACTTTTTTTGACCGTTAACCATTATAAGAGCCTGAATGCACAGCTGCCTTTAAGTGAACCTGTAAGATTTATAAAAAATGGTAACTGCCTTTATAGACTTGTTAAAAAAAAAAAAAAAAAAGGGGGGGGGGGCATCCTGATCCTGGCTTCCTTGCCTATTTAATTACTGATCAGGCGCAAGTATGCAGCTTTGAATTCTGAATTCCTGTCTTGAGTGCTTGCTCCTGGACACCTATCCATAGGTAGCACGGACTGGACACATTTTTCAAGAATGTAGGAGTCAGGTCTGAAGGGTTGGGAACCAGTAACTTTGCAGCATTATTCAAATTTAAACAGTTCTCTTTCACAACAACCATGTTTTTCGTGTTAGATTGGAATCCCTGCCAACTTTTTATTGCTATTTTTGTCCCCGTTGGGTAGAATCACCCTCTACAGCCAACCTGATTGGGGGGGGGGGGCTGCTTTCAGTGTCTCCACATGCACCTTAACCTTTTGAGAGTACCTGTTTTCACCCTGCCCATACAGTTTTAGTAATACCCATAAATCCCCAACTGTGTACAGTTCAAGAGCACAAGTCTTTCCTAAACGACATCTCTTCTCGCATTACCCGGCCCGTAGTCAGACTAAAGATAAAACGACGTCTGCTTTCCACAGTCTGTTGCATTAGTCACTTGGGAGAATAAGGCTTCTTTCTTTATTGTGCAACCCTCTGTACAGAAATTATCTTAAAATAGTCATGACTGGTGCAAAGATTTTAGACACCATACTCGAAACCTAATTTTGCCACCCCCCCTTGGCTCCACCCCTGACCCCCCCTTTGCCCTGCCCATATATACCCCACTTTTTTTAATTGAAGTGCCCATCAAATGCAGCCTACCAGTGCCCATCAATGAATGTTTGCTTTCATTCATTCTGGAGTCGGGACACAGACCGAGCGACGGCTGATGCTGAGACTCGGTTGCATGCTGCAGAGAGAAGAGAGTAGTAACACCAGTGACCGGGCATCCTAGGCAGCAGTGCGCCCTAGGCGGGTGCCTAGTTTGCTCAGTGGTAGCATCGGCCCTGAAAGTAATTATAAACCCTATTCATGAAATGTGAACTAAGCATTTATATCTGTAGTGTTTACTTGTGTCTTTCTCTCAAACTCTAGGTGTCGTTTCTCTCTGGTGCTTCATTCCTCTGTTATCAGCATTTCTGAGTCACTTCTGAAAAGTTTTTCGACACATGAGCTAAAAATTTGTATCAGGGAGGGAGATTAGGGTGGGATTAGTACGGAGCTTGTCTATTCAGAATACAGCTCTACATGTTCCTTTGTTCCTCCACCCATGTGGGGTGTTATTTTCCTCCAATCAGCTCTCACACAGTGTAAGTGCAGAGTCCCCACCCCTATATACTTCTGAAAGATGAAAAAGATTTTTAACAATCTGCACTTTTCAAAGGGTGTAGAAAGGGGAAGACAGCTGATAGACAAGTAAAACTTATGTAGGGGAATTTGTTTAATCTCTGTGTATCATCTGAGGCTGTTCCCTTCACTGGGTGGCAAGTCGACAGCATGGCAAATCGACCTCGCTATAGTGGTCATGGAGAAAAATAGAGTTCAGTTTGGAGAACTCTGGGGAAATATTTTATCCATACTGTGTGATTCTTTCCACTCCACAGCATAAACATGAATGCTTGGCTGACCCCAGAACAGACATTTTATACCTGAAGCTGGACTGTCTAAAATTATAACCCTCTAGGTACACACAGATAAGGACTGTCAGGAAAAATCTCCCCACAGTCATTACAATTACAGAACCTTTAGATGGAACAATACTAATCTCATGCCTGCTTCAGACCTGGACTGCCAGTAATGCGTAAACCAGAGCTCCACCCAAAAGAGGACGCTCTGCTTGTTTGCCCCCTTTTGAGGGAGAGGGGGAAGTGGAAACCTGGTTTGGACAGGTACCCATTCCCTCTTCTGGCTATGTTCAACACAGTAAACTGAGCCAGAATTTCCAACCCCCCTTTACAGCCTTTTGGTACACTACGGGTCCCAGAAGACTGTGGCCCATTCACAAAGCGCAGTAGGAGAATGACTGGCTGTGAAGCCGTAAGACTTCATTGCCGGCTTACCTTAGTCAAGATGATGGTGCCAGCACCTGATAGCCAATTAAAGAATCGACTTGGGTGAGGACACCGCTGGATGCATGGACAGGTAAGTACCCTGATAATTAAAGTCAGCAGCTACAGTATTTGTATGAAAAATAAAGGATACGCTGTGCCTGATAACTTACAAAAAAGTATTTGTATATGTGAATACAATGGGCTACTACCCCTGGCTGGATAGATATACTACTAGAACAATATTGGGTAGAAGATAGGGGGTGCTCTGGTTAAAACAAATATAAAGTGCAACTGTGCATGTGACTGACAATATCTATAATCCATATTGAAAAGATCATAATATAGTGCAAACAATTTATACGCATGCAAAAATGACTTGTGCAAAAACATTAGCAAAATATGTAAAAATGACACACACTTTAGAACAATTATTGGAAAATGAATAAAAAAAGACCAATTTGGAGTAACACTGATAAGTGGTTGATTCTGATTGCTGACGATTTATAAGTAAACCTTCACCAACTAAAGACTAGACACCCAAAGTGGTCAATAAGTGGGTTCTGCTTACCAGATTGTGTTGACCTCTTTTATTTAAAAAAGCAGGTCAATCGCGCTTTAGCAAGTTATTGCTTGCTGCAATATCGGAAACTGTATGAGCTGCTTAAACCGACGAGGATCACAAATGGGATATGTGAGAGAAAAATGCAAGGAACCAATAGTGTAATCCTGTTTTATTTAAAATAAGTAAAATACAAATGCCAACTGGCTGCTTACATGAATTGTGGCATCACCCGGCACTGAGGCACTCATAGCTAGCGTGCATTTCACCGTTGATGGAAAACAACCTCGACGTACATTTTGTGTGTTTCACGTCATCGGGTTAGCTTCCTGATGACATGAAACACACAAAACGTACATCGAGGCAGTACTTGGTCACGCTACTTTCGGTGCCTTGGTTGTCTTCCATCGAAGGTGGAACACACGCTAGCCACAAGTGAGAGCGGCGGGGCACCATTCGACAATTTGCTATGCACAACAGCCTCAGTGCCTGTCAGTTTTTTAGGCAGTCTTGAATGGATGTGAGCGGTGACATGCCCGCTGACATCCGAACAGCTCCGACTCTATGGTCCGTCATCATCCGATCCCCCATAGAGAAGAGCGGCGCTCTGACAGGTCGGTCCCTGCACAGTGTGCACAGACAGATTTGTCATCTGCCTGCTCAGCGGGGATGGACGGAGCGATCCCTGCTGAGCAAAGCCCGTACACATCCGTGTAAAAGAGCCCATAGAGTCTACAAGCTATGGTGCCAATCACTGAAAATTGATCACACCTGATGTACTGAAGGCCTATCTATTTTCTTGAGACACTAATGGCCCGTACACATGATCCGAATATCGTACGACAGATCGTACGACTTTTTTCGCTTAATAGTCGCAAGTAAAATTAAATAGGTTATTAAAGTCACGAAAATTCTCGTACGACAGAAAAAAATAATCGGAAGTGATGTCATGTGTTGTAATGTATTTGTATTGTATTGTCGGACGACAACTGTACTGACTAAACAAAAATCGTACGATCTGACATCGTACAAGGAAATATTTTGCGCTTGTCCGATCGAATAATATTGGATGAACGGTCGTGATTGGCTCTCGAAAGTAGTGTACACACGAACCGAAAATCGTAAGATCCATCATCGTACGATCGTTTTCGTCCGATATTCGGATCGTGTGTACGGGCCATAACAAGCCAGGACAGTACAAATACCCTCCAAATACTTTATGAAAGTAGACACTCCAAAGTATTTAGCAAGAGTTTTATGAAGTTTTATTTCCCCCCCAAGATTCTTTGCAAAATAAAGTTGTGTTTTTTTTTTTTTTTTTTTTTCATACAAAATTTTCATAACAGGTTATTTCTCACCCCAAAACACATTCTGCAACTCCTCCTGAGTATAACGATACCACATGTGTGAGATTTTTACACAGCCTGACCACATACAGAGGCCCAACATGCAGGGAGCACCATCAGGCATTCTAGGAGAATAAATTACACATTTCATTTCTTGACTACCCCTTACACACCAACGTATATTATTTTGAGGCATAATGAGTCTTTTAAATGTGATTTTATACCTTATTTTTTCACACACGTTTTTTGGAAAGAAAATAAACGCTTTTTTTTTTTTTTTTTTTTTTTTTTAATACACACATACACACAACGTTGTCCATGTATAAGATATGTGTTGGAAATCGCATGTCTATAGCAAAAATGACACCCCAAATTACATTCTGCTGCTCCTAGGGCGATACCACATGTGAGACTTTTACACAGACTGACCACTTACAGAGGCCCAAGATGCACCATTATGTGTTTTAGGGACATAAATTTCAAATCGAATTTGATTACCTATTGCACTTTATGGTGAGGCACGGATGAGCACTGATGTAGTGGATAAGCACTGATGTGGCACGGATGGCACATGGATGGTCATGAATGGGCCAGAAAGAGGATGGGTGAGCCATGGATGTTGATGGATGAGCCAAAATGAGGATGAATGAGCCAGAAGGAGGATGGATGAGCCATGGGTGAGCACAGATCAGCGCAGTGGGCACTTCAGATCCGGCCCACAAGGGCTGCTGCACCTGCTCCCTCCTCTCCTCACACACTATACCAATCAGTGAGAGGCGAGGGGAGGAATTGAACTGGACATGCCCTGGTTTGACAAGTGATCGCTTTGTCATTGGACGGAGCAATTACGTGGTAAAGGGCCATTGTCCATGATGCGGCTGGTCCATAAGATCACATGGTCACATGCACTCCCAGGTGTGGGCAGAAAGCATGATTCTGGGAGGACATCATTGTACACCCTCCCAGGCCTGGTCAGCAAGTGGTTAACCGATGTCTGAACAGCATATGTGCACTGAAAGAAAGAGATGTTAGTATATAGCAGGAGCCCAGCCCTGACAGTACCCCTTCCCCCTCAGTGGGGCACCAGGCTTGAGGGAGAAATGTCTATGGAAAGGTGGAGGGCAGGAGCATGTACATCCGAGGATGAAACCCAAGAACGTTCTCCAGACTGTAACCTCTCCAGTGAACAAGGTATTGTATGTGTCCACAATGCCTACGGAAATCAATGATAGATTGTATTTCATATTCCTCATGGTTGCCAACTTAAATTGAGCGAGGGCATGGTACCGGTGGTATAGCGGTTGCGCACAAAAGGTTTTAATAAGGAAACATGGAATATGTTGGAAATATGCATGTTTGAAGGATCTGATGTGTCACTGGGTTAAACTAAGGCCGCCTACACACGGGGAGACATGTCTGCTGAAACATGTCCGACGGACCGTTTCCAGCGGACATGTCTCCTCGGATTTTGGTCCGATGGCGCGTACACACCATCGGACCAAAATCCCCTCGGACAGAGGACGTGGTGACGTTGACGCCGCCACGTCACCACTCCAGGAAGTAAAATACTTCCACGCATGCGTCGAATCCATTCGACGCATGCGGGAGATTTATGCCCGCTGGTTAGGCGTACTAACCAGTGGACATGTCCGACGGAGAGGTTTCCTGCAGACAAATTTCAAAGCATGCTTTGAAATTTGTCTGCTGGAAAAACTTGTCCGCTAGGTCGTACTTGTCCGCTAGGTGGACCAGTTTCAGCGGACATGTTCGATTGTGTGTACGCGGCCTTATAGAGTTTGTGGAAAGGCCCACTATACTAAGGTGGCAGTTTTAGTGATGGAACACTGAGGCGGCGTACACACGGCCGAGGTTCTCGCTGAAAACCAGCGAGAACCTCGCTGGAATGTGCATTCCAGCGAGGACCTCGGCCGTGTGTACGGTCTCGGTGAGCTTCCTGTCGGGAAGCCCGTCGAGCAGAAATAGAGAGCACGCTCTCTATTTCCTCGACGGCCCGCCTGGAAGAATGGCTGGTTGCCATTCCCGACGGGCGGGTCGCCGATTTCGACGGCCGGCAGAGAGCCTCGACGGGCGGAACGATGTGTTCTGCCCGTCGAGGATCTCTGCCGTGTGTACACGGCCTGAGTTGGAGGTTATAAGGCCGCGTACACACGTCCGAGAACCTCGTCGGGCTAAACCCATCATTCCACCCGACGAGGACGGGACGCTCGTCGAAAGTGTACAGACGACCGAGAACCTCGGCAGAATATGTCTCCCAGCTCGGTCGTGTGTACGGGGCCTAAGAAGACAGCCAGACACTTTCCTCAATTTAGTATGAGGGGACCGGTAGGCAATGGTGGTCAGCATAGAGTCTGTACCTCTTGCTGGTGCGTTGCAAGGATTTTTGGACCTGTACTCAAGTGGAATTTCTTGCGGAGATGCCTCCATTCCTTAGGCCTCGTACACACGAGGGGATATGTCCGCTGAAAACGGTCCGATGGACCATTTCAGCAGACATCTCTGCTCGTGTGTATGGGCTGGCGGACAGATTTGTCCACCCGACAGATTTCAAAGCATGCTTTGAAATCTATCCGGTGGGAATCTGTCCGCCCGACATGTCTGCTGGTTAGTACACTTACCAGCAGACATGTCGTCCCGCGCCGCCGCCGAATGGATTCGGCGCATGCGCGGAAGTGTTTTACTTCCTGGTGCGGTGACGTGGCGGCGTCAACGTCACCGCTGCGTCACCGTGCCGTCCGGCGGCGGGGAATTTGATCCGATGGTGTGTACACGCCATCGGATCAAACTCCCGATCGGACATATCCGATGGAAATGGTCCGCGGACCGTTTTCATCGGATAAGTCCGATCGTGTGTACGAGGCCTTAGAGGTCTGCTGATTTTATTTTTTTTTTAAAGTCAGCAGCTACAAATACTGACTTTTAAAATAAGGACACTTACCTGTCCAGGGTGCCCGCGATGTCGACACCCGAGGCTGACCCATTCCTTGGTCCTTGAATGCTGCCGCCGCCATCTTTGGTAAAGGGAATCAGGAAGTGAAACCTTGCGGCTTCACTTCCTGGTTCCCTACTGTGCATGCACGAGTCGTGCTGAGCAATCTGAATGGTCCTTGCTGTTTTTTAGGACCCATGTGTCTCCCAGAAGACAGCGGGGACAGGAAGTGGCGTAGATACCCCCAGATTTTGCGGCTATCTATGCCCGAAAGTGGGTGCAAATACCTGTATTATACAGGTATCTGCAGCCCCCTCTCCCCTGAAACGTGACATCGGGGGGGGGGGGGGGGATATGACATTCCGAACTTTGGAGAGAGACCAGTAAACACTGAATGTACTGTGTTCAGATTTCATGACTGAGGTCTACAACCACTTTAAGTTTCCTTGTCAAACCAGTGCTTCTACAGTACTCAACATTGCCTGTTTTCTTTGTGCTTCTTCAAAAAAGCTTGAACAGCATGTCTTGAACCCCCAGTCTGCTTTGAAATATTTGCCTGGGAGGGACCATGCTGATGCAGTGTCTTGCTGCTGTGCTCAGTCTTTTTCAATGGTGTATGTGGCCTGTGACACAAAACTCTCTTCCACAAACTCACCTTTAGTATCAGAGTTTGTCTGTTCCTTAGTCAGTTTTAACACTCCTACACAGTGTTTCAACCTACATATGAAATTGATGATAAATAGTACCTGCTTGTTATAATTGGCTAATCATGCACCTAAAGTCTGCGCACACACGGTTTGATTGTTGGACAATTGTCGTGCCACAAACATGGATGAAGTGACGTACTACGAGGAATTTCAGCTCTTGAGCGTCACTCTTTGGGCCCCTTCTGCCAATCTCGTGTTTGGTGAGCATTGTTTCCGAGCATGTGTGTTTGTACTTTTGACTTTTGTGTGACGGATTTGTGTACCGACCATACGAACATCTGATGTGCAGCCGTTGTCCACCAAAAATTTACTAACTTGTCATCCAACATTTGTTGGCGTAAAATTGGACAACAATTGTCAAAAGGAGCGTACTAACAGTCTGTCAACAGACAATCCCCTGCCAACAATCGAACCGTGTGTACGAGGCTTAATCCTACAAAATCCCTGTAGTGTAAGAATTGATGCTGATTTGGAGTCAAAGGTTAGTCGCACCAAATATTGATTTGACTGAGATTTTTCTTCTGTTCACTCAATTTGCCTTTCTTTAATTGATCAAAAATATATTTTTAAAAATTGTTTATTTTTAAAGCATTCTCGCTTTACTCAATCAGATCTCACAATGAGCTGTTACCCAAGATTTTAACACTGCGCCACAGAGAAAAGCAATATAAATAGAGCAGACACTTCAAAGAGAAAAGTATGATAAAACAGATCTACCAAACAGGTTAAAAGGTAAATAGTGGCGCTAGGTAAAGCAACAACACATACATAAATATTGCACACCCAGTGAGTAGTGATGTGTAAACATAGGAAAAAATAGTCCATATGCTATGATAATAAAAAAGCAGAGTGGTATCTCTGTGATAGAAATTCAGTTGATATACGGTGTTGGATCAGTATATCAACTGAATTTCTATCACGGAAAATATATCACTCTGCTTTTTTATTATCATAGCATATGGACTATTTTTTCCTATGTTTACACATCACTACTTACAATAGTGAGTACACCTCTCATAATTTTTGTAAATATTTTATTATATCTCTTTTCATGTGACAACACTGAAGAAATTACACTTTGTTACAATGTAAAGTAGTGAGTGTACAGGAGCTTGTATAACGGTGTACATTTTCTGTACCCTCAAAATAACTCCACACAACCATTAAAGGGTCACTAAAGGAAAAAAATTTTTTTGCTGAAATGACTGTTTACAGGGTATAGAGACATTAAAAGTTAACTGATTCCTTTTAAAAATAGATAAAAATCAATCGTATAATGTGCCTGCAGTTTCACTTTTGTTTTTAAAATGATTTCATGTTTCTGTGAAGTAGAAATAGACACACAGAACAAAAACAAACAAATCCAGGGCAGTGTTTTAGTTTTTAAAATGAATCTGATGAATCTGGTTCTGAGGAGTTTTTAGACACACAGCTTAGACCACAGTGAAAATCTGCCATGAGTTTTTTCATAAGGAGCCAGACAACCAGGAAGTGTGGAGATCAGAGAAGTATTACAGCTACTTCAAAGCAAAAACGAACAATGAGAACATGAAAACAGCACTGCATTAAGGTAAAGGAAGCTATTTAGCTAAAAAAAAATTTTCCTTTAGTGATCCTTTAATGTGTAAACCACGGGTAACAAAAGTGAGTACACCAATTAGCCATTTTCCCTCCCTGGTGTCATGTGACTCAGTGTTACAAGGTCTCTGGTGGGAATGGGAAGCAGGTGTGGTAAATTTGGTGTTATCACTCATCTCTCATACTGGTCACGGGAAGTTCAACATGGACCCTCATGGCAAAGAACTCTCTGAGGATCTGAAAAAAAGAATTGTTGCTCCACGTAAAGATGGCCTAGGCTATAAGAACATTGCAAAGACCCTGAAACTGAGCTGTAGCAAGGTGGCCAAGACAATACAGGGATTTAACAGAACAGTTTTTACTCAAAACAGGCCTCGTCATGGCGACCAAAAGTTGAGTGCACGTGCTCAGCGTCATATCCAGAGGTTGTCTTTGGGAAATAGACGTATTAGTGCTGCCAGCATTGCTGCATTGTAAAATTGAGCATAGGCATCTTTATGCACTGCAGGTACCTCTCATTAGGTTTTAGAAGGTATTTGCATTGCAGTGTAGAACAAGGTTTCTTAAATTTTGAAAGCACTTGAGAGATTTGGCTGTAGACAAGGGGTTTTAAACTCAATTACATTGTGGGCCACATTAGCGTTATGATTGCCCTCAAAAGGGCCGGTTGTATCTGTAAGATTCGATTTCCAGCACATCCCCTCCCCTTACATTAGATGTCAAGAGCCACCCCACCATCAGAAGTTGAGTCCCCCACTCTCCCTTACATCACAGTGCACCCCCTTTCTTCATGCTGCTGCTGGGAAGAAGCTAGATGCATTGCTTAAAAGCAGAAAGTAAGGGTCTTGAGGAGGACCAGAGGAGGGCTGGAGCTCCCTGCAGCATCAGGAGAGGTGCGAGGGCCACATGAAATGTCCCAGAGGGACGGTTTCGGCACCCGGGCCTTGTGTTTGACACCTGTGCTGTAGACACTCCACCGCTACAGAGGTCAACAGGTTTAGAGCTAATTTATTACTTAAAAATATAAATATGTGAATGTCCATAACCTGGACTGACTTAAAGTGTGTAGGATTTCTGAGGATGAACAGCTACAAGAAATGTTATTACTTATCAGTGCACTACCTTTTGCTGAATACAATGGTGGAATCTCTATTATTGTTTTTTTGTTGGGGGGGGGGGGGGGTTAAGCAATTCTGACTTTGCTCCAAATGTACCTACTGTATACTGCCCTTGTTCCAGACCAATGACTTAAAATATTGAAATCAGAGGTATTCAGGAAACTAGCATTTTAGGTCCGTAGTGGCTTGCTCCAGATTTCCCTCATTCCATTCTGTTTTTCTTGTATGAAGAGAAGCATGGTATCCATGGTAAATGCAGCCTGCAATTTAATATGGGTAGTATGTATTTGTTTGTGTGATGTGATATATATATATATATATATATATATAATTTTTTTTTTTCTTTTATCTGATTTCAGATTTTCAACTGAACTCTCATCTATCAACACTGGCAAATATTCACAAGATATATCACACGCTCAACAGGCTGGTAATAAAAAGGAATTAAATAGAATATTATTTGAAAATAAATTCTAAACATTTTTTTGTAGTTTTGTCTAATTTATTCGATTCTCTGCCGCAGTTTAGTATTAAAGGATAAGTTCACCTTTTGGGAACATATTAAATGCATATATTTTTACAGGAACAAAATATGCATTTATACATTTTTATTAAAGGGGTTGTAAACCCTCAGCGTTTCATTCATGCATTAAGGTGAAAAACATTCTTTACTGCAGCAGTGCCCCCGAGACCCCCCCCCCCATGTAATTCCCGTGACAGGAACGAGCACACCAGCTCCGGCCGGTGTCTCGTGTCCTGATTGGATAGATTGATAGCAACACAGCCATTGGCTTTCGCTGCTGTCAATCAAATCCAATGATGCCGGGGGCGGAGCAGTGTCTTGCTGTCTGTGTCAACAGACGCAGCAGCAGGACACTGGAGTGCACTCGCACAGGTCTCCTATAGGAGAGCGATTTTCCGACGGGACACTCGAGAAGAGGAGGAGCCAGGAGCGCCTCAGAGGGACCCCAGAAGGGGAGGATCGGGGGCATTCTGTGCATAACCAAGTGCACAGCGGAGGTCAGTATGACGTGTTTGTTAATATAAAAAAAAAAATTAACCTTTACAACCCCTTTCAGGAGTCTGGAAAACATTGCATTTGTGATAAGTGGAACAGGGTTCAATGCCAGACTCCTGCGGAAAAGCCTTGTAGCTTTTAGCACATGCCTACATACAGGCTGACTGTTTACAAGCTGCAGGGCTGATGAATGAACTGCAATGTCGCTCATTGCCAACCTCACAGTCCATTCCAAACTACAAATCATCAGCTGCAATGGTCGTTTGTGCATTCACAGGTAACTGTGACTAAATGACGTTCTGCCCACACATAATGAGGTGAGGGGAAAAGATCCACCCCCCACTCTTTGTCGGGGGGGGGGTTTGCAGCTGCTGAAACATGTTACAGCTTCCAAAAGGTGAACTTGTCCTTTAAAATTTAATTGTGTTGCAAATACACTTAAAGTGGAAGTCCATGCATCTATAGCTACCAGGATTCTAACACTAACCTCTCTATCCCTGTAAAAAAAAGATGAGTATACATACCTTTTTTGGAAGCCAATCTGACCCGCTCCGACCCGATCTCCAGCCATGGAAGCTCTGCAGAGGACACCGATGACAACGGCTGTGAAATGAATGGGAAGTGACATCACCCATAGAGTAACTATTGGGCTTCCGTTGTCCTCCGTCTCTTCTGCACCCGCCTACACAGAGAGGTAGTGGCTGACAGCTCAGCATGGGGTCGGAGCGGGTCAGATTGGCTTCCAAAAAGGTATGTTTACTCGTTTTTTCTTTAGAAATGGAGAGGTTAAATGGTCACTAAAGGAAAACATTTTTTTTGCTGAAATGACTGTTTACAGGGTATAGAGACATAAAAGTTAACTGATTCCTTTTAAAAAGGATTAAAAATAGATAAAAATCAATCATATAATGTGCCTCTAGTTTCACTTTTGTTTTTAAAATGATTTCATGTTTCTGTGAAGTAGAGAAGACGTCCACAGAACAAAAACAAACAAATCCAGGGCAGTGTTTTGTTTTTAAAATGAATCGGATTGGTTCTGAGGAGTTTTAGACACACAGCTTAGACCACAGTGAAAATCTGCCATGAGTTTTTTTATAAAGAGCCAGACAAGCAGGAAGTGTGGAGATCAGCGAAGTATTACAGCTACTTCAAAGCAAAAAAAACGAACAATGAGATCATGAAAACAGCACTGCATTAAGGTAAAGGAAGCTATTTAGCTAAAAAATGTTTTTCCTTTAGTGATCCTTTATTGTTAGATCCCCGCTGTCTATAGATGCAGAGATTTTAGATTTTGCATGGACTTCCACTTTAAGCTGCAGTTCATTCTGTAAGTATGAGAAGATTAGGTTAACTAGACAAAGTTTGTTCCATTTTCATCTTATTATTAATGGCTATTCAGTCTTTGTTACAGCAAGCTCCTGCATAAAGGCAAAGTTTCACACTGGTTTACTGCATGGATTTGGAAGAAATGCACAACGCACACCCAAGATTCAAATTTGGAATACACATGGCTCCTGTATGTAGACAATATTTGCTTATTTGGAGGTCAGCTTAAAAGTAAACATTAGCTCAATATTATAAAAGTCCTGTTGCTGCAAAAGGTACAAATCTCTGTCTCATCAAGGCCCCTATAGAAAAATGCACAAAAGGGGAGTACAAATTTTAAAGCAAAAATATCCCCATTAACCCTTAGGTCTGCATTCTGGATGGAATTTGCACTTGCTATATGAGTGGCAAAGGCTTGTGCAATATCATTTGGCTTTTTTGTGAATGCAAGCTTGCGGTAAAAAGGGCTGTTGCGATTTAACTGATTTTCTTCAGTTGTGTGCCTTGTCATGTAATGTTAAAAGAAAAATAGGCTATCCTAAATTGAAAGGTGAACTTTGACTTTAGGCTTACCATTCTGCTGTACTGAATACAACATTTTACTTTTAATATGCAAGGTGCAACTACAGAAAAATTGTGCAACACCATATACTAAATGTATAAATACATCAGATGCACGATCTCGTTAAATCTATCAAAGCATTAATAAAGACATATACTTTTGTAGTGAATAATACGACCCTGCATCAAATGATATAAAGTGAAAACATTATAAATAGTGCAATAAAAAAGTCCAAATATCATGTGAATAAGCTGTGAGGATGCTTCACCTCATAATGTGTCCAGTTCATGTTCCACTACCTGAGTGCACTGGATCAGCTCCTTGCCGGATTCATACGACCTCCCAAACATGAGGTTCTGAGTGCTTAATAGGAAAAAAGCCTATGCCTCAAGGATGTCACCTGGTCCTTTATAGCGCCTTCACTGAGTTGCAGTTTATACTCAAATATTACATGAACAATCCAAGGCACATAAGAGGAAATAAACTATTCTGCTGTTTCATGTATACATTTCACTGATGTTCCTTGTAAATAAAGAGATAGCGACAATTCTATTTCAGGGAAATATCTGGGGTTGCCCTGAATATGTAAAAGTAGCTTTAGTAAAAAATAGCATAAGAATGGCAGGTGTATGTTTCACGGTATCTAGCGTGTGCTTATTTGATCCTTCTTTTTGTATTTTTTTTTTTTTTACTTTTTCACAGAATTTGACTGAAGACGTGGGCCAAGACGATCACCAAACAGGTAGCCTTTATTTTTACTCCAAGGGAGCAAAGAAAATGTTTATATTGGAGTGGCGTAATTACTAGGTATTAAGTTGAATTGTGGGCTCTCATATAAAAACAAAACATATATAATTTGCTTCAGAAATTAAAGTTTATGTAAAACCTCACCTTTGTAAAATAACCCATTCAGTTTAAAAATCGAAATGAAAGGCATACATTTGTGTGAAATTGTAAAAAAAAACAAAACAAAAAAAAAAGCCATTATAATGACTTGTCGAATCCAATCTGTAATAGTAGATTTTGACGCTGCCTGGCCCTTCCCTGGGCCCTGGCAGAATAACAGACAATCAGTCTTGCGTATCTGAGCCGTAGCTTATGATAAACTTTCACCACTCTTACAACATCCATAGAGTGTAGATGCCGGTCTCCTGGGGTCTGCGATGTCCCGGTACGGAGGGCGGGCGATGTCATTTCCGGTGGAGGTGGGACTTATGGCGGCTTCCGGTTCCGGCCGCTGGAACGCAGAAGGGAGGGGCAGCCTCGGCGGTGCAATTTCCGGTTCCCACAGCGGTGGGGTTAACCGGGACTTTCAAAAGGAGGCGCACAAACGATCGCCGCGTTCTGGGAAAATGGAGCCAGAAGACGCAGCGGAGGTTGCGGGAGCAGGAGCCACATGCACCAGCCCGACCCAGGTAGGAAAACAGCGGTTTTAAGTCTACCTGGTTCCTTGTCATGTCCCTCCTACTGCCCCTTTGGGGAGAGGAGCCTGCCTCACTCACCCTAGTCACGTCCCTGGGAGAGTGTTGTTTGTTTTGGTACAGCGGTGATGGGACCTGGTGTGTTTTTTGTTCACTGGCTGTTTTGTGGTGGTGGTTTGGGTCTGAGACACAAAAAGTTAAACATGGGGTTGTTGTCTTTTGTGTTTTTCAGAAAGCTAAAGAAAAGCTAAAAATTGCAGTGCCCCCTCCTAAGAAACGGTTTGCTACCTGCAAAACAACCCTTAAAGGGTCTTGGACTAAGCCGTTATGCAAGGCATGCATCGCGGACATAGTCAAAGGGGAAGCCTCTACTGGTGCAGCCTCCGAACAACCCAAAGAGATGCTCTCTTCCTTTCGGAAGGAGCTAGAAGAGACCTTTCAGTCGTTCCGCTCCTACTTGGACAGAGGGGCGGCGTCAGGGTCAGCAGCTAAGGCCTCCACTAGTGCACCCTTGGATTATAGAGGGGCAGGTAGTGAGTCCGAGGAGGAAGTACCTAGCAGCCTAGTCTCAGGGTCAGAGGCGGAAGAAGAAGATACAGGAGAATCTTCTTCTTCACGTTACAAGTTGTCCTTAGAAGAGGTGGATGACTTACTGAAAACTATTCATTCCACCTTAAACATTAAGGTGGATAAGACGCATTTATCTCTGCATGACAAGATGTACCAGGGTTTAGACGAAGTTAAGCATCGAACCTTTCCAGTACATAGAGTATTGTCAGATGCGGTTAAAAGGGAGTGGAAAGACCCAGAGAGGGCTCCTTTCTTTTCCCGGTCACTTAAGAGGAGATTTCCTTTTGATGAGGATCCAGCGCAGGTATGGAATAAGAAACCTAAGCTGGATGCTGCGTTCTCAAAGGTATCCCGAAATACGGACTTGGCCTTTGAGGATACGGGCACCTTAAAGGATCCCCTAGATAAAAGAGCAGAGGCGCTCTTAAAGAAGGCTTGGGATGCCTCTCTGGCCAACCTCAAACCAGCTGTGGCATCCACAGTAGTGGCCAGAAACCTTGAGCATTGGTTGGAACAGCTGAAGGGTCACATTGAGTCTGGGACCTCACGCAGAGAGTTGCTAGAGTCCTTCCCGATTCTTCTGAAGGCAGTAGGCTACATGGCGGATGCCTCAGCCGAGTCAGTGAGAATATCAGCCCGTTCCTCGGCCCTAGTAAATTCGGCCAGGAGGGCTCTCTGGGTCAAAACCTGGACTGGGGACACGGCTTCGAAGGCTAAGTTATGTGGCCTGCCCTTCGATGGAGATCTGATATTTGGCGCCGGTCTGGACACTGTTCTGGATAGGACGGCGGATAGGAAAAAAGCCTTCCCCTTAAAGAAGGTAGTACCGCGGACCAGGAAAATTTTTCGTCCTTTTTTCCAGCCCCAAGATCCTAAAGAGATACAAAAAGGTCAGGGTTGAAGGTCCTGGCGGCCTCAGAGGGGTAGAGGGAGACCTGGGGTGTTGTTTCGCTCCCCTAGCCAGCCCGCTAAACCCCAGTGACGGTCGCCCTGCTGTGGGAGGACGACTGCAGTCGTTCCTTCCACAGTGGGCAGAGACGACTTCCAGTGCGTACATC
Source organism: Rana kukunoris (assembly GCA_029574335.1). NCBI lineage: Eukaryota > Metazoa > Chordata > Amphibia > Anura > Ranidae > Rana > Rana kukunoris. Next base: position 627,225,527 of record CM056049.1, on the reverse strand, counting down.
CTCAAGGTTATTGCAGAGGGCTACGTGCTGGAGTTCTCAGAGAAACCACCGTCGCGTTTCTACGCGACTCAGCTGCCCAAGGATCAGGAGAAATCCAGGGCAATGTTGTCGCTGTTAGAGGAATTTCTCCAGCAGAGGGTGATCACCCCGGTACCCCAACAAGAACAGGGGACGGGTTGCTACTCCCATGTGTTTCTAGTAAAAAAAACGGCAGGAAAATTTCGTTTGACCGATTCAGGAATTTTAAGTTCAGAATCAATCAAGTACAAGAGGTTCCGGATGGATACCATCTACTCGGTCAGAAGGCTTCTTCCTGCAGGTTGCTTTCTGGCTTCGATAGACCTAAGGGATCAGGACAGGAAGCGAGATCAAACACTTTCAGTTCAGGGCCCTGCCGTTCGGTCTCTCCTCCTCTCCGAGGATCTTTTCGAAGGTGGTGGCGGAGGCCTTGGCACCTCTAAGGCTGGAAGGAGTTTCGGTAATTCCATACTTGGACGACCTCCTGTTGTTCGCCAAGACGGAAGATCAGCTTTTTAAAGACCTGTGGAGGACCCAGGCCCATTTGGAGGGCCTAGGTTGGATTATGAACCGAGAGAAGTCAAATCTAGTCCCCTCTCAGGTCATAGTCTTTTTGGTGTACACCATAGACTCCATCCAGGAGAAGTTATTTCTACCAGAGGAGAAAATAATCAAGGTCCAGGCAGCAGTGAAGGCAGTGCAGACGAATCTGTCAGTGTGTGCAGCTATGTCCACCCTGGGACTACTCACATCCTCCATTCCTGCCGTTCAGTGGGCCCGCCTGCATTCAAGGAGTCTCCAGCAGGCAATTCTACAGAAATGGACGCATGGTGAACCCCTAGAAAAGGAGATCAGGGTTCCAGCTTCAGTAAAAAGGAAACTTTGTTGGTGGAGGGCTCACGCAAATTTGAGTCAGGGTCTAGTGTGGTCCTTCCCCGCTACAATGGTCCTAACTACGGATGCCAGCTCCTGGGGATGGGGTGCTCACCTCAGGGGTCAGTTGGCTCAGGGGTCCTGGTCCAGGGAAGAGTCCAAGAGATCCTCCAATTGGAGGGAACTCAAAGCCGTTTGCCTGGGGCTTTGGGCCTTCCAGGAGACAATACAGGGTCAGCATGTCCAGATACTGTCGGACAATACTACAGCGGTAGCTTACGTCTCAAGGCAGGGGGGCACGAGGAGCAGGGTTCTCCTGAACCTGGCCCTACACATGCTTTACTGGGCAGAGACAAACTTGGCATCTCTGTCTGCAGTACACCTAAAGGGCAGTTTAAACCACCTGGCAGACTTCCTAAGCAGGAGGAGGGTTCTAGAATCCGAGTGGAGTCTAAATTCAGAGGTGTTCCAGAAAATAGCAGACAGGTGGGGAACCCCTCAGATAGACCTGTTCGCGTCCCAAGCCAACGCCAAGGTTCCGGTTTTCTTTTCCCTCAACAGACTGGATCAAGCGGAGGGTCTAGATGCGTTAGTTCAGCATTGGCCCTTCCGTTTGTGTTATGCTTTCCCCCCAGTACAAATGATTCCGTTAGTTCTGCGGAAGCTTCAGGTAGAAAAGACGACTCTTATCCTGATAGCCCCATACTGGCCCAAAAGGCCTTGGTTTTCAACCCTGCTGAAACTGGCAATAGAACCTCATCAGCTACTTCCAGTCAGAAAGGACTTGTTATACCAGGGTCCTCTGCTCCATCCCAACGTGGATCGGCGCAACCTGGCGGCCTGGTTACTGAAGAGTTAATCCTGAGTAGGAAGGGTTTATCTAAACGGTTAGTGGATACGCTACTTAGTAGCAGAAAGGAAGTTACCAGGGCGATTTATTTTAAGACCTGGAGGGTCTTTAATTCCTGGTGCAGTTCAAAGAATTGCTCCCCCATGAATAATTTTTCGGTCCTGGAGTTTTTACAGGACGGGATGGACAAGGGTCTGGCAGCCAGCACCCTGAAAGCGCAGGTTGCTGCGCTATCAGTATTTCTAGAGAGACGGTTATCCCTAGATCCCTATGTCATCAGATTTTTTAAGGCATTGGCCAGGGCTAGGCCTTCCCCCTTTAAGTTTTTTCCCAAGGCCTTTCGAACCACTGTTAGAAGCATCTTTAAAATTTTGGACCCTGAAAGCGGTCCTTTTAGTAGCTGTCACCTCGGCTAGGAGAATTAGTGAGCTACAGGCTCTTTCTATTGTGGAACCCTTCTTGACCATCTTCCCAGATAGAGTCGTGTTGAGGACAGATCCTGGGTTCCTTCCTAAGGTGGTATCGACCTTCCATAGGACACAAGACATAGTATTACCTACCTTTTGTCCGGCTCCTTCCGGTTCAAGGGAAGAAGAGTTTCATACCTTAGATGTCAGAAGGTGCATTATGCACTACCTGGAAGTCACCAGGGAATTTAGAAAATCCAATTCTTTGTTTGTGGTGTTCTCGGGTGCACGTAGGGGGTACGGTGCTTCCAAAAGTACGCTAGCCAGATGGCTCCGTATGGCTATCCACGAGGCCTATAAGGCTACGGATATAGAACCTCCCCCAGGGGTAGTGGCACATTCTACAAGGGCAGTGGCAACTTCCTGGGCAGAACGGGCTGGAGCTTCACCAGAGCTCATCTGTAAGGCAGCTACGTAGACGAGTTTTTCCACTTTTACTCGCCACTACAGGATGGATCTGCTCTCAGCGGCAGAGCAGTCTTTTGGCAGGAAGCATATAAACAAACAAGGAATATGATACGGAGCGTTGGGTTGCTATAATATAAGAGCACCCAAAGAGGTTCATGTGTGGCAGGAAGACCGCAACCCGTAATGGGGGTAAATTACCGTAGCTGGCATAAATGGATCAAAAGAAAAGGCTACCAAACAATTAATCTCCAAGAGAGGAGGAGATCACCGTTGATAAAAGGAGCTACTATTGGCAATGATGGGTCATAAACGCTAATACATAAAATAGTATAAATTTATTACAAAAAGTTACTTAGAACCTCCAATACCTGATAGAGTGGCTGAATGAGCCAATATCATATAGGTCTCTGGAGTGACAAACAATAATGCATTAATGAACAACCAGCTCACTGTGTGCGTGTTGGTGACCAACACACAGGGACAAATACAAACATATACCACATAAAATTGAAAACAAAAAAACAAAAACAAAAACAGATGTCCAGACATGTGTGTACGCACTAGTTGGAATTCCCAGCGGTAATGTCACCGCAATATAATAATAAAAACTTTTTTATGTGTATATATGGGAAAAGTTCCACTTAGTGCGTCCCCGCGGGGTATGAAAATAGTGGAGGTGGGAATAACCAAAGGGGGACTCTAGATAGCAACTGGATTGCTGTATAACCATGAACCTGAATGGACAGTAGTTGTGTATGAAATATCAATAATATCTCACAGGAACGACAGCATCATGACACGATGGACTGCTGATGTATCAAAAATAAATTATAGTCCTGTAGTTGATGCCAGAATGGTAAAAGATGGTTCAAAACTGGAAATAATGTTAATTACTGGTATATCTTCATATATGAATTTCTAGACCAGGCATCGATAGGGTTATTTGCAATCTACCGCTTGATGAGATGTTGGAGTATATTCCTCAAGATAATACTGTCATATAGATCTAAAGATAGTCTCCAAATATATTAGATTTGTTGCACATTACCGTATCCGCCGTGTCCGTGATGGGATGGCGTTTTTTCTCTTTACTTCATGTGCGGTAATGGTGCAATCAACTGAGGATCGTAGCGAGAGAGAGACTCAAGGTTCGTGGAGCAGTCGTAGTTGCAAGAAAAGGTTTTTAAGGAGACCACTGCAGTGCCGTGTGTTGTCCTAATAGGAGTAGTTGGCACCTATATGTTTTGGAGTGTCTCCATGTCCCGTCTACCGCTACAGCCTGCTCCGGGGGATCCGACACACAGAACGTCCTGGACCTCTGACGTCAACGCGTTTCGCTGGACGTAATCGCGTAGCTTCTTCTGGACGATAGGGGGGTTGGCGTGCGCTGCTCCTATATGTGCCATGGACGCACGCCCCCTCCTGGATGAGTGTTTAAATGTCCTCAAGTTACATGGTTAGATAGATGGATTACATCCCGTGTGTTGGAACTGATATCTTGGGTTAATGGCAGTCTTGGGTTAATTGTTGTTCACGGAAAAAATGACAGACATATATCCGGAGAACAAGGACTAATATATACAAACAAAGTGAAACCTCTCCACTATTTCCAGTAAGTAGGTATACTATATATGTTAAAAAACAAACAAAAAGGAAAATTGATAAAGTATGGCAAAAACATGAACATAAAGCCACCAATTACCTAGTTTTTAAAAAAAAGGGTTTATGTAAATGAAGAGGGAGGGAGGGAGAGACCAAGGAAGGGTGGGGTGAAGGATTTATCAAACAGAGATATTATGTACAGGCATAGCCGAATAATACCGGCAATTTCTATACATAGTATGAGAAAGATTATTTTACCCCCCAATAAGGGTATATGTCTGTATGATTAGTGAAATGATCTAGCTTATTAACGGCCATTATTGTGTTAGCTGGATCATACTCAGTAAGATAATAGTGAAAAATAAAGAATTTTTATATATATTTTATTTTTTTTTGTTTTCAATTTTATGTGGTATATGTTTGTATTTGTCCCTGTGTGTTGGTCACCAACACGCACACAGTGAGCTGGTTGTTCATTAATGCATTATTGTTTGTCACTCCAGAGACCTATATGATATTGGCTCATTCAGCCACTCTATCAGGTATTGGAGGTTCTAAGTAACTTTTTGTAATAAATTTATACTATTTTATGTATTAGCGTTTATGACCCATCATTGCCAATAGTAGCTCCTTTTATCAACGGTGATCTCCTCCTCTCTTGGAGATTAATTGTTTGGTAGCCTTTTCTTTTGGCAGGAAGGTCCTGCAAGCGGTGGTCCCACCCTAGAGTAAGTACTCGGTTATCATCTCCAAGTGCTGTCCTGAAAGACGAAGTGAGAAAACCTTAGTTAGACTTACCGGTAACGGTATTTCTATGAGTCTTTCAGGACAGCTTCGATAACCCACCCTTCTCTCTTCTGGTGGATATATGTGTGTATATATATATATATATATATATATATATATATATATATATATATGTGTTGTACTAACATGTTTGGTTGCTATGTTCTGCTTATCTCATTTCAGTATGGCCGGAGGTGCTCGTGTACAACTGAGGCCATGGTGGAGGTGGGCGGAAGTTAAGTTATAGCAGTGACTGCAGTGTGTCCTGGGAAGTGGGTGGAGCTGCGTTCTCTCCAAGTGTTGTCCTGAAAGACTCATAGAAATACCGTTACCGGTAAGTCTAACTAAGGTTTTCTTTGTCAAAAAGATTTAAAAAGCATGGTGTAAGGCCGAGATTTGGCCCTTGATAGCGCTCAAGGCTAACTTCATATTTAAGCCCAACTAAGGAAGGGCAAGAACCCTATTAATGGCATACTTCCTAGGATGCCCCCTTCTGGGTTCACACCAGGAAACCTATACCTTTCAGATTCCGTAGTAGATGAACCTGGAGGCCAGCTTCCTAGCATTAACCAGATTGGATAGGACTGGACCTGAGAGCCCACGTTTCCTCAGAATGTGGGTCTCAACAGCCTTAGACTTTGTACGGCAGGAAGGAATATAGGACCCTGCGATAGTAGGTCCGAGCATAGTGGGAGAACCCAAGGTCTACCTACTGCCATCCTTACGGTTTCCACGTACCAGGGTCTCCTGTGCCAAGCCGGGGTGATCAAAACACCGGCTTTCCTGCCCTCTTGACTTTCTGAAGGATTTGTGGGAGAAGCGGAACTGGCAGGAACGTGTAATCAGAAAATAACGATCCCATGAGATTGTCAGGGCATCTGACCCTCGTCCAGCTTTGCGTTGAACCGGGAAGCCAACAGGTTCACATTTGGGGTACCCCATATCTGACATATGATTTGAAATATGTAGGGGTGTAGAGACCATTCTCCTGGACTCAGCTGCTGGCTGGTTAAAAAATCCGCCTGCAAATCTTTTACCCCTGGATTGAAGACTGCAGACAGGCGAGGATATGCCTTTCTGCCCCGGCTAGAATGTGAATCACCTCTCTTTGGGCAACCAGACTTCTGGTGCCTCCTTGGTGATTGATTTAGGCCATGGCCGTTGCATTGTCGGACTGAATCTGAACAGGCCAACCCTGCAGTCTGTAAGACCAAACTCTGAGGGCCAAATGAATTGCCTGAATCTTCACAATGTTGATGGAAAGGAGCTTTTCTGCTCCTGTTGATGGAAAGGAGCTTTTCTGCTCCTTATCACCTCCGCTGGGCAGATGCTTCTTCTAGAACTGCCCCCCAGCCAAGAAGGCTGGCATCTGTGGTCACCACTTTCCAGGTAACCAGAGTGAAGGATTTTCCTTTTGACAGATTTTGGGGGAGCAACCATCATCTGGGGCTCTGGTGAACCTTTGGAGATAAGATCATAGGAAGGTCCAGGGCCTGAACATCTTGGTTCCAAGCTGACAGAATTCTGCCCTGTAACGGCCTTGAGTGAAACTGGGCATAAGGAACAGTCTCGAGTGAGGCTACCATCTTCCCCAATAACCTCCTGCATAGAGATGGAAGGCCTTCTTTTTGCCTTTATCACTCGGACCAAGTCTCCTATGGTTTTGCATTTTGGTAGTGAAGTAATACCTGGCTTCGGGACATATAATCATGCCCAAGTACTTCAGCCTACTTTGAGACTGCAAGGAGGATTTCTCCAGGTTGAGGACCTAGTCTAGGTACTCTAAATATTCCATGCTGTGCACATAGTGGCCCAAGCGTACAGCAAACTGATCTATGATCAACAGATCTTCCAGATAGACTGTTACTGCTATGCTTCGTGCCCTTTCGCCTTGCCAGGGCCAGGCCCAGTATTTTTGTGAACACTTGAAGTGCTGTAGCCAGCCTAAAAGAAAGGACCACAAACTGAAAGTGGTACTGAACCATCGCAAACCTTAGAAACCTTTGGTGAGCGGGAAATATTGGCACATCTCTGATGTCTATTGATGCCAAGATTTCCCCTCCCCGAAGGGTGGAAACAACTCAACGGACAGACTCCATGCGAAAGGAGCAAATGTTCAGAAACTGATTCAGGCCTTTCAGATCCAGGATAGGTCTGACTTAGTTTTGGAATCGTGAAAGGTTTTAGTAAAACCATGATCCCTGCTCCTCTGGGCCTAACTCCAAGATTACCCCTTGGGACAACAGGTGTAGTAAAAAGTAATAAAAAGCCTTATTTTTTTCTGGTTCTTTGACGATTCTTGATCTCAGAAAACTGGGTGGCAGAAGTTCTCTGAACTCTTGTAGCCTGAGGACATTGTGGAGAAGACCCACTTGGCCCGAACCTTTTTTCTGCCAGGCGTTTACAAATTGCAGCTTTCCCCCACTTGGCCGAGCGGGGGCATCCCTTCATAGGGAAGTTTTGGGGGTCTGCTTAGACTTTGAACCCAAGCATTTTCTGCCCTTGGGCTTGGCTCTGGGCCTTTCCCTTAGTGTTTTACTGGGGAGGCCATTGCCACTGCCTGGAGAATGAGGTGTTCCAAGGGCTGGAGAAATAGTACCTTTTAAATCAGGGACGTTTACTCTTCTTCTTACCGGCAACAGAGTAGACTTGCCTCTGGTAATCTTTTGGATGTATTTATTCAAATCATCCTCAAACAGACGACCTCCCCCAAAGGGGAATGCTGCAAGAACCTTGGCCTTCCAATGTTTTAACCAAAGGGACCTGCGCATGTGTACCTGCAGGAGATATAAGCGGGATGCTTGTTGAACAGAGTCCATAATCGCATCAACCGCAACACACAAGGCCTAAGAGGGTCTTCATGAAACTCAATCTCCTCTGTAGGGAGGATGTTAATCATCTGCTTCATTTGTTCATTGAGGAACTCACATACCTGAAGGTGCCAACCTTCAGGTTTACAAAGGGTTTTATTAGAAAAAAATTCATACCTGGAAGACTCTGCCAGAAACTTTTCGTGCCACGGATGTATTAGTACACCAAAGTCTAGATCCCAGCGCCCAGACCTTTGCAGAGAGACATTAGCAGGCACACCTTGTTTCTTCTTACACGAGGCCCGGGTACCAACCATATTAGGCCTTTAATATCAGCCCGAGCAATGGATCCAGTTATAGCTCCCAGGTCTCCGCATCCAGACCATCAAAAGAGCTTTTTTCTTCTTGGCACATGTTGAACGTGACCAACCACCTTAACACTGGTAATAAAGGGCACACTCCATTTGGGAGGGGTTATATATGGGAGGAACTCAATTCTAATTGGGTTAACCAGTGTCCAATCACCTGTGGTGACTACATAACCCATTAAGTAATTAAGGCTCTGTGTCCCGTGATTTATGATCAAAAAAGTTTTTGCCCGGAGTTCTGCTTTAAGCCTTAAATGTGCATTGCTTCTCTTAGTAAAACTAGGTCACTTTAAGTTCTTCTAGAAATGGTGACATTTAAAGGTGTTTTAGTGTGGTGCATTCCACAAGAACATTATGCTTATTGCATCTTTGGTGTGCTTTCCAGCAAAATGCAGCTTCAACAGTGATGAATGTTAACTTTCATATAAGACATCTGCAGCTGCACTGCATGCAAAATGCAGATTTTTTCTTTGCCTTAGAGTCCTTTCACACTGAGCCCCCCATAGCGTCGGCGGTAAAACACTGCTTTTTTTTTTTACTGCCGACGTTATGGTCGGATTTGCGGCACAGGGTTAAAACCACCCTGAAGCAGCGCATTGTGGGTGGTGTAGCCGCGCTGTCCCATTGCAGTGGAGGAGCGGTAAACATACCGCTCCTTCACTGCTCCAAAGATTTGGCTAGCAGAACTTTTTTTTTTTTACCGTCCTGCTAGTGCAACGCTCCAGTGTGCAAACCCTCGGGCTTGGAGACAATGGAGCAGCTGTTTGAGGGTGAATTGTAGGCGCTATTTTTAACGGTATAGCGCCTGCAATATGCCCTCAGTGTGAAATGCACCTTTCTTGTGCACTACCAGTGTAGCACATATCAGATGTCTGATTTATGGAAGAGGAACACAATACTTGCTATATATGAACCTTGGGTTATTGATGCTAATGCTTTCTTTTTTCCAGGGAGTCTGCGTTCTTGCAGCACTTCAGACTGTTTTAGTAAGACTATGCCACCAAGGAAAAAGAGGAGACCTGCAGCAGGAGATGACCTGTTGGCTAAGAAAAGTAGACACGATGGGTAGATATTTTCAATCAATTGTTTTATCTTCTGTTTTCAGTCATTTTTATTTCATTTTAATGGAGGAATGTTTAAAAAACATAATGGCATGTTAAAATAAAAGTGTGTGTTCATCAGAAAATCATACTTGGGTGATAATTACTTTGACTATTTTCCTGTATCCTGTGGTTAATTTTGTTGCTTGAAGAATTTGGTGTTTGCTGGCTGTTAGTTATGGTAGAGCTTACACACGATCATTTTTCAGCATGTAAGCCTCTTTTAGCCTCTAGGAAAAAACGCTGTTTTCTCCAACTTCATCATTAAAACGACGTTGCCCACACACGATCGTTAAAAAAAAAATGCTCTAGCAAAGCGCTGTGACGTACAACACGTACAACGGCACTATAAAGGGGAAGTTCCATGCGGATGACGCCACCCTTGAGGCTGCTTTAGCTGATTTTGTGTTGGTAAAAGACGATTTGCGCTTTTCTGCCTGTTACAGCATGATGAATTAGCTTACTCCATTATGAACGGTAGTTTTACCAGAACGAGCGCTCCCGTCTCATAACTTGCTTCTGAGCATGCGCGGGTTTTTAACGTTGTTTTAGCCCACAAACGATAATTTTTTACAACCCGAAAAACTACATAATTTAAAACGTTGTTAAAAAATGCAGCATGTTCAATTTTTTTTTTTTTTTTTTCGTTTTTTAGAACCTGAAAAATTATGTGAGCCATGACTAAGCACTGATTGTAAGTGCGAAACACGTCGGGCCATACTGTATTTTGTTGGTTGCAGTGACTGTGTGTACAGTTGAAAAAAAAAAAAAACTTATTTTAAGTGATTTCGGAGTGCGGCTGTCCAGTTTTCGTCCTTCAGCCCAGGTTCACACTGGGTACGATTTGCTTCGATTTGAGATGCGATTTCACGTGTGAAATCACATCTCAAATCGGCGGGATTTGCCGGCAATTGTCGGCAATGACACCGTCCTAATCGGTGCGACGCCGCATGTGCGGCACTGCACCGATTTCAAAAAGTAGTTCCTGTACTACTTTTTGCGATTTCGGGCCGTGATTTACATTGACATCTGTGCAGAAACCGGCACAGATGTCTCTTAAATCGTGGCTGAAATCGTGACTGCCAGCGGGAGTGAAATCGTGCGAGTTCAGCTGAACTCGCACGGCTTCACTCCCGAAGCCCAGTGTGAACCAGGGCTCAATTTGCTATCATTAGCATTGCCAGCACCTTGGTGGTTCAACAACCCTTGATTGCACACGGGGCTCACCTGGAGCGGTGAGAAATTTGTCTGTTTGAAAAATTATGTAAAGCCCACACACCATTTTTAAATGACTTTTTTTTTTAAAACATTGTTTTTTACATGCTGAAAAATGATCGTGTGTACGCAGCATAAGCTCGAAATAAAGATGCTTCTCTAGATCAACGAAGAGTGAACTGTTTGTCCATTTATGATAATAGTAATAGATGCGTTGGATTTTTTTTTTTTTTTTTTACTGAATTAAAGGGGTTGTAAAGGTTTGTTTTTTATTTTCTAAATAGGTTCCTTTTAAGCTAGTGCATTGTTGGTTCCCTTACTTTTTCCTTCCATTTCCCTTCTAAATGTTTTTTTTTTCTTTGTTTTCTTTGTCTGAATTTCTCACTTCCTGTTCCTCCTCAGTAAGGTATTCAGTAAGCTGTTCTAAATGACTTTCCACTGCTCGGATGATGGTGGAAAGCTTACTGAGGAGAAACAGGAAGTGAGAAATTCAGACAAAGAAAAATTTAGAAGGGAAATCAAAGGAAAAGGTAAGTGATGCAACAATGCGCTAGCTTAAAGGAACCTATTTAGAAAATAAAAGACAAACCTTTACAACCCTTTTAAAGGTGTTCTCTCTTTAAAAAAAAATACCAGACAAACCCTTATTCATCCTTTTGGAACTGTCCCAAATTGGTGTGTTACTGATCAGAAAAAATACAGAAACAATACAAATTATCCTGGTGATATTACGGCTACCCATCATAGTACTAGTTACCAGATTTCTTTTTGTAACATCACACAAAACTGGCCTCACACTCCCATCTTTACAGCCTTGAAAAACTGGCCCCACCTACGTCAAAATTACAGTTCTTGTTGCAATAAATCTTGAAAGGGGTAATCAAAATATGGTGAAAATGACCTATACACGGGACTGTGACCCAGAAAGGGTCTTAATATATATAACCTCTTCTTCAGTGGTAAATCCCACAGATACATTTGCATACTTAATACAAGTTGGCTTATAGCGTACACTGTGTGTGTGTGTGTGTGTGTGTGTATGTATGTGTGTACAGTGCCTTGCAAATTTATTCACCCCCTTGGCATTTGTTGTGTTTTTCTTACCTTACAACCTGGAAATTAACATGGTTTGTTTGAGGATTTACATCATTTAATTTACAGAACATGCCCCCCAACTTTGAAGATTTATTTATTTATTTTTTATTGGGAAGCAAACAACAAATAGGACAAAATAACAGAAAAGGTCAATGTGCATAACTATTCACCCCCTGGCGTCAATACTTTGTAGAGCAGCCTTTTGCCACTATCACAGCTCCAAGTTGCTTTGGATAAGTCTCTATGAGCTTGCCACATCTTACCACTGGGATTTTTGCCCATTCCTCCTTGCAAAGTTGGATGGTTTGCGCTTGTGAACAGCAAACTTTAAGTCTGACCACAGATTTTCTATCGGATTGAGGTCTGGGCTTTGACTAGGCTATTCCAACACATTTATATGTTTCCCCTTTAACCACTTAACCCCCGGACCATATTGCTGGTCAAAGACCAGAGCACTTTTTGTGATGACAATTGCGCGGTCGTGCGACGTGGCTCCCAAACAAAATTGGCGTCCTTTTTTCCCCACAAATAGAGCTTTCTTTTGGTGGTATTTGATCATCTCTGCGGTTTTTATTTTTTGCGCTATAAACAAAAATAGAGGGACAATATTTTTTACATTTTTGCTATAATAAATATCCCCAAAAAATATATAAAAAAACTTTTTTTTCCTCAGTTTAAGCCGATACGTATTCTTCTACCTATTTTTCGTTAAAAAAAATCGCAATTAGCGTTTATTGATTAGTTTGCGCAAAAGTTATAGCGTTTACAAAATAGGGGGTAGTTTTATGGCATTTTTATTAATATTTTTTTTTTTTACTAGTAATGGCGGCGATCAGCGTTTTTTTTCGGTACTGCGATATTATGGCAGACACTTTTGACACATTTTTGGGACCATTGGCATTTTTATAGCAATCAGTGCTATAAAAATGCATTGGATTACTATAAAAATTCCATTGGCAGTGAAGGGGTTAAGTGTGTTCCTGGGTGTGTTCTAACTGTATGGGGGGTGGACTCACTAGGGGAAATCACTGATCTTCTGTTCATACATTGTATAAACAGAAGATCAGCGTTTCCCCGCTGACAGGAACGAGCGATCACGCGAGCCCGGCGGGCGCGGCACTCGGGGGCGCGATGCGCGGGCCGCCAGCGCCTCGTGGCCCCTAGTAGCCTTTAAAGTGCCGACGTAGAGCTACGGGCAGTAATATGACGGCGGCTGGTCGGCAAGCAGTTAAACCACTTTAAAGGGTCACTAAGGAAAAAAAAAATTGTGCTGAAATGACTGTTTACAGGGTATAGAGACATAAAAGTTAACTGATTCCTTTTAAAAATGATTAAAAATTGATAAAAATCAATCATATAATCAACCTACAGTTCTAGTTTCGTTTTTGCTGTTATTTCCTGTCTCTCTGATGTACAGAGCCAGAGAGCCAATAGAGGGCAGTGATGGTTTGTCTAAAACCCCTCAGCACCAACCCAGTTTCAGTTTACACACAGTAATCACACCTCCTTGATTAGTGACCACAGTAAGAAAGCTCCCAGCACTGTGGTATTAAGGAAACAGACAACCAGGAAGTGTGGAGATCAGGTCAGAATTACAGCAACATCAAAGCAAAAACGAACAATGAGGACATGAAAACAGCACTGCAGTAAGGTAAAGGAAGCTATTTAGCTAAAAAATGTTTTTCCTTTAGTGTGTCATTGTCCTGCTGGAAGGTAAACCTCTGTCCTAGCCGCAAATCACACACAGAGTGGTAAAGGTTTTGCTCAAGAATATTCCTATATTTAGCACCATCCATCTTTCCCTCAACTCTTAACAGTTTCCCAGTCCTGACTGCTGTAAAACATCCCCACAGCATGATGCTGCCACCACCATGTTTCACTGTGGGGATGCTCTTCTTTGGGTGATGTCATGTGATGGGTTTGCACCAAGCATAGAATTTTCTTTGATGGCCAAAAAGTTCAATTTTAGTCTCATCGTCCAGAGCACCTTCCTCTATACATTTTGGGAGTCTCCCACATGCCTTTTCGCAAACTCAAAACGTGCCATTTTTGTTTTTTTCTGAAAGTAATGGCTTTCTTCTGGACACTTTGCCATAAGGCCCAACTCTATGGAGTGTACAGCTTATTGTCGTCCTATGGACAGATACTCCAGTCTCTGCTGTGGAACTCTGCAGCTCCTTCAGGGTTACCTTAGATCTCTGTGCTGCCTCTCTGATTAATGCCCTCCTTGCCCGGTCTGTGAGTTTTGATGTGCCGTCTCTTGGCAGGTTTGCTGTTGTGCCAAGTTCTTTCCATTTGGTTGTGATAGATTTGATGGTGCTCCTAGGGATCATGTAAGATTTGGATATTTTTTTTATAACCTAATCCTGACTTGTACTTCTCAACAACATTGTCACTTACTGTACTTGTTTGGAGAGTCCCTTGGTCTTCATGGCAGTGTTTGGTTAGTGGTGCCTCTTGCTCAGGTGTTGCAGCCTCTGGGGCCTTTCAAAAAGGTGTGTATATGTAATGACAGATCATGTGACACTTAGATTGCACTCAGGTGGACATCATTTCACTAATTATGAGACTTCTGAAGGTAATTGGTTGCACCAGAGCTTATTATGGACAAAGGGGGTGAATACATACGCATGTGCCAATTATGGGCCAGATTCTCATAGAATCACGCTGGCGTAGCGTAAGGCATTTACACTACGCCGCCGCAACGTAACAGAGCAAGTGCCGTATTCTCTAAGCACTTGCTCCGTAGTTTGCGGAGGTGTAGAGTAAATCGCCCAGCGTAAGCCCGCGTAATTCAAAGGGGGCGGCTTGTATTTAAATTAAGCGTGCCCACGCGTCGAACGAACTGCCCATGCGCCGGCCGGGGAAAAAGCCCAGTGCGCATGCTCCAGCTCACGTCGGAAAGCGTGGTGGAAACCGACGTCAAAACTACGCAATGCCCTATTCGCGAACAAGTTAGTAAAACGACGTAAGCGACGGAAAAAGCCGACGCTGACCCGACGCCATACTTAACATGGCACCCGACGGCATCCGACAGTACTTCGTAAGGTTACTCCTCATAGAAGCAGGGGTAACCTTACGAGTCCGTAAACGACGTACGCGACGACGGGGCAGCGTAAAAGCAATCGGGAATCGGCGTAGTAGCCTCATTTGCATAGGCAAATGAGAAAACAACGTAAAGGCCACCTAGTGGCCGGAGTTGTCATTACAACTACGATCCGCAAGTGTAATGGTATTACACTTGTCGGATGTTGAAGCGTATCTATGCCAAAGTGATGCTAAGCATCACTCGCATAGATACGAGCCAAAAGAAAGGCGATACGACGGGGTATCTTAGATACTCCGTCGTAGCGCCGCTGAGAATCTGGCCCTATATATTTTTTATTTCTAAAAAAATGTTTTATATATGTATTTTTCTAATTTTACTTCACTAACTTAGACTATTGTGTTCTGATCCATCACATATAATTTAGATTAAAAAAAACATTGAACTAACTAAAGGCTGTAATGTAACAAAATAGGTAAAAAGCCTAAATACTTTTGCAAGGCTGTGTGTGTATATTTATACGTGTTGTGCTCAAAAGTTTGCATACGCTGGCAGAAATTATGAAATGTTGGAATTAACCACTTAACCACTTAAGACCCGGACCAATACGCTGGCAAATGACCCAAGGGGTTTTTGCGATTCGGCACTGCGTCGCTTTAACAGACAATTGCGCGGTCGTGCGACGTGGCTCCCAAACAAAATTTGCGTCCTTTTTTCCCCACAAATAGAGCTTTCTTTTGGTGGTATTTGATCACCTCTGCGGTTTTTATTTTTTGCGCTATAAACAAAAATAGAGCGACAATTTAAAAAAAAATGCAATATTTTTTACTTTTTGCTATAATAAATATCCCCCAAAAATATATAAAAAAACATTTTTTTTCCTCAGTTTAGGCCGATACGTATTCTTCTACATATTTTTGGTAAAAAAAATCGCAATAAGCGTTTATCGGTTGGTTTTCGCAAAATTTATAGCGTTTACAAAATAAGGGATAGTTTTATTGCATTTTTATAAATTTTTTTTTTTTTTACTACTAATAGCGGCGATCAGCGATTTTTTTCGTGACTGCGACAATATGGCGGACACTTCGGACAATTTTTACACATTTTTGGGACAATTGTCATTTTCACAGCAAAAAATGCATTTAAATTGCATTGTTTACTGTGGAAATGACAGTTGCAGTTTGGGAGTTAACCACAGGTGGCGCTGTAGGGAATGTGTACCTAATGTGTGTGTTTACTACTGTAGGGGGGTGTGGCTGTAGGTGTGACGTCATCGATCGCGTCCCCCTATTACAGGGATGACGCGATCGATGCTCCGGCCACAGAGAAGCACGGGGAAGCCGTGTGTACACACGGCTCTCCCCGTTCTTCCGCTCCAGGGACGGATCGCCGCACTGCAGCGGCGATCGGGTCCGCGAATCCCGCGGTCCCGGTCCTGGAGCTTCGGACCGGGTCGCGGGCGCGACCCACGGCTGGGTACTAAAACCAACGTATATATACGTTGATGTCCCCAGCCGTGCCATTCTGCCGACGTAAATCTGCAGGAGGCGGTCCTTAAGTGGTTAAGGACCAGTGCACAATGACATACGTCGACACAATGGCTCCTGTGGTTGTACAGGTACATGCCCTTTAAGAAACTGCATTTTTGGTGCGCACCGCCACTGCAAGCTCCATGAGTCTGACCACGGCTCTAGCAGACTAGATGTTCGCAGGGAAAAACCGCGATAGTCTCACGGAGAGGAAGAATGGGGAAATGCTGATGTAAACAAGCATTTCCTCATTCTTCCTGGTGACAGGACACTGATCACAGCTCCCTGTAATTGGGAGTGGTGATCAGTGTCGTCACACACAGCCCATGCCCCCTACAGCTAGTTAGAAACACTCCCTAGGACACACATAACCCCTTCAGTGCCCCCTACTGGTTAACCCCTTCACTGCCAGTGTAATTTTTACAGTAATCAGTGCATTTTTATAGCACTGATCGCTGTATCAATGACAATGGTCCCAAAATGGCATCAAAAGTGTCCGCTCTGTCCGCCATAATGTCTAAGTCACAAAAAAAAATAATAATGCCATAAAACTATCCCCATTACACTGTTTTGTAGATGCTATAACTTTTGCGCAAACCAAATATTAAACACTTCTTGCTTTTTTTTTTTTTTTTACCAAAAATATCTAGAAGAATAAGTATCGGCCTAAACTGAGGAAAAAAAAGTTTTTTTTATATATTTTCGGGGGAGATTTATTATAGCAAAAAGTAAAAAATATATATATTTTTTTCAAAATTGACGCTCTATTTTTGTTTATAGCGCAAAAAAATAAAAACTGCAGAGGTAATCAAATACCACCAAAAGAAAGCTCTATTTGTGGAAAAAGGACGTTAATTTTGTTTGGGAACCACGTCGCACGACCGTGCAATTGTCCGTTAAAGTGACGCAGTGGCGAATCGCAAAAAGTGCTTTGGTTTTTGGCCAAATGGTCCAGGGCTTAAGTGGTTAATATCGAAAATATGACTTATCATGCCAAACAACTGTCTTTTTTTTTTTTAGGATAGCAATTACATGAAGCCTTTTATTATCACATGTTTTTTTTTTTTTTTTTTGATCATTTTTAACCACTTAAGGACCCCCGCACGCACATATACGGCCACAGAATGGCACGTACAGGCACAAGGGCGTAAATTTACGTCCCCGCCTAAGTGCGGTTCGGGGGTCACATCGGGACCCCCTCCGCGGCGTGCGGGGGTCCCCCTGGCTCCGGGAGCGATCCGGGATCTGGGGGCGGATGTCGGCGAATACCCGCCCCCCCGCGATCGCTCCCAGCCAATGGGAGCGCGCTCCCAACCTGTCACTTCCTCCTCCTGTGTTTACACAGGAAGGAGGAAATGATGTATTCTCTCATCGCAGCGCTGTTTCCCAGCGCTGCTGATGAGAGAAGACATCACAAGTAAGTGTGCACCAACACAACACTGACACACACTCACATAGGCATATTAACCCCTTGTGATCGCCCCACCCCCCTGTCACAGTGTCACTGAATGCAGTGATCTAATCACTGCATTTAGTGTCAGTGTGACAGACAGTGTAAAAAACAGTTAGTGTTAGGTTCAGGATAGCCCCCCCACCCCCCCTAATAAAGTTTTAACCCCCTGATCACCGCCCTAGTTAACCCTTTCACTCCCTATTGCCAGCGTCACTAAGCGATCATTTTTCTGATCGCTGTATTAGTGTCGCTGTTCCCGCTAGGTAGCTATTTTTTTTTATTGCGATTTTTTTTTTTTTTACTAAAGACATGTGGCTAAATAAATTTTGGCCTAAATGTTTGACTAAAATTTAGTTTATTTGATTTTTTTTTTAACAAAAAGTAAAAAATAGTGTTTTTTTTTCAAAAATGTCGCTCTATTTTTGTATATAGCGCAAAAAATAAAAATCGCAGAGGTGATCAAATACCACCAAAAGAAAGCTCTATTTGTGGGAAGAAAAGGACGCAAATTTTGTTTGGGAGCCACGTCGCACGACCACGCAATTGTCTGTTAAAGCGACGCAGTGCCGAATCGCAAAAACACCTTGGGTCATTTACCAGCGTATTGGTCCGGGTCTTAAGTGGTTAAATTATAATGATAACAGAAATTAGGGTTGTCCCGATACCACTTTTTTAGGACCGAGTACAAGTACCGATACTTTTTTTTCATGTACTCACCGATACTTTTTTTTAAATGTCATGTGACAGTTTTCAAACCACAATACAGACTAAGGATATTTTCTTTAGAATTATGAAGAACTCTAACTCGAACATTATAAAAGAATAAAAATTTGTAAAAATGAATAAAAATATTTTATTTGCTTGTCACGCAGTAGTAAAAAACTCAAAGAATTTTCACAGAACATGTTGATAAATACAAAAAAGTATCGGCAGAAGCATCGGGAGTATTTGCGCGAGTATTAGTATCGGTATCGGGACAACCCTAACAGAAATCACAGAAAACAGAAATCACCCAAATGGTCCTGATAAAAAGTTTACATGCCCTGGAATGTTTGGCCTTGGTACAGACACAGAAGGTGGCACACACAGATTAAAATGGCAATAAAAGGTTAATTTCCCAAATTTGTGGCTTCTTAATTCACAATTAGTGTCTATGTATAAATAGTCAATGAGTTTATTAGCTCCCACATGGATGTACTAAGCAGGCTAGATACTGAGCCATGAGGAGTTAGAAAAGAACAGTCAAAAGACCTGTGTAACAAGGTAATGAAACTTTACTGAGAAGAAGGATATAAAAAGATATCAAAAGCCTTGAATATGCCAGTCAGTACTGTTCAATCACTTAATAAGAAGTGGAAAATATGGGGATCTCTTCATACCAAGCAGTGGTCAGGTAGATCAAGAAAGATTTCAGAAACCTCTGTACAACCTGTAGATCTCTGTACAAAGTGCAGACAAGGCTGTGAGGATTTGCAGAATGTTATATATGTGTGTATGTGTTTTAGTGGGAACTTCAGCTAATATCGTGCCTACTGATAAGTCATATTTAAATTGTGTGTAAATATTCTATTTTTAAATAACTGAATGACAAGGACAGTGTAATATTATAGTTACAGTTGTCTATGTCTATAACATGCGTATGTATATTTATGTCTTTAGGATGTATAAAAAATTTGATTCCTCCAGAATAAGAGCAGAGGAAGAAGCTTTCTCCAGCAAGAGATGCCTTGAATGGTTCTATGAATATGCAGGTAGGTCATAGTGTACTATATGTTTGATTGTCCCATGCCCCGCTTTTTATAGGCCCCATCTTTCCACATTTTCTTTGTTCTGGACATGTGCTCTGACACCTTCAGTTGTCTTATTACATGTACCCTATGTAATCCCTTTATGAGCATGTGGTGAAAAATGCATAAGCACAGTTTACTTTCAGTGACGACAACGTCAGAAACCATTATTATAATGGGTAAAGCCCGTGTAGTTCTGGGCTGATTCTTCACCGTTCTCATGATCACTGAAACTCCATGAGGTGAGTTCTTGTATAGAGTCTAGGACTGAGGGAGAATGAGTTATATTGTGTTTCTTCCATTCGCAAATAATCACAGGAACTGTTGTCACCCTTTCGCCAAGCTGCTTGGCGATGGTCTTGTAGCCCTTTCCAGCCTTGTGTAGGTCCACAATCTTGTCCCTGAACTCCTTGGACAGTTCTTTGGTCTTGGCCATGGTGGAGAGATTGGAAGCTGTTTTAGTGATTCTGTGGACAGGTATCTTTCCCAAAACGGCTTTCAGGACAGCCACCTGAGAGATCATGGCTCCTCCCTCCACAGGAAACACCTCCACCATACGGTCTTTAAAGGGAGGCCTCCCCTTCCACTCGTCAGTTTTTTGTGTTTCCTCCAGCTGGAGGAACACCTCCGGTGGGAGCCATGATCTTTCAGGTCTGCCTGGGAGACAGAGGCTCTCACTACAAAACCAAATTTTTTCCTGGAGAGTGTCCTTACCACCTGCCTCGAGCAACGATGGCGCAGTGGTCTCCTTCTTCCCCTTCCGTGCTTGGGGAGAGCCTGTACGCGCGGAGGTTGCGGCCCGTTTTTCGGCAGAGCGGGGTCTGGTTATGTTTTTTTTTTTCCCTATTCTGCAGGCTCTGGCGTCTGGGGAGGGCCTCAGATGCGCCCTGGATACGGGGAGAGGCCGCGCTTCCGGGTCGGCGCGCGCCTTCTTTTGGCGCATGCGCAGAGGAATGAAGGCAAGGTCACCTGGTGCCTTCAGAAGGACTTACGGTTCCGGGTCAGCGCGGCGGCGTTTTTGAATCCTGGAACCGTGTCCTAGCAAGCACGCTGCTGCAAACACTCCCATGGAGGAAGATATTGCAGACAAGGGGACAAGCCAAGGCACCAGCAAGGCTAAGGTAAGGGAGTGCCTGTGTTACCTTCTAGCCTTCTCCTATGGGGGTTACTTCACCCATCTCCCCCTCTTCCCCCACCCTCCACCTCCTAGTTTCTGGTCATTTTGGGATTGTTTCCTTTCTGCCTAGTAATAGGAATTTATGGTGGTGATGGTGTTTGGCTTGTAGGGCACAGGGAGTTTTGGCTGTTTCCTAAAGTGCACCTGGGTGTCAGAATTTTTTTTACTGAATACTACGTCCTAAGCGTGCGTTTTTCTTGCTTGTTATCTGTCTGTACAGGGGAAAGGCTCTGCTCAGATTCCAAAGAGAAGATGCCCTGTTTGCAAGGAGAAGCTCAGCGATGCTTGGAAAAAATCACTTTGTGCAGACTGTACAAGCAACGTACTTAAAGAGTCTCCTTCCTTATGTGGAGAGTTGATATCCACTATTAAGGAGGAACTCCGTACCACCTTTCAGGCTTTTAGGTCTAACCTAGGGAAACAAACAAGTTCCATGGAAGAGCCGGGAGGGTCGCAGAACTCTTCACTGAGCGAGGCTCAGGCTTTAGTCACCCCAATATCCCAAAATCTTTCTCAGGAGTCAGTACCGGTAGATTCAGACTCTGAGGAAGAAGATGAAGCCGAGTCGTCTTCAAAATATAAATTGTCACTGGAGGAGGTCGCAGGCCTTGTTAAAATGATCCATGCGACTTTGGGGATAGAAGAGGAGAAAAAGGAACTTTCCCTACATGACCGAATGTATGCAGGTTTAGGGGATACCAAAGGCAGGGTGTTTCCAGTACATTCCTTAATCACAGATATGATTAAGAAGGAATGGTTGGACCCAGAGAAGAAGCCATTTTTTTCAGGGGCACACAAGAGGAGGTTCCCTTTCGAGGAAAGTCCGGATGCCATTTGGAATAAAGTCCCAAAATTGGATGCGGCGTTCTCACAGGTTTCGAAATCTTCTGATCTAGCCTTTGAGGATATGGGCACGTTAAGAGAGCCCATGGACAAGAGAATGGATCTGCTATTAAAAAGGTCTTGGCAGTCCGTGATGAACAACCTTAAGCCAGCTATGGCAACAACCTGTGTTGCCAGAAACCTGGAACACTGGATAGGCCAGTTAAAATCACACATTTGGGCAGATTCCCCGAAGCAGGAGATTTTAGACTCCTTCGGTACCCTTTCGGCTGCTGTGTCTTACATCGCTGACACCTCAGCGGAGTCTGTTCGGATGTCAGCAAGGTCAGCGACTCTGACAAACTCCGCCAGGAGGGCTCTCTGGCTTAAGACTTGGCCAGGGGATGCGGTCTCAAAAAATAGGTTAATTGGCCTACCCTTTTCTGGAGATTTATTGTTCGGTTCGGAGTTGGAGTCTATCCTTGACCGGACAGGGGACAAAAAGAAATCTTTTCCAGAAAAGAAAAAGCCTGTACCTACCCGCAAGCGTTTTTTTCGTCTGCAGGGGCAAGAGAAAAAGGTACAAAACCAAAGGAAGCAGTGGCCGACACAAATGGGTAAAGGTAGGGGTGGAGTACTCTTCCGTCCTCCTTCAGCCCCCGAAAAACCCCAATGACTCGCAGCTACAGGTAGGGGGAAGACTCCAGAGGTTCGTTCCCCAGTGGAGAGACAGCACCTCAAACCAGTTTATTCAAAACTTACTTTTGAGGGGTTATGCAATAGAGTTCAGGGAAGAACCCCCGAGAAGATTTCTGGCAACAAATGTTCCAAAGGATCCCGCCAAGGCTCTCGCTATGAAGTCCCTGATTCAGGAGCTGATTTCTCAGAGAGTAGTGGTGCCGGTTCCGTCCAAGGAATGTTTTCAGGGGTTCTATTCTCATGTTTTCCTGGTCAGGAAACCTTCGGGAAAATTTCGACTCATCCTGAATCTAAAGGAGCTGAATCAGTCGGTAGAATACAGGAAGTTCCGGATGGATTCCATTTTTTCCGTAAAAAATCTACTAAGTCAGGGTTGCTTCATGGCAACAATAGACCTGCGAGATGCTTACTTGCACATTCCCATGGCAGACAGCTCCCAAAGGTTCTTGAGACTAGCTTTGAGGGAGGGGAAAAAATTGACACACCTGCAGTTCAGAGCTCTCCCCTTTGGCCTATCATCATCCCCAAGGGTGTTTACAAAGGTTATGGCAGAGGCACTAGCTCCGCTGCGTCTAGAGGGGATCTCAGTGGTCCCTTATCTAGACGACCTTCTGTTCTTTGCCCAGACCAGAGAAAATCTTTTGAGAAATCTAGTCAGGGCCCGGTCTCACTTAGAATCCATAGGGTGGATTCTAAATCTCCAGAAGTCGAGCTTGGTCCCCTCGCAACAAGTTTGCTTTCTGGGGTTTCTGATCGATTCAGTGGGACAAAGGAATTTTCTCCCAGAAGAAAAACAAAAGAGGGTAATAGAAGCTGTGTCAACCTTACAGTGCAGTCAGCAGATCTCAATCAGGAAGATTATGTCAGTGCTGGGAACTCTAACTTCGTCAATACCCGCAGTTCAGTGGGCCAAGTTCCATTTCAGACCTCTACAAGAATTCTTGTTAAAAGTCTGGGACCGCCATCAGAGGTCACTGGACCTACTGGTGAAAATTCCCACCAACGTCAAGAGAAGTCTTTGGTGGTGGAAAAATCAGGGGAGATTATCAGAGGGTCTGTTGTGGTCCTTTCCAACCCAGGTGAGGTTAACGACCGATGCCAGCTCCTGGGGATGGGGCGCCCATATAAACGGTCATTGGACTCAGGGGTCATGGTCCGCAGAGGAGGCACGGAGATCCTCAAATTGGCGGGAATTGAAGGCAGTGGAGTTGGCTCTACTGAGCTTCATAGTAGAGGTGCAGCGACAGCATGCGCAGATCCTGTCGGACAACGCCACAGTAGTGGCTTATATAAACAGGCAGGGGGGCACCCGAAGCAGAGGACTTCAGGCTCTAGCCAAAAACATTCTAGGCTGGGCAGAGTCTCATACTCTATCCTTATCAGGGGACCTTGAACAGAACTGCAGATTTTCTCAGCAGGAACTTGGTTCAGGAAGCGGAGTGGCAGTTGAACCCAGAAGTCTTTGCTCTCTTAGCAAAGAAGTGGGGGCAACCAGAAATAGATCTCTTTGCAAACAAAGAAAATACACAGACCCCCAGGTTTTTTTCTCTAGCCAGGGACAAAGCAGCACTGGGGGTGGACGCCTTAGCACAGGTGTGGGATTTTCACCTCTGTTATGCATTCCCCCCTTTTCAACTCATCCCTCAGGTGATCTCAAAGATTCGGAGGGAAGGCACAACGGTAATTCTTGTCACTCCGTTTTGGCCCAAGAGACCGTGGTTTTCGGCCCTACTGCAGATGCAGACAAAACCTTATTGGCATCTGCCACTAAGACAGGACCTGCTTTTACAGGGTCCTCTGCTTCACCAAGACTTAGGAAAGCTAAACCTTACAGCCTGGATTCTGAGGAACAGCTCCTGAAAAGGAAAGGTTTCTCGGCCAGATTGGTAGCAACACTCCTGTCCAGCAGGAAGCAGGTAACTAGATCTATATATTTAAAAATCTGGAAAGTTTTCAATACTTGGTGTACATCATCTGGCAGGTCGGTAAGGCAGACGTCCTCCGTCCTTGAATTTTTGCAGGACGGAGCCGATAAGGGACTAGCGGTCAGTACACTAAAGGTCCAAGTAGCGGCTCTGGGAGTTTTTTTGGAAAGGGCAGTGTCCTCACATTCATTAGTTAAAAGATTCTTCAAAGCCCTCAGTCGTTCTAGGCCAATCGTAGTGAAAGATTGTCCATCATGGGACTTGCCAGTCGTTTTACAGGCCCTGACTAGGGAACCTTTCGAACCTCTGAGTTCAGCATCCTTAAAATGATTGACGCTAAAAACCGTTTTTTTTGGTGGCGGTCACAACAGCCCGGAGAATCAGCGAGTTACAAGCCCTATCTATCAGGGAACCTTTTTGTTTAATTTTTTCAGACAGAATTGTCTTGAAACCTGACCCAGGTTTTTTGCCAAAGGTTGCTTCAATCAAAAACCGGTCTCAAGAAATAGTACTTCCCACATTTTGTTCCAATCCAAAAGGGAAAAAGGAAGAGGAATTCCATACCCTAGATGTTAAAAGGGCAGTTTTGAGTTACTTAGAAGTTACAAAAAATTTTAGAAAGGCGGACGCCTTGTTTATTTTGTTTTTCGGAGATAAGAAGGGAAAGCAAGCATCAAAAGGAACCATTGCCAGATGGCTCAGAATGGCTATCGCGAACGCATATTCTTGTTCAGGACAAGAATGTCCAAAAAATCTACGGGCTCACTCTACTAGAGCAGCAGCGGTAAGTTGGGCCGAGAAAGCTGGTGCCACCCCCCGAACAGATCTGCAGGGCAGCCACCTGGTCAAATTTGTCTACCTTTGCCCGCCATTATAGATTAGATCTAATGACAGCGGACGACCAGGCGTTTGGGAGAAAGGTCTTACAGGCTGTTGTCCCGCCCTAATAGGGGTAAGTCTCGACTGTCCTCTCAGGTGGCTGTCCTGAAAGCCGTTTTGGGAAAATTGCAAGTTAGGCTTACCGGTAACTTGTTTTCCAATAGGCTTTCAGGACAGCGGTAACCCGCCCTTGGTTTTCATATATAATGATACAGCTGTAATACTATGCAATAACTGTCACTTATGTGTTGCAGCCGGGGCTGGAGGTCTCTACAAACAACTGACGAGTGGAAGGGGAGGCCTCCCTTTAAAGACCGTATGGTGGAGGTGTTTCCTGTGGAGGGAGGAGCCATGATCTCTCAGGTGGCTGTCCTGAAAGCCTATTGGAAAACAAGTTACCGGTAAGCCTAACTTGCAATTTTTATACAGGCAATACGCTGAGATTAGGAGCACTCTATTTAACCACTTAAGACTCGGACCATTATGCAGGTTAAGGACCTTGCCCCTTTTTGCGATTCCGCACTGCGTCGCTTTAACTGACAATTGCACGGTCATGCAACGTGGCTCCCAAACAAAATTGGTGCATTTTTTTTCCCACAAATAGAGCTTTCTTTTGGTGGTATTTGATCACCTCTGCGGTTTTTATTTTTTGCGCTATAAACAAAAATAGAGCAACAATTTTGAAAAAAAATCAATACTTTTTGCTTGAAGAAATATCCCCCAAAAATATATAAAAATGTTTTTTTCCCTCAGTTTAGGCCGATACATATTCTACTTATTTTTGGTAAAAAAAATCGCAATAAGCGTTTGATTGGTTTGCGCAAAAGTTATAGCGTTTACAAAATAGAAGAATAGTTTTATGGCATTTTTATTAATATTCTTTTTTTACTAGTAATGGCGACGATCAGCGATTTTTATCGTGTCTGCGACTGGCGGACACATCGGAAACTTTTGACACATTTTTGGGACTATTGTAATTTTTACAGCGAAAAGTGCTATAAAAATGCACTGATTACTGTGAAAATGACAATGGCAGTGAAGGGGTTAACCACCAGGGAGCGCTAAGGGGTTAAGTGTGACATCACCTATAACAGGGAACAGACGATCAGTGACACTGCCACAATGAAGAACGGGGAAGGTGTGTTTAGACATACCTCTCCCCGTTCTTCGGCTCCTGTGACCCGATCGCGGGACACCGGCGGCGATTGGGTACACGGGCACGGAGATTCTTTCAAATAGTTTTTATTGAGCTTATGTCAAGTACAATAGTAATCAAACTTTTGGGTAGAAACCCACATGCAATATAGGATCCTTAAACAAAACATGTGCACTTAAAAAGGGACAAGTGCATATTGAGGAGAACACGCAGTGTGAATATAGGAAAAAATATTTAAAACTGTAACGTTGCAATAAGATGTAGTCATACATACAGATAGCAAATAACAAGAGGGTGGGGAAGGGAGGGGGGAGGGAGGGACATATGCAAGGGGGAAAGAGGACGAGAGCAATGCCAGAGCGTCAAATTAGGGGTTTGGCAAATTGAGAGCATTAAGAAACGTGCAGTACATTTAGCAAGAAAGAAAGAAGCAGGGGAGTCATTGATTCCACTTGTAGGTGTACCAGCGTTGCCAGGGGTTCCAAAGGTTTAGCAGTGTGGCGTACGTGTGTTTACCTCGAGCAAGGATGGTTTCGTAGGAATAATGGGTTTGCACTAAGTTCACTATTTCAGCTAATGAGGGGGTGTCTACAGATTACTAGCGTCTAGCAATCAAGAGTTTAGTTGCCAATAGTATGTGTGAGGTCACTAGTTGTAGGGGGGGTGGTATGTCGTCAATTGTCAGGTTGAGAATGGCCAGCTGTGGGGTCAATGGGACATGGAGACCTAGAACCTCTTTAAGCAGAGCCTCTACTGTCGTCCACATATTCTGAAGATGAGGACATGTCCAGAAAATATGTAGGAGAGTACCTGTGGAGTTGCAATTTCTCCAGCAATTAGGGGAGGTGTGGGGGTGGAATCGGGCTATTCTAGAAGGTGTCAGGTACCATCTCATTGTCAGTTTTTGCGAGAGTTCCCACAGGGAGGTACAGGAGGTGCTTTTGTAAATGGACTTGATCGCTGCTTGCCATTGTTGGTCTGAGAATTGGGTAGTTAAATCAGATTCCCAGTCAATGAGAGGTTTTGATTTATAGAAAGATGTCTTTTCTTGTAGGGTATTATATAGTAAGGAGATGCCTTTTGTGCAAGAGCTGTCAGTGAAGAAAAATCGCCATAGGTTTGCTGGCAGAGAGCCGTCCAGTGAGGAGTTAGCCCTAAGGCAGTGTTGAAGTCTGAAGTAAGTAAAATAGTCTGAGGTAGGTGCTTGATGAGTGTTTTGAAATTGTGAGAACGATGAGTTAGCGAGTAGGGGGCGTAACTCGTGGACGTGGGTGACAATGTCAGAGAGCCAGGTAGGGATGGTCAGGTCAGGAGTGAGAAGTGTCAACGTCTCTATAGGTATGGGTATAGGTTTGGTCAGGGGAGTCTTCCATGTGGAGGATTGCAGTGTCTTCCAGACTTTGACTGAGGCTCGTATGGTGGGGGAGTAAAGACCGAGTCGTGGGGAGCCAGTGGTTGTGCTATATAACCAGTGTGATAGGTTGGAGCCTGGTACCATGGCGGCTTCCATAGCACACCATAGTGGGTTTGGGGGTGTCACCATCCACTCCCGGGTCTGCGAGAGGATGGTGGCCCTATAGTAGTCTGTTATGTCAACAAAGCCCATGCCTCCAGCCGATTTATGTTTGACAGTGTTAGCTCGACTACACCTAGGTGGTTTACCCTGCCAAACGTAGTTTTTCAAGATAGATTGTAAGGCTTTGAGATAAGAATTCGGGAGGGGTATAGGAAGGGTTCGAAAGATGTAAAGCAATTTGGGCAATAACAACATTTTGAAAGCCGCAAGTCTGCCTGTCCAGGAAAATTCATGTTTGGAGATTTTTGTTGTTTCTCGGATAAGCATTTGTTTGGCCTCAGTGTAGTTAAGCGGAAATAGATTTTTTGTGGATTTGGTTAGGGTGATACCCAAGTACGTTATTCCGGAGTCCGCCCATGGGTACGGAAAGGCGTTTCTAAGTAGGTTACTGGTTATGGCGTCTAAGCCCAAGTCTAAAATGTAGGATTTCTGTTCATTTACTTTGTAGTAAGATATTGCACCAAATCTTTGCAGTAGTAGCTGTACCGAGGCCAGGGACGAGGAAGGGTCTGTCAGCATGATTATCACATCGTCCGCAAAGAGGCTAATTTTATGCTCTAATGAGGCGATTTTAAATCCGGCTATCTTGTGGTGGGATCTAACATGTTCGGCTAAGGGCTCCATGACAAGGTCGAAGATTAGCGGGGACAGGGGGCATCCTTGGCGGGTGCCATTGGAGATTAAAAAGGGTTTTGACAGGATTTCTGAGGAGTAGACCTGGGCAGAGGGAGAGGAGTATAGAGCCATAATGGCAGATAGAATGGGACCACGGAATCCAAACTTTTCAAGGGTGGCGTGCATGTAACCCCAGTGAACTCGATCGAACGCCTTCTCTGCATCCAGGGACAGGAGCAGAGAAGGCGTTCGGGTCGACTCGGCTGTATGGATGATGTTGATAAGTCTGCGGGTTGCGTCAAAGGTTTGCCTGCCTCTAATAAAGCCAGATTGGTCTTTATGTATGACCTGGGGCATTAGATCTATTAAACGATTGGCGATGAGTTTAGCATGTATTTTAGCATCGAGGTTTAGAAGAGATATGGGCCGGAAATTCTGGGTGTATGTGGGTTCTTTACCTGGTTTCAGTAGGGTAACAATCAGGGCAGAAAGCATTTCAGGTGGAAGAGAGGAGGATGAGGCAGCATCGTTACAGACATTGGCCAGGAATGGTGACAGGATCGGGGCACGGAGATTCTGACCGGGTCGTGTGCGCTAAACGGCTGGGCTCTTAAAGGCGACGTACAGGTACGTGCCTGTGCCGAGCCTTGTCATTCTGCTGACGTACGTATATCGGGGGTTGGGCGGTCCTTAAGTGGTTAAGTGAGACACCTGGGAGACAGAAATCTTGCTGATTGGAAATCAAATACTTATTTCACTCATTAAAATGCAAATCGATTTATAACTTTTTTGAAATGTGTTTTTTTTTCTGGATTTTTTTGTTATTCTGTTTAAATAAACCTACCATAAAAATTATAGAAACTGAATCCTCGTCACTTTCTTGAACCAACTGCTTACTCTGTGCATCACGTGTTCGCACTTCCCTATTCTCACCAAGAACTTGACAACTGCTATCGGACACATCATTAACTGAGCTAGACAACATTTCCTGTCTAGCAGCTACAATCACTTTTGAACTTATGTTTATGGCTAGTTGTTCAGCTATCTTTGCCTCATAGTCTCCCAAAAATGTTTTAGTATTTGTTTCTTTGAAACCATCGACTATTGGACACAAATTCTCATATTCTTCATTCCTTTCAAGACACTTAGAAAAAGCATCCATTAAATTAGTACATTTAACCTCTCTGACCACTTCAGTGATGGAGGTTTCACAACGTTCAGGCCGTGTACACACGGCAGAGATCCTCGACGGGCAGAACACATCGTTCCGCCCGTCGAGGCTCTCTGCCGGCCGTCGAAATCGGCGACCCGCCAGTCGGGAATGGCAACCAGCCATTCATCCAGGCGGGCCGTCGAGGAAATAGAGAGCGTGCTCTCTATTTCTGCTCGACGGGCTTCCCGACGGGAAGCTCGCCGAGACCGTACACACGGCCGAGGTCCTCGCTGGAATGCACATTCCAGCGAGGTTCTCGCTGGTTTTCAGCGAGAACCTCGGTCGTGTGTACGCCGCCTCAGAGGGCTCACCTGTCATTACAGATTCTACACTTTTTGAAAAATAGATTTTACTTCCCGAGGAATCTTGGTAGTCAAGTCCAAAGTATTATCCTGCGTTACTTGCTCTGACAGAACATTTTCTAAAAACTGAGTTTCACAGGATGTGACATTACCGTTATATTCAAATCCGATTTCATTAACATAAAAATTAACACACAACATGCAAATAATTCACAGAGGCAAAAATAGCAGACGCCTCATCCTGCAGGACGTCATCCTTCTCTTCATTTTCTGCACCACTTTCAATTTCTGCAAGCTCTTTGCTGTCAGAATCATCACATGGTAGAAGATGGAAATCCTCAAGCCCGGCCTCATTTTCTTAATTTTCTCTGTTGGTGAAAGAACCGGAACAGAGAGCAACTGCTTCCGACATTAGGTCACTTTTCTCATTTTCAGCATGAGCCTTTGTGCAACTAAAAGATTCTTGATTTGAACCATCATCTTGACAGACAAATTTTCCAGAGCAGAGTCCCAGCGACTCATCCATATTGTCCATCACAAGGCTTTGCTTGGCAGAGCTGTACTTGCTCCTGTTGCGGCCCAAATTTAGAAAACCATCAGCATGCGTGACATCGATCACTTTGTTGTAATCCTCATCACTACAAAGTAAGCTTTCTGTGCAAGACTCGCTGAGCGTCTCCTCATCACTTAGTCTTGTATATGGTCAGCATCCATGATCGCTGCTTTTACCAGAACACGAGACCTTATAATCACTGTTGCGTTTTGAAGGTTGTTCATTTTTTGGTGAGAGCTCCTTAGAAACCTCTATGTTCTCTTCACTACCAGACAGCTCTGACTTTGCTTTCTTTTTCTTCTTTTTTTTCTTTGACTTCAGACTCAAGAAATCTTTGAACTTTTCTCTTACTTTTTCTTTAACACTTTCAGACAGCTTGTCTGGCTTGCGATGAGACTTCTGGATTAAGTTCTCCTTGCTTTTGTCTTTTAGGGACGGTCAGTGGGAATTTGAACTGTTTGTGGTGCGTCTTCTCTTTGAGCTTTGCTGACTGGCCTTTTCGTGAGCTAAAGAGCCTCTTGTCTGCATATGCCTTGTGACAGGACTCTGATCCTGCTCTGACCTGTCAACGCCATTGAAATACTTCATATGGCAATGCAGCAACTTGGCCTTGTGAAAAGATCTGGAGCAATCCAAAATCTTGCCCTTAAACTTGTTGGGTTCCAGTTCCAAGGTAACAGCTTTGGTAGCTGGATCATCAAATTTCTTCAAAGTATTTGCTAAAGGTTCTCTACTGTATTTAGCAGAACTGTCAGACCGTTGATTCAGCTTCATAGGAGCTGCTACTGCGGTGACAGCCGGGACCTCCTCAGCATCTTATTGTACATGAGGGTCTTTCTCTTCTGGTTTGGTCTTGTCTGGTTTGACCTCTGGAACGCCATTCACAACATTGGATTCAACAGGCTCTACAGACTCTTCTACTACTAATGGCGGCTCCTTCACTTCGGGAGTTTCAGGCTCTGCCAGGGCACACTCCCCTGGCTCCACTTCTTGTTCCTCTGGTGAAGTACTACACTCCGGTGATGATTCCGTCTCAACAACAGACGTGGTAACCTCCATAGCATTATGGTCCTCTGGATTCCCAATCAGAGAGGGCTTGCTATCCTTTTCCTCTGTTCTCTCAAATAGTTTCATGATGGCCTCCCAACCTGTCATGCTCTCTCGGTGAGCCTGTTGGTAAGCTGCAAGGCTCTCTTGGTGAGCCTGTCGTTGAGCTGCAATGCTTATTTGGTAAGCTGCATTTATTATAACCATCTGTTTTATCATCTCATCCATTTTGGGTTTACTTTAACTGCCCGCGGCACTCCACCATGTGTGAGGGATTAGCTTGGTAGCGGGTGTGTGTGACCCCCTCTATGGGTTCACTACACGCTGAACTGTACAAAAAGGCACTTGAGGATGACTGAAAACAAATGATATGGTTTATTTTTCCATCTTGCGGGATACACGTGCAAGCATCAAAACAGCATAAACAAAACATAAAATAAAATAAACCCTTGCCATTTGGGGCGTCTACCTTCCCAACACAGGAACCTACCCATGGAGTCTGGACACAGCCTACTGCTGGGCAGACACTGCTGGTCCTACAGCAGAAAACAACAAAAAAATCTCTTTGATATTTCTCACACAGAAATATCCATCAGCACCTCACCTCTTCAGAAGTGCTTGTGACTGCTCCTTCACTCACAAAGCCCCAGGATGCAGAAATCAGTCGTTATCCTTAGGCTGTCTTTATAGGGGCTTTAATTGCTTAATTCTGAACAGCTGAAACCTTTTAACGGCCCAAACCTCTCTGGCCATCTCTGCAGCCGACGCCCAATAGTAATTGGTGTATTGTCTAAACAAGGCAGAAAAGTACCTCCCGTCTGGGACAACACACACAGATTTACCTGACTTCCTGTTACAATATATACATACACTATATTACCAAAAGTATTGGGACGCCGGCCTTTAAACGCACATGAACTTTAATGGCATCCCAGTCTTAAGCCCTATACACATGATCGGTTTGTCTGATAAAAACTGACCGTTTTCATCGGACAAACCAATCCTGTGTGGGCCCCATCAGTTTGTTTTTCATCGGTGAAAAAAAATAGAACATTTTTTACAATGTTCCTATGGATAAAAAAAAACGATAGAAAAAAATGATCGTCTGTGTGGAAAGTCAATCGGTCAAAAATCCACGCATGCTCAGAATCAAGTGGACTCATGCTCGTAAGCATTGAACTACATTTTTCTCAGCATGTCGTATAGTTTTACGTCACCGCGTTGGACACGGTCAGATTTTTGACCGATGGTGTGTAGGCAAGACTGATGAAAGTCAGCTTAATCAGATATTTCACGAAAAAATCCATCGGATTAGATTCCATCAGATGTGCAATCGTGTGTACAGGGCTTTAGTTTGTAGGGTTCAATATTGATTTGGCCCACTTTTTGCAGCTGTAACTGCTTCAACTCTTCTGGGAAGGCTTTGCACCAGTGTTGCCAACCTACCAGACTGAAATTCACTGACACTTCACTCAAAATTTACTGGCACAGCCAAGTTTTTACTGGCATTTTCTAAAAGTTACAAAATGACAGTTTTCAGTGCAAATGTCAGTACTACAGGCTACAAACAAGTACAATATGCAGTTAGCAATGTGGTTTAAGAGATTTAACCACTTCCATACCAGGCACTTATGCACCTTCCCGCCCAAGCCAATTTTCAGCTTTCAGCGTTGTTGCACTTTAAATGACAATTGCGCGGTCGTGCTACACTCTACCCAAACGAAATTGGCGTCCTTTTTCCCCCACAAATAGAGCTTTCTTTTGGTGGTATGTGATCACCTCTGCGGTTTTTATTTTTTTGCGCAACAACTAACAAGATAAAAAAAAAATTGTAAATAAGTACATTTTCTCATTCAATTACGGGCACCGATGAGGTGGCACTGATGGGCACCGATGAGGTGGCACTGATGGGCACCGATGAGGTAGTACTGATGGTCACCGATGAAGTGGCACTGATGGGCACTCATGAGCGGCACTGATGGGCACTCATGGGCGATACTGATGGGCACTCATGGGTGGCACTGATGGGCACTCATGGGTGGCACTGATGGGTACTTATGGGTGGCACTCAGGGCTTTTTTTCTGGGGGAACTTGGTGGAACTCAGTTCCACCACCTTTGGCTCAGACCCTTTGGTGCCCGCTCACCACAATCACTTGTGAACACAGAAGTCTGGTTTCTGTGTTTACAAGTGACTGCTTTGTAACCCCCTGAACTCTGCACACTGTATGTAATGCAATTCTGGTATTTAATGCCCCTTTAAGACCCTTCTACTGTTTGTGAAATCTGAACGGGTCGTGGTTGAGTTCCTGCACCTATTTTCTGAGAAAAAAAGCTCTGGTGGCACTGATAGGTGGACACTGGGCATGGATTGGCACTGTGGGGTGGCACTGATGGTCACTGTGGGGTGGCACTGGACACTGAGGGGTGGCACTGATGGATCCATGTTGCCAGTCAGTGCCCATGTGTGGGCACTGACTGGCATCTTTTTTTTTTTGCCCTTTCCTGGTGGTGGTGGGCTTCCCTGGTGGTCTAGTGTGGGCATCCGAGGGGGGGCTGCGCTGATAAACAATTAGCGCGAACCCCCCCTGTCAGAGCTGCCGATCGGCTCTCCTGTACTCGCGTCTGTCAGACGCGAGTGAGGAAGAGCCATCGACGGCTCTTCCTGTTTACATCGTGATCAGCGTGATTGGACACGCCTGATCAAGTGCTAACGAGCCTCCGCCGGAGACTCGTTACCGAGATCGGAGATGCAGGGTGTCAGACTGACACCCCGCATCACCGTTCGCCGCGCTGCATGCCATGAAATCCTGCAGGACGTTAATAGACGTCCAGTCAGGATTTCAGAACCACTTCCTGGACGTCAATCTGCGATTGACCGGGCGGGAAGAGGTTAAGGTTAAAAGAACAAAACATATTTCTTATGTTATTTTTGATATAGTAAGGGCAAGATATTATAACCCATCAGACTTTGTCACGTATGTCCAACCACAGAAAGTGAGGGGAAATTCCAGGTAGCCACCAGGATTACAAGAATTTATGCCCCCAATTCTAAAGACCTCCTGTCTCTATCGCTCCATCTCTCCTTCACTTCCTGTCTCCATCCCTCTTTCGCCTCCTGTCTCCATCCCTCTTTCGCCTCCTGTCTCCATCCCTCTTTCACCTCCTGTCTCCATCCCTCTTTCACCTCCTGTCTCCATCCCTCTTTCACCTCCTGTCTCCATCCCTCTTTCACCTCCTGTCTCCATCCCTCTTTCACCTCCTGTCTCCATCCCTCTTTCACCTCCTGTCTCCATCCCTCTTTCACCTCCTGTCTCCTGTCTCCATCCCTCGCTCTGTCACAGGTCCTTTCCATCACTCTTATTTCATGCTCCATCCGTCTATCCTTTTGCTCCATCACTCAATTTCTCTGTCTCGCTTGCAATCCCTTCATGCCGTGCTGCATCCCATCATCCATCTCTCTGTCACCTAATCTATACCTACATCCTTTACTCACTCCTCACTCTTTCCATCTTTCTGTCCATTCACCTCCCCATCACTCCACTACTTTCTATTATAAACGAATAAAAATACTCCAGTGCGCTTCCACACCAAAACTGCTCACTACTTACTAAAAAATATATACCATATGCCCATCTCCCTGCCTCACTGTGCCCATCTCCCTGCCTCACTGTGCCCATTTCCCTTCCTCACTGTGTCCACCTGCAGCCTTACTGTGCTCATCTCCCTGCCTCACTGTGTCCATCTGCAGCCTCATGTACCTGATCTCCAGAACACTGGCACTGTGACATGCCTTCTCCTTGTCTTTGTCTGTGACTGAACACTGATACTGCTGGGAAACTGAGAGTCGGTGTTCCGCCTATCACAGACGAGTACAAGGAGAAGGCGGGGCTTTGTTACACTGGAAAGCCGCAGACTAGACTACATGTCACATTGCCGAGAGATCAGGAGCATGAGGCTGCAGATGGACACAGTGAAGAAAAACTTGGCTTATACTCGAGTATATACGGTAAGTAATAAACACCTTAAGACCATCAAGCACAATAAATAATCAAATCTAGAATAGGGTCGCCACCTTTTCCTCAAGCCAAACCCGAACACGCCACTACATATGGTGGGTGTGGCCATATTGAGGGAGGGGCCTCACGAGGCATGATTAAATTAAACAAAATAATTATTTTACCTATAAAATATGCTTACTTTGCTGTGCCACAAGTAAGAGTCTCACTGACATGAATAAACCTTAGCACAATCATTTAAAAAAAATAAAACTCTTCCATTACTACAGAGGTAAGTGCAGTGGAGATCAGGGGCATTCGTTCACCTTTTAATTTTCATTAAGTACAGAGGGTATTACAGTATGTGCAGGGAGGGAGTGCAGAATTTACAACAGTATATACAAGAGTGTGGCGCGTATGTTGGTATGTGTAGGAAAGGAGTGCAAAGTGTAAGACATTATGTACAGGAAATGAGTGCAGAGGGTAGCTATTACTTGCAGGAAAGGAGTGAAGAGGGTGTAACAGTGACCAGTATATGCAGTAGAGGAGTGTGGAGGGTATGATGGGAGCACTATGTACAGGAGAGGAGTGCGAGGGTATGATGGGGGCAGTATGAACAGGAGAGGAGTGTGGAGGGTATGACAGTGGGCAGTATGTACAGGAGAGGAGTGTGGAGGGTATGACAGTGGGCAGTATGTACAGGAGAGGAGTGTGGAGGGTATGACAGTGGGCAGTATGTACAGGAGAGGAGTGTGGAGGGTATGATGGGGGCAGTATGAACAGGAGAGGAGTGTGGAGGGTATGACAGTGGGCACTATGTACAGGAGAGGAGTGTGGAGGGTATGACAGTGGGCACTATGTACAGGAGAGGAGTGTGGAGGGTATGATAGTGGGCAGTATGTACAGGAGAGGAATGTGGAGGGTATGATAGTGGGCACTATGTACAGGAGAGGAGTGTGGAGGGTATGATAGTGGGCAGTATGTACAGGAGAGGAGTGTGGAGGGTATGACAGTGGGCAGTATGTACAGGAGAGGAGTGTGGAGGGTATGACAGTGGGCAGTATGTACAGGAGAGGAGTGTGGAGGGTATGACAGTGGGCAGTATGTACAGGAGAGGAGTGTGGAGGGTATGATGGGGGCAGTATGAACAGGAGAGGAGTGTGGAGGGTATGACAGTGGGCAGTATGTACAGGAGAGGAGTGTGGAGGGTATGATGGGGGCAGTATGAACAGGAGAGGAGTGTGGAGGGTATGACAGTGGGCACTATGTACAGGAGAGGAGTGTGGAGGGTATGATAGTGGGCACTATGTACAGGAGAGGAGTGTGGAGGGTATGATAGTGGGCAGTATGTACAGGAGAGGAGTGTGGAGGGTATGATAGTGGGCACTATGTACAGGAGAGGAGTGTGGAGGGTATGATAGTGGGCAGTATGTACAGGAGAGGAGTGTGGAGGGTATGATAGTGGGCACTATGTACAGGAGAGGAGTGTGGAGGGTATGATAGTGGGCAGTATGTACAGGAGAGGAGTGTGGAGAGTATGACAGTGGGCAGTATGTACAGGAGAGGAGTGTGGAGGGTATGACAGTGGGCAGTATGTACAGGAGAGGAGTGTGGAGGGTATGATGGGGACAGTATGAACAGGAGAGGAGTGTGGAGGGTATGACAGTGGGCACAATGTATAGGAGTGGAAGGATGTTTAGGGACTGCATAGTGGTTAAGCGGGTCATACATGAATTGAAATTACACCAATTATGCAGAGACCAGCCATAGTCGATCTATGTATGGGCTAGCTGGTTTTACACAAGTCAATCTATTAATTGACTTGAGTACAACCAGCCTGTTTTTCCAAAAACAATCAGTGCTGCCAGCTATAGATAGCAACACTGATCATTGTACTCACTGGCAGAACACAACAACACTACAGGAGTGATTCCCCCATCCACAGGTCAGCAGGTGAGAGGGTGTGTGGGGACAGGCTAGGGAGAGATACCAGTCAGTGGCTGGGTAGGCACTGGCTAGTATCAGAGCCAGATACACACAGGTTACATACGTCACGATCGTTAGAGCGAGAGCAATAATTCTAGCACTAGATCTCCTCTGTAGCTCTAAACATGTAACCTAAAAAAATTTAAAGCATCGCTTAGGATACCAAAAAAAATCGTGCTAACTTTAGTGTTTTTTTTTAATGAACACGTTTGAAAAACACGTTTGAAAAATTGCTGCGCAAATACAGTACCGTGCTAGAGCTGCACAATTAATCGTTAAAAAATAGTGATGTCGATTCAAAATCTCCAATGCAGAGTTTGCTGATTCTTTCATATAACAAGTGGAGAGACTTTCAGCTGTCAAAAGAAAATATCTGGACAGTCTGCTAAGTTGCATGGGGGTGGATTCACATTAAGCGTACAGAAATACGCTACGCCGCCGTGATCTACTCAGGTAGCGGTAAACGACGTAGTGTATCGTAATCCATCGAGTTGAAACAAAAAATCGATCTGCGTGATGCTCCGTTCGCAAATTTCCCGCCGTGCATTGCGCAACGTCGTGACGTCATTCCGTACTTTACGGGCGATCCACGTCCCGACTACGTAAACAATGCCATACTTAACATGGGACGTAAAGTTAGAGCAGCAAAAAGCTGCTCTAACTTTCTAGACGAAAACGATTGCGATGAATCCCCGTAACACAGCATATCCCGCCGACGACGCGAACTTAGATGGCAGCGTAGATCCGAAGGCTTACGAAGACAGCCTCTCGGATCGAAGCCCGAAGCCGGCGTATCATGGTTTGAGAATTCAAACTAGTGATACGCCGCGGGAAATTTGAAATTACTCCTGTCTAACCCCAGTTAGACAGGCGTAATTGTTTTGTGAATCCACCCCATTGTAACTAACGCTTTCTTCTTATATCAAAGGGATAAACTTCTGTGTGTAAAGAAAATATCCGGGCAGTCTGCCAAGTTTGTAAACAACATGAAACACTGTAACCAACTTCCTTTTTAGATCAAACTTCTGTGTGTAAATGCAAGAAATGTAACTACTTAAAGTCCAACACTTGTTAAAAACCAATATTTTTTGCTAGAAAATTACTTGGAACCACCAAACATTATATATATATTAGCAGAGACAAAAATGGGAATTGCTGCAATATTTTATGTCACGCTGCATTTGCCCACTTCATTGAATAATAAAAACCATAAAAACAAAACAGTAAAGTTAGTCCATTTTTTTTTTTTTCATTTTTTTCATTTTTTTTTTTTCATTTTAATGTGAAAGATGATGTTATGCCGTACGAATCGTGATCTATCTTCTAAGCAAAAAAATTGCAGTTGTCGTTTTAGCCAGAATCGTGCAGCTCTATGCCGTGCAACATAAAAGGTTGCAAAGACCACCATAGAGTCATTTTCTAGTAAAAAATTAATGATGATTTTTTTTTCTCAGTCTGCTGCAGTGTGTCAGCTTGTATTTATAATGGCCGCTCTGTATGTAGCTTCTGACAGGCTGT
This sequence comes from Rana kukunoris, assembly GCA_029574335.1. Classification (NCBI taxonomy): domain Eukaryota; kingdom Metazoa; phylum Chordata; class Amphibia; order Anura; family Ranidae; genus Rana; species Rana kukunoris. Next base: position 627,186,655 of record CM056049.1, on the reverse strand, counting down.
GCAAGCAGCCCCGTATCTCCAGAACCATAAATGATAGCCATCCCATATGACCAGTTTGGGGAGGTCCACTGACTACCCCCCAAATGTGGGGTTTCTGTGACCTCTGGTCATCGAGCTACAACCCCCCGCTCCATCAGCCCCTCTGTTAATCCGGCCCTGTATGGAGGGGGGGGGGGCAGGACTGTATGTATGGCTGTGGATGGTATATGCAGGGGGGCAGGACTGTATGTATGGCTGTGGATGGTATGGAGGGGGGGCAGAACTGTATATACGGCTGTGGATGGTAATGGTATATGCAGGGGGGGCAGAACTGTATGTTTAATGTATGGTGGGGGTAGTGTATGGTCTGCCCATCCACCCACCTCCATGTGTATTCTGTAGCCAGTCAGAGAAGAGCTGAGCACTCTGTGTCCCATGTGTCCTCTTCCACTCTGCAGCACACAATGCAGACGGAGGCGCGCCGGAGGGAGGGAGGGGGAGGGGCTAGCACAGTGAGAAGTTGCACACATGTTTACAGCCCGGCCGGGGGGCTAACAGAGAGCACTGCTGCGGGCGGCACACCTTCTACTAACACTCAGGCAAGCTGGTGGAGACGGGGATGTGCAGCTCTGTTGCGGCCGAGCCAGGATTTTTTTTTTTTTTTAAATGTGCCCGGGTTTCAGGAGGCTTCAAAACCGGGCACATGTGTCCAAACCCGGACTGTCCGGGTCAAAACCGGACAGGTGGCAACCCTAATCTAGAATGATCATACAGCATACACACACACACACTATACAACACCAGCACTTTTCATCTATAAAATCAGCCTGATCTATGATATTGCTGCTGCCTCCCCTCTCCTGGTATGCTGAGATTTTTAGTGCCACAGCCTGACACATGAGGTGGTCATGCAGGAAAGGAGGCTGTGTCTAGTGAGCAGGTAATAGGTAGGAAGGTTTAATAGAGATTGGGGGGGAGATCTCAGAAAATGTCCTCCCTTTAGAAATCGAGCAGTTCACACAAAAAACTTTTTAATGTAACAGCATGAGACGGAGGCCTGCTACACAGAGCCCATCCTCTCCCCCTCCTCCTCCTGCCCACTATGATAAGCCACTGACAGGACTGCATGCTGCTCTGCTAGCTTATCTTTGGCTGGGCTAAACTCCGTCCTCCACTGCAGACTGTCTCCACTCCTCCCCCTCCCAGCATCTCAGTCAGATCATTGAAGACTCTCAATCTTGGCCGTCTCCGGCAAGGAACTGCACATGCGCAGTCAAGACGAGAGCGTCACTGGCTGAAAGCGTATTTTTTCACTGGCAGGATTTTGACGTTGCAGGCTTTTTACGGACACGGAAAAATTCCCCTTTTTTTTACGGTCTGCCTGTAAAAACACGGACGGTTGGCAACACTGATGTCCACAAGGTTTAGGAGTCTGTCTATGGAAATGTTTGACCATTCTTCCAGAAAGGCATTGGTGAGGCTAGGCATTGATGTGGACAAGAAGCCCTGGCTTGGAGTCTCAGCTGTAATTCATCCCAAATGTATTCAATTTGGTTGAGGTTAGAATTCTGTGCAGGTCAGTCAAGTTACTCCACCCCAAACTCGCTCATCCATGTCTTTATGGACCTTACTTTATGCATGGGTCCAAATCATTTGGTGGAGGGGGAATTATGGTGTGGGGTTGTTTTTCAGGGGTTGGGCTTGGTCCCCTAGTTCCAGTAAAGGGAACTCTTAAGGCGTCGGCATACCGAGACATTTTGGACAATTTCATGCTCCCAACTTTGTGGGAACAGTTTTGGGATGACCCCTTCCTGTTCCAAAATGACTGCGCACCAGTGGGTACTGATGGGTCTCCTTACTGGGCCTTTACTGGGTCTCACAACACACACCAAAAAACTGTTTAGATATACTTAATGCATAAGCTACCTTAATTTTAAAACTGCATTATAGAAAAAACAGTAAATCTAGTGTTATAGAAAGCTAAATGTCTCTGAATTTCTTGTTAATCTTGAACTCTGCATTCAACTCTTTCCTGAGTATTCAAACTTTCTCTTTATTATGATGAGCAACCTTATCGACCAATAGTAGGCTTTGAAGACAGTTCCTATATCCGCTTTTAGGAAAAAGATCAGATCTGCAGACAACCTCTACTGCCTGTAGCTCTGGACCTGCCAATCACTTTCACACACAGATTTGCCTAATGATAATCTGTTCTTATGCATTTTTTTTCCACCTGTTCAGTTTAATGTGATTGTAAAGGGATTTTTTGTTTTAATAACAAACATGGTATACTTGACTGCTCTGTGCAAAAGGTTTGGACAGAGCAGCCTCGATCCTTCATTTCTCAGGACCCCCACTGGCGCTTTTGCCCCCCCCCCCCCGCTGAGTGCCCCCATAGAAAGCCACTTGCGCTCATGCAGGCTCAATTCAGTACCGGCTCTGTGCGGTTAATGGGCAAACTATTAGTTTCAGATTACAGTGAATGACTTGGACAAATGTGCATTGGGATTCTAAAATGACCAGGCATTTCTTCACTTATATTTTATTTTTTATGAGAGTTTGAACCTTATTCAGGCTAATACTGTATGTGTCTTCCTATCTTGATAAAAACTGCTTGTATTAATTCTTGCTAAGATAGAAATAGAAAGTGATGTCAAATCTCCATAACAGGGTCAAGGCCAACAATAAAAACAGAAGTGCTAACCTTTCCCCCTACAAAGAAAGAAACAGAATAAACCTTTATGGCTAGATTGGAGCCTTTAACCCCTACCCACCTGCCCTATAAGAAAATGGCCATAAAACAAAATTGGAACCCTAATAATGAATTATAACAAATAGTCCCTATAATATAAAGACTATATAAATGGACTAGTTGTTATAATTAATTATTAGCGCTGCAATTTGAGGGTTTTGAATTTTCTCTATTGCTAGCAGCTGTCCCTTGGTGTAGCGCTGATCATTTATTTATATTTATCCTATAGAAAATGACGGCCAGGTGGTGGTTTAATTGTTCTGAGTGGACGTCATATAATGTTCTTTAGAACAAGCCGATTGTGCACGCCCCCCGGGGGTGCAGTGTTTTTCATTGGACACACTCCATCATTGATCATGGTAAAGAGCCTATGACGTAGGATTTTTACCATGTAATCAGCTGTGAGTAATCACAGCTGATCACAGTTTAAGTAGTAAGTGTTGGTAAACTGTATTTCTCTTCTCATGCTCACAGCACGTGAATAGAGGGGAGATAAGCGGCTTTTCACACAGGGGAGATATGCACCGATAATCAGTGCAATCATTATCAGTGAAGCCCCATCAGCGATACCTGCCCGTGCTCATAAATGCCCATTAGTGCTGCCTATCAGTGACCATAAAGGCTGCCCATCAGTGCTGCATGCCACTGACTTCTATCGGTGCCCATCAGTGCTGCATATTGGTGCCACCTCAGCAGTGCAGCCTAGCAGTGCCCGTCAGTGCAGCCTCGTCAGTGCAAATCAGTGAAGGAGAAAAATTACTTATTTACAAAATTTTATAACAAAAACTTTATTGTTTTCCTAATTATTTTTTTGTTTGTTTAGCAAAACTTTTAAAACTCAGGGGTGATTAAATATCGCAAAAAGAAAGCTTTATCTGTCTCTACAACAATTATAAAAATGTTGTTTAGGTATAGCATTGCATAACCCCGCAATTTTCATTCAAGACGGCACTGGAAAGCTGAAAAATTGGCCTGGCCACGAAGGGGATGAATGTGACTTGTATTAAAGTGGTTAAAACCAGGCATAAATAATAATAATAAAAAAAAAAAAAAAAAAAAAATAGGATTAAAGCCAGCCGTGCATGGATCACAATTCTGCCAGTTCAGCAGGGACCAAACTAATTTTAATCCATGTATGGACACCTTGGTTGTACAGAAGACATTCTAACGATTAGTCTCTGTACAACCTGGCTGTCAGGTTTTTCCCAAATAATCTGTGCCGCCTACTGCCATCGGAATATAATAGCACAGCTGGTGTGATTTCTTTCTCGTACATCACGGGACACAGAGCGGCATATTCATTACTATATGGGTTATATGGAGTACCTTCAGGTGTGGACACTGGCAATCTCAAACAAACAGGAAGTCCCTCCCTATATAACCCCCTCCCCTAGAGGGAGTCCCTCAGTTTTTTCGCCAGTGTCTTAGGTGTTGGTCACGGAATAGCTTTGCTCCACATCCTTGGGATTAAGGGCGGGCTAACCGGATCTGTCCAAGGAGCCTCAGTGCCAAAGTGGACAGTACCCGGGCCCCAAACCATGGGGTTTTGCCTATAATGCTCCTCTTTGGAGGGCTGGACCCTGGGCCCAGGACTTGGAGTTTGTAAAGACCATAAGTTCCTGTTTGCCAGGGTGCTATATAGGTCCAGGACAGTGGGTACCTTCATAGGACCCCAGGGCCTGAAGGTCTACTACGCTACCCACAGAGATGGGAGAAGATTGGACCGTTTTGCAAAACGTCCTGCGGCATGGAGCAGGTAAGAGGGGAGCCTGCGGGACTTGGTTCGACAGCAGGCTCTCCAGGGGAGATCTTAAGGGGGGTAGCCTGAGTATGCTCTGCATTGGCACCATGGTCACTATGTCTGATAGACAGGATGCCCTGAAATGTTTCCCCCCATAACTTGATCCCCCTACCTATCTATGTATGTTTTCTAGCTACCTGCTGCTCGCTGGTTGAAGATCTTTTAAAAAAAAAAAAAAAAAAAAGATCTGTCTCTAGGCTAAAGGGACTCCTTAGGGGCCTGTGTTAGCCTTACCTTGCCGGGATTCAAATCTGCCGCCTGATGCGTCCTCCAACCTACATTCCTGGGCTCCAGAGTGCGTCTCCTCCTGGGCTCTCCTCCCCCGACAGTCGCGCGCGTGCACGCGCGCATGCATATAGAAAATGTTTGCGCCGTTCGGGAGGGGGGGGGGCGGGGAGTGTGACTGCAGTGTAGAGTGGGCGTGCCTTTAATTGCTGTTATACACAGCAGGCGCGTTCTTAGCTCAGTTCAGAGCTGAGCTGGAGAGAGAGGACGTAGAGCTGGCAGCACAGTGACTCCCGGTGGCGAGAAGGGGTACTACATGCTGGAGTCAGCTCCAATACTTTTTGTTAAGCCAAAATCCCCTTGGCAACAGGTTGAATGCTGGCAAACATGTTGGGGGTGGGGCTGTATGTGGTGAATAATATATAAAAGAAAACATACTGAGCCCCACCGGTTTTGGGGCATTAGTGATCCTATTGTCCCCTAAACCTTATTTTTTTGTACTCCTGGCTATAACAGTCTGTTGTTGTAAGCGGAGTCCTTCGGTTTTGTATTATGGCTTCCAAGGGTTCAGGATCAAAACACAAAAAAATAAAAAAATAAAAAATAAAGAGAAAAGGCAAAGACAAAGGGGTTCCTCCTCTGGTTCTGATAATATGCCAATACTTTCCCCACAGGTTATTCCTATAGGGGTCACCCTGGATAAGCCATTAAGGGGGTCTGGTGCTGAGGCTGGCCCAGGTCGGCCCAACCCTGTGTTATCACAGAGGAGATGCTAGCCGTCACCCTAGGGTGGCTAGAGAAAAGAGGTTAACAGCTATGATCGCTGGCTCTTTTTCTGGCAAGAAGCGGACTAGATCCCCATCGCCAAAAGGGACAGAACCTAGAGGATCTACCACTGTAGAATCGTTTTCATAGAAAGCCGGCCTCCAGGGTAATTTTGTTACAGGGTTTGGAGGGCCTACGTAGGCTGGTGTGAGGCTAAGAGATGGGTTTCCCGCAAGTATACCATTGATAGAGTATTACGTTTCCTCCAGCTAGGAGTGGATAAAGGCCTGGCATTAAGGTTCATAGAGTTCAGTCAGTGTCAGTTATTGAGAGAGTAAGGACGCTCTCCAACGAGTCCCTCTCTCAGGGATAGCTCAGCCAGGCAGGGTCCTCCCACTGTGTGGCTCCAGGCCTCCAGGCCTCGCAGGCAAGCAGGGCTTCCACCTCCCTGTCTCCCTCCCTGTCTCCCTGTCTTGGCTGCCACTACTTACAATTTACCTCTCCCTGGGTACCTCCGGTTCAGTGATCCAGCCCTCCCCTGGATTCTCTTCACTCCAGGTAAGAGCCTCGCTGGGACCACTGACGGCCGTCCTTTTGAGGACAGCCGCCACAAACATCCATGCCCCACGGCTCTCCCCTGCTCCCCTGCTCCTTCTTCCCTTCCACGGTTCCTCCCCCGGGTGCTTTTTCCCGAGAACCGCGCCAGCCTGTGGGGAATCGCGGCCGCCGCAATCTAGGAAAGACCGCGGCTTCACTTGCGGCCTACCGCCGCGCCGATCCCCACACGCTGCTACAGGCCAGAAATCCCCCACCTCACCCCAGAAGCATCTCCACATCATTATCACTGCTCGGGCGTCCTTTGCGCCATGCAGCCCTACTAGCCTTCGATCGTGGCAGCAGCGGCAGCCGCGACTCAGGAAAGGCCGCGGCTTCATCCGCGGCCTAGCGGCGTGCCGCTCCCCACCTCCAACTATTGGTACTTTTCCCCCAATCGGGCCAGGAAGCCCCCCCCCCACCCTTGCAGAGTCCCCTCGCCCCCGATCATCCTTCTCAGCCCCCCTGGCGGCACAGACAGTGATCTCCTTAGCCTGGTACCCCCCCAGCCTGGATCCTGCTGTCAGGTTGGTGGCCAGCTTGCTCCATCCAGCCCTATCTCCCCCTGCTCATACTCGTTTATAACTTGATCCAGGGCTAAAACCCGATCGCCTATTTAGGGGTCAGGAAGGAATTTTTTTCCCTACCACAGCATATTGGCACAGCGTGGTCAGGGTTTTTTGCCTTCCTCTGGACCAAGCCAGGATCTGAGGATTCGGTTATCCTTGAGAATCCACCCCCCCACTCTTGCCATGGTTAATCGGCAATACTCGGCGGAGAACATTTGGGATCTGGAGCGATTTGCCGCAATTCTGTCGGCCGCTACCAAAAAGACCCTAGGAAATCTGCGACTTTTGAGGATCGAGCGACGATCGACTTCAAAAAATCGCAGGCAGTTACCACAGCCAAAGCACATATCATGTGCTTTGATTAACACTAGATCGGCAGTAAAACACCGATTAGAAATCCACGATTTCTTATTGCAACATGACTTAGACTGCCTCTTTATCACAGAGAGCTGGCTCACAGCCGACTGTAACACCATTCTTGGAGAATTGGTGCCAGAAAACTACCGTATTATAACGGAAAATAGAATAGGGCAAAGAGGAGGAGGATTGGCGGTGATTCATAAGACACGTCTTGCGATCACAAAACCAAGCCTCCAAAACCCTCTTCCATTCATGGAAACCCTTACTCTCCAACTGCAAGTAAACGGCCAGGAGACCGTCCGGATTCTACTCTGCTATAGGCCACCTGGCCCCAAGTCGCAGCTGCTCCCATCCTTGACGGATTTTGTCTCCACCTACACCCTGAATAGCAGACACCTTTTGCTGCTCGGGGACTTCAATCTCTGGGCCAACTCCCCGCAGGACCCTATTGCCGACGCCTGCATCGACCACCTAGACGGTTTAGGGCTTCAGCAACTAGTATGTGGGCCCACACATGCTTCAGGTCATACGCTCGATCTTATTTTCAGACAAGATCTGGAAATAAAAATCTTGGAAAATGAACCATTGCCATGGACAGATCACCATGCAATTAAATTCATTATTTCCGATTTCCCCCCCTTAACAAAAACATCAAATCCAGTGACAACACACTGGACTAGATGTCAGAAGAAGCTCCACTCTGAGCTTTTCAAAGCCACATTAGGGGAAAAAATAAATACAATTCAGCCGCACCAAACAGCGGAAGAAACATTGGTGGCCATAAACACAGCACTATTGCAGTCAGCTGACTTGATAGCGCCTAAACGAAAGACCCAGATCAGGAAAAATAACTCCGGCTGGTTCAACAACCAGCTGGCGTTACTGAAGCAAGAGCGCAGAAGGGCAGAGGCAGCCTGGAAAAGAAACTCTTCAGATGAGAACCTCTCGATCTACAAGGTAATAACTAGAAAATACTACAAACAAATCTTTGAAGCCAAGAAGAATTATTTTTCTGAGGCTATCAACGGTGCCCTAAATCGCCCCCGCGAACTCTTCAAGCTGGTCACCCAGACCATGAATCCAGGATGTCTTGTGGCCCCCAACTTGGATTCACAAGAATTTTGCGATGAGTTAGCGGATTGCTTCATTACCAAAATTGAGGCAATCCGGCAAGGCATTCAGCAAAACAATCGCTCTTCCAGCCCCCCCCCGGAGTCGATTACACTGCTCCGGCAGTAAGTCACCACAGTTAGGTGAGTTCACGCTGGAACCCATCTCCATTCAGACCACTAAAAATATCATCGGCACTCTGCGCAACAGCACTGCGCCAAATGATATTATCCCCACCAAACTGCTGAAGGAATGCGCCGACATCTTGGCACCTCCTGTCACGCAGCTTGTCAACCAATCCTTCAAGGAGGGCATAATGCCCTCCCAGTTGAAGGAGGGCTTCATTCAACCCATCCTGAAGAAAGCCACCCTGGATCCTAAGGATCCACTCAACTGGCGCCCCATAACAGGCCTAAATGTTCTCTCCAAGGTAATGGAGAAAGCAGTGGTACAGCAGCTGCAACAGCATCTAGACACCCACAACTTACTCGACCCATTTCAATCAGGATTCTGTCCCGGACACGGGACGGAAACTGCATTGCTTAAGATATGGGACGACGTTCTCGAGGCCGCAGACGAAGGAGAATCTTCTCTTCTGGTTCTGCTGGACCTAAGCGCAGCCTTTGATACAGTAGATCACAAGCTGTTGCTGACTCGGCTGGCTAAAGTAGCTAAAGTCGCAGAACGCGATCTATCCTGGTTCTCCTCTTTTTTGGAAAACAGATCGCAAATAGTGAAGCTAGGACCCTTCACTTCTGAACAACGCACATTATCGTGCGGGGTCCCTCAAGGATCTCCCCTGTCGCCGATGTTATTCAACATCTATGTGCGTCCTCTTTTCGAAATCATCAGCAGCCAAAAACTGCTATATCACTCCTATGCAGATGACACGCAACTGTACTTCCGCATTTGCAATAAAAAGGATCACCACCTCAATCTAGAGACATGCCTCTCTTTGATAGAGGACTGGATGACAAAGAGTTATCTCAAACTCAACGGAGCAAAAACAGAACTTCTTCTGTTTCACGCCAAGCGTAGGAATCTATCGACACCAACTTGGATCCCGCCGCCCATTCTGGGCAAAATTATCACCCCTAGCGCCAAAGTCAAAAGTCTTGGGGTCATCTTTGACTCCGACATGACAATGAACGCACAAATAGGGTCAGTAGTCAGCGGATCTCACCATCTGCTGCGCCTACTACGCAGACTCACGCCTTTTATTCCCAAGAAAGACATAGCGGTCGTGGTGGGAGCGATTGTAAATTCCAGACTGGACTATGCAAATGCCCTTTACCTCGGACTCCCCAAGTACCAGATCGCTCGTCTTCAAGTCGTTCAAAATACGGCCGCCAGACTTGTGACTGGGAAAAAACCCTGGGAATCAATCTCACCTTCACTGAGATCCCTTCACTGGCTTCCAGTTAGAGACAGAATCTCCTTTAAAGCTCTCTGTCTAACGCATAGATGTATCCAGGGGAATGCTCCCCATTATCTATGCGAAAAATTACAAGTTCACAATCCCAATCGTATTCTACGATCCACCAATCAAAATCAGCTTCAGATACCAAAAGCCAGATTCAAGTCCAAAGGAGACAGGAGATTCGCTGTCCAAGGTCCCAGACTATGGAACGCCTTACCAGCCAGCATTCGGCTGGAGGAGAACTATCTAGTCTTCAGGAGAAAGATTAAGACGCATCTCTTTTGATCTCAAAGGAGACAGGAACATCAAGCGCCCAGAGGCGATTTACTTCGCATGTGCTGCGCTATATAAGTTTTCATTCATTCATTCATTCATTCATAAGCACGATCTAGGGACAGATTTCAGCCTTATCAGTGTGATTTCAGAGGCGCTGGCCGCCCACTCGCTGGTTAAGATCTTCGTACAGGGAGTCTTACGTGTTAATCCTCCGGTCAAATCACCACTTTGTCCATGGGACTTAAATCTTGTTCTGTCAACTCTACAGAAACAACCCCTTGAGCCGTTGGCTGAGGTACCTTGGTTTTACTGACTAGAAAGTCGGTATTTCTGATCACCATAGTTTCGGCCAGGAGAGTATCGGAATTGGCAGCCTTATCTTGTAAGGAACCATATCTCATTTTACATAAGGATAGGGCGGGGTTCCGTCCTCATTCTTCCTTTCTACCAAAGGTTATATCCAGTTTCCACCTGAACCAGGATGTGGTACTTCCATCCTTCTTCCAAAACCCACCTCTAGAAAGGAGGGGTTGCTGCATACGTTGGATATTGTCAGGGCCATAAAGGCCTATCTTAAAGCTACAGAGAAGGTTCGGAAAACAGATGTGGTGTTCGTTTTACCGGAAGGGCCCAAGATGGGTCAGGCAGCTGCTTGATCCACCATCGCAAGATGGATTAAACAATTAATCGTTCAGGCCTGCGGTTTGAAGAGGTTGCCTCCTCCTTTGTCGGCAAAGGCCCATTCTACCAGGGCCATGGGCACCTCCTGGGCAGCACATCATCATCAGATCTCTATGGCTCGAATATGCAAGGCAGCAACGTGGTCGTCAGTCCACATGTTTACAAAATTTTATCAAATGGACGTAAGAAGGAATGCGGATACAGCCTTTGGGCAGTCAGTACTACAGGCCGCGATTCAAGCTCCTCAGGATCTGAGGGGGCTCCCTTGATTTGATTTGAGATTTACATTTCTCGTTTAAGTTGGATTTACTAGTATTTGAGTATACCTCTAAATTAAATCCTTCTTTGGAAGATGTCTCCCTCCCCTCATTAAAGCATTGCTTTCGGACATCCCATATAGTAATGAATATGCCGCTCTGTGTCCCGTGATGTACGAGAAAGAAAAAGGGATTTTTAAATACAGCTTACCTGTAAAATCCTTTTCTTGGAGTACATCACGGGACACAGAGCTCCCACCCCTCTTTTTGGGAACATTTTGGGAGGCATACTGCTTGCTACAAAACTGAGGGACTCCCTCTAGGGGAGGGGGTTATATAGGGAGGGACTTCCTGTTTGTTTGAGATTGCCAGTGTCCACACCTGAAGGTACTCCATATAACCCATATAGTAATGAATATGCCGCTCTGTGTCCCGTGATGTACTCCAAGAAAAGGATTTTACAGGTAAGCTGTATTTAAAAATCCCTTTTTTTTTTTTTTTTTTTCCCATTCATCCTTGAATGTGATAGAGAATAAAAAAAAAAAAAAGAATTTAGTTCAACCCTGTGGTTGAACGAAAAAAAAAGATTAATGTGTGGGCTGTCTAATACAACCATGTAATCCGTAAAAACATTATGCATTTTAAAGGATCACTATAGCACAAAATATTGTATTCTGGTAACTATATGAGGTTAATACATTTAATTTTAGTATTCAATGTGTGACACCTTTTTATTTATTTTATATGCTTTTATTTCTATTTTTTTCTCCACAGAAAGTGGAGAGTTACAGGAGTTAGGACAAGCTATGTAACATTGCCAGGGGTGCTTACAACAACTTCTAGTAACCTCTTCAGGACCGACATGTTTCACCCCCTTCTTGTCCAGGTCATTTTTTCAGTTTTCAGTGCTGTTATAGTTTGATACTCAGTCATGCAATACTGTACCCAAATAATTATAGATCACATGACACAGGATTGCCTTTTTCTTAGACCAATGGGTTATGCTTAACCTCCAGATGATTGAACAAAGCTGAAACCCAACCCCGCCTAACCTTTTTTTTGCTAAGGTCGTTAGGTAATGGACAATTTTTGTTCTCTGTCCTGAAAGAAGTTTTATCCAGCTACTGCGTTTTTTTTTTTTTGTTCTGTTCTTCTAGTAAGTTGCCATTTATTGTTCGCTGCATAACCATTGAGGCTTTTAAGAATCGCATTACCGGTTGGTTGACTATCCACCTTTCTGGGCCATTATGGACTGTACCCAGACTCTGTAGAGAAGATCAGCGATAGCCTATAAATTGCTCCTAGCACTGGACTCTGCAGAAAGAGATTGTCTTTGCAGGCAGTTTGCATCGTATGAGTGACTGATGGAGTACTCTACAGCACTAGGGCTGCCAGTCTGAATTGTTGACCTTGAGATCCATTGGATATCACTAAATTTATTTTTGCGTAAAGGTTCTGGGCTTGTGACCTCCCTTGAGTCAGTCTCCTATACCCAATTTTACTCCAGGTCATTAAAACTGCATTCTCTGGCAGAGTGAGAACTGCTGGGGCAACCCTTAAATATACCCATGTGTCTGACCAGTGAATTTCCAACCCAAATCTGAAGTCCTTTTTCCAGATGGTCTGAAAGAAACTGATGATGAGCACCAGCTTGTTGGGCTCAGGAGGTGTCCGGGATTACCTCTTGGTTCATGGGACGTGGTCCTCAGGGGAATTTTTGCTTGTGATCAGTGTTTTGGAACTCGGGGTGATTAATCTTTCCCTTGAGCATTGGTCCTCCTCGCTTCAGAGCCATACCCAGTCAGAACAGGGCCATGGCAGTGGCGTAAATCAATCGTCAAGGAGGCACCAGAAATCACACAGTTCTCAAATTCCAACCTTGTCCACATTCCAGGTTTGAAATTGGCAGGTGGACTTTCTCACTTATCACTGTCTGGATCCAGGGAAATTGTCTCTTCATCCAGAGGTGTTTCGGGCTCTCTGTTGCAGGTCAGGTGTAATGGATGTGGATGTCCTAGTCTCCATGTTCAACAACACACTGGACAGATACATTGCCAGGGCCAAGGACCCTTTCACAGTGGATGCCCTTGTGACCCCATGGAATCTGTTTAATCTGATTTATACCTTTCCCCCTTTCCTTGTTTGTGTCACAGAATAGAGATGGAAGGCATCCGGGTTATTTTCATAGCATCTTGGTAGCCCAGGAGGTGTAATTAAGTTCCTGGCTTTCACTTCCTGGGCTCTTCCAGATTGTTCCAAGGACATATTTACCATCTTGCTTCACAGTCGCTGGCTCTATCGGCTGTAGAAGCCCAGGTCCTTACTTTTATGCTTCTTAAGGCTAGTTAGTCGACTTTCTTGGTGTGAGGAACAGAAGTTTCACTCTAAAAAGTTCTCTGTCGGACATATTTGTGAATATTTTCTAAAATTGGAGCACTCAGAATCTTGTGCAGCTGTGCATGGTAGCCGATTAGCTTCTAACTTAAAGTAGTTGTAAACCCTTAGGCCGCGTACACACGATCGAACATGTCCGCTGAAACTGGTCCGCAGACCAGTTTCAGCGGACATGTTCGATCGTGTGTACGGCCTATCGGACCGTTTTCCAGCGGACCAAAGTTTCAAAACATGCTTGAAAACATGTCTGCTGGAAACCTGTCCGTTGGACAGGTTCGATGGTTAGTCGACAAAATCATCAGACCAAAAACCCGCGCATTCTCAGAATCAAGTCGCCCTATGCTTGGAAGCATTGAACTTCATGTTCTCATCACGTCATTGTGTTCTACGTCACTGCGTTCTGGTCCGAGGGGATTTTGGTCCGATTGGTGTGTACGCACATCAGACCAACAGACCACTTGAGCCTGGTCCGATGAAAACGGTCCGTCGGACAAGTTTCATCGGACATGTCTGATCGTGTGTACGCGACCTTACAAATGCAGAGGCATGATGGGACTTGTAGTTTTGCAACAGCTGGAGGTCCGCTAATTGCATATCCCTGCTATAGGGGATGTTCCACTCCCTGCCCTTAGGGTAGTCTTCCTCTTTACCATTACTTCTACTAAAGGGTTTCAGAGTTGGAGGCCTTATGTTGTAAGGAGCCATTCCTTGTGCTACACAAGGATACCTTAAGGTTGTTCAGTGGCTTAGGGCCACCCTCTTGCTCCTGGTAGTTTTTTCCTTTTGCCTTAACCAGGTCATTGCCTTATGGATATGGTTCAGACATTGAGCATCCATTCATCAGTCTTGACTCCCATTTTTTTTTGCCTGAAGTCTCCCCTAAGGGAGGATAGGTGGATTTGTGAACTAATTTCAATAACCTATGATCTTAGGTGGAAAGATCCTTTTTGAGCCTCTGTTTCCCAAGTCTGTAAGGCTGCCACCCTAACTAACTTCTGTTGACACTTTTGCTAAGTTTTATCAGGTGGCTCTTTAGGCTGGCTTCAGTTGCAAAGTCTTTTAAGAGGCACTGTGTGTGAGCTTGTTTTTGGTTGGGGTTTCAGGTCTCTTAGCTGTTTGCTGTGTGGCCTTCTCTTTCTGGGATTAGTTTTGGATGAACCATTGGCCTTAGAGTTTCCCAAACCTTTGTCCTGTGATGTGTAATAAATAAAATAGGATTTTTGTTTGTATTACCTGTAAAACCCTTTTCTTGAAGTGTCACAGGACACATGACTTACACCTCTGTGTCTGATCATTGTATTGGTTGCTGCAGAAGTGAAGGCATGCTGGAAGTGGGCTATGCAGGAAAGGATCTCTGCTTTGGTTCAATGAGCTGGAGGTGGAAGAATGCATTGGTCTGATAATTAGCCAATCCTGTATGCTACAGATAAGTAAAATTTGAATTTCCTATATTTTTTGGAGACAGAGCTTTTTCATTTGTTGATATTTTAACAATTCCTATTTTTTTTTACTATATAAGAGAAAAAGAGAAAAAAAAAATCGAATGAAAACACAAATAAACAATAAAAAATTTAAAAACAAATGAAAACAGAAATACATACTATTTCTTCATAAAGTTAGCCCAAAATGTATTCTGCATTTCTTTTGGTTTAATAAAATAAGTTTTGCTTGTTTTTTTGGTCTATGCCAGGTTCTCCAAACTTTTGAAAGGAAGAACCAGTTTACTGCCTATCAACCTTTAGGGGGGCCAGTGGGAGTAAACAATGCCAAAGGTTTGGTAGCCAATGGGAGTGAACAAAATTGCATAATTAGTGTTAGTGGAGGGAATAGTGCCCCATACTTGGTGTTGGTGGGATAAATTGTACCCCATCTTTTGTGTCAGTGGAAGAAATGGTGCCAAAAGTCTGCAAACTATGGTGCGTATATTTGAAATTTATCAGCCCTAATGTTCTTACTTGTTATCTGATTTCTTGCGACCCTTAAGTGCCAGGATAGTTCTGTCACTGTGGTATCCTTAATGAAAAAAAGGGTCAAATACAGTCCCACGCTGTCCTTCTGTTGCTGCCTATCTCATCCTTTGTAAATCGAATATATAACCTGTACTTCACTCGCACGGTTTGCACGACTTCTGCCCATACCCTTTTACATACATTTACTGAGGACATACTGTTTTTTATATTATATATTTGCCTGCCAAGTATATAAGGGGCTCCTCAATACAGATTTGCTTCTGGAGTGTATACATTTCTGAAAATTTTAGGGGAAATAATTAATGAGCGGCCTATTTTTGTAAAGCTATATAGGTAGTAGTTTACATTGGTCTATATGAGCATACATTAATATTGTGAAGGCTATCTTATGCAGAATCAGGCACTGGTATTGACTGTAAGCAGGCTCTGTTAGGAATAGTAGACCGACCCAGTATGTATCGTAGGTAGTCACTGGCTCTGACTGTCATCTGTCATTGGTTCCGACTGTGATCAGGCACTGGTTTAGAACTGTAAGCAGGATCTGGTAAGGACAAATGGCAGGCCCTGGTATGTACTGTAGGCAGGTACCGGAACACTCTGTGATCTGGCATGGTTTCTCATAGTGATCAGAAACTAGTACCGAATGTAAGCAGACATTGGCACATGCTGGACTCTGATCAGGCGCTGCTTATGACTCTGATCAGGCGCTGGTTATGACTCTGATCAGATGCTGATACTGGTTGTAAAACGCTGCTGTACAGTGACATGCGATCCTTTCCAGTGCGCTGCAATAAAATGCATGCATGATCACATATAGTTATCCTTATGCCAAATTTTCTGACTGTCTATATTTAAACAACCCCTTGCATTCCATTCCGCTGAATTGAGGGGTCAATCGTAAGTAATAGTAAGAGTTCAGGGATCAGATGTAAGGCAGAGTTCAAGGGTGAGGAGTAATGCACAGTTTAGGTGCCATGTGTAACTAACGCAGAGTACAGAGGTTAGCCATAAGTAATGCAGAGTGTAAGGGGTCAGCAGTATAAAATTCAGGGTGTAGAGATCAGCAGTAAGTAACACAGAGTTTATAGGTCAGGAGTAACTACCGCAGCGTGTAAGGGTCAGCAAATAAGTTTAGGGGTCGAAAAGTATGTCAGTATGCCACATGATGTCCTTAGGCCCCATTTTCATCCATTTGACTACCCGCAGCCACTTCTGCACCACATGATGGTCACTCTGGCAATGGCCAAACACTGAGCATAAACCTCTGCCATATTGCCAGAGCCCAAAGCTGAGGAGTAAAGGTCAGTGTTCTAAGGCCGCGTACACACGATCGAATTTATCTGCTGAACCAGTTTCAGCAGACATCTCCGATCGTGTGTACGACCTAGCGGACAGGTTTGTCCAGTGGACAAATTTCATAGCATGCTTTGAAATTTGTCCGCTGCAAACCTGTCCGTCGGACATGTCCGCTGGTTAGTACGCCTAACCAGCGGACAGAAATCCCCCGCATGCGCCGAATGGATTTGACGCATGCGTGGAAGTATTTTATTTCCTGAATTGGTGACGTGGCGGCGTCAACGTCACCGCCACATCACCGCGCTGTCTGTCCGCGGGGATTTTGGTTTGATGGTGTGTACAACCATCATCAGACCAAAACAGCCCAGCAGACATATCCGATGAAAACGGTTCGTTGGACCGTTTTCATCAGATAAGTTTGATCGTGTGTATGCGGCCTAAGTCCTACCGTAAAGTTCCCAGCGAAGTCCCTCAGTGGAACAGCAGGGAAGATAAACACAACAGTAGCGGCTTGCTTTATTTGATTGACTTGCATTTGCTGCTGCTTGGGATAGACCTCTCAAAATGGAAACTGTCCCTGTTAAAACAGGGACAAATGGTAACTTTAACTTTCTCTGTACCTGCTTTGCTGGTAGTAGGAGGGGATATTCTTGGCTGGTCTAAAGTTTGTTTGCCGGTGTTCAATCTTTCTGTAGTACAAAAATCTATTATCTACATCTCTATGGAAGGTTTGATCTTATCAAAAGAAGAATAAAAGCAATGGTGTGTAGCGATTCACTTTCCATAGTGCCTCTGTTGTGTTCTGAGCAGCTACAAAGATATGACCCTTGATAGAATCTTTCTTTTAATTGGAAGAACTGGGCTTTGAAGGTGAATCATTTTAACCCTCCTCTTCACCCACGCCCTCACCACCCCTTTCTTCCCAAACTCTCCAAGCCAAGTAGTGAATTTGCTCTAGAAAGGTTTTTTTTTTTGTTTTGTTTGTTAGCTTAATGTAATGCTTTGCTGCTCAGTTTGGTCTTTTACGCTTATTCTGGACAAGTCTTTTAACAGACCTCCATCTATCTGTTCAGGAACTGATGATGTAGTTTGCCCAGAAGGGATGGAAAAATTTTGTGAAGATATTGGCGTGGAACCAGAAAATGTAAGGCCAGTGTTTTTTTTGTTTTTTTTCTTGCTTTGTTTTATAGCTACATAATTATTTTTTTGTATTTTTTTGCAAAAGAGACTTTGCATGTTACTTGCCAAAAAATGAATTTGAACAGAAAATCGCGCTAATCTCGACAGTGATATAAAACTTGAATCATAATGTGACATGATACACTCTCTGCATAGATAATGTCCTTGTATTTTTCAAGTGATGAATAAAAGGGAAGAGAATTAAAAAAAAATGGCCAGAAAATGTATTCTCATGCTAAATATGCAGTAATCCAAAAACTGATTAAACAGGGTTTCCATTACCAAAATTCATGCAGAGCCTTCTGTGACACCCTACGGTCTGTGATCAGGGATGCTTACCAGGTGGTAGGGACCACCTATTGCTAGAATGGGTAGGCAGAACAACCTCTGCAGAGTAAAGAAAACCAGGAACCCCCTGGGACACTCTAGTAGTAGAATGGTTCCTCCAGTGTGGTCAAATTCACAGTGGGATATCCAAACCAGCTGGGGACCAGAAGGTAAACCATACAAATGGAGAGCTCCAATTGTCTATTACTGTATATGTAATGTTTATTGAATAAAGCCAAATGGCTACTCACAATGGGTAAAAAGCAGTAAAGCATGGATACAATCGTTTGCCAGAAAACACAAATTCTTTCACCTGCATTTCCAGGGGCACGTGGGGTGCAATGGTGTCAGCGCGTAGCTCCACCCAACATGTTTTGTCACACCTGATGTCATCCTGGGGTGTGTGATGAAACTTGTCAGGTGAAACAATGCGCTCACTCCTTCGCGCCCCATGTGATCCTGGGAGTGTGGGTGAAAGAATTTGTGTTTGCCGGCAAACGATTTTATGCATGCTTTAGAGTCGGTTCACACTGGGGCGACACGACTTCCAGCACGACTTTCAGAAGCAACTTCAACACGTTTGGGGAAAAACCACAGGGCGATCTGGGGCGATTTACAACACGACTTGAAGTCCTTTTTAGGTCAGGAGACATTCCAGTGGCCAATAAAACAACAATCAGCTCTGGGAGAGGAGGGAGGGGTTTGCCTGAGAAATGTATGTTATCTTGCTGAAAGGTCGCTTCAATTAAAACCGTGATCAGACTCGGAAGCGACTTCCATTGAAATCAATGGGTACAAATCGCCTAGAAGTCTGATTGAAGTTGTACAGGAACCTCTTCTGAAGTCGGAGCGACATGAGTAGTGTGTATTAACACCGCTCCCATTCACTTACATTGCTTTTCTGGACAGTACGACTTGGGACGACTTGAGACGACATCAAGTCGGATCCCAAGTCGCCCCAGTGTGAACCGACTCTTACTGCTTTTTACCCATTGTAAGTAGCCATTTGGCTTTATTCAATAAACGTTACATATACAGTATTAGACGATTGAAGCTCTCCATTTGTATGGTTTACCTTCTGATTCCAGCTGATTTGGATGTCCCACTGTGAGTTTGACCCATCCTACTACCAGAGTGTCCCAGGGGCTTCCTTTTTATTTATACCTTGCAGAGGTTGTTCTGCCTGCCCGTCTGACATTCTAGCAATAGGCTTAGATTGTGAGCTCCCAGGAGCGGGGCACCTCTGGTATTGAATTGTATTACTATATTGTCCCCCTTTATATTGTAAAGCACTGAGCAAACTGTTGGTGCAAAATACTAATGCACATGTGTGGTTTTATTTCATTAGAATAAAAGGTTACATTTTCAGCCTAAAGTATATCAGATTGGTGGGTAAAAGGCATCCCCATTTTTTGTTTTGATACTGGCAATAGACTGAGTTCAAACATTTGATGATTAAGTGACAATTGGCTTTCAACACAGGGAAAGGAAAAGGTTGGATTGCATTGTACATATGTTTTTCAGCAAGCTGAAACATCTCCCTTTGTGATATAGAGCATTTTAACAATCGGATGTGCTTGCTCTAGTCACATTTTGCCTAATCCTTGTCAACAGACCTTTGGGTAACAAACATTTTGTGTGTGATTTTACTTGCTCCTCTACCTCTCTGTAAGTTTGTAAACTCTAAATTAGTGTATGCACATTCTGTTAAAAATAAAGCACCAGAAAAAAACAAGAGCCCCGCCTTGATCCCTAAGGAACAAAATTATTTTCAATACTTCCCAGAAAATAACATTATGAGAAATAAGACCAGTATTAGTTTACTGGTCATCAATGATCTTTCTCACCCTCTACTCTCTCTCTTCCCCTTTCTCTTATTTCTTAGTGATATGTACATCATTGTATCATACTTGCATGTGTGTTGTTTTTCTGAGGAATATTGTGTGCCTAGGGAGACTGTTGTGTTTTGAGATTCTAATAATTGGTTCTCTACTGGTTTTCTACTGTGGCAATGAAGTCTCTGTTACACGTTCAGACACTCATTAGCTTGTATTTATTATTTTCCCACAGGTTGTTATGCTTGTTTTAGCCTGGAAATTAGATGCACAGAACATGGGTTACTTTACATTACAAGAATGGTTAAAAGGAATGACTTCCCTACAGTAAGTAGTAGCCAAATAGTCTTAATATGTTAACATGTCATTGATTAAGCTAGCCTACCATTTTTCCATAACTTTTTTTAGGCCTTATTCACATGGCCGTTTAGTACTGGATTCCAGCTACAAGAGACAGGGGATTCATGCTCCCGGGAATGATAGGTGTATGTCGTCAGCGGTGGCTTCTCAGCCTGTACGGCTAGAGACAGGTGTCCATGCCAGAATGTATCTGCGTCCAGGCTCGAGCACCCATTCCTAACCACAGGTAGTTGCATGGAATAGCAACGGTTGCTGTCAGCTTGTCAATACTTACAGGCTGAGCAGCCGCCACTATGCGAATACATCTGGCATTCCAGCTGCAAGATTTTGCTGATTCGCACTGCTGGAATCCGGTGAATGTGGCTAAATGGCTGTGTGAAGGAGGCCTTTTTGTTGCTTGTATGCTGGTTTAATTTCACCCAACTTAAATCATGTTGGGGATAATTTCCTAACATTGATAACACTGAAAGGCAAAAGGCATAATCAGCTAGTATGCACCGCATACTAGCTGAATATGAAATACTTCCCTCGGAACGAGGTGAAGATCACTTACCTGGTCCACGCCGAGCGTGATGTCATCTTGCTCCGGCGTGTCTTCCAGGTATCGCCGCTCCAGCGCTGTGATTGGCTGGAGCGGCGATGTCGTCACTCCCGCGCATGCGCACGGGAGACTTCAATTCGGCAAGGTCCGGCGGCTGCCGGTCCTTTTGCTGAGGATCCCTGCTGCGCATGCGCCTCTGCAATCAGCGGCGCACGCCAAGGGGAATATCTCCTAAACCGTACAGGTTTAGGAGATATTCTTTATACTTACAGGTAAGCCTTATTATAGGCTTACCTGTAAGTGAAAGTGGTAGTATAGAGTATACTACCACTTTAATACTAATGTACATGTGTGGTTTTATTTTATTAGAATAAAAGGTTACATTTTTATGTAAAAAAAAAACATTTTTTGGTGAGCTACTCCCAATAGGAACATTTCTAAAGGGATGCGGGCCAAGTAGATTTCTTCATTAGTGCCCTGCAGCTGCACAGCTGATTGATAATTATGAAACCACTCCCATTAGATTTATTTTCCCACAAGGGCACAGAGGAATTTCTTCAGAATAACAAAAGGTAGGAATCTGCAACATAGTTTGTTATAATCTTTGCAATGTACAGCCATGGCCAAAAGTTTTGAGAATGACACAAATACTAATTTTCACAAAGTCTGCTGCCTCAGTTTTTAAGATGGGAAATTGCATATACTCCAGAATGTTATGAAGAGTGATCAGACGAATTGCAATTAATTGCAAAGTTCCTCTTTGCCATGAAAATTAACTTGATCCCATAAAAAAAATGTCACTGCATTTGTGAAGAAGGCATCAGGGTGCCCAAGAAAGTCCAGCAAGCGCCAGGACCGTCTCCTAAAGAGGATTCAGCTGCGGGATTGGAGTGCCACCAATGCAGAGCTTGCTCAGGAATGGCAGCAGGCAGGTGTGAGTGCATCTGCACGCACAGTGAGGCGAAGACTTTTGGAAGATGGCCTGGTGTCAAGAAGGGCAGCAAAGAAGCCACTTCTCTCCAAAAAAAACATAAGGGACAGATTAATCTTCTGCAGAAAATATGGTGAATGGACTGCTGAGGACTGGGGCAACGTCCATATTCTCCGATGAAGCCTCTTTCTGATTGTTTGGGGCATCAGGAAAAAGGCTTGTCCGGAGAAGAAAAAGTAAGCGCTACCATCAGTCCTGTGTCATACCAACAGTAAAGCATCCTGAGACCATTCATGTGTGGGGTTGCTTCTCATCCAAGGGAGTGAGCTTACTCACAATTTTGCCCAAAAACACAGCCATGAATAAAGAATGGTACCAAAATACCCTCCAACACCAACTTCTTCCAACAAGCCAACAACAGTTTGGTGAAGAAAAATGCATTTTCCAACATGATGGAGCACCGTGCCATAAGGCAAAAGTGATAACTAAGTGGCTCGGGGACCAAAACGTTGACATTTTGGGTCCATGACCTGGAAACTTTCCAGATCTTAATCTCATTGAGAACTTGTGGTTAATCCTCAAGAGGCGGGTGGACAAACAAAAACCCACTAATTCTGACAAACTCCAAGAAGTGATTATGAAAGAATGGGTTGCTATCAGTCAGGAATTGGCCCAGAAGTTGATTGAGAGCATGCCCAGTCGAATTGCAGAGGTCCTGAAAAAGAAGGGCCAACACTGCAAATACTGACTCTTTGCATAAATGTCATGTAATTGTCGATTTAAAAGCCTTTGAAACGTATGAAGTGCGTGTAATTATATTTCACTACATCACAGAAACAACTGAAACAAAGATCTAAAAGCAGTTTAGCAGCAAACTTTGTGAAAACTAATATTTGTGTCATTCTCAAAACTTTTGGCCACAACTGTACATAGATCACCCACAGGGATTTTTTTTTTTCCTTAACAAAAGTGGACATACGCTTTAAATAGGAGTCAGTACACACCTGCTATCTTATAAAGTGCCTCTGATTAACCCCAAATAAAGTTTAGCTGTTCTAGTAGGTCTTTCCTGACATTTGCTTAGTTGCATCCTACAGCAAAAGCCATGGATTCGCAGAAAGCTTTCAAAGCATTAGAGGGTACAAAAGAATTTCCAAGGCATTAGATATACCATGGAACACAGTGAAGACAGTCATTATCAAGTGGAGAAAATATGGCACAACAGTGACATTACCAAGAACTGGACGTCACTCCAAAAATTTATGAAAAGACGAGAAGAAAACTGGTCAGGGAGGCTGCTAAGGGGCCTACAGCAACATTAACCACTTAAAGACCTTGGGTGTTTTTCAGATTTGGCGTTTATAAGACTAAACCAGTTTTATTTTGCTAGAAAATTACTTAAAACCCCCAACCATTATATATATTTTTTTCTAACACCCTAGAGAATAAAATGGCGGTCATTGCAATACTTTTTGTCACACCGTATTTGCGCAGCGGTCTTGCAAGCACACCTTTTTTTTTGGAAAAAATTCACTTTTTTGAATTAAAAAATAAGACAACAATAAATTTGGCCCAATTTTTTTATATATTGTGAAAGATATTGATACACCAAGTAAAATGATACCCAACATGTCACGCTTTCAAATTGCGCCCGCTCGTGGCATGGCATCAAACTTTTACCCTTAAAAATCTCGATAGGCGATGTTTAAAAAAAATCTATAGGTTGCATCTTTTAGGCTACAGAGGTCTGTATTATTATTATTGCTCTCGCTCTAACGATCACGGTGATACCTCACTTGTGTGGTTTAAACACCGTTTTCATATGTGGGCGCTACTCACGTATGCGTTCGCTTCTGCGCGCGAGCTTATTTATTTATTTGTATTTATTTTATAATTTGTTACACTGAAAAAAAAATCACTTTTATTCCTATTACAAGGAATGTAAACAATCCCGTGTAATAGAAAAAAGCATGACAGGACCTCAGATCTCATATTTAGACATATTTAGACTAAATTCAAAAATGTGCCTTTAAGCGTGACGCATGGGCGGAACTGACATTTTGACGTCACTTCCGCCCTGCTATACTATGGGGACGGGTGGGGGTCATCTTGCCCTCACTCGCATCCCCACACAGCAGGCAGCAGGACCCGATAGCCTCCGCCACTACCGACGGCTCCAGTAAGCAGCGGGAGGGGGGCCCCTCTACCGCCGCCGATAACGGTGATCTTGCGGCGAATCCGCCACGGAGACCACCGTTATCATTTACAGGACCACTCATGCTAAAGATGGACACCTCGGTTGTGGCTGCAGCTGCTGCCGTTACCGAGATATCTATCTTTAAAATACCAACGTATATGTACATGAGCAGGATCTTTAAGTGGTTAAAGGAGCTGCAGGATTATCTGGCAAGTACTGGCTGTGTGGTACATGTGACCACAATCTCCCGTATTCTTCATATGTCTGGGCTATGGGGTAGAGTGACAAGATGGATGCTTTTTTTTTTTTTTTTTATAAAGAAAAAGATCCAATCCCGGATACATTTTGCAAAAACACATCTGAAGTCTCATGACCTTCGTCAAGGTAGAGGGAATTATGAATAGTTCCAAATACCAGTACATACTGGCTTAAAATCTTCAGGCTTCTGCTAGAAAGCTGAACTTAAAGAGGAACTTCATCTTTTAGCATGACAATGACCCAAAGCTTACGTCCAAATCAACAAAGGAATGTCTTCACCAGAAGAAGATTCATGTTTTGGACCAGCCCAGCCAGAGCCCAGACCTGAATCTGATTAAAAATCTGTGGGGTGATCTGAAGAGGGCTGTGGACAGGAGATGCCCTTACAATCTGACAGATTTGGAGTGTTTTAGCCATGCTGATAATCTTCAATTAGTGTCAGGGTCTCCAGCTGAATAAAATATACTCTATCTCTAATTGAGGCTGGGTTCACACTTGTTCCGACATCGCTCCTACATTGGGAGCTCATGTAGCATGACGTGTGAAAATCAATGTTTCCCTATGAGAGCTGTCTTAACTGGTCCTACACAAGTCGGTCCGACTTTGAAACTACTCCCTGTACTACTTTGGTCCTACATTGATCCTACTTCAGCCCATTGAATATCATTGAAGTAGGAGCCTTGTCCTAACCATCCGACTTTTGCCACCTGACATGTGATCACAGCACCAGTAATAGGAATTTATCTCACTCTGGGATTGTTTTGATTGGTCAAAGAACAAGTCAGTCTATCCCATGTAGGACCAAAGTTGTATCCTGTTCATGAAAGTAGGATGGATGTAGGATCAAAGTAGGACAAATGTCGCAGAGCAAAGTAGGATGAAAGTCGTGTAGTATAGTGTGAACCCAGCCTCAATAAAATGCCACCAAGCTTTTAGTTACAAGACAGCATATGATTTTTGCCTAGGCTTCAGATCTCATAAGATGGCAGTTTTTATTTATGACATCAAAAGTGGTAGCTTTTAGCCACAATAATTTATATTTGTGATTTGTAAATGCTGATGCCTGCCAATGATTCATGTAAAGTACATAATATCAGCTTAAAACGACTGTTTTGTCTTTGTTTTTTAGATGTGATACCACTGAGAAACTTCGAAACACTCTGGATTACTTAAGATCCTTATTAAATGAGCCAACAAATTTTAAACTTATTTATAGATATGCTTTTGATTTTGCACGGGTAGGTAAGATTTACTGCCAATAACTGAAAATATTTTATTTCTAACATCACTAGATGTCTTGTTAATCAGCTTCAGATTTCACCTGGCATTGCTGCCTGGGTATTTCAACAAAACACACAGATCTGCGTTTTTAATGGTAAATATCACTGTAATTTTCTAGTTTGAAATTGACTTAAGGAGGTTGCAAACCTCCATGGGGAAGTCATACATATAGGTAAGCTTTTTGTAGGCTTACCTATAGGCACTGTAAATATCTCCTAAACGTGCACCCTTCAGGAGATATTTACTGTTTACTGCGCCGGTGACGTCATTGGCGCATGCACTCTGCAGCAACGGCCATCCGTGCCATTTCTTCACGCGAGTGTGGCATTACCGGTGGCTCCCGCACACATACCCCGGAAGGAAGCCTGGGAAGATGAATGCTTCCTGCAGCGGGGACAAGGTGGGCTTTGTTTGCAGTTAAGGATCACATAATGTGTTAGTATGCAATGCATACAAGCACATTATGCCTTTACTTTGCAGGGAAGAAAGAAAGAAAAACCCACCACTGTTTACTTCCTCTTAAAGTGTCACTAAACCCACATCACATAAAACTATCAATAAATGGCGTATTACATGCTGTTCATACTTGGTCACTATGAAATTGTTTTTTTGTGTTCTGCAAAAAAACAGGTTAATCCTGCTATTCTCTTCACCTTCTGTCCATGTCTCCAATTCAGCTAGGGATTTTTCAGCTGTGGTGGCAATTCTGCACATGCTCAATCTTCAGTGAGTTTTTATGCTGAGCATTTCCTCCCTATCACATCTGAGCAGCCCATGTGACTATACAGTCACACGTGGGCATACAGTATCTCACAGTATCCCTTACATTTTTTGTATATTTTATTATATCCGCGCATGCGTTGAATCCATTCGACGCATGTGCGAGAAGATATGTCTGCTGGTTAGCGTACTAACCAGCAGACATGTCGGGCGGACGGGTTCCCAGCCGACAGATTTTAAAGCATGCTTTAAAATCTGTCGGCTGGCCAAAAACGTCTGCTCGCCCGTACACACGATCGAATCTGTCTGCTGGGAGGGTCTGGCAGACCGTTTCCAGCAGATGGATTTGATCGTGTGTACGCGGCCTAAGAGTGTATCCCAAAGCATCAGCTTCTGACAAGAAGATGGACCTCCTTTTGTTCAGATTTCAGTACCTCATAAGGAACATCCAAGTCCACCATCTCTGCATGGATAAGTCCTCTCAAGCTTACACCGTAACAAAACTCCTTTGCTTTTACCTACTCAGTTCACCAGATCGGTGGGTGTTTCCTACATCAAGCCTTGCCAGATTTTTCAGGTCGCCATTTGGTTCTTTTTTTACACTGCCACAGTCTACCAGGTGGATGTCCAATCTTTTGTGGATGCAGCTGTTGGCTGCAAGGTTCTTGGAACGGGCTCTCTGAAGTTGGGTCTGTTGACCCTTGTTGTTGTTGGACCTGTTGGACCACAGTTTTATTTACCTGCCCTTTCTATTCATTGCTTGGGGGATGTCCCAGGGTTTAAGAATATTTAGCCTGTGTCTTGTACTGTACAATTAAGATTAAAATAATTTTGGCCTACTTGTATATTCCATATCTTGGAGTACAGTACATGACAAAGACCATCTTCCCTTCTATTTCTGGCTTACGCTCCATTCCTTGCTACAAAAATGAGGACTTTTGGCGTGAGGGAAGGGTCATAGGGGAGATCCCTGGGTGGTACCAACATATGAATATTTAGCCTGTGTCCTGTGCTGTACTCCAAGATGTGAAATTCACAGATCAGTCAAAACTCCTTTTTTTTTTTTAATAGCCATTTTTTCTAACATTTTGATCATTTTTTTCTTTGATTAAGATTCCCTTATCTGATGCTTGAGATGGTTCTTATGCACACCTTATCCTGATCAGTGTATTCTCAGCAATCTATATCCACATGTAAACCACGTGTACAAGACGCAAAGGTTGGGTCCTGGACAGGTGCTATATTGCACTAATCTTTGGGTTATGGGCCCTTTAAGGATCAGGGGCGTACCTAGAACATTTGGCACCCAGGGCCCATCCTATATCTGACCCCCCCCCCCAACTGTAAAATGTAAAAACACCCACCAAAAAACACCCTCCTTTGCCAAAAATGGCGCTGTTGGCTGTCGAGTAAACCGGAAGTGACACTGTGCTGGAGGTTTTCCGGGTTTCTACACTGGAGATCCGTTCAAAGGCAAATCCGTAATATTGTAATAACAGTTGATGCTGTTCATCCATGGCAGCCAGTGACAATAGACAGGACAGAACAGAGGTGTCAGTCTCTCAGCTGTGGGCAGATCCCACATTTTTGGACAGATCGTGCCACAGTCAGGGAAGTGAAGAGCTGGACTGGAGCTGCTATGAGGGAGACATCAAAGTGAGATGGGGAGACAGCTGACAATGCAAAGTATGGCCCATACTTTGCATTATCCGCTGTCCTCAGGGACAGATCCAATTCAGAGATCCCACTGTATGGCGATCTCTGGATCGAATCTGTCCCTGGAGACAGCAGACAATGGCATCATTGACATTGATTTGATTCCGAATTTTTGAACTGACCTGCTGACCAGGCATATTGTTTGCTGGACCGTGGACGGGATCTGATGGATGCAGGGAAGATGGCAAGATGCTGCTGTGACCTGCTTGCTGGACGGATCTAATGGCTGTAAGATGTGGGTGTAGGTCAATGTCTATTTACTCCTGGGCTGCAGGACCCCCCCCCCCCCTTATGAGACCAGCTCATCTACTCTATACCTGTGTTGTAAACATCGCAACACCACCCTTATCAGGTAAGCTTACAGCTCAGCTACTATAGGTGGGGTGGTGGTCACACAGCAATATACAGTACATGCCTGGACTCTGTAACCTGTACAAAGCACATGCCTGGATTCTGCACCCTGTACATAGCACACCCCTGGATTCTGCACCCTATACAAAGCACACACCTGGATTCTGCAACCTGTGTGTAGCACATGCCTGGATTCTGCAACCTGTATATAGCACATGCCTGGATTCTGCAACCCCCCCTTCAGGTCAGCTACACTATACTTAGGTGGTGGTGGACACAGCAACACCCCCCCCCCCCCTTCTCTGTCAGACCAGCACAGGGTGGCAGGGCAGACACAAACACTCCTCCAGCCTCTTCTCACAACCCACACACATTGACACCCCCTATCACTATCTCACCTCGGGCCCTGGAAGACTGTGTGGGCACAAGTGTGTAACAGCAGCCGCCCGGCGGAGAATAACCAGACTAGGCTATTTCGGCCGCAGCGCTGTGGGTGTTCCAGCTGACAAAAAAAACTACCAAACAGAGCAGTCAGAATCAGGAATGCCCTCAGGAATCTGTCACAGTGTCACCCGACTCGGGTGCAGAGTACACGCCCATAGCATTGCCACTCGGCCACTGACACCCCCCAATGTGTGGTACCCAGGGTGGACCAACCCCCAGCTTGGTACACCCCTGCCCAGGATGGGTGAGGAACTCACGGGAATACGTATATTCGGGAGAGGACTGACTCAGGCCGTGTACACACGGCAGAGAACCTCGACGGGCAGAACACATCGTTCCGCTCGTCGAGGTTCTCTGCCGGCCGTCGAAATCGGCGAACCCACCCGTCGGGAATGGCAACCAGCCATTCATCCAGGCGGGCCGTCGAGCGAAAAGAGCGTGCTCTCTTTTCGCTCGACGGGATTCCCGACGGGCGGGGCGAGTCAGGAGCGTACACACGGCCGAGGTTCTCGCTGGAATGCAGCTTCCAGCGAGGTTCTCGCTGGTTTCCAGCGAGAACCTCGGTCGTGTGTGTACGCCGCCTCACAGTTCTCTGTGTTAATAGAGAAGTGTTAGGGACCCGGATTTTAGGAGGCCTTGAAGTGATATTCGGGTGGGAAAGGGCCTCCACCCCTGACTACAGGGATTCCAGCACACACAGGGTTAAGAGCCTACATGAAGCAGCTCTTAAATCGTGTGTACAAGGCATAATGTGATATTTGTACACATAGTATTAGATGTGTTGGTGAGGAGGATCGTGTGTACAAGGCATAATGTGACTAAATATTTGTACACATAGTCCAAAATATTTGAGACATTATGTTGCTCTACCCAAAAAAATTAAAAGTCAACAGAAGTGACTCATCACCTATTTTTTAGATACCGATTCAACATGAATTAATGGATTGGTTTTGCCAGCAACAGTTTAGTGGATGGCTTCTGTCTTGGGCCTCGTACACACGAGGCAATAGATTTGTTCAAAACGGTCTGTCCGACCGATTTGAACAAATCTGTCTGCTGTCATTTTGGTATGCTCGCGTGTACACACGAGCAAACCAAAATCCCCGCCAGCAGACAGCGCGCTGACGTGTCGGTGACGTGGCAGTGACGTTGACGCCGCCACGTCACCGCACCAGGAAGTGAAACACTTCCGCGCGTGCGCCGAAACCATTCGGCGCCGGTGCGAGACGACATGTCTGCTGGTAAGTGTACTAACCAGCAAACATGTCGGGCGGACGGGTTCCCACCCGATAGATTTCAAAGCATGCTTTGAAATCTGTCGGGTGGCCAAATCCGTCGGCTCGCCCGTACACACGATCGAATCTGTCTGCTGAAACGGTCTAGCAGACCGTTTCCAGCAGACAGATTTGATCGTGTGTACGAGGCCTTAATCTCCTGTCAGTGTATAAGCAAAGGACTATTTGGCTATAAATTTGTGCTGTGGAGTAAGGCTGCAAAAACTGTTTCTGCTCATGCCCTTCGACTGACAGTGTTTTTTTGGCATGGTCTTGGTCTCCCACGTCAAGGGTGTTCCTGTGGGTAAGAGTACTCACCTGCCCCAGCACCTTGGCACAGCAGGGAAGAATCACCACCCAAACTTCCTTCCAAGGCCAAGAGGATTTCATAAATTCGTTCCAGGCCTCAATCTCAAATGGCAGTTCCAGTTTAACTGCAAATCTTAGGCTTCCAAATCATGTGACTCCTTGGAATTTGAATTTCATACTCTTGGAACTTTAAAAACTACCAATTTAACATATCAAATATATTCCTCTTTTTATTCTTACACGCAAGGTAACCTCCATCACCTCTGCAATGTGTGAGTGAGCTGTTGAATTTGTCCTGTAAAGTACCATTTATGGTCTTGCACAAGGACAAATTGGCTTTGGCCTTTCACCTCAGCCAGATCATTGTTCTTCTGTTCCTCTGTCCAGTTCTAGTGCATCAGGAGATCCACCCTCACACCCTCATTATCTGAATGTAGTTCACGCTGTACGTGTCTACTTTGCGGCTTTCTCTTCCATTAGAAAGGCACTCTTTTTTTCATCCTTGATGGTCCTTGAATATGGGAACCAGCTTCTCGGACCAATTCTTGGTTGCTCAGACAGAACATCATGTAAGTTTGGCAGCAAGTCTGCCAACTGGTCTTTTGTTCATATGCTCCCTAAGTTTTACCAGGATGTTCAGGTCTCATTTGATTCCAGTTTTGGTTATAAGCTCCTTCTGGTGTCTCTTTAAGCTCCAGGCAGCTTCAGGTTCTGTTTTCATTGTGTGGGCCTATTAGTGTTTTGTTGCCACCACTCAGTTGGATGGCTTATGGGTCCCCCAATAGTCTATGAATTCTGAGTACCTCAATGGACAAGAAAGAAAATAGTTTTTTGCTCTTTCTTGATGTTCATTGAGAGACACAGGTCACACATACGCTATCTACGATCTGTCTATAAACTAACATGGCATGGGACTGGCATGTAGGAGGGGTTAACCGGGCTGGTCACTTTTTTTTTTTTTTTTACTTGCCAGTGTCCAATTTTTCCTGTAACTGGCAGTATAACTTAATAGTGGCTGTTTCCTGTACCCTTAATGCTTTCTAAGAAATAATTGTTGCGATACTTATAAAGTCTCTTCTACCAAAAATCTTGCGAATGTTTGTTTTTTAATTTTAACTTTATTTTCTATTTTTGTATGTCACCCCAATTGTGGAAATTTTCCCTCACTTTTTGTCCCTGAAATTGCCAATATAAAAAGCTCTAACCCTTCCAAATTCCACTAAAAATGTTAGGAAATGAGGGGAAACCTCCCCAAAAGCCACATATAGACCTGACAAAAGCTCTAATCCTCCCTTGCTTTATACCAAACAAAGTTTTAGGTGAAGTTCAACTTTCCAGTGATACTTATTTTGCTAAAGAAGGGTAGGGTTAGATCCTGTGTAATGTTTTCATTGCACAAATTGTATTTATCTGTTTCCCTGCTGGGGCATCACCAATACAGGAAGTGAAATCTCCCTCTTATAGGGATACAGAGGCCAATAAAACTCTGACCGTGATTGTATTTTGGCCATAGAAGGGTCTTTTTTATTTTTTGCAATAAGCCATCTGGCTGAGCTAAAAAAAACGTTCCCATTGTGCCATTGTATTCTGACAGTGGGACTCCTCCACTGTCCGAATACACTGATCAGCAGCTTTTTGATCAAAATAATCCATAATTTCTGTTTGACAGCCATACACAAACCGAAAATGTTGATCCATCTTTGACCAGGTTTTAGCCCTTCCTTCTATTTATGTTATGTTACAGCCTTATTCCAAAATGGATTAAATTCATTTTTTTCCTAAAACATCTACAAACAATACCCCATAATGACAACATCAAAGAAGTTAGTTTGCAATCTTTGCAAATTTAATTTAAAAAAAAATCACATGTATTCACAAAAGACAAAAATGGAACATTCCTTAGCCCAACTCACCAACCAGTCTGCTGACCAACCAAATTAACCTGTATAACAGTCTGCGTTAAAAACAGGGGTTTAGTTGGCATGCATTTTCAAACACATGCGTAAACTGCCAGGCCTCTTCACGGCACCCTGTGTATGCTTGCAGTCCTAAACGCTGCTGAATTTATAAGCATCTTCACAGTGGGAGAACATGCATTCAATGGATAGATGAGGGGCAGGTGGGCCTGGAGGCAGCCCAATCCCCCTTAAAGTAACAGGAGCACACTGGACATCCAGCACATGCATACACAGGGTGCCGTAAAGAGGCCTTGCAGCTTGCGCATGTGTTTGCAAATGTGTTCTAACTAAACCCCTGTTGGACAGGTTAATTTGGGTGGTCCGCAGACTGGTTGGTGAGTTGAACTATGGAATGTTTTGTTTTTGTCTTTTATGCGTTTGCCCTTCTATGTGCTTCTTGCTGTGAAGACCAGTTATCGGTGGGGGCAGGGGCCATTTGTTTGTTACATAAGTATTTACAGTCTTTGTCATGACACTCAAAATTGAGCTCTGGTGCATCCTGTTTCCACTGATCATCCTTGAGATGTAGATACAACTTGATTGGAGTCCACCCGTGTTAAATTCAGTTGATTGGACATGATTTGGAAAGGCACAAACCTGTCTGTATAAGATCCCACAGTTAACAGTGCATGTCAGAGCACAAACCAAGCCATGAAGTCTAAAGAATTGTCTGTAAACCTCTGAGACATTATTGTATTGAGGCACAGATCTGGGGAAGGTACAGAAAAATGTCTGCAGCATTGAAGGTACCAATGGCCCCCATCATCCATAAATGGAAGAAGTTTGGAACCACCAGGACTCTTCATAGAGCGGGCCACCTGGCCAAACTGAGCAATTGGGGAAGAAGGGCCTTAGTCAGGCAGAGCTCTAGCATTTCTCGGTGGTGAGATGAGAACCTTCCAAAAGAACAACCATCTCTGCAGCACGCCATCAATCAGGCCTGTATGGTAGAGTGGTCAGACGGAAGCCACTCCTCAGTAAAAAGCACATTACAGCCTGTCTGGAGTTTTCCAAAAGGCACCTAAATTACTCTCGGACCATGAGAAACAAAATTCTCTGGTCTGATGAAACAAGGATTGAACTCTTTGGCCTGAATGGCAAGCATCATGTCTGGATAAAACCAGGCACTGCTCATCACCTGGCCAATACCATCCCTACAGTGCAGCATCGTGCTGTTGAGATGTTTTTCAGTGGCAGGACCTGGGAGACTAGTCAGGATCGAGGGAAAGATAAATGCAGCAATGTACAGAGACATCCTTGATAAAAACCTGCTCCAGAACGCTTTGGACCTCAGACTGGGGCGAAGGTTCATCTTCTAACAGAACAACGACCCTAAGCACACAGCCAAGATAACAAAGGAGAGGCTACGGGACAACTCTGTGAATGCCCTTAAGTGGCCCAGCCAGAGCCCAGACTTGAACCTGATTAAAAATCTCTGGAGATCTGAAAATGAATGGGCACCGACTATCCCCATCCAACCTGTGCTTGAGAGGTCCTGCAAAAAAGAATGAGAGAAACTGCCCAAATATAGGTGTGCCAAACTTGAAGCATCATACTCAAAAAGACTTGAGGCTGTAATTGATGCCAAAGGTGCTTTAACAAAGTATTGAGCAAAGGCTGTGAATACTTATGTACATCTGATTTTTATTTAATTTTTTTCATTTTTATTTTTTTAATACATTTGTAAAGATTTCAAACAAACTTCTTTTAAATTGTCAGTGTGTTGTATTGTTTTTAAAAGTTTTAGGAAAATAATGATTTTAATCCATTTTGGAATAAGGCTGTAACAGGACAAAATGTGGAAAAAGTGAAGCGATGTGAATACTTTCCGGATGCACTGTACCTTTTGATTCCCTGGTTTGCTTCTAGACTGAGGTTACTGAAGATAATCTATAATGGCATCCATGAGTGAGCATTATCCACCGGGTAGATTTACTGTTTTAACTTTTCCATGCATGGTAAGACTCATAGGGGTGCCCGGCTCCCACTGTTATTATTGATATATTGATATTGCTTTGTTTCAGCCATGTCATTTCTGGTCTGTTTGATGTGGAGACAACTAGTGAATAATTTCTGTCATTTAGGATCAGGTTGGAGATCTGATTCTTCATGACAACCGGACACTGAATGTAGGCTGGGGAAGGGAATGCTAACCTGTTTTGTGTGCCTCTTGGTATATTGGTATAAGTAGCAGTTCCTCAGTCAGGACCATTGTGGAAAAGTCACAGAAATAGTGTTACAAGTTTTTAGCAACAGCCGTTTTTAAGGAACAAAGAACAGTATTGTTTACTCTGGATTTGCAGCTCAATGACAATCCCTATCAAGTAATGGTATAGACATATACTGTAGGTAGTATTTTCTACAGAATAATGAGTAATATGCATTTTACGTGGGTAAGTCCACTGAGAACATTGGTTAGCCGAACAAGACAAAACTAACTTGTTTCCTTACTTTTGTTAAGTCATTTTTTATTTTATTATTACAATTTTTTTTATTTATTTTTTAGGAAAAAGATCAGCGGAGTTTAGACATGAATACAGCAAAATGTATGTTAGGACTCTTGTTAGGAAAAGCTTGGCCACTGTTTCCAGTGTTTCATCAATTTCTAGAGGTATGATTGCATTTGTCATTTAGCGTATTTTTTTTTAAAGGAGGATTTAATAAAACCTAATTAAAGCCAGCAGCTACTACATTTGTCTGAAAGACTAGTGTAATAACTGTCAGGTTGTGTTGTTGTTGGTTTGTAATTTTGTGAATAGTGGTGCTGCTTTCCAGCCACCGTAATTCACAAGACAAACTGTTGGCTACTACTGTAGTAATCCCTGAACTAGCTGGTGTTTGTTAAGGATTATGGTTTATGGATTATGGCTGTTCAGTCTTTTCACAGTACAAAGAGAGCAGAGGAGAGATGGGTCTGAATACCAAGGAAGGGCTGCAGATATACAGAGGAGGCAGAGGCTCTGTATCTGTATTGCACCCTCCTCCCCTGTGTGGTGGCACTCAGAAGTCTGTCTCCTGGCTCCAGCTTATTGAGTGAGCTGTGTGCTTGGATAGTGGTAGCTTAGTAAGCACCATATCATTTTTAGTGATGACAAGTGCTTTGTGAACTGGGTCCCCCTGGGGGATTTAACAAGGCTTTTTAACTTTTGATGAGACTACTTCTTTAAAGCTGGACTGCCCACAGAGCACATCCCACTCCGTGAGACTCCAGTTTTATCTTAGTGTCTTTAGGAGAAGTATTTAAACTTTTTTTAAACCATACAGTTTTTTTTTTTAAAGTCAAACGAAGATCTCCCTGACATAGTGGATCTCCATTACTTCTGTGAAAAAAATTACTGCGCAGGTCTTTTAAAATAAAATAAAAAATTGTGACAAAATAAATTGTGTTGTGCTGCTGCTGCATAAAAAATGTGCGATACACATAAAATACTAGAACTCTAAAGGTATGCTGCGCTGCAAAAAAAATTGTAAATAGGTGAATCTATATACATATATGAACAACAAGTTCCTTCATTTGTGATAAAAACTTATAGTGAACCACTGGTGAGGTGAAACAAAAAGTCCAAGCAAAATCACAATCAAATCTGTGAAGCAAGAGTCCATCTGGGTCCTATAAACACCCGAAAAGTGTTAGAAGAAGAATCTTCAAGTGAAGTCAATCAAAGGCACCTCCACCTCTATTTAAAATGCCTGCTTACCAGCTCCAACTTAAAAACTGCATTTGTTTCTATACTGTGCTGCTCCTAATAGTCCTCAGCCGTCCACCTCCTCATACAGATGATCCAGAATCGATCAATGCCACATCCGAAGGTATGGAGAGAAGGAAACTCATAGAGTAGTATTGTAGTCAATCGCATTTATTATAGTAAAAAATATCACTCACATGATTCATGTAAAATAAGCGTGTTTGGTAAAAGCCGGCCGGCTCAATACTTTCGCTCGTCCTTCCGGATTGTCGGTAAGCGGTGACGTCAGCACGCCGCTCTTCCCTACGTCGTTTCGTCACAGATGACGTCTTCCAGGGCAGCATACCTTTAGATCTCCATTACTGCCTTGGAACTTGGAATTTACTGGAATTGGAATGTTGTAACAGATGCAGGTCTTGCATGTTTGAGAGGCATGTACAACTCCGTGACAGTCCAGGAAACAAGGTCCCTAGAGATGTAAACACCCCCTGTCAATGTTTTCTATCTGATAGCCTACAGAGCTCTTCAGCTTTGGACTTCCCTTTTACTAGCTTACCCACTCAGAAAGGTTGTTCACTTTCCAGGAGTGGACAATTGGCAGTGCAATTCCCAAGACACCAATGTCTAGAACCAGGGGAGTGGTCTCTACACCCCAAGGTCTTTCATCATCTCAATTGAAGGTGCTGAGAACCAGTTTTGGACATCCCAGCCTCCAGGTTCAAAAACAAGGTTAACAAATGTTTGGCCAAGACCAGGGATTCAATCGTTTTTACAGCAGGTGTTCTGGTGATTCCCTGGACTCCATTACAGCTGTTTTGCCTTCTTTCTGAGATAGAGGAGGAAAGGGTTTAGTTGATTCTCAACACACCAGATTGGCTCAAAATAATATGGTATATGGAATACTCAGACTTCTGGTGGATGAGCCCTGGCTTCTGAACAGACCAGTCTTGCTGGCTCAAGGCACCCTATTCTATTTTGCTTATCAGTCACTGACTTTAACAGTGTGGCTTTAGGTCCTGAAATAGGGGTATCTCTGCTTCTGTTATTTCCACCTTACTCAGGGCAAGGAAATCAAACTCTAATTAGATTTATCCTGGCTAATGGAAGGCTTACTTTGCTTGGTGCAAGGACAGAAGGCCTAACTCTAGGAGAATGCTCTATCACTTGTGTTTTGACCTTTCTACAGCCTGGTCTTTACCAGTATCTGGTGCTGAGTACACCCAAGAGACAGGTTTCTGCCTTATCCATCCTTTTTCATAAATCCCTTGCTTTGCAATCTATTAACAGAACTTTTCTATAGACAGTTGCTCTTATTATTCGCCCAGGTCAACCTCCTATGTCACCTTGGGAACTCAACTTGGTGCCCTCTCCTTATGAGAACCCCTTTGAAATAATTAGAGAAATTCCTTTGGAAGATCTCATCTTTTAAATTATAAATAAATGCAAATCTGTGTGGGTTTTTTGTTTTAGATAGAGTAGGGAGGGATTAGAAAGCCTGTCTAGTTTTTTATGTTATCAGTGCCCTTATTAGGGAGATTCACCTTCTTTATTGGTCCCGATTGCTATTATCACCAAAAGTGAAAGTAAAATCATTTCAAATGTTGGGTTGTCACTAGAACAGGAATAGGGGGGAAATCTTTCTTTCACTAGTTTTAGTGACCCTGGTGATAATGGTAACAAGAGTTGGAGAGATTTCCTGGGACTTTCTGTTTTTGGCTATGTGATAAGAAGTGAAGGGAAATCTTTATCATGGGACACACATAGCAACAAATTATCCTCCTTTACTCTATCCAACATGGGAAAAAAAAGTTTTGACTTTAGTTTCACTTTAAGGTTGCCACCTTGGTTGCCGTCATGTTTTGTAGGCATGTTCCTGAGTTAGCAGCTCTCTTCTAAAGAGCCTTTGCTTTTTTTGCACAAGGTCAAGGTGGTTTTGAGTCCTGAACCTTCCTTTTTACTTAAGGTGGTCTCTTCTTTTCACTTCAACAAGGACATAATCATTCCTTCCCTCTGTCTTGCCCAAAAACATGACAAGGAGCTGCCTTACATTGCCTAGATGTTTTTAGGGTTGGCAAAGTCTGCTTGGCAGCCACAACCTTTTTTTTTCAACCATGGCTGTGCTTGTAGAGGAATCCCTGCTTCCTGCTCCGCCATTGCCAGTTGGGTCAGGCAACTAATTTCCAAAGCCTGCACAATTAAGGAAAAGATTCCACCCAAGTGTTTGGAGAGGTTGTGCTGTTTGACAGGGGTGTGTGCATATAATGGTGGCTGAAGAAATCTAGAATACCTTTTGGCATTGAAAATTATTCATATCAATGTGTTTCAGTTGTGGTTTACTAGAGATCAGCTTTAAACTAGTTTGTGAAAAGTTAGTAATTTACATTTTGTGGCATTCACCTTGAAATGTGGCTTTTATAACAAAGCAGATGTTTGATGCTTTATATTTCAAATTTATATAGAGACTACACATTGATGTTGGTTTGATAGGGTAAGGACATTCTTTAGTGTTTTTTTTTGAGTGCTCTTAAAATCTGTGTATTTTTCAAATAGACTCTGCTTCCCTCCCATAACTAACCTCCAAAATGTGTATTTGCAGCAATCAAAATATAAAGTTATAAACAAGGACCAATGGTGCAATGTTCTAGAATTCAGCCGCACAATTAATCTTGACCTCAGTAATTATGATGAGGACGGGGCATGTGAGTAACTCCATAAGTTTCCATTATTTTGGGCTTATTCTTCTTGACCCTTCAATAATCTCCTCTGTTTCTTCCACAGGGCCAGTATTGTTGGATGAATTTGTTGAATGGTATAAAGAAAAACAGATGGCATAACACTTTAACTATGCATAGCAGCTGAAGAGTCATTGTTAACACATTTGCATCAACCATTAGCCATAAATTGCTGTTTGTTTGGAACTGCATGTTTCTTTGCACAGTGTATCCCTCCCGCTGGACCTCTGGGCGCATTTGCTGTTTGACCGGGTGTGCTTTACGTATAGCATTGTTCTCTTTCCAGGCTGCTCTGCATTTTGTATTGCCACTACAGATTGGTGAACTTGCCAATGTCCTCACTGTGATTATGTGTATATTGCTGTTAATTTTTTTTGTATATGCTTGTACATAGGTGCTTCTCTTAAAGAACCTCTGCTGAAATGTATTGTAAAAATGACCTTCCATTTCTAGTCACTTTTTCTTTTTGAGGAACAAAACTGAAAATCTAAATTTGTTGTTAAGAATGTCTGTTGAAATTTTTTAGCATTTCATGCACTGAAATGACAAAACATCTGTTCAAAAGTGTAAATGCAGTTATTTTTGTAGCAGAGTGTGACATTGTTCCTGTAAAACTTGTTTGTGTACAGTTTTTCTTGGTATCGGTTTCCCAAATTATTTGGAGTTGGCAATTTAGTTGGCTGGACTAATATTTAAGCAAATACAGCCTATAGCACTACTAATTTCTAACAAATTAGTAAACTGTTTTCTAATTGCACAAAATCACTGGAAAAGCGTGGTATTAATAGCTGAAATATTGTATGCTATGCCTGACTACTCCAATTAGAATAAATTAGGGGACCCTCATTGGTACTGATGGTTTTGTTGCTTGTTGTTGTTCTTCAGATGAAATGATAGTCTGTGGACCGTTAGGGTCAATTCACACCACGTGCATTGTCATACACTGTAGTGCATTTTCCAGTGCAGTCTGTATGCATAGGTATGAGAAAAGCTACTGCTTGTATTAAGGCCTGTAAACACCAACATGTTGTTTTGCAGCACATTTAAAAAAAAAAAGAAAACATGTTTAGAGTGTCTTTATCCATGTTTTCCTTTAAAAACTTTCAGTCTTACTACAACCCCGGGGCAATATATATATTGCACTGACAGAAATTGTGAAATATTGGCATTAATATTAAAACATGACTGCTCATGCCAGAAAACTGTCTGTCGTTTATTTAAGGATATTGATCATAGGAAGCCATTTATTATCACATAGTAGTTTGGCTCCTTTTTAAATCATAATGATAACTGAATTCACCCAAATTGCCCTGATCAAAAGTTTACATACCCTGGATTGTTTGGCCTTGGTACAGACACACAAAGTGATACACACAGATTAAAATCTGTGGATTTTTTAGTGTCTGTCTATAAACAGCCAATGAGTTTGTTAGCTCTCACGTGGATGCACTAAGCAGGCTAGATACTGAGCCATGGGGAGCAGAAAATATTTGTCAAAAGAAATGCGTAACAAGGTATATGGAACTTTATAAACATGGAAAATTGTATAAAAACATATCCAAAGCCTTGAATATACCAGTCAGTACTGTTCAATCAGAATTAAGAAGTGGAACATTTTGGGATCTCTTGAGGCCAAGGTCGGGTAGACCAATAAAGTTTGCAGCCACAACTGCCAGAAGAAATGTTCAGGATACAAAGAAAAACCCACAGGTAACCTCAGAAGAAATACAGGCTGCTCTGGAAAAAGACGGTGTGGTTGCTTTCAAGGAGCACAATACGACAATACTTGAACAAAAATTAACTGCATGGTCAGGCTGCCAGAAAGAGGCCTTTACTATCTAATACCACAAAAAAGCCCGGCGAGGTGTGTCAAGCTGTAGTCTGGTATATTGTAATCTGGCTTTTTTGCGGCAATGACGCAGTAAAAGCTTCTTTCTGGCAGCTCGACCATGCAACTCTACATATTGGCATGATCAGTCGTATTTTCAATATCGATGCCAACATTTCTCAATTTCTCAATCACAGGCCAGGATAAGCCAACTTTTGAGAACAACTGTAAAACTTGTACCTTCCAGTCAAGAATAGGGACAGTATTTCATTTAAAGAGAAATTTGCAGTCTTAAATTGTTATTGTTAAATTGTTATAAATTTGCAGACTTCTGGGAGATTTTTATTTTACTTTTTGCTTACTTTGATTGACATTTCAGCTCTAGTGTCCTGACAGCTGCCTACCTTCACACACTTCTAACACCTGGAAGTGCAAAATGGTTTTAAATAACGGAACCCTATCTTTAAGAGAAATGTAAAGTGATGTAGGACTATTCTGGAAGCGTGGTGAGCTCAGGCAGTAAACATTGATGTCCCTGTCGGACTTCAAATGACCTTTGATGCTCAAGCGAAAGTGTCAGGTCCAGACAAAGTAAACATTAAAAAGGGAGGACATTAAATCATTCACACATAAGCCAGTACAGTAATAATTATTAAGTGCTGTATATTCAGAGTCTTGTAATGTCCAGCTTCTGACTTATTATCTTTACATTGGGAACACTCTGCAAGAGCAAGGTATTTAAATATCTCGGTCTGCCTGCAGAGTCACTCCATAACCTGTAAGCCTATTTTGGTTGTATATTTATTCAACATAAGAAAATGACATCAAGTGATCTGATTTTAAGAGTTGAACATTTATTGTGTTGAATGGCTGGGTGTCAGTATGCACAGCTACTGAACGTTTTTATTTCAGTTTGCATGGGCTGGGGCAACGATAAGAACCCATGTTAGGATTTTTATTTACTATCCCCTGCTGGAGAGACTTACCCTGTTTTTTTGTCCTGGTAACCGCAGTCACTGCAACAAAGGAATTTACAAGATAAGTGTATATTTTACATCGTGACACCTGTTCTGGTGACACTGGCCGATGTTTTTTTTTTACTTTTCCCTTCTGGATCCAAAATTAGTAAAACATTTTGTCTATACATATACTTTAAGTAATGATGAGACAGGGTTCTACACTTTCTTATGTGGGCTCTGTCAGTGGAGGCTATTATTCCAGGTATGAGTTATAAGAACATGTATATTTGCCTGCAAAAACACTAAAAAGTGTGTCTGTCATATTCTTATAGTGGAATAAGCCAACACTTGGCCTGCAGCAGATAAATACATTGTTTAAAAACATAATAATTGTATTGCCTGACTATCGTGTCTGTTGTCTTTACTTCGTGTAAGATCCGGGTACCCCCAGTCTGCCTTTTCCACTCACTTGGTTCAATAATTTAGGCTTTTTCAAGGGCACTCACTGGGTTCCCTGCTACTTCAAAGCTTAATGACTCTGGTTGAACAAAAATCATACTTGAACTCATAGTTTGATATGAATCCCCAGATTTACCTTTCTGCCTTCTATGGAGTGTTTTTGAGCTTCCCAGTTCCTCCTGCCTCACCAGTGGCTTTCATAAAGTGCTTGGTGCCTTTGATTTAAGCCACCTCTGTATGTACAATTGGGCTCTACATATCGGAGGATGTTCAAACTTGCATTCCAATTATGACAAATGCTTGAGTCATACAGGCATTCCTGCTTTTTGCATATTGAAGAGGGATGCGACTCTCTCCCGGAACTTGCTTATTTGGAGGATACTATTGTGCCAGGGCATTCTATCACTCCCCTCCCTTCTTCCTCCTCAAGATCTGTCAAACATCATTATCTGAAGCTGTCAATAGACAGACATCCAAAACCAGCCAGATTGGGGACTGTAATATATTATATAGGTTCCTTACCAGGAAAAATCTGAAAATGCCTTAGCTCTTTTTAGATCTTATAGCAAACAGCACGTGTTTGTATCTCGTTTGTGGGAAGCTCCACAAATTAACGATGCAAATAATTAAAGTGAGATTTTTTTTTATATAAAATAACAAACATGTCATACTTTCCTGCTCTGTGAAGTGATTTTGCACAGAGCAGCCCTGTTCCACCTCTTCTGGGGTCCCCTGATGGGCTCCTGGCTCCTCCTGCCTTTTGAGTACACCACCTCCCCAGCATGCCCATTGCTAGGGGGGTACTCAGGTGCTCATGTAGTCCGGCTCGGCCTCCCCCCCCCCCCATGGCTCCCGCCTTTACAACGACTGTAAACTACTTCTCATTTACAGTGTGCTTATACTGGACTCGGGAAATATAGATATATATATATATATAAAAAAAAAAAGTAATCGCCCTTCTTTTCTGGATTTGTATCTGGCCAGTTTCAGCCGCATGTAAAAAAAAAAACAGTGTATGTA
This sequence comes from Rana kukunoris, assembly GCA_029574335.1. Taxonomy (NCBI): domain Eukaryota; kingdom Metazoa; phylum Chordata; class Amphibia; order Anura; family Ranidae; genus Rana; species Rana kukunoris. Next base: position 627,143,841 of record CM056049.1, on the reverse strand, counting down.
ATATCACCAGAACAGAACAAATCCTTGCAATATATAGCTATTTTAACAAAGCTGGTGTTTTACTATAACAGAATATTGTTTTCAGCATCCTTTTACATAGCAACCTCTAAAGGTAACACCTATTGTTTGTCTTCCTAGTAAGCATTCTCACCCTTAAGGAAGATTCTCCTTAAAGGCTTGAAAAGCATTAAGGGGCTGTCTATTCCAGTGTTTACAAAACCAGCAACTGGGGACCACATCGTCAACATAATGTAATTTCCAACAACTTAAAGTGAAACATTAGGTTGCAGCATGAAAATGGATGGACAGGATTCTCTTCTGCATTAAAGCCACTTACCTGCCTGTCCACCCTTGCCACGCATAAACAAATTCAGCAATGTCGAATCTGACTTAACTCTACATGCGCGGGAGTGACCTCATCCCCACCCGCCCAAAGACAATGGCCGGCAATCGAGACCTGGAAAGCAGGTGCCTGAAGATGTCAATGGCCAGGCAGGAAGCTTGGGAAACTGGAGCCGAGGTGAGTATTGTTCTGCTTTAAGTTCTGAAAAACATGACTTGTTGGATGTCTTGGACTGGATTTGCAAAAAGCACTTTAAATAGTAATTTTCCAGGTCTTTTCTATGTCATTTTCCATGTTGCCTTTATAAATTAGTCATACTCTCGCCCTTGAGTTACTTATTTTGCTTTACTTCGAATGGAGCTTGGTGATCTTGATTCCCCTTTTAAGTTTGGATCTTTTGAGTAGTACAGCCTATAAATCTAGTACTGAAGCTATAATGAAACTTGAGGTGTTATATTGGAAATGCAAACACAAGCTGTGGCAATCCACAGGGCCTGTTAGAAGGGGAGAAGGAAGAGGAATGGCCTTGTGGTTGGAGATTAAACTCTTTTGTTGATGCTCAAATGCCTTCTCAAATGAAAGCATTCATTTTAATACGAAATTTGAAGTAATGCCTCGTGTTTAGATCTTTTGATATTGTCTCCACTAAGACCGTTTTTTTTTCTTTCCCTAGGAGGGAATATTTAAGGCCTTGGTACATCAGTGAGCATAGGGGTCTCAGAGCATACAGTAAATTTTCATATAGTACCTTGATTACCTTACCCATCAGAAATTTACATATATCAAGTAGATATATTATTCTTGCATGCTGATTGACGTGATAGGGTGAGTTCAACACATTTCTCAAGTTGGTTGACCTTCATCAGTAACTGTAAAAAAGGCTACTTAAATAACTAGCAAAATGTTAAAGGGCCCTCCCCTCAGCCCCCAATGAAAGGGCAGTAGGGGATAAACATTATGTAAGCCTTAAGATGGGTACATACTACAAGAATATCCGGCAAACGATGGTCCAGTTTTCCTCCATGTTTCACAGCGAGTCGAACCTGTGCATGGAAATGCACGAAAATTCTCATACGACAAAGACTTTTTTTGTTATTTATTGTTTCTAATCATGTGCAGTCTTTACGATCTAAATTTAAATAAAAGGAAAATTGTTTGTTCTGTTCATGTACGAGAAATATTTTGGAGTTTGTCCCTTTTGGAAATTTTCATTTATAAAGTCTGCACCAGAAAGTTGTGTACACACTATATGAAAATTGAACAATCGAGCCTCATTCTAATTTTCTTATAGTGTGTACCCTAATTTAACCATCATCAACAGCTGAAGCGCATTAAAGGGCTTTGACCACAATATAGATCCGTACACACGATCACTTTTCGGCATGGAAAAAAAAAAACGACCTTTTTCAGCATGTAGAAAAAATGAAGTTTTTCCAACTTCATCATTAAAAACTATGTTGCCCACACACCATCGTTTTAAAAAAATGATGAGCAAAGCGCAGTGACGTAGAACGGCACTCTCAGGCCGGAATCACACTTGTGCGGTGCGAATTTCAGCTCTGTAATCTCTTCAGATAGATAAGGGAAGTGTTCAGCAGATCCATTGCGTTTTAGCTGCGAATTTGGAGACCTGGGAGAAGTTCCGGGTGAGAGGAGAGTGGGGGAGAAGTGTATTGAGCTGAATGAGAGAAATTCCTGAAGAGAACTGAACACATCTGCGAATCAGCTGCGTACCCATAGAAGATAATGGGACTGAATTCGCACCTGAGCGGCACCGCAAGGCATAAAATCCACACCCGTTTTTTCTGCAATGCGCAGTGCGAATGCATTGCACATATGTGAACCAGCCTCATTGAAAACAATGTATTTAGAAATGTTCTGCGTATTAGATGCGGTTTAAGCCGCAACCAATTTGCATTGTTGTGAATCCAGCCTAAGGCCGGGTTCACACCTATGCAAATTGAGTGTGGCTTAAACCGCATCCAATACGCAGAACATTTCTAAATACATTGTTTTCAATGAGGCTGGTTCACATATGTGCGATGCATTCGCACATTGAGTTCACCAGAGCTCCACAGGTTGCCACCGGAGTCCTCTTCCACTCCTCCATAACAACGTCACAGAGCTGTTGGCTGTTAAAGACCTTACGCTCCTCCACCTTCCATTTGAGGATGCTCAATAGGGTTTGGGTCTGGAGTCGTGCTTGGCCAGTCTATCGCCTTAACCCTCAGCTTCTTTAGCAAGGCAGTGGTCATCTTGGAGGTGTGTGGGGTCATTATGTTGGAATACTGCCCTGCGGCCCAGTCTCTGAAGGGAGGGGATCTTGCGCTGCTTCAGTTCCCTCAATGAAGCTGTAGCTCCACAGTGCTGGCAGCACTCATGCAGCCCCCGACCATAACACTCCTACCACCATGCTTGACTGTAGGCAAGACACACTTGTTTCTGTTCTCCTTACCTGGTTGCCACCACACAGGCTTGACACCATCTGAACCAAATAAGTTTATCTTGGTCTCATCAGACCACAGGACATGGTTTCCAGTATACAATGTCCTCAGTCTGCTTGTCTTCAGCAAACTGCAGGCTTTCTTGTGCATCATCTTTAGAAGAGCTTTCATTCTAGGACTACAGCCATGCAGACCAATTTGATGCAGTGTGCAGTGTATGGTCTGAGCACTGACAGGCTGACCCCCCCACCCTTCAACCTCTGCAGCAATGCTGGCAGCACTCATATGTCTATTTCCCAAAGACAACCTCTGGATATGATGCTGAGCACGTGCACTCAACTTCTTTGGTCGACCATGATGAAGCTTGTGCTGAGTGGAACCTTTTCTGTTAAACCACTGTATGGTCTTTGCCACTGTACTACAGCTCAGTTTCAGGGTCTTGGCAATCTTCTTATAGCCTAGGCCAGGGGTGGGCAAACATTTTGACTCGAGGGCCGCAATGGGTTCATATATTGGACCCGGGGGCTGGACCATATATATATATAAATACTGTACTGTATTAAATACTGTACTTTATATATACACATAGCAATAGGGTACAGCGGTACAGTATAAAAAATATGTATATATAAGTACAGTGTTTAATACAGTATAGTATTAAAAATATATATACACACATAGCAATAGGGTACAGTAGTACAATATATTTTTATATATATATATATATATATATATATATATATATATAATTTTACAAACCCTCTCTTTGAAGAAACCTAACATTTGATTTTGCCTAATAACTTTTGTTAGCTAGTAAAAAATATCAATTAATTTCAACTCCAATCTCCTTTATCTTGTTGCTGCACAGCTAGACCGCCCTTACTGAATCCATGCTGGGGCTTGTAGTTCTGCTGGGAGCTTGCCGTGGACCTGTGGGTCCTGCTGGCCATCACCAGCCCCCAGCAGGATCTACAGGCCATGTCCATCTCCCAGCAGGACCCACAGTGTTGAGGCCTAGGCCTACCCCAACCTCTCACAAAGTAGAAATAAAATTGATACTGTGTAATGCTCTTACCTGAACTATGGGTACTGTAGCTGGCTCCCGAATCCTCTGTGGGTGGCTGGCCGACACCCTGCTGTGGCTGGCTCCCTGGTGTGGGTGGCTGGCTGGCATCCTGCTGCGGATGGTCACCGTGGCTGGGTGGCTCCTGTAAGTGGCTGGCTGAATCCCTGCTGTGGGTGGGTTACCGTGGCTGGCTGGTTTCCTGGTGTGGATTGCTTGCTCCCTGCTGTGGGTGGCTGGCATGGTGCACCCCTGCTGTAGGGTGGTGGATGGCTGGCACCTGGCTCCCTGCTGCAGGTGGATGGCCTGGCTTTGTGCTGCAGGTGGATGGCCTGGCTTCCTGCTGTGGCTCAGTGGGTGGGTGGCTGGCACGGTGCCCCCTGCTGTGGGGGGTGGGCTGACAGAGAAACAGGCGGACAGAGGGGGGTGGGCTGACAGTGTGACGAGTGGATGGATAGAAGGGCGGACAGAGGGGGGGTGGGCTGACAGGTGGACAGAGGGGAGTGGGCTGACAGAGAAATAGGCGGACAAAGGGGGGTGGGCTGACAGTGGGACGGGCGGACAGAGGGGGGTGGGCTGACAGGTGGACAGAGGGGGGTGGGCGGACGGAGGGGGGATGGGCTGACAGAGGGACGTGGGTGAACAGATACAAAACAAATACATAATTTTTAAAATATGTCTCAGCTAAATGTTTTGTATGTGCAGATGAATGTCGCCAGAATCAATGAGACAGCTAAACAAATCAGAGAGGGGTGGGCTGAGAGAAACCCCACAGCGCACTAACAAGAGAAGCGTGACTCCGGCAGCAAGATAATAGGATGATACGATCACCCACAGTCTCAGACCAGCCAGCCCCACCTGCCGGCATCCACATGCCAGCTCCGCCGAGCCAATCGCACGGTGCTCGCGTGAACTGGAGTCCCAGAATGCCACAGCGGGACCACATGACCCTGGTCGGCCAATCACAGTGCGCTTGTGTAGACTACAATTCCCAGAAGCCACTGTATGCAGCCAGACTCCGCGGCCATGCCCCTGGCTGACTCCCTCTCAGTCACTAGTGCTCTGCGGGCCGGATTAAAAAGTCTGCCAGGCTGTATACGGCCCGCGGGCTGTAGTTTGCCCAGTCCTGGCCTAGGCCATCTTTATGTAGGGCAACAATTCTTTTTTTTTTTTTCGGATCCTCAAAGAGTTCTTTGCCATGAGGTGAATGAATGAATGAAAAACTTATATAGCGCGACACATGCGAACTAAATCGCCTCTGGGTGCCATGTTGAACTTCTTCAAGTGACCAGTATGAGAGAGTGAGAGCGATAACACCAAATTTACCACACCTGCTCCCCAGTCACACCTGAGACCTTGGAACACAGAGTCACATGACCCCAGGGAGGGAAAGTGGCTAATTGGACCCAATTTGGACATTTTCACTTAGAAGTGAACTCACTTTATTGCCAGTGGTTTAGACATTAATAGCTGTGTGTTGAGTTATTTTGAGGGGACAGCAAATTTACACGGTTATACTAGCTGTACACTAACTACATTACATTGTAGCAAAGTGCTATTTCTTCAGTATTGTCACATGAAAAGATATAATAAAATATTTACAAAAATGTGAGATACTGTAGATATACAGGTGCATATCAAAAGTTAATTTATCTTAGTAATTCAATTCAAAAAGTGAAATTACATACAGAGAGATATATTTCAAACATGTCTTTCTTTTAATTGTGATGATTATGACAGCTAGCGAAAACCCGAAATTCAGTATCTCAGAATTTTTTTTTATATTACATAAGAACAATAATTAAAAGGGATTTTTAATACGAAATGTTGGCTTACTAAAAAAGTACATCCATGTACAGTATATTATGCACTCAATACTTGATCGGGGCTCCTTTTGCATGAATTACTTCATCAATGCGGTGTGGCATGGAGGTAATCAGCCTGGTGTCTCATCTTCCTCTTGACAATACCCCACAGATTCTCTATAGGGGTTTAGGTCAGGTGAGTTTGCTTGCCAATCAAGCATAGTGATACCATGATCATTAAACCAGGTATTGGTACCTTTGGCAGTGTGGGCAGGTGACAACTCCTGCTGGACAATGAAAACTGCATTTCTATAAAGCTGGTCAGCATGAAGTGCTCTAGAATTTCCTGGTAGAGGACTTTGGACTTGATAAAATACAGTGGACCAACCCCAGCAGATATCTTACTGACTGTGGAAACGTCACACTGGACCTCATGCAACTTGGATTCTGTGCCTCTCCACTCTTTCTCCAGACTCGGATCTGGATTTCCAAATGAAATGCAAAATTTACTTTGGACCACTGAGCAACTTTTTTAGTCCTTTTTCCTCCTTAGCCCAAGTAAGACGCTCCTGACCTTGTCTCTGGTTCAGGAGTTGCTTGATACAAGGAATGCGACAGTTGTAGCCCATGTTCTGGATACATATGTGTGTGGTGTCTCTTGAAGCACTGACACAAGCTGTATTCCGTTCCTTGTGAATCTCCCCCACATTCTTGAATGGCCTCTTTAGGCTGCGGATATCCCTGTTGCTTGTGCACCTTTTTGTAAAACACTTTTTACTTCCACTAAACCTTCCATTAATATACTTGGATACAACACTGTGAACAGACAGTTTCTTTAGCAATGGCATTTGGTCAATTACTGTCTTCTGGACAACTGTTAAGTCTGCAGTCTTCCCCATAATTCTGTAGCCTACGTAATCGGACCAAGAGACCATTTAAAGGCTCAGGAAATCTTTACAGGTGTTTTGAGTTAAAGAGTTTATCACAATATTCTACTTTTCTGAGTTACAGGGTTTTCGCTAGCTTTAAGCCATAATCATCAAAATTAAAATAAAAAAATGCTTGAAATGTATCACTGTGTGTAATGAATATACATAATATGTTTTTCACTTTTTGAATTAAATTACTGATAAATTTGATATTCATATTTTTTGAGATACACCTGTGTGTGTGTGTGTGTGTGTGTGTGTGTATATATACATATATCCCAGTTGCATGTTAGAGGAGGAGCATGGAAGAAAGGGATGGGGAGGGCAAAGGTCTTCTTAAAGAATTGGTAAAGCTGCAATGAATATCATTTTAGTTTTATTGTTTAGATATGCTTTAAGATCAGGCCAGTTATGTCTGGGAATTCCTTGTTGAATATCCGGACCAGAGCCATAGTGTATCATATGTGCAACCCATTCTGTATTTGGTTTCACAGAACTCTGCAGAATACCCGAAATACTGGCCTTAAATGTAGCAGTGTTGCTTCAGTTTAGAGCTGAGGCAGTGCTTCAATTATTTCTTTCTCTGTTGCTTCATCCTTTGGGTGAGCTGCACACCCTATTCTTGCTATGTCAAGTGGGGGAGCCATTCATTTTATTGTACTAGGGCTTTTTTCCCTCTTGACAGCTATTTGGCTTATTTGTCTGTGCAGGGAATGCTGCTGAGGTGACTGATATTCTTGGTGTACTAGTCTGCCGAAATTAATAGTCCTTATTTCATCAGAATGTTTGTTTGAATTTCTGTTTTTCTGTTATGGTGTTTTATGTCTCTGATGGTACACATCATACATCCACATGCTTGCAGGGGCTTGTAATGCGCACTGGCATTTTTAACAGCTCATATTGATTGAGTCTGTCAGGAACCCTCTTCATATCTGAGGGTGGGCGTTATTCTCCATTTCTTATAGGAACATGCACTGCTGGGTGATTGTCAGCTCTGTTGCAGAGTTCCTTTCTAGAATGGCGATATAATTTACTTTGCAGTTGGCAGACACATCGGGGTTGATTTACTAAAACAAGTGTAAAATCTTGTGCAACTTCCAGGATTTATTGTCAAAATGTAATTGAACAAACTGAAGTTAGAAGCTGATTGGCTACTATGCACAGCTGCACCAGATTTTGCACTCTCCAGGTTTACTCTATCAACCCCATTCATTCCATCTTCTAGCTCACAATTCCTCTGCAGATTAATTTTAAACATATAAACAAAAAAAGAGAAAAACACATTTTAAATTTTAAACAGCCTCTATGCTCTCTCTAATGGAAGAATTCATTTCACCCACATCTGAGCCCTTGTTTTCTTGTTATTGTGGTGGTTTGAATACTCTTAAAATTAGTGGCCTTAACGTCTCTTGCTTGTAATTATACATTTGTCTAGCAATGGGGTAGGCAAGGACAAGTGGCTGTTGTGTTATATTTTAGCTGTGCTGGTCTGTTAAAAGCTTTCCAATTTTGCTATTGTGTATTCTCCTGAAAGTACTTGTGTGGTTACCCTGGTTAGGGTGCTGGACTGCAAACTTCTTGTTTTAAAAGCATTTGTTTTGTATGGTCTTCAGGGGACAATGTCTCTTCAGTTTGTTTCTAGATATTATTTATCTAGGATGCTACTGAAAGCTGGATAACCCATCTTCCTCAGTTGAGTCCTGGAACTCACTCCAGAAGGTTTTTTCCAAAGGAAAAACTTCAGACTTGCTAGTCTCTGATTGGAGTTTTCAGTCCAGGAGTCACCTCGCCTCATCCTAGGCCTGACGATACCCTCCTCTGAGATCTTTCCATTTTCCCACTTTTACTTTGGATTTCTGTTTCACTTTGTTCTGTCATGAGACAGGTCAATGAGGTTTCCAAACAGATTGATTAAGTTGGCACATTGGACCAGGTTCTCCCTGGCCTTGTGCTTCAGGAAGCCAGATCTGGAGTCCCATATTCTGTAAGATCCTTACATGACAGCCTGTCGGGCTGGAGCAAAAGCCTTAGGATGCCTGTTGTTGCAAAGCTATTTGTCAACACTCTCTTTTCCCTATCCTGAAACGTCAGGTGCTTTGGCTGTTTCTGCATATTTGAACCACCCTGTTGGAAAGTCATCTCAGAATTCAGTTAGACAAAGCCAACGTTGTACATAGGTGGCATACATCAACCATCAGGGAGGGACAAATAAATGTCTCACTGAGGTAAAACGGGTAGTTCAGTTCTTGCCTTGAATTGAACATTACATTTTCACTTTTTCTTCCCAGGGAAACAGGGATCCTCTATCGAAATCTCTGGATGCTCTACTGACTTAGGTATGCCCTAAATTTAAAACATCCTCCATGTCTGCTTCTCAGGATTAGGATTCCCATGATCTTTAGCGCTTTGGATCGACCCAGGCAGGTGTGGCACTCCATCCTTGTGTGACTCCTGGTAAACATTCTATGGGCTCCTGTCCCAGGAATCCTATGTCAGTTGCTGACTTTAAAGCCCAGATTCCGAGGGACAAGGGCATTAGAATTTGTTTCTTATGCTAAAATCTAGAAAATGTACTTCCCATAGGGTCTCTCACTAGACACGAACAGCATATTTTACTTAGTGGACTTTTGGGGTTTCCACCCTACGAGTCTCTCTTGGAAGAGTCCTCCCTTTTCTGCAGCTGGATCTCAATCATAGTTTGTCATTCAGCATTTTCAAAGGCTAGAGAAATGTTTTTTTCACTCCTCCTTGATTTAGACCTTTGTACAGGAAGTCTTCCATATAGCTCCTGCTGTTTGTTCCCCTGACTCTTTGGCATGTGAATCTGGTTCTCTTCGCATTTTAATATATCACCCTGTGTGATCTATTTGAGGCACTCCTCTCTCTACTCTCTTGTAGCTATCACCTGTAGGAAAAAAGTGTCTGAACTGGTACTCTTATCTTGCAAGGAACCCCCTCTGGTTTTTCTTAGGATCAAGGTGGTGTTGAGGCCCAAGATTTCCTTATTGCCTAAGGTACTTTGTCTTCCAGGACATTGATCGTCTATTCCTCTGTCTAACTCTCAGTCACAAAGGGAAATGTCCCCACATTAGATGTGGTTTGGGCTGTGAGCTTTAGTCTCTTCTCAGCAATTACTTCAAGAAGACAGTTTCCTTTTGCACTCTGCATGGATGCTGCAAGCGTACACCAGCTTTTCTGTCCACCATCTTCATTCAAACTTATGGATCAAGTTCCACTCTTTCCTATCAAGGCGTAGTTCTCTTGCTCTGTGAGTGCTTCTTGCTCTCTTTGGCATCATGCAACTTTTCACAGTTTGAGGATACCGCTTGGTCTTCTGTTTTTGTTTAAGTTTTACTTAAGAAATGGATTCTTTCTTTGAATTCTCTGACGTATTGGAGTTTAATGGCAAAAAATAAGGGGCCATACTTAAAAACACAGGACAAAAGGCAATAGTGTGCAGTCACCTGTAGTAACCAGTGACAGGACAAGTTTTATTAGCAAAAACTCACATATTGGTTCACTGTGTTGATGCATCTCCTCAATGAATCGTTCCCATTAGTAGGTAATCATAGGTAATTTTTCTTTCTTGCTCATTGAGAGACATAGGATTCAGAGACAATTGGATTATTCTGCCAACTACAGGAGGATTTGGGCACCATTGTCTCTGAATTGTGTGTCCATTGTTGAACTCCAGGAAACGTATTTTACGGTGAGTATAAAAGTAACATTTTTGTGTATGTGTGCATTTTTCATATGACCTAATGGATATTGCAAACACTGTTTACATAATTTTCCATTACTACCTTGTATAAAGGACCAAAGTTCTGTCATGTTCGTGTGTGCTTTAAAAATGTCAACATTTCAGCAGAGAAGAATGACTTGATTTTGTTTGCTCTGAAATACTGTATCCTGACAATAACCACATGGAGAGATCTTCCTTCTTAAAAAGGAAATGTTACACCTTTATAATTGTTCACTCTAACCTTTCCCTCTTATTCCTATAGCTGCTACAATAACTCCACAAGCCTTAGAAGTAATTTAGCCTTATAACAATTTTTGTTTTCATTGTAAATATGGAATTTCGTTTTGTTTACCAGCAAAACTGTCTCAAATCAAACCAAACTATGGGTTGATTTTTCTAATTTGAAAGCATAGTTTCTTCCAAAGCTGCTACTTTGTCATCGTGGAAAGCAGTTTACCTAATATCGCAAATGCTTCTGTGTTGAAAACCTTTTATTGTGTACACACTGTGTACGAAAACTGTGCAACTCAAAGACTGTTTTTTTTATTTGAATTGATTTGGCATCTTGAGTTCTGTTTCCAAAAATTACCAATTGTATTCACAAATAAAATATATTTGTGATGATGACATGTCCCCGTTTATGTAGTTCTATGTTATTTTCTGCAGTTTTGGATTTTTTTTTTCACTTGGCCAGAACATGGCAAATCCTTTCAGTGAGACAATACTCTTTAAGCTTGGTTCACTTCACACTCTTGATTTAGAGCAACTTTGGATGTGGTTAGTATATTCTATGGAGGCAAATCGCACCACAGTAGCACAGGAACCTTTTTTCAAAACCACTCAGCACTGAGTTGCATTGAGGTGAATTGGCAATGTTAAAAATAATAAATGGTTCCCGTGTCATGTGATTCTGTGTGACTCAATTAGCATCAGAAAACACACCAGTGTCAATCAGCACTAAATCCATCCAGCCCATAAATGTTAGTAATTTATAAAAATTTAAAGGGGTTGTAAAGACAAAAATATTTTCCTCTTAAATTAAAGTTTGACAGTAATTGATAAAGTAAAAAGTAATGTTTTGCATTATAACTAGTTTGATACCTGTTGAAATCGAGCTGTTTTATTCACCTCCGTCACTCCTGAATCGTTATTCTCACTGACTTCCTGGTTTGCGGTGCGCATTCATTCTTGCTACATCACGGCCTAATGGGAACTACAGTTCCCATCAGGCTTAGCCTCCATGCCTGTGAGGGATAAGAGAGCAACTTCACGCAGGGCTGTAGTCATAGGGGGGGGGGGGGTGAGCACATTCTGCTTTCCACCATGCAAAACAGCTCAGGTGCTGATGGAAAGCAAGAAGAGGAGAGACAGGAAATGGCATTTTCAAACCTGGATTATTGTATTTTGGAGGTCAAAAGGAAAAACTAGGTGATATTTAAATGCTCTAGATTACAGCAATCAATTAATAAAAAACAAACCTTTAGTGTTCCTTTAAGGAAAAACATGGGCAAAAGTAGAGGAGTTATCCATAATAGTATGTGATAATCTTTGGTTTACCCTCTTACAGACTAAAATATGAAACCATGATGGTTCCTATGGACCACAACCCAGTTTCCTATTCTACAATTTTCATAAATAGGCCTCGTCGGCTTGGAAATCAGACAAGAGGTGCTTTATCAAAATGAAAGCCCAACTTCTTTGTTCCCTTTCCCTATCACCTAAAAACCAGGCCTTTTCTGGCACTTCAGTATTTTTTGCTAGGAAATTTCTCAGAACCCCCAAACCATAATATATTTTTTTTAAAGCAGAGGCCCTAGAGAATAAATTGGTGTTTTTTTTAAAGCGGAGGTTCACCCTAAAAAAAATGTATATAACATTACATTCTGCATACTTCCAACATTTGCAGTATGATGTTTTTTTTTTTTGTTTTTGCTGTACATACCGTATTATTGCCGTTTACCACCTGGCTTCCCGGTACTCACTCCCACGGGAGTAGGCGTTCCTATGCAGAGCCGCAGTGTCATGTGGGACTTCGCCCAGATGATTGACGTCCTGAGAAAAACTTCCCCCCGGCAGATAAGTTTCCGAAAGTAGCCGAACTGCGAGTCGGCTCTATACGGCGCCTGCGCACCGACTAGGAGCCGTGTAGAGCTGACTGCGCAGGCACCGTATAAACCCGTCAGTTCGGCTACTTTCGGAAACTCGTAAAAAACCTTTTCCGCCAGGGGGAAGTTTTTCTCAAGACGTCAATCATCTGGGCGAAGTCCCACATGACACTGCGCCTCTGCATAGGAACACCTACTCCCGCGGGAGTGAGCACCCGGAAGCCGGGTGGAAAATAGCAATAATACGGTATGTACAGCAAAAAAACAAACGGCATACTGTAAATGTTGGAAGTATGCAGAATGTTATGTTATATACATGTTTTTAGGGTGAACCTCTGCTTTAATTTTTTATGTTACATTTGCAAAATATAAAAGATGATGTTACACTGAATAAATAGATACCAAACATGTCGTGCGTGGCTGTGCATTCGCGTCAAACAGTGTCGTTTTTACTATCCATAGGCAATGTTTTAAAAAGCCTTTACAAGTAGCCACTTTAGATTTAAACAAGATTTGGTGCCAGATCTACCAAGACATGGCCGTCCACCTAAACTGACAAGCCAGGCAAGGAGAGCATTAATCAGGGAAGCAGCCAAGAGACCCATGGTAACTTTGGAGGAGCTGCAGAGATCCACAGCTCAGGTGGGAGAATCTGTCCACAGAACAACTATTAGTTGTGCACTCCACAAATCTGGCCTTTATGGAAGAGTGGTAAGAAGAAAGCCATTGTTGAAAAAAGCCATAAGGCGGCATACACACGACCGGTTTTCTAGGCAGAATCCAGCAAGAAACTCAATGTGAGACGTATTCTGCCGAGAAAACCGGTCGTGTGTACACTTTTCGCCGAGAAACCCGTCGGGAAATTCGTCGAGCCAAAAAGAGAGCCCTCGTTGGGCAATGGGAAAATTTGGCTCAACGAGTTTTTTAACTGTCGAACTAGGAACTCGACGGGGAAAACGATGTGTTTCGCCCGACGAGTTTCTCGGTCGTGTGTACGCCGCCTAAGAAGTCCTGTTTGCAGTTTGCGAGAATCCATTTGGGGGACACAGCAAATGTGTAAGAAGGTTCTCTGGTTAGATGAGACCAACATTGAACTTTTGCCTAAAAGGAAAGCACTATGTGGCAGAAAACACAACACTGCACATCACCCTGAACACACAATTTCCACCCTGAAACATGATGGTGGCAGCATCAAGATTTGGGGATGCCTTTATTCAGAAGGGACAGGGAAGCTGGTCAGAGTTGATGGGAAGATGGATGCAGCCAAATGCGGGGCAATCTTAGAAGAAAACCAGTTAGGCCCTGTACACACGATCAAACATATCTGCTGAAACTGGTTGGCAGACCAGTTTCAGCGGACAGATCTGACCGCTGAAGCATGCTTTAAACCTTGTCTGCTGGAAACCCGTCCGTCCGACATGTCCGCTGGTTAGTAAGCCTAACCAGCGGACAAAAATCCCCCACATGCGTCGAATGGATTCGACGCATGCGTGGAAGTATTTTAATTCCTGGTTTGGTGACGTGGCGGCATCAACGTCACCGCCACGTCAGCTCGCTGTCTGTCCGCGGGGATTTTGGTTTAATGGTGTGTACAACCATCAGACCAAAACAGCCCAGCAGACATATCCGATGAAAACGGTCCGTCGCAAAATACTTGAGACTGAGGCGGAGGTTCACCTTCAAGCAGGACAAGACCCTAAACATACAGCCAGCGCTACAATGGAATGGTTTAGATCAAGGCATGTTCATGCGTTAGGCCCCTTTCACATGGACAGATAGAATGGTGCTTTTAGCTGTGGATTTTACCGCAGCTAGAAGCACACAATGCTTTCTATGACATCATTCACACACTACGGTTACCTGCATATTTGTTCCCCCGCGGTTTTGTGCGTATAGAAAAAATAGAACTGGATGCTTCCAGCAGCGAAATTCCGCAGCTATCGGCACATAAACGCAGGTAACCGCAGTGCACTGTGTCAGCTACGTTTGGTATGAATCTTGAGGGTGAACTCCACGCCAAATTTCAAATAAAAAAACGGCATGGGAGCTTATCGGAATCCGGGAGCCTCCTTTAAGAAGGGGGCCCCCAAACGCCGGTCCCCCACCCTGGGTGAATGAATATGGGGCATCGTACCCCTAGCCATTCATCTGGCGGAAAAAAAATATGTAAAAAAAACAACACACTACACATGGTTTTTAAAGTATATTATTAGTCAGCTCCGGGGCCCCCCTCTCTTCTTTAGGTCTTTTACGAGGGGGGGCTGCTTCTTCGATGTCTTCTGCGCAGAGGGGGGGTGTGCCGGTCTTCACCGCTGTCTGGTTATCTTCCGCCGGGGGGGCGCTTTCTTCTGTAGCCCCTCCCGGATGTGCGGACTGCGTTATACAGTTTTTTATTTTATTTTATCCATAATTCCACTTTATTTTCTTGAAGAGAGAAACTTTTCAGAAAAGTTGGTGTGAAGAGGCCTGCCATGCACTGCGTACTGAAGATTACGATATTTGAAATGTATATAAGAACCTTTACTAATACAGTTTAGTAAAATCTTATATAATTTAACAGCAAAGCCTTGAGTATAAGCTTACATCTTAACAGCCATGTGATGGAATGCTGGATTTTAAACTTTTCTACAACAAATTCACATTACATGAAACAAACAACATCATAAATATAGTATTAAAACTGAATTGTACCCCTTTGTGGAAAACAAACATAATATTGTACAAAAGTATTGGATATGTGGCATTCATGTGTTTCTGAACTGATAAAAAATATAATTTTTAAGTTTAGGAATATGTTTTGGTGATGATTGCAGCACCACTAAATTCGAAAGCACATAAAGGAAAAAATGGGAAAGGTCAATGAACAGTTATGAAATGCTTGCAATTTGTTCTTATTAATGCTTTCCTATCTATAGATTTATATTAAAGTGTAACTAAAGGCAACAAAACGATTTGCTTTTAAAAATGCTAGCTGCTCAGTTGTCTGCAAATCCAGGGTTACGACTTTACTTGCTGCATGCTTGTTTTAGGCCAATGACTCAAAGTATTGAATCAGTGACAACCCTGGCGGCTAGCATTTTCAGGAGGAGGCCAGTAATAGCATACCATATATTTCTCTGCAGACAAGCTTAAAGTGGAGTTCCGGCCACAATTTCACTTTTTAAATATAAATACCCCTGTAATACACAAGCTTAATGTATTCTAGTAAAGTTAGTCTGTAAAGTAAGGTCCGTTTTCTTAGGTTGTTACAGCATTTAGATACTTTATAAAACAGGAATTGACTGGGGCCATCTTAAGTGTGGGCATCCATGAAACCAGACTGTATAACTTCCTGGATTTCAGCTTTGCATATCTCGCACTTGCTCAGTGCTGCAATGTAATAGGTTTCAGATCAGGTTTTAATAGCAACGGGAGTGTCAGAGGAAGTTGCCGCCCCTTATCTATGCAAATCTCTACTCCCCTCCTCCTTCCAGGAACCAGTAAATATACAAAACAATTTGTTCCTGTGCAGATATATCTACATAACAAGAATAGATATATATATCTTGTTATATATGTAGTGTGTATACATATACTAGACATGTGCACTGTCAATAAATTCATTTTGTTTAGTTCCGTTTCGCATTAGCCGTTATTTAGTTGGTATTTTGTGCCCGAAACTCAATTTGGATTCGTATGAAATACGAATTTCGTTAGATCCGTTCATTCTTCATAACAATTGCCAACATTCGTTATGATGAATTTAAAAATCTGGACGCTTAAAGAGGACTAATAGTATCTGCTGTGCTCATTATGAGGAGTTCTCACCATCCCTGTGCTGTGCTCATTATGAGGGGTTCCCACCATCCCTGTGCTGTGCTCATTATGAAGGGTTCCCACCATCCCTGTGCTGTGCTCATTATGAGGGGTTCCCACCATCCCTGTGCTGTGCTCATTATGAGGGGTTCTCACCATCCCTGTGCTGTGCTGACTTCCTGGAAACCCCTCATAATGAGCACAGCAGGAGTACAAACCCAGGAACTCAGCACGGCACAGGGATGGTGGGAACCCCTCATAATGAGCACAGCAGGAGTACAGCCCCAGGAAGTCAGCACAGCACAGGGATGGTGTGAACCCCTCATAATGAGAACAGCAGAAGTACAGCCCAGCACAGGGATGGTGGGAATCCCTCATAATGAGCACAGCAGAAGTACAAACCCAGGAAGTCAGCACAGCACAGGGACTCAGCACAGCACAGGGATGGTGGGAACCCCTCATAATGAGCACAGCAGAAGTACAAACCCAGGAAGTCAGCACAGCACATGGATGGTGGGAACCCCTCATAATGAGTACAGCCCCAGAAATTCAGCACAGCACAGGGACTCAGCACAGCACAGGGATGGTGGGAACCCCTCATAATGAGCACAGCAGAAGTACAAACCCAGGAAGTCAGCACAGCACAGGGATGGTGGGAACCCCTCATAATGAGTACAGCCCCAGGAATTCAGCACAGCACAGGGACTCAGCACAGCACAGGGATGGTGGGAACCCCTCATAATGAGCACAGCAGACATACAAACCCAGGAAGTCAGCACAGCACAGGGATGGTGGGAACCCCTCATAATGAGCACAGCATGAGTACAGCCCCAGGAATTCAGCACAGCACAGGGATGGTGGGAAACTGCCATTCCACTCCTTGTCAGTGAGGGGTGTGGTTGCTGGTTCCTTTGCTCCTGTGTTTCAGAGACCAGGGGCTAGAGTGACTTCTCTTCCACAGGAGGGATGCTGGATCCTGGGGAAGAGCCAGGCGGGGCCTCCCTGGATAGGCCTGTGGAAGATTCTGGGCCTAGTCAGAGGAGAGATGAGTCCCTGTCAGCCTTTAGACAGAGGACTGTCAGCAAGTTGAAGCAGATTGAGTAAGAGGAGGAGAAGTTGTTAGTCATGATGGCGGAGTTCAGGAAGAAAAAGCAGATTTGTGCGAAAATGTACAGCAAGAAAAGAGCGGCTCTGAGGCCTGAGCTGAAGGACCTGGAACAAGCTGTGAGGAGGCAGAAGGATTTGCTGTATTCTCTGAAGGAAAATAGCGGAATATTTAAAGAGAAATATAAAAATGAGGAGCGATTTAATCGCATGAGAAGAGGCGCCGCTTTATGCATGGAGGGTAAGGAGACCAGCGAGGAGATGCAGGTACAGACAGACTCAGCAGTGAGTGAGACAGTGGGCCCAGAGGATGAGCCCATCAGTTCAACACCTCAGGAATCTACTGAGCCCTCAATGGCGGAGGCCTCTGTCCCCCTCACACCCCAGCAATGTGGAACATCTCAGGAGGGTGAAGGTTCTGCCATGCTGGAGTTCATCACCAAGCTGGAATCCCCTCCTGATGCGGCTTCCCCTGATGAGAAGATGGACACCATTCCTCACCCTGTGGAGAAAAGTTTTACCATGAAGTCTGCAACACCTGGTAAGAAATCTGACCCCACCATCAGCCATAACATCGATGCGGTGACAGCTCAGCAAGTTTCAGGTACAGTGTGTGTGCAAGATGATGATGTGAACTTTAATGACAATGGGCTTGCTGGGGGTTGTGGTGCTGCAGACAGTCAGCCCAATCCCATAGACAATGAACAGCATGCAAAACCCTCTGATAAAAACTGTCAGTCTGCAGAGAGGTCTACGGACAATACAGGGACTTTGCCTGGACCAGGCACAGCGGCTGTGAATAAAGGAGATGCTGGGTGCAGTGGTGCCACAACTCCCCAGGAGTGTGCAGTGTACAGGACTGGAGCTGTGTGTACAGAGCGGGGGGAGGGGACGGGTTCTCACTCTGATATCCCAGCTGATATACCAGCAGGTGTGACTGTGTCTAAGGACAGGACTGCAAATACTGGGGGTGTTAAAAAGTCCTATCCTGGTGTTGCTGCTGCAGGATCTGGGAAGGGGGAACAAGCAGGGAAGGAGCATGGGAATGTTTTGCCTCCCTCCATGTTTATAAGGAGGAATGTTGTGCAGCTGAGGTGGGAAGGCGGTGGAATCCCCCCACATAGGAGGGTGGTGGTGGATAAAATCTTACAGATGGGGTTTACACCTGCGGATATCTTCGCCCTGATCAGTCCGGCGAGCTCCTATGAGTACGATTTGTCCTTTCTCCGTCCGGAGTCTTTGGACATATTTTGGGAGAAGTATGAGCACGTGTGTAGGGGCCTGCTGGACTGGAAGAGGCTCATGCCCAAGCTTGTCTCCCGTCAGCCCCTCAATAAAATGGTCACGATTGTGGTCCGCAATGAGTCCATACCAAAAGGGGATTTATGTGTATGGCTGAGGAGGTATGGAGACGTCCTGAATCCCCTAAAAAAAAGATTTTGGATGATCTGGGAATATGGACGGGGGGATGGTCTGTACAGTTAAAATTAAAAGTCGTTGATAATGTTGTCCAGCATCTGCCATCCTCAGCTTTCCTGGCGGACAGACTGACCATCTTCTATCCGGGCCAGCCAAAGCTGTGCAACAAGTGTGGAGACAAAGGTCACCTTGCGTCCTCCTGTCCGGAGAAGAAGTGCTCTCTGTGCCAGGGTAGAGGACATCTGGCTAGGGATTGTAACATCATAAGATGCAATCTGTGCAATGTGGTGGGACGTCCTTATAGTCAGTGTCCTGAGGCAATGCACAACAAGCCCGAGCTCATGAGAGAGTTCTTCCGCCTGGACATGGAGGATGCCCAGAGCTCAACAGCTGGAGTGCCTGTGAGTCCGTCCGAGTCTGTACCAACACCCAATGTGTCTGTGTCTCCCCAGTCTGTGGTGCCCCAGTCCATGCCAATACCCAGTGTGCCTGTGTCTCCCCAGTCTGTGGTGCCCCAGTCCATGCCAATACCCAGTGTGCCTGTGTCTCCCCAGTCTGTGGTGCCCCAGTCCATGCCAATACCCAGTGTGTCTGTGTCTCCCCAGTCTGTGGTGCCCCAGTCTATGCCAATACCCAGTGTGTCAGTGTCTTCCCAGTCTGTAGGTAAGGTGTCAGTTGCAGAGTCTGTGTCTTCTAAAATTGCAGAGGCAGCAAGAGGTGCTGAGGCTGGTGCATCGGGTGCGGTGCCAGTCCCCCTCCCTCGACGCTGCAGGGTTCCTGTTAAGGATGGTGGGGTGCAGAGGAGTGGGGAGGATGGTGAAGAGGCTGGCCTGGTGGTGGATAAGGGAAGGGAGTGAGGGGGTGAAGGGTGTGGGGAGGCTGTTGACCCTGGGTTGTCCAAGGATGATATGGAGTGGTTGGAGGATAAAAGGAGGAAAGGCTGGAAGGAGGAAGGGGAAAAAAGGAGGTACAGTTACCTTAAGTCCTGAGGTTTTGCCTTTGGCGAATAAATTTAATGTGCTGTCTGATGATAATGAAGATGATGATGATGATGATGATGATGAATGGGACTCTTTCAGTTCAGCATCCTCTATGGATGAAGAGAGCCAGGGTGCAACAAAGCGCGCTGGTTCTCCAGGGAGAGGAAGTAGCCAGGCTAGGAAACGGCTGCCTCAGCCACCTTAAAGAGGAGTTCCACCCTAAAAATTAAGTTTCCCTTAATCCCCTCCCCTCCCCCTTACATGCCACATTTGGCATGTAATTTTTTTTTTGGGGGGGGGGGGGGGGGGGGGCTTCAGGAGAAGTGGGACTTCCTGTCCTGCTTCCGCCGAGGGGCTGGTTAGGCGATTAAGCCTTAATCGCCTACACCAGCCCCTCCCTGTAGGCGATCGCATGGGACACATGACAGGTCCCATGCGATCGCCTGTCCAATCAGCGATGAGCCGCACGCGCATGCGCAGTGCGGCTCGCGCATGCGCAGTGGGTGCCCGGCCGTGAAGCCGAAGGCTGTCACGGCTGGATGCCCATAGTCGGGATGGAGACGCCGGCCGGGGAGGGGGGAGAGGAGCGGAGCCCCGGTCGGCGCGTCGCTGGAACGCAGGAGCAGGTAAGGGAGTGTTTATTAAAAGCCAGCAGCTACACTTTTTGTAGCTGCTGACTTTCAATAAACACCATTTTTGGCTGGAACACCCCTTTAATAGCAGTTCCCACTCATGTTATATAAAAGGCAACATGCATGGTGATGTTCTTTAGTCTGACTCTCCCGTAGGGATTATGTTGTGCGCATTTTGGTTTGCACCGTTTATTATGTTCTTGTTTGTGTTTTGTATAGTCATATTCAATTATTTTGTAAATATGTTTTATTTATTATGGTTTTATTGTATATAAGTTGTTGTTTGTAAGATTTTTTCAATAAACAAAATTAACCCCTCATAATGAGCACAGCATGAGTACAGCCCCAGGAATTCAGCACACAGCACAGGGATGGTGGGAACCCCCTCATAATGAGCACAGCAGGAGTACAGCCCCAGGAAGTCAGCACAGCACAGGGATGGTGGGAACCCCTCATAATGAGTACAGCCCCAGGAATTTAGCACAGTGGATGGTGGGAACCCCTCATAATGAGCACTGCAGAAGTACAAACCCAGGAAGTCAGCACAGCTCAGGGATGGTGGGAACCCCTCATAATGAGTACAGCCCCAGGAATTCAGCACAGTGGATGGTGGGAACCCCTCATAATGAGCACTGCAGAAGTACAAACCCAGGAAGTCAGCACAGCACAGGGATGGTGGGAATCCCTCATAATGAGTACAGCCCCAGGAATTCAGCACAGTGGATGGTGGGACCCCCTCATAATGAGCACAGCACAGGGATGGTGGGAGCCCCTCATAATGAGCCCAGCACAGGGATGGTGGGAACCCCTCATAATGAGCAGAGCAGAAGAACAAACCCAGGAAGTCAGCACAGCACAGGGATGGTGGGAACCCCCCTTATAATGAGCACAGCCCCAGGAATTCAGCACAGCACAGGGATAGTGGGAACCCCTCATAATGAGCACAGCACAGAGATGGTGTGAACCCCTCATAATGAGCACTGCAGAAGTACAAACCCAGGAAGTCAGCACAGCACAGGGATGGTGGGAACCCCTCGTAATGAGTACAGCCCCAGGAATTCAGCACAGTGGATGGTGGGAACCCCTCATAATGAGCACTGCAGAAGTACAAACCCAGGAAGTCAGCACAGCACAGGGATGGTGGGAACCCCTCATAATGAGTACAGCCCCAGGAATTCAGCACAGGGATGGTGGGAACCCCTCATAATGAGCAGAGCAGAAGTACAAACTCAGGAAGTCAGCACAGCACAGGGATGGTGGGAACCCCCCTTATAATGAGCACAGCCCCAGGAATTCAGCACAGCACAGGCATAGTGGGAACCCCTCATAATGAGCACAGCACAGAGATGGTGGGAACCCCTCATAATGAGCACAGCATGAGTACAAACCCAGGAAGGCAGCACAGCACTGGGGTGGTGGGAACTCCTCATAATGAGCACAGCACAGGGATGGTGGGAACCCCTCATAATGAGCACAGCATTAGTACAGCCCCAGGAATTCAGCACAGGGATGGGATGATGGGAACCCCTCATAATGAGCACAGCACAGGGATGGTGGGAGCCCCTCATAATGAGCACAGCACAGGGATGGTGGGAGCCCCTCATAATGAGCACAGCAGAAGTACAAACCCAGGAAGTCAGCACAGGGATGGTGGTGGGGGGTATCAGTGGCAGTAATGGTGGTGGGGGGGTATCAGTGGCAGTAATGGTGGTGGGGGGTTTCAGTGGCAGTAATGGTGGTGGGGGGTATCCGTGGCAGTAATGGTGCTGGGTGGGAAGGTATCAGTGGCAGTAATGGTGGTGGTGGTGGGGGGGTATCAGTGGCAGTAATGGTGGTGTGGCAGTAATGGTGGTGGTGGTGGGTATCAGTGGCAGTAATGGTGGTGGTGCGGGGTATCAGTGGCAGTAATGGTGGTGGGTGGGTATCATTGGCAGCAGTGGTGGTGTGGGGGGAAATCAGTAGCAGTGTTGATATTGACTGTGCCCGTGACTGAGGGTGGTGAGGATAGGCGGAGCCCCCGCCCCTTGACCCACTGCCCAGACTTTGCAGTGTGCCCGTGACTGAGGGGAGGATGGGTGGAGTGGGCAGAGAAGATGGGCGGAGCCGGGACTATACAGCGTGCCCGTGAGTGCGGGTGGGCGGAGACTGTTCCCATAAGTGAGGGCGGCGACGATAGGAGGAGCCGCCCCCACCCCTTCACTCACTGCCCAGACTTTGTAGTGTGCCCATGAGCGAGGGCAGGGAGGATGGGCGGAGAAGATTGGCGGTGCCGGGACTTTCAACTGCGGCGGAAGTCCCACGATACTTCAGCACGGCAACCTTACTATCTCCTGGGATTGATGATAAACATCTCCCAGGAGGCCGCGGCGGGAGGAATAAACTCACGGATGTAACGCAGTGAGTTTTTAAATAATAAAAAGAAAAACATGCCAAATATAATTAAGGGGGCAGTGTTAAATAAAATGGTATAAAGTTGAAAAAGAGGGTGGAGCTCCGCTTTAACCACTTCACCCCCTGGAAGATTTGGCTGCTCAATGACCAGACCATTTTTTGCGATACATCACTTTAACTGACAATTGTGTGGTCGTGCGACACTGTACCCGAACAAAATTAACGTCCTTTTTTCCCCACAAATAGAGCTTTCTTTCAGTGGTATTTGATCATCTCCTTTTTTTTTTTTTTTTTTTGCGCTATAAACAAAAAAAAGCAATTTTCAAGTCTTGTCATAGATTCTCAATTGGATTTAGATCTGGACTGTAAATATGCTTTCATCTAAACCATCCCATTGTAGCTCTGTCTGTATGTTTAGGGCTGTTGTCCTGCTGGGAGGTGAACCTCCACCCAGTCTTAAGTCTTTTGCAGACTCATGCCTCCCGACTGAAAAAGTCAGACGGGAGGTTTTCATCGGATATTCCGTCTGTGTGTATGCCCCATCGGAATTAGATAGAGAACATGTTCTCAATTTTTCCATTTGAAAAACATTTAATCGGAAATTCCGATTGTCTGTATGCTTTTCCGCCGGAAACATGCTCAGAAACAATTCAATGCATGCTCTGAAGCATAGAACTTAATTTTCTCGGCTAGTTGTAGTGTTTTACGTCACCGCGTTCTTGACGGTCGGATTTTAGTGTGACCGTGTGTATGCAAGACAGCATGAGCGGAATTCCATCGGAACAACCGTCAGTGTTTATTCTGACAGAAAAAATGTGTACGGGGCATATCAGGATTTCTTCTGCTAGACCGTTTCAGCAGACAGATTCGATCGTGTGTACGGGCAAACAGACGGATTTGGCCACCCGACAGATTTCAAAGCATGCTTTGAAATCTGTAGGCTGGGAACCAGTCCGCCCGACATGTATGCTAACCAGCAGACATGTCTTCTCGCACACGCGCCGAATGATTTTGACGCATGCGCATAAGTGTTTTACTTCCTGGTGCGGTGACGTGGCAACGTCACCGCCACGTCACCGACACGTCAGCGCGCTGTCTGCTGCCGGGGATTTTGGTTTTCTCGTGTGTACACGCGAGCAAACCAAAATCCAAGCAGACAGATTTGTTCAAATCGGTCGGTCCGACCGATTTGAACAAATGGATTTACTCGTGTGTATGAGGCCTTAGATTGCCCTGTATTTGGCTCCATCCATCTTCCCATAATCTCTGATCAGCTTCCTTGTCCCTGCTGAAGAAAAGCATCCCCACAGTATGCTGCCACCACCACCATGTTTCACGGTGGGGAGTGTGTGTTCAGGGTAATGTGAAGTATTAATTTTCAGCCACACATAGTGTTTTGCTTTTAGACCAAAAAGTACAATTTTGGGCTCATCTGACCAGAGCACCTTCTTCCACAAACTGCAAATAGAACTTCTTATGGCTTTCTTTCAACTATGGCTTTCTTCTTGCCACTCTTCCATAAATGCCAGATTTGTGGAGTACACGACTTATAGTTGTCCTATGGACAGATTCTCCCACCTGAGCTGTGGATCTCTACAGCTCCTCCAGAGTTACCATGGGCCTCTTGGCTGCTTCTCTGATTAATGCTCTCCTTGCCCGGCCTTTCAGTTTGGGTGGACGGCCATGTCTTGGTAGGTTTGCAGTTGTGCCATACTCTTTCCATTTTCAGATGATGGATTGAACAGTGCTCTGTGAGATATTCAAAGCTTGGGATATTTTTTTATAACCTAACACTGTTTTAAATTTCTCCACAATGTTATCTCTAGCCTGTCTGGTGTGTTCCTTGGCTTTTATAATGATGTTTGTTTCCAAATGTTCTCTAGCAAACCTCATAGGACTTTTGGCTCCTGCGGACGCGCATCACGTGTTTTGGGACTGCCCCCAGATCCAACTGTTTTGGACTGGGGTCACGGCCTGTATTGAAGGGGTTCTGGGGGTACCTGTTCCTCGAGAAATTAGTGTCTGTTTACTTGGCCTGGTGGACGAAGTAGTCCCTACCAGGGCCCACAGAACATTATTAAGTATCCTGTTGTTCTATGGAAAGAAAGTTATTCTACTTAAGTGGAGGAGTCCAGGGGCTCCGGAGGTTGATTTTTGGAAAGGTTTGGTGAATGCAATGCTCCCATATTACAAGGCAACGTATCTATCTAGGGGGTGTGTTGGGAAGTTCGAGAAGGTGTGGAGGGCATGGTACGAAGCTGATCACACGGTTGGATAAGAGAAGGGTAATTGAATCCCATTGTCACATGTGCTGAGGGGTGGGGAATCTCATTCGGGTGCATCGGGTAACATGTTGTGAAACAGCCATTGGGAGGTAGTGCTACCACTTACTATGCATCCAGTATATGTGTTGGAGGGCCAAGGGAACTGAGTAGAGGGGTGATGGGGGGGTGGGGAGGGAGGGTTGGTTGGGAACATGCCGGGATGTATGTTCAGGTCATGTTGACCGCTAAGTAAGCTTGGTGTTGTGCCAAGAAATGTTTTACTGTGTATGTATAAAACCTTTAATAAACAGAAATTTTCAAAAAAAAAAAAAAACCTCATAGGACTTTACAGTACAGCTGTATTTATATTGAGATTAAATTACACACAGGTGAACTCTGTTTACTAAGTAGGTCACTTCTGAAGGCAATTGGTTTCACTATATTTTAGTTAGGGGTATCAGTGTAAAGGGGGGCTAAATACAAAAGCACCCCACACGTTTTAGATACATTTTTGTAAAAACACATTTTGAAAACCATTTATCATTTTCCTTTCACTTCAGATCTATATGCCACTTTGTGTTGGTGTATCACATAAAATCCTAATAAAATCCATTTATGCTTTTGGTTGTAACGTTACAAAATGTGGAACATTTCAAGGGGTATGAATACTTTTTCAAGTCACTGTAAGTGTCCCCTATAATAGCAACACGTGGTGACCTTTACTGAGATATTTGGGGTCTGTTAGACGTTTATTGAAAGATCAAGTTGAAATTCAATAAAAACTTGATTATTCTACTGTTGTTGCGATAGTAATTTGGGGAAATAAAACAACCTTTTTATGTTTAATGCACTTTGTGGTTTTGCCAACAAATGGAACTGAAAGTTCAATCATTCTAAAAATTGCCACCTGTATAGGCACCTTTAGGGTCAAGCACACAGGGAGATCAGCAAAAAAAGTGTTAAAACTGTCATATAAACATAAAGATTGTACTGAGAAAACATCCAGGATCAACAGTTGACATTGTGGAAGTGCATTGCAAAGAAAACAAGAACGGCAGGAGGTACATTAATTTGCTGCAGTGATCGGCTGGTAGAGGGTGGAATGAAGAGGTGAACAGATGGAAAAGAAGAGATAATAAGCTTATACTTGTCCTTAATAAAGACACTATGTCATTGTCATGCACATTCTCTGTTTAACAAAAATCTCTGCTGCAACCCTGCTAAGATGTTTTAGTTTACTCTGTGTTCTGTTGGTTGATTGTTCGTTGTTCGGTGTAAAAAATCTTCTTTTGCTTACTGTCTTCCACTGAACAGGGAGTGAAAGAGTCTGAGACCCTCATTCCACCTCTCCCGCCTCCCATTCCTGACTTACTAGGATACTGTAAATTGGATGTTGGCTCTTTGTATAAGCTGGGAGGGGAAGGGTTGTGTGTGATATAAACAGAAAGTATGATAGGGCTTTGAACCCCTTGTTTAAGCGTAACTGTTATTTTTAGTAAATCTCTTTATTTAGGACACAAAATACATGTGAGTCTAGGACTGATAATCAATTCACACAGGGGAGAAATTCATGTAAAGAAGAGCTCTATATATCCAACCTATTGTATACGTTCTTACAAAACATAACTGTGGGAATAGGTAGAACAATCTTAATAAGATCTGATAGCATGGGACCCTGGCATAGGCCAAAATCCTGATGAACAATCAGTTCAAAGGAAATAATACACAAAGGCATCACATGTATGGTTCCTAATTTAAAAGTAAATCATGCAAATACATTTAATTTGCCGTCCCCCCCCCCCCCCAAATCTTAATGTGGATGTAAACCCGATTCATGATTTGAGCTGGGCACATATATCTGCAGAGTTTTCTTATCTCCCTCCAAAGCCCTAAGTCCCGTGGCTTTCTGCTGCTCTATTATGTTATCAGCATGATAACTTCTGACAAGTTCTTTGACACGTGATAAAACCAGCCTGAAATTTGTGTCAGGGCGGGTGCTATAAATAGAATAGAAGAGAGCTGGTCAATTCACAGCACAGCTTTGCAGGTCTCTGCTTATGAGGAGAGGGGGTGGGCTGTTCCTCCAATCAGCTGTCTCACAGTGTATGGCAAGACTCCCCTCCCCCTGCTGGAACAGAAAGAGAAAATTCTAACAGGACGTGTACTTTTTAAACCATATATAAAGCGGAAGGCAGCAGATGAACATGTAAATCTTATGAAGGAAGATTTGTTTCATCTCTGTGTATCATCTGAGGCTGTTTGCTTCACTGGGTATATGTGAGGGTTTACATCCACTGTAATCTAGTTTTATCGTGTAGCAGAATATCTGCGCTAAACCCAAGAAAAAGTGAATGAAAAATGATCCCGCAACTAAAATATTCAGCTAATAGAAACGTGTAACAGATAAAGTCAGCAACCAAAAATTGATAAAAACTCTCTGCATATGTAAAAATGCAAACGTGCTGTAATCATACAAGTGCAATATTACACATTATAGTCCATAAAGTGTTTCAATCGGTGCAAATAACAAATAGCAGACTTTTCAGGAGTGCAATCAATTGTTCTGTTCATCAAACAACAAATCAAACAGCGCAGTGTACCAGAATTTATGGATTTCAATTATAGAGATCAAACGGACACCTTCAGAAGGGATCACTCAGCCGAAAAAAAGCATATCCACAAGCTCATCCGATAGCGGAATCCTTCCTCACATAGAAGACTCTCCATTGATGCGATATTCCTCACTGATGAGGCAGAAAACCTTCCTCCAGGTAGACTCCAAAAGTGGGATATTTTATAAAATGAAAAGAAGAGGCTTCATGGTGCAGTAATCCACTTAAAAGGTTTTATTCAAAACTTGTAGGCACTGACATCCAACAAACGGCATTCAGTATATTCAAAACAGCCGTGGCTCAAGCCAGCCAGCTGATGCGTGGTGACGTCAAGATTTCTAGCTCCATCCAACGCGTTTCTACATACAAGGCTTCGACTGGGAACATTGGGTGGAGCTATAGGTTTTAACATCACCATGCAAAACCGCCCCCTATATTAAAAAAAAAGAGAGATGTTCTGTAGTGCTAACACTGTGTCACCCTGGGATAGCAAGTGTATTACCCACAGGGTCAAAAGGTGAAAAAAAAGCTAAAATTGCCTAAAAAATGTAATACAGACACAGACTAGTATTCTGTAATATAATATATTTTTGTTCTTAGGTTTGGACTTTATAATGCATACTAACAAAAACATTTAATTTAACAATTAATGTAACTAAATTCAGAAGAGAGGATAAACAATTTAATGAAGACATTTTAAATAATATACAGTGGAGCTGCTACAAGCGTTCATATCTATGTATGCAAAAGTTATTTTAACCCCTTGGTGCCAGCCGCATGCAAATATACAGCCTCGCAGCGGGTGGGCCTTAGTCCCGAGCAGTCTTATATTTGCACAAATTAGTGTAAATAGAGCAGTAGACATGTGAGTTCCCATTCGTAACGAATGGATTTCCATACAAATTTGTTAGTATTACTACATTCGTATAAATTCGAACATCCGACAAGCTGAAAGACCCAAAATACGAAAATTACGGAATTACGAATAAGCAAAATAACGAACAAGCGAAAATACGAACGTATGATTGGACAATCTTACTAAAATACGAAACACCGAAAAAGCAAAAGAACGAAAATGACATCTATAACGAACGATTTGCATTCCGGATTTTAAATCCTTTGTCTGTTCGTATTTTCATTCGTATGTTCGTATTTTCATTTGTGTATTTTGTAAATCCGTTTCTTTGTCTGTTTGTAAATTTGTGTACTTACATCGTTCTTTCGAATGGGCACTGGACAGTGTAGTTAGTGAGTGATGTATCTTACTTAATATCTTAGCCAATCAGCTTATCTCTTTTGTGCTGAGTCAAATTGGACAGTGTAAAGCCTTGTGCACACGATCGGACTTCAAACAAACTTTTCTGTGGATTTTCGTCTAAAGGGAGTTGGCCAGACTTTTGAAACCAAAAAAGTTTGTCCGATTTTTTTTTTTTTTGGAAACCGCTCATTTTGACGTTTGTTTGCAAAAAGTCCGACCGTGTGTACGGGGCTTAAGAGAAAGTCTATCTTAATATGAATTAGCCGCGTGTTGCTATGTATTTACGAAAGTATAAAATTACGAATGCATTAAACA
This sequence comes from Rana kukunoris, assembly GCA_029574335.1. Taxonomy (NCBI): domain Eukaryota; kingdom Metazoa; phylum Chordata; class Amphibia; order Anura; family Ranidae; genus Rana; species Rana kukunoris. The sequence goes on along the minus strand of CM056049.1, from coordinate 627,114,640 downwards.
AAATTATTATCTAACAAAATTACGAATTTCGAATCAACGAAAATAAATTAGACAGAATTACGAAAATAAATAAACTTGCGTCTTCCGAAATACGAACGGGTCCGAATAGGAAAACTTGAGTCTTACGAAATTACAAAATCTTTACGAATCTACGGAACGAGACAAAACAGACCAAAAGAATTAACATTTTTGTTTTGCACATGTCTACTCCCTGTGCACTCCCGATACAGTTATCGGTGGCTAACGGAAATGAGCTTTCCGATCATGGCAACAGCCAATAATGGCGGTCACATGATTATAAACCCCGGTCTGCTTCCTGGCATTGTAGACCTCCTAAAGGGCCAGGAGGCGCTGGTGCAAAGAGGTTAAAGTATAACTAAAGGCAAAACTTTTGACACTGTACCATGCAGAATACTAGCTGTTCCTTCTATGGAATTACAAGAAAGAAAGTTTGGATAAGTTAAGCTATGTTTGGCGGCTTTGACTTAATTATGCCATTACTATAGGTGTAGGCCAATTATATACCTTCAGAAACTGGATAGAATACAGGACGATGCTAGGCCCTTCGCTTAGTGAGGCCTAGTCATTACAGCTCGCCTCCTCCATCACAGAAGTGAGTTTTTTCTCGAATTTAAACCCCCTCACATGCTTTTTCTCTCCCCTGATGCAGTAGCATGTGCTCAGCATCTGAGAGCTCACTCCTGTGATGGAGGAGGTGAGCAGTAATGACTAGGCCTCTCTTTGCAACATCCTAAAAGTATTCCAGTCTGGCTTCAGGAAGTATGTAAATGGACCACACCTATAGCAAGGGTGATATTCAACATTAATCAGAGCTGCCCAGTTTGTTTTTATCTATAGACGTCCCTCATCTGTATAGGGAGTTTTTTTTTTGGTGAAAACTGAAGCATATTTCAGTGAGCACGTTTTGTTACTGTTAAAATTTTTAATGTAATTTTAGGTGTAACTTGCAAATTTTTCTATGATTGCTGTATATTTTACCATTTTATTACAAATTAAATTTTGTAAATTCTCACTCTAGTAGCTTCCTGTATGACAACAATCACTTGGTCTTCCTAATCAATAACTGTGGACATATGCAGTGCACTGTCTAAATACACACCTGAGAGGTATGTAAAGCACAACCATTGTACAGCACATATATACACAAACTATAAACAGAAACAATGTTTTAAAACATTAACATACATGAACATATTTACATTAAGCTAATCGTATTTCTAGTTGAATTGTGTGTTATAGAAACCAGTCTATGAAAAGTATGCCATTTAGATGTAGTGACTTTTGAATAAGCCATTAAAATGATTTGTTACCCATGCATCAGTTGTGTGGATTTGTGTAATTCATGCACGTATTTTATCCACTAGAACCTCAAAGGCCTGTTTTTTACATTTTGTACTATAGATAAGACTGGCCACAGCAGACCATGTAATCTGAGGCAGAACTAGGCCTAGCCATATACAGAAATCTGGTGCTAAAAAGTGTGTTTACCACTTCAGCCCTGGAAGGATTTACCTTCTTAATGGTCAGGCCATTTTTTGTAAAACAGCACTGCTTTGCTTTAACTGACAATTGCGAGATCATGCGATGCTGTACACAAAATTTGATATTTTTTCCCCACAAATAGAGCTGTTTTAATTTTTTGCGCTATAAACAAAAAAGACAAACAATTTTGAGAAAAAAATTTTTTTTTGCTATAATAAATATCCCCAATTTTTTTTTTACTATTAATGGCGGCGATCAGCGATTTATAGCAGGACTGCGACATTGCGGCGGACAGTTTGGACACTTGACACTTTTTTGAGACTAGTGACATTATTACAGTGATCAGAGCTAAAAATAGCCACTTATTACTGTATAAATGGCTCTGGCAGGGAAAGGGCTAACAGGGGCGATCAAGGGGTTAAGTGTTCCCTAGGGAGGTGTTTCTAACTGTGGGGGTAGTGTACTGACAGGGAGCACAGAGAGATTGCTGTTCCTGATCACTAGAAACAGAAAATCTATCTCTACTCCCCTGTCTGTTTACATTTACAGATCCCTGTTCTGACTCTCTGTGGAGAGATTGCGGAAAGGCCGGCGGACATTGTGGCCGCTGGCCATGCGTAACCAATGAACTAGCTTTTTTCCAGCAGAAGAGGTTAGCAATGGCCACCTCTGTTTCTATTGTAAGGGTATTCCTTTAATTAACATTGATTAATTTTAATTCTTACTCTGCTAGCAGTACAAAGGTAAGACATTTAGGGCCAGATACACAGAAAGAGTACGCCGGTGTATCTACTGATACACCGGTGTATTTTCAAAGTTCCCGCATTGTATCTTTAGTTTGAATCCTCAAACCAAGATACGGTGGCTTCTGGGTTAGATCCGACAGGTGTACGTCTTTGTACGCCTTCGGATCTAAGATGCAATACTTTGGCGTCCGCTGGGTGGTGTTCACGTCGTTTTCTGCGTCGGGTATGCAAATGAGCTTTTTACGTCTATTAGTGTCCATCGGTGCCATCTGTCAGTGCCAATCAGTGCCACATATCAGCACTGAAAGCTCAAAATTGTCCTGGGCAGGAAGGAGCGAAAGTGCGTGGTATTGAAGTGGTTAAAAATCAATTAAATCGCTTTTGGTTTGTGATGCTCAGATGCAGTGTAGTTCTGCTTAAAGACAAATTACTCTTTACGGTTGATGTTATGCTAAATGGAGTCTCCCTTTAGAGAATAATACATCTCAATCAGGCATATTTTAAATACTTAAAAATAATCAGGAGTACTATGGTATAAGGGTTGTCAAATAAACCTTTTCTGTTATATAGTAAAACATAATATAAAAAGCAAACAGTAGTATTAACATCAATGTAGATCACAGACTTGAGAAGGGTGCCATGATCAATTGTTCAGATTTCATGTGATCAAAAAGAGCATCAAAAGCTCTTTAAAGTAAAACTTCCTTAAAGTCATCCATGTCAAATTTGATCAGATCATTCTGTGATAAGTCTTTGGAAACTGTAGAATATTGTACAGGGAATCTTGATGCCATTGGCTTTTCATGAAAGCTGAGGGATGATTGTTCCTGAAACGTTTTTCTAGACTTTCTTGGTGGGACAGGTGGAGGATGTTTAACTAGTTCAGTCATTGTTAGTCCTTGATCAACAAATTTAACTGGTTTTAATAATGACATCACATGTTTAAGATTAACCACAGGAGCATCATCTTCATTACTTGCCCGTGCAGCCAAATTTGATGTAAGGGGATCAGAATTTGTTGTATCACTTTTGTTCAATTCTTTATGACTCCACTCATCAATATTATCTGATGTGTTGTTTGATTTTTTATATGAGGTTAAAATTACATTTTTATTTTTGCTGGAATTCTTGAAAGCATATGAAAAATGGCGTTTATAGCGTTTATTATGTAACTTACTTTTAGGTGGGCTGAAAGAATGGCTGACCAGTTGATATTTATCAAAATTATCTGTTTGTTTTTCTTTATATCTAGTGCTGTCTGAGAAAAATGGCTTCCACGTTGGCTCTTCAGGCACTACAGAGTCTGGGGCCATTATATTTATTGGTTTAAGTAAAGATGTTACATTTTTCAGATTTACTGTAGGATAGGCTATCTCAGTGCTTGCCCATTCTGTTAATGTTGGTTTAGCCAAATTAGAACTCATTATATTTTCATTTGAATTGTCATGTTCTGAATCAGTAGAATCTTTTGAACTTTCATCAGATGAACTGTTGTCAAAGTGATTTTCAGCAGTAAACTTGTTTTTCTTCTTTGAACTCCTAAGCGTCTCTGAATAGTGATCTACATCTGGAACTTTGATCCGAATAGGTTTTACCAATGATGCCAAATGTTTTAAATTCACCGTGGGATAAACATGCCTCTGTCTTTCCTGTTCTGTTCTCCTTTCCATATTTTCCACAGAGCCTTCATGATCAGAATCTGCAAAAAAAATTGAATGTTCATTGGGTAGGCTGATAATATTGACTGTTTTTGAAGTAACCTCTATATTCTTCTTTGAAGCCATGGGTGTGTCTTCATACAGGTTTGATTCTGGGACTTTTTCTGTTGGTGTCAGTTTGGGCAAAGAAGAACTCATTATCACAGATTTGTCTGTATATTCATGTTCTGAATCGGCAGAACTATTATCATGTGAGCTATTATACTTTTCCTGGGAAATCTGCATGTTTTTCTTTGGAGGATCTGAATGATGGGCTGAGTCCTGAATTTGGATTTTAATGGGTTTTAATAAAGATATTATATGTCTGAAATTCACCGTAGGACTGAGGTTCTCATTTCTTGCCCATTCTATTGGGGTTGGCTTAGGTAAAGTAGAATGCTGAACTAATAGAATGCCTTTATGTGAATCTTTAAGCATTGACTCTTCATCATCAGTTGAATCGTCATTAGTTGAACTGTTATTGAGCATCCTGTGGTTAGTTACCTCATATGAGCCTTCATGTCCTGATTCAGCAGAACTTTCATCAGATGAACTGTTTTTATATAGCTCCTTGGATACGTCTACAGCCTTCATGGGTATTATTAATGACTCTGAATAATTTGTTGAATGTGGAAGTTTAATAGAAATGGGTTTAAATGAGGAGATTACATTCTTGAGATTCACCGTAGTATAGATCTTCTCATTGCTTGGTAATTTTGTTGACACCGTTTCAGGTAAGGTCGAAATGATCACATCTTCTAAACCTTTACTGTCTGAATTATCAGAATCATTTGGAACTGTATTTGGTAAAATGTCCACATACAGCTTTTGTATAACTTCTGTATCTGTATTTGGGTTCATAGAAGTACCTAAATATTTGGTTGAATTTGCAATTGTGATATCAAGTGGTTTAAAAGTAGACATTAAATGGCTGAGGTTTACTGTAAAATTAGGATTTTCATTGCTTGCCCATGTTGGAATACTTTTGGGTATGTTAGTGGTTCTAATAATATCCTCATCTGAACTTTCATGCTCAGAACCATTTGAACTTTCATCAGATGGACTGTAGTCAGGTAGCTTCTGTGTAGTAGTCTCTATATTCTCCTTAGTGACAATATCTAGATAGCATGTTGCTTCTGGAACTTTGATTTGTATAGGCTTTAATAAAGATATTAAATGCTTTAAGTTCACTGTAGGACAGACATTCTCATTGCTTTCCTGTCCTGTCTGTATTGGTTTAGGCAATGGAAAAGTCATCAAATGTTCACTTAAACATTCATGTTCCAAATCAGCAGAATCATTTGAACTTTCATCAGATGAACTATTGTCATACAGCTTTGGGGTAACCACTGTAGTCTTATTGTAGGAATCTGCAACTACAATGCAAATTGGTTTAAATGAAGATATTACATGTTCAAGGTTTACTATAGGCATATGGTTCTTGTCGTTTACACAGTCTGTTGGTGGTTCAAGCAAAGGTGAACTCATTATTACCTCTTCATCTGAACCCTTATACCTTGAATGTGAAGAATCACTTGACAGTTCATCAAATGAAATACTATTGTATGAACTTTGGGTAACCTCCTCTATATTTTTATTTGAATGGACAAGAGTATCTGAATTATGGGTTGAATCTGAAACAGGCAAAACACAAGGGCTTTAATAAAGATATTACATGCTTGAGGTTTATTGTAGCGTACACATTCTCATTGTTCACTGCTTCTTTAAAGGTTGGAATATGCAAAATCACACTCCTCATTTCTCCATCTGAACCTTCACATTCTAAGTCAGATGATTCATTTGAATCTTCATCAGATGAACTGCTGCCATAGAGATCTGGAGTAATTTCTGCTGCGTCTGCTACATAAGATCCACTTGTGATATCTTCACTTGAACTCATGATACCTTCACTTGAACTAACAGAATTGTTTGAGCCTTCATCAGATAGAGTAGTGTCATACAGTGGGTGGTTATCCTTTGTTTGGAAAGGAAAAATTGGATAATGGTCAGTGTCTGGAACTTTGATACAAATTGGTTTTAATGAAGACATTATCTGTTTGAGGTTTACTGTAGGAGGAAGATTGTCATTGCTCACCCATTCTGTCCCTGTTGTTACAAGCAAAGCAGGAGTGTTTATCACCTCTTCATCTGAACTTTCATACTTTGAATCAAAAGGATCATTTGAGCTTTCATCGGATGAAGTGCTGTCAAACTGTTTTTGCGTAGCATCTATATTTTTCTTTGGAAACACTTGAGGATCTGAATAATTGCTTGAGTCGGGAACATTGACATTAAAGGGCTTTAATGAAGATATAACATGTTTGAGGTTCACTATAGCCGTAGGATAGTCATGTTTTTTCCACTCTGTTGTTGCTTCAGGCAAAATAATACTCTGTTTAACTTCTTCATCTGAACCTTCATATTCTGATTCAGTAGAATCATCAGAACTATCAGATGTTGTAGTATCAGAGATACTAACGTCATACAGCTTTTGGGCAACATATGTATCCTTCTTAACAAGAATATCTAAATTACATGTTGTATCAGGAATGTTAATATGAATTGGTTTTAATGAAGACATTATCTGTTTGAGGTTTACTGTAGGAAGAAGATTCTCACTGCTAGCCCATCCTGTTCCTGTTACAAGCAAAGCAGGAGCCTTCATCACCTCTTCATCTGAACTTTCATAATTTGAATCAAAAGGATCATTTGAGCTCTCATCTGAGGAAGTGCTGTCAAACAATTTCTGGGTAGCCTCTATATTTTTCTTTGGACACACTTGAGGATCTGAATAATTGATTGAGTCTGGAATGCTGATATGAAAGGGCTTTAATGAAGATATTACATGTTTGAGGTTCACTGTGGCAGTAGGATAGTCATGGTTTTTCCATTCTGTTGTTGCTTTAGGCAAAATAATACTCTGTTTAACTTCTTCATCTGAATCTTCAGCAGAATCATCAGAACTTTCAGACGCTGTAGTATCAGAGATACTAAAGTCATACAGCTGTTGGGAAACATCTGTATCTTTCTTAACAAGTTTGCTGTCAAACTGTTTTTGCGTAGCATCTATATACAGATACAGATTGCTTGAGTCGGGAACATTGACATGAAAGGGCTTTAATGAAGATATAACATGTTTGAGGTTCACTATAGCCGTAGGATAGTCATGGTTTTTCCACTCTGTTGTTGCTTCAGGCAAAATAATACTCTGTTTAACTTCTTCATCTGAACCTTCATGTTCTGATTCAGTAGAATCATCAGAACTATCAGATGTTGTAGTATCAGAGATACTAACATCATACAGCTTTTGGGCAACATATGTATCCTTCCTAACAAGAATATCTAAATTACATGTTGTATCAGGAATGTTAATATGAATTGGTTTTACTAAAGAGATTATCTGCTTTAGGTTTACTGTAGGAGGCAGTTCCTCAGTGCTTGTCCATTCTGTTCCTGTTGGAAGCAAAGGAGTCCTTACCACCTCTTCATCTGAACTTTCATACTTTGAATCAAAAGGATCATTTGAGCTCTCATCAGAAGAAGTGCTGTAAAACAGTTTCTGGGTAACCTCTATATTTTTCTTTGGAAACACTTGAGGATCTGAATAATTGATTGAGTCTGGTACGTTGATATGAAAGGGCTTTATTGATGATATTACATGTTTTAGGTTTACTGTAGGATTTGAACTTTCATTTGATATTGGTTTTGGTAAGCTATGGCCCCATATCACATTTTTGTAGGAATCTTCATGTTCTAAATCATCCAAATCACTAAATTCTTCATCAGATGAACTTCTGTCATACAACATAACTTCGTTGGTCTTATCTGAGCTCACAAGAAGATCGGTTGTGTCTAGATATTTGATATTCATAGGTTTTAATGATGAAATTATATATTTGAGGTTTACCACTGGAGTAAGATCCTCATGATTTTTCTGTTCTGTTGCCATTGGTTCAGAAACATTAGGACTTATTATGACCTCTTCATCAAAACTTTCATGTTCTGAGTCAGCAGAATCGTTACAACGTTCAGATAAACTTTCGTCATACACGTTCTGGGTAACCTCTGTATTCATCTTAAGAGTTACTAAATTATCTGAATAATAGGTTGAATCTGGAATGTTGATATGAATAGGTTTTAATGAAGATATTATATTTTTTAGGTTCACACTATAGTAAACCATTTCACTGTCTGCCCTTTTTCTTGGTGCTGGTACAGGGAAAGTCTTAGTCACAAATTCAAATGTACTGTCATGGTCAGAATCAACAGAGTCATTTGAATGTTCATCAGATGAACTGTAATAATACAGCTTCTCTGAAGTAACCTCAAAATCCTCGTTAGGACTCACAAGTGTTTCTGAATAATGACAAGCATCTGGAACTTTGATTTTAATGGGTTTTAGAGTAGATATTATTTGTCTGAGGTTCACTGTAGGATATACATTCTCATTGCTTACCCATTTTCTTGGTAATGGTTCAGTCTGAACAGAACTTATAGCTTGATCTGAATCATCAGTATCGTTTGAACTATCCTCAGATGAACTACTGTCATATACTGGCCTAGTAACCTCTATGGAGTTCTTTGAATCTGAATATTGATTTCTAGGATCTGTGCTTTGTAAATAACATTCACTCCGCTCCACTGGCATACAGTTGTCCTTATCATGATTATCAGAAGAAATGTCAGCATTTTCCATTTTGTTCTCTGGATATCTAGAATTACTAATTGGAAACAACTGCTGTTGTGTAGAAGTCCTAATGACTGTAGGTATAGTAGACTCTGGAATTGTGATCTTAATGGGCTTTAATAAGGATATCAAATGTTTAAGGTCGACTGTAGCACTAAGAGTCTCACTGGCCAACTGTGTTTGGCTTTTTAGGAAATTATAACCAATAAATGCATCTTCAGCTGAAAAATAGTTTTCTGATTTGACAGAAATGTTTGACTCTTCATCAGAGGAACTGCTATCATTTAGTGCAGTTGTATAATTTATTTTAGATATATTAGGCAACTGAGATTCGCACTGATCATTTGTTATTTGTTTGTCTTGATCATGAATATAAGGAAAATGTTGCAAATTCTCCATTCTGTTTTCAGGATATTCAGGCATAGTTGATGGGAAAAACTGTGTTTGTTTAGGACTCTTTACCATTTGGGTTGTGGTTGACTCTGGAACTATGATATTAATTGGCTTTAACAAAGACATAACATATTTAAGGTTCACTGTAGGACTGACATTGCTTTTCTTTGTTTCCAGAACATTAACATTTAGTATTTCGTCTTCGTCTGAAAGTTCATATTCTGAATCAAATGCGTAAATATAACTTTCATCAGATGAATTTGTATCATATAATGTCCTGAAAGTATCTTTATTTTGTTTGGGACTTTTTGATATTACAGGAACTGTAGAGTCCGGAACTATGATGTGAATGGGTTTTAATAAAGATATCAAATGTTTGAGGTTAATTGTTGGACTAGCATTGTCAGTACAATCCTGTCCACCTTGTTTTATCTCCTGCAAAACTTCATTTACTATGCTATCATTATCTGAAACGTCATAATCTGAACCCAAAGAAAAACTTGAACCTTCATCAGAAGAACAGCTGTCATTTGACACCTTGGTAGTGTCTTCGTTGTTTGTGTGGCCGCTAATGTGATTAAAGTCCTCAGTAATTGTGGTATTTGATTGATGATCATATGCCATATCTGGCATTGAAGAGTCTAAAACTATGAAATTAATAGGTTTAATTAAAGACATGAAATATTTAAGGTTCACGTTTGTACTAAAGTCTTCATTGCTGGCCCACTTTACTTGTTTTGTTCTAGGCAGTCTATTAGCAGGCTCATTTATGTCTTCACCTATTTCCTGAACAGCATTATGTGTGGGGAATTCTACATCTATAGCACGCTCCTGTATTTGTGTAATATTTTCTGTTTCCAGTTTGTAATTATCATTCATTTCATAAGATTGTCTTGTCTTGTGTGGTGGCAAACTACTAACATTACTGTTCGCACCATGTTTTCTTGTTGTAAAGTCTGGCGTAAATCCTTCATTTTCATAAACTTCATCTGAATGTTGTGCTTCTGCATTATTTGACTTGCACCACTTTCTCCATAAACTCTCCAGGTATGGTCTTATGAATACACCCAGGAAAAAGGCAATCAGGAATGTTACTATAACTGAAAGGGAAACTGCTAGATCAAAGTTTTGTTGAGTTTGCATTCGAACATTCCTCAACTGTAGATCTCTTGGACTCCTCCTTATACTTTTTAGGTTATTTACCTGTATGCCCACCTGATATGCAATCCTTGCAGCATTTGTAAGGCAAAGATACAGTCCTTCATCAGAATCATTGGGCTGTTTTATTATTAGACTATTTGTGTTGCTGAGGTAATAATTGCTATTTTGTCTTTCACTTGAAATTATACCATGTGGAGTCCACCAGAGTATATCCTTATTTCCTGCAAAATTGACAAATAATAAACACATGAAAATGAATATTAACTTTTGGAACATAACATTTGTATTTAGGTTTCTGCATTAAGGGTCTATTCATAAGAATATGCTTTGTAATTCACACAGTGAATGTCTTCAGAGGCATTGCTAGGCGGGTGTGGGGGGTGCGGGCCGCACCCGGATGGCAATCGCCAGAGGAGTGACACCCGTGGGTAGCAGCACGCACCTCCTAACAGCATCCGATGCCCCTGATTAGCTGTGCCTCGGCTCGTGCCACTGTGTACTTCATCGGCGTGGACCGAAGCCACCTTCTCCTCTGTTTACATCTACAGAGGAGGAGGAGCCTGCGCTCAAAGGGACAGACACACAGTGTGTGTAGCGCAGCACTGTTCTGAGGTATGTAAGGAGGGGTGTCTATACTGCTGGGGGGTCTGTACTACTGAGGGGGGAGGAGTCTGTACTGAGGGGGGTCTGTAATGCTGGGGGGTCTGCACTGAGAGGGGTCTAACTCTGGGGGGTCTGCCCTAGGGGGGTTTCTGTACTGACGGGGGTCTATACTGCTGGGGGGGTGTCTGTACTGATGGGGGTCTGCACTGAGGGTAGGTGTCTGTACTGAGGGTGGTCTGCACTGAGGTGGGTGTCTGTACTGCTGGGGGGGGTCTGCACTGAGATGGGGTGTCTGTACTGATGGGGGGTCTGCACTTGAATGGGGGTGTCTGCACTTAGGTGGGGGTGTCTGTACTGATGGGGGTCTGCACTTGGGTGGGGGGTGTCTGTACTGATGGGGGGTCTGCACTTGGATGGGGTTGTCTGCACTAAGGTGGGGTGTCTGTACTGATGGGGCCTGCACTAAGGTGGGGGTGTCTGTACTGCTGGGGGTCTGCACTTGGGTGGTAGTGTCTGTACTGATGGGGGGTCTGCACTTGAGTGGGGGTGTCTGTACTGATAAGGAGTCTGCACTTGGGTGGGGGGTCTGTACTGATAGGGGGTCTGCACTTGGATGGGAGTGTCTTTACTGATGGGGGGTCTACACTGATGGAGGTGTCTATACTAAGGAGGGAAGGGGTCTATATTGATGGAGGGGTCTGTAATTAGTGGGGGGGTCTGTATTGAGGGAGGAGGTCTGTACTGCGGGATGGGGGGTTTGTAGTTAGTGGAGGGGGGTCTGTAGTTAGTGGAGGGGGGTCTCCACTGTGGGAGGGAGTTCTTTAGTTAGTGGAGGGGGTCTGTAGTTAGTGGAGGGGGCCTGTACGGCGGGAGGGGGGTCTGTACTGTGGGAGGGGGGTCTGTAGTTAGTTGAGGGGGGTCTGTACTGTGAGAGGGGGACTATAGTTAGGGGGGGGGGGTGACACCAATTTTTTTTTCACACCGGGTGACATCAACCCTAGTGACGCCACTGAATGTCTGATGGACATTCGCGTATCTGCATTTTTAAGCATTTGTGTACCCTCTACAATTTTGAAAGAGGATTAATACATCAACTTACAAACATAATAGAGGGATTCCATATTCAAGGTTCGCCACTTGCATTTAAAATCAAACAAAAATTCACCCATTAACCTTAGCATGCAAGATAATAGAGAGTTTTCAATTACAAACAAGATACAGCTATCACATGAAGCACTTCAGCACTTCAAACACACAAGCACTTTAGAAGCATTGTATAGGTATATTAAAGCTTCCTGTCATTTTTGTTTTAGCCAATAAAAAAGGACTAGGGAGACCAGTTCTTACAGGCTTAAAACCATTTTATTTAAAGTTGAACTTCACTCTGTCAATCAGTAGTGACTATTTTTAATCCTCATGCTGCTAGCATTCGTAAATAGATAGGAAAGTATAACATTTCTTGATCATACGTCACGGGACACAGAGCCTTAATTACTTAATGGGTTATGTAGTCACCACAGGTGATTGGACACTGGCAAACCCAATTAAAAGTTTCTCCCCTATATAACCCCTCCCAAATGGAGAATACCTCAGTTTTTTCGCCAGTGTAAAGGTGGTTGGTCACGTTCAACATGTGCTAAGAAGGAAAATGCTCTTTTGATGGTCTGGCTGTGGGGGCCAAGGAGCTATAACCGGATCCATTCCTCGGCTGGTATTAAAGGCCTAAGATGGTTGGTACCCAGGCCTTGTGTAAGAAGAAACAAGGTTTGCCTGTAATGTCTCTCTGCGGAGCTCTGGGCACTGGGATGCAGACTTTGGTGTACTAATACATCTGTGGCACGAAAAGTTTCTGGCAGAGTCTTCTACAGGTCCAGGTATGAGGTTGATAAACCTGAAGTTTGGCTGGAACTACTTTTAGTAGCCTTTCCTGTGGCGTGGATCAGGTAAGAAGAGGATAATTTTATTTATGTATTATCTTCTTTGGAGTAGGATGTCTTTCCTGGTTCTCACCACTGGAGGGAGTAAGTGTTTTCTTACATAGCCTCCAGTATACATGCTCAGTGAAGTTGGTCAAACATAACACCACTCACCTCCTTCTGCTGCAGGCTCTGCCACAATACGCATATGCCCCACCTACAGGGGTCCACAAGATGCCCCCCAGTAAACGCTCCCCCTCTCCCGTTTCGGGAGCGGGGGGAGCATGCCAGAGCCTTCTGTAAGCGGCATGGACACAGAGCTGTGAGCTGTAAGCAGCCCTGCGGACTGAACCAGGCAAACCTAAGACTCCTACTCGACATCAGATTGTGCAGTGAGCTGATATTTGTGTATTTTAAGACTATAACACAACAGTAATTGCATTTATATTTGTGGATAGTACCTTTGCTTTGCAGTAAGGACTATGTCCCCAAGAAGAGGGTCTGGGGCGAATAAAAGAGGCACCAGAAAATCCCCACGTACGGCTAAGGATTCTGAGCTTGCCTGCAGTTTACCATCCCCTCCTGTCAGCCTGATAGCAGCCTTACAGGATGAGCCCCTGTCTGGTTTTGCAGCTTCCCCTATGGCAGCTCCTGTATATGTCACTAAGGACGCTTTAAAAGTTACTTTGGAAGGAAGGATTGCTAATATTGTCGCAACCTCCTTGAGAGATAGCAGAAAACGGTGTAGATCCCCTTCATCTGCTCTGGCTCTCTTTTCAGAAGAGCCTTCTGAGGGTAAAAAATCCCTCTCAGGAGATGAGGATCATGTGCAGTCTGAGGACTCAGAGGATGAGAGGGTTCTTGCGCCTTCTCAGTCGCTAAAGATGCAGGTGCAATATTATGCAGAGATGGTGCGTGCCAGTTACAAATTGCCTCCTGTTGAAGCTTCTAGGCCCTCTGTTTCCTCTTTGGGATCCTGGAAATCCCCACAGGCTACATGCGCCTTTCCAATTCATCCCTTGCTGAATAAACTGATGTATGATGACTGGGTTCACCCAGACAAACTGTTTTCTCCTCCTAAGCAGTTTTCCCTCCTTTATCCTATGGGGGAAGGTTTCACCAAGAAATGGGGGGTATCTGCTATTGACGCAGCTATTTCTTGTGCAAACAAAAACCTGACCTGTCCTTTAGACAACGCGCAGGGTTTTAAGGATCCAACTGATAAAAAGCTGGAGTCGCTATTAAAAGCCTCCTCTGACATGGCTAAAGCTGTAGTACAACCTGCAGTTACAGCCATTGGTATATGTCAGTTCCTCAAGGACCAAATGAAGCAGATGATTAACCTCATCTCTACAGAGGAGATTGAGGTTTATGAGGACAATTATTATGCCGCGTACACACGGTCGTTTTTTGCGATGAAAAAAAAACGTAGTTTTTTAAAACGTCATTTAAATTGATCGTGTGTGGGAAAAACTTCGTTTTTTGTCTTCAAAAAAACGACCAAAAAATTTTTTCCAACATGCTTGAATTTTTTGTGTCGTTTTTCAAAACGTTGTTTTTTGTGTCATAAAAAGTGATGGTGTGTGGGCAAAACGATGTTGAAAACGACGTTTTTAAAGCCACGCATGCTCAGAGGCAATTTATGAGACGGAGCTTCAATGGAACAAAGTGCCGTCGAACGTGTCTTACGTCACCACGCTTTGCTAGAGCATTTTGGAAAAACGATGGTGTGTATGCAACGTCGTTTTGGAAAATGAAGTTTGAAAAACGTTGTTTTGTTTCATCACTTGAAACGTCGTTTTTTTTCATCACAAAAAATGATCGTGTGTACGCGGCATAAGGCCTTGTGCTTTGCGATTGATGCAATTATGGACTCTGTTCAACAAGCATCTTGCTTGAATCTCCTGCAGGTACACATGCGCAGGTCCCTTAGGTTAAAACATTTTGAGGCCTGAGGCTTCCTGCAAGAAATACTTGGCAGGGTTCCCCTTTGGGGGAGAACGCCTGTTTGGGGATGACCTGGATAAATACATCCAAAAGAATACCGGAGGCAAGTCTACTCTATTGCCGGTTAAAAAAAGAGTAAGGGTCAGATTCAGAAAGACCGGCGTAGCGTATCTTGTTTACGCTACGCCGCCGCAACATAGAGAGGCAAGTGCTGTATTCACAAAGCACTTGCGTCCTAGGTTACGGCGGCGTAGCGTAAATGTGCCGGCTGAAGTGTGCGTAATTCAAATTAGGCAGGTAGGGGGCGTGTTGTATTAAAATTATCCGTGACCCCTCGTAAATGACGCGCCTAATGAACTGCGCATGCGCCGGCCGTGGACGTATCCCAGTGCGCATGCTCAAAATTACGCCGCAAATACTCATTGGTTTCGACGTGAACGTAACTTACGTAAAGCCCTATTCACGAACGACTTACGTAAACGACGGAAAATTCAACGCTGTCCCGATGTCCATACTTAACATTGGCTATGCCTCCTATAGCAGGGGTAACTTTACGCCGGAAAAAGCCTTAATCAAACGATGGAAAAAAATGCACCGGGCGTACGTACGTTTCTGAATCGGCGTATCTAGCTCATTACCATATTCGATGCATAAATCGACGGAAGCGCCACCTAGCGGCCAGCGTAAATATGCAACTTATATACGACGGCGTAAGAGACTTACGCCGCTCGTATCTTAGCAAAATTCCGGCGTATCTTGCTTTCTGAATACAGAAAAAAGATACGCCGGCGCATCCTAGAACTTACGCGGCGTATCAACAGATACGCTGACGTAAGTTCTTTCTGAATCCGGCCCTAAGCATCACTCATTTAAACATACTCTTTCTCCAGCCCCTGGAAACTCAGTCTCCAGGCAGTGGCGATGGCCGCCCCAGTCTAACATTAGGGAAAAAGCCCAGAGCCAAGTCCAAGGGCAGAAAATCAAAAATGTAAAACAATAACTGTGGAGAAGTATTGAAGGTCGGACTATCGAGGCCAAGGAAGTAGTTTAAAAATATAATTTTAATGTCGTCATAAAATAAAACAAATTAAACATATACATAAAAATAACAATGGTTTATATATACAGGTAAACCACTCTATACACAAAATCCCTAAAGTCGCCGACGCACGTTTCGCCGTGGGGCTTCTTCAGGACGGATGTTAAGGATTTTGTAAGGAGATGTATATAAATAGTTGTATGGCCGATGACTCTGCAACCAATGCAAGACAGGGCACACACCTCGATCGGATATTCGATAGTATGTAAAATACTGGATTCAGAAAAGTCCTCAGAGCTTGTTATAGATCTGTTAATTGACAGTAGAGTCAAAGTGAGGGTATTTCCAACATTCATAAAAAGAATTATAATATGGTGCTATTGGCAGCCTCCATTCCTTGATAGGAGACCATAGGGCCAACTGGGACACATAGCCAAAAAATGTATTGAGCTTCAAGTTATCGAGGGGTACCAGACCGCCAATCAGCGCATAGACTTTTAAGCTTCTAAGTATGAGCCGGCCGATCAGGGGGTTGATTCGTGCGGGCGTCCGTGTCCCAGGGTGTACATCTGCATGACACACAAGGGCAGAAAATAACTTGGGGTTCCAGGTCTAAACAGACCCCCAAAACTTCCCTATGAAGGGACGCCCCCGCTCGGCCGAGTGGGGGGGAAGGCTTCTGCATTTTGCAAACGCCTGGCCGAACGGGGTTCAGGACAAGTGGGTCATCGCCAGAGTGTCCTCAGGCTACAAGCTAGAGTTCAGAGAACTTCCGCCACCCCGTTTTCTGAGATCAAGAGTTGCCAAAGATCCAGAAAAAATAAGGCCTTTACTGTTGGCCTTGGAACACCTGTTGTCCCAAGGGGTAATTTTGGAGTTAGCCCCATAGGATCAGGGGTCAGGATTCTATTCCTAACCTGTTTACGGTTCCAAAACCAAACGGGAATGTCGGACCTATCCTAGATCTGAAAAGTCTGAATCAGTTTCTGAACATTCGCTCCTTCCACATGGAGTCTGTCCGTTCAGTTGTTTCCATCCTTCAGGGAAGAGAATTCCTGGCATCAATAGACATCAGAGATGCATATATACATGTGCCAATATTTCCCGCTCACCAAAGATTTCTAAGGTTTGCGGTGGATCAGCGCCACTTTGTTTGTAGCACTTCCTTTTGGGCTGGCTACAGCACCTCGAGTGTCCACAACTTGTGGCAGGTGATGTGGCCAGGTGACATGGCCAGGTGATGTGGCAAGTGGACAATCCACAACTTGTGGCCAGGTGACGTGACAAGTGGACAATCCACAACTTGTGGCAGGTGATGTGGCAAGTGGACAATCCACAACTTGTGGCCAGGTGATGTGGCCAGGTGACGTGACAAGTGGACAATCCACAACTTGTGGCAGGTGACGTGGCCAGTGGACAATCCACAACTTGTGCCAGGTGACGTGGCCAGGTGACGTGGCGAGTGGACAATCCACAACTTGTGGCAGGTGACGTGATCAGGTGACATGGCAGGTGACGTGGCAAGTGGACAATTCACAACTCGTGGCAGGTGACGTGGCAAGTGGACAATCCACAGCTTGTGGCAGGTGATGTGGCAAGTGGTACGCTAAATACAAGTATACTGCTGCTCTCTCAGCTGATATTCACTCTGATCTCACAAAATGGCTGAAATGGTTAAATAATACTGTTCTTTGAGCTTAGGGAAGGGTCTCATGATGTTTCTTAACGAAACACTTATAGACGCAAACGCGGTAAAACGCCGCTTAAAACACGGCAAAACGGGCGTTTCTAAACGCCGGTTTTAGCCTTTAAAAACATGCGTTCAGCAGAGTTTGCACCGGCGTCCTCTGTGCATGGGGCCTAAGGCACACTCTACCAGGACAGTCAGTACTGCTTGGGCAGTGCATTACCAGGCTTCTATGACTCAGATTTGCAAAGCTGCAACTTGGTCATCAGTGCATACGTTCACAAAATTTTATCAGGTGGATGTAAAATGGCAAGAGGATGCCGCCTTTGGGCACAGTGTACTGCAGGCAGCAGGATAGATCCTCACGTCTGATGGCAGTCTGCCTGTTATTTGTCTCCCTCCCATCAGGGGCATTGCTTTGGGACATCCCACATAGTAACCTGTAAAATACTTTTCTTGGAGTACATCACGGAACACAGAGGTCCCTTCCCTCTTTTTGTATATTGCTTGGGTACAAAAACTGAGGTACTCCCTGTATGGGAGGGGTTATATAGAGGGGGGACTTCCTGTCTTTGAGTATACCTGTGTCCATTCACCTATAGGTGACATATGACCCACTCTGTGCCTCTGTGATGTACTCCAAGAAAAGGATTTTACAGGTAAGCTGCTATAAAAATCCAAATCTTTTCTTTATTTGCTATTTTTCCCCCCACAAAAGTGGAGTTACCCTTTAAGTATTCTTCATATCTTGGACAAGATCACAATTGTAATAGTCTGTCTTTTACCAAGCAATGTGGGGCTAGGCCAGGGGTGTCCAGCCATGGCTGCCACAAGGATTACATTTTAGATACATTTCTATGCTGGTATGTGAATTTTTCTTGAATTAGCGTTCTATTAACTGTTTCCACCCATGCTATAGGTGCCATTCGGTAACTGTGGTGACATCCAATATATAACTATTAGTTTGCGGGCTATATATAATAACCATATTATCGCTGTATGACTATGTGGTGAGAGTGAGTCCACCGCCAATGCATCCAATAAACAAACAATGCCATCAATGAGAAACCCTTGAAATAGTAGAGATAACATAATGCCAGTATCGAAAAAACTTTGGACATCTCCAGGTCATATGTAGCAGATCCCCAGTATTGAAGAAACTTTGGACATCTCCAGATCATATGTAGCAGATTCCCAGTATCTCTAGCGCACTTAGGGCATAATGGTGACTCTTTCTTCCCCCACTTGTAGAGTTGTACTGATGTTCTATATGCATCTTGTGGGATGCTGAGACTGAGAGTAACGAAGCAGAAGCTAGACAAAATTCCCATTGTTCTCCATCTATGGGTCCTAGATCCTTTTCCCTTAGGGTTGTTTTGTTCTCTCCCATGGAGATAATGGGCTCCAGGGGTGTAGCAAATATGTCTTCCAGGGTACTCACTGTGTCCCAGTCAGTGCATAATCTGTTAAAATTCTCAAGGGGAACTGTGTCATCCGCCTCCGAAGCACCTCCCGAGGAGTCTTCTGTTGGTAGACAGTGCCAATGTTTTTTTTTGATAAAGCTTTGCAGAACAGCTTTTGAGCATCCTCCATGTACTTCTCCTTGTGTGTTCTCTGCAATAGGGCGCCATCTTGGTCCACAAGGTCCAGGGGTTCGGGTGTCTTTTGTGTGCTTTGTCATGATCGCTGGTGTGACAGAACCCGGTTATAGGTAGCTTAGAGCAGTGTAGCCAAGTCGGGTACTGCGGTGCCCGCAGGATCATACAGCGGATTGTCGACAGAGGAGACAGAAGAAGCATCTGGCTACATTTGCTGCCTGGCCATGCCCCCCAACAGAGAGATTCTAATTACAAACAACATTTGCCCATTAGCCGCCACATTACACATATCACATATGATGAATCCCTGGAAATGTTAGCTGAATGCTGTGTAATAAAATGTCCAGCAAACATTTGCTGTGTGATTCTTTAAATAAACCACATACAATTGCACAAATTACAAATCAAAATCACAAAGCCATAGTTAAAAAAACCAAATTGACAATTAAAAAATAATTGACACACCTTCCATATACGATCATACCACATACTCAAGCAACACAATCACATTCTTATAACCAACAACAAAAAAGAAATTTGGAGTAAAAGAATTAAAAATGTGTCAGATTTTTGTTTTACCATCTGTGTCCCATTGGGGATATTTTCCTATTTACTTCCTGTCCCATAGCCAAAACAGGAAGTGAGAGGAAATCCTGTGGTGTCACTAGAACTAGTGCCTTTATTATTGGTAGATTTCCCCTCAGTTCCTGTTCTGGTGTCAACCCAAAATTTGAGATTTTCTATTACTTTCATTTTTGATGATAACTGTAAACAGGACACATAGAGAGGATGAATCTCCCTAACAGGGGCACAAACAACAATACAAATGGACAGGTGTTCTAATCCCCCTCCACTCTATAAAAATAAAATAAATTTAGGCATCACTTTAATTAGTTAAAATGCACTTACTCTATATAAACAAGCTACAGCACATGTAAACCACTTCCTGAAATGACCTACGCTGGTCAGACTGGGAAGTATGAAAGCGGAAGTGATGTAGTAAGCCCCACCCAACATGTTTTGTCACACTGACATCATCAGGAACAAAGGAATATGTTATATTACTTACTCAACTGGTTGAAAGATTCACAGTCCAAAGTCGCCTCCTCTCCAGCAGTGATTAATAGTGTCTTGTCATAGACATGGCTGTAATCGGACGTCTGGCAGGATTTGCTGATTTCTACAGAAAGGAGGAGCTGTCCTGCTTTGGAGAAGGGTGTACGGCATGTAGCATTGCATGGTTTCCTCACTCCAAGAGATAGAGATGAAATTAAATATTTTAAAGGCTGAAGATTGCAATCACAAACCCATGGATTGTCTGATAAATCAATATCTGCTTTCAGGATGTGTTTGAATAAAAATACCAGGGGTGAGAGGCTCAAAAGAGTATTGCTATTTAGCTTCAGAACCTGTAAAAAAAAAATTTAAACAATATTTTTGATTCTGCTTTTTAACTTGGGTTATTTATTTTGTCCACCAAAACCCCTTCTTTATCCAGTCTAAAAGATTCACATTTTTGTGATCTTATTACAGCAAGCTAAAATCTATTTGTATAAATGTATTTTACCACGATTAAAAAAATAAAAAAATATTCTATGAGCCCTTTCACACTGAAAGCGCAGGGCGTCAGCAGTAAATCGCTGCTAGTTTTAGCGACGCTTTATTGTTGTTTTAGAGGTGATTTTTGGCCGCTAGCGGGGCGCTTTTAACCCCCGCTTGTGGCAGAATAAAGGGTTAAAAGCGCCGCTGCCGAGGTGCTTTGCAGGAGCTTCAGCCCATTGACTTCATTGGGCAGGGGTGCTTTAGGCCTCGTACACACGATAGGATAGCCAGAGGACAACGGTCTGATGGACCATTTTCATCAGTCAAAACTGATCGTGTGTGGGCCCCATAGATTATTTAACCTTAGGTCAGTCAGCTTCATTGATTAACCTAAGACAACTGTCCTTAACAACTGTCCTCTCAAAGAAGCTGCTTGCAGGACTTTTTTTGACGTCCTGCCAGCGCAGCGCCCCAATCTGAAAGCACTCAGGCTTTCACACTGGGATTGCAGATGAGGCATTTTGCCGGCGCTGTTTTTAGCACTAAAGCGCCTGAAAAACGTCAGTATAACGGGGGTCTCTTAATGTTATCTGCTACAGTATATAACTTGCATGCATAAGAAAACTGTTCTCATAGATAATAAATGATCAAGCAGGAGCCAGTGTTCAAGACAGAATTTCCCTAATAATAACCTGTTTTTGCTTTTCTAATTCGTTAGATTTGATTTTAAATAAGCCAAATAAAGCAAGTCACCTGTAGATTTCTGAGATCCCGAAATGAATCTGGATGTATGTTGCTGATCTTGTTCTCCCCCAGATCTATGTGCCGGAGGTTTGTGCAGTTTGCAAAGTCATCTCCTTGAACATACAGAATTCTGTTGGCTGATAAGCTAAGCGTCTGTAAAGAATTCAGTTTGCACAGTCCTGTATGGGAAAAGTACAGTGTAAGTAAACACAATGTTATCTGATATAGTTGGTACTATTTTTTTTACACACTGACTGCTTTAAAAATGTAGTTTAATTTTGTGGATGCATCTTATTGATTGGTGGGCAAAAACAAGATGGAAGAATGTTTTTTTTTTTTTCATTAAAGGGTTTGTTAACCCATATAACTCAAACGCTGCCAGACTCTCTATTAGAGCCTGGCAGAGCACACTGTACCTTTCTTATAGAAAAACGAGCATTGTAAAAACCGATTTAGAGCTGTCTTCCGGCCGGTCACATGTCTCGCGGCCGCTGTACAGCTCCGATGGATGGATACTGGAGGAAGGTCCGTGATCTACCTCTGACGTCAGCCTTTGCTGCAGTAGCCATGGAAACCGGCCAAGACTCTGTTTTTACAGCGCTCGTTTTCTAAAAGAATAATGAAATGTGCTCTGCCAGGATATGCAAGAGTTGCTGGCAGTGAGCATAAAACATTTTAACCACTTAAGACCCGGACCAAAATGCAGGTAAATGACCAGGCCCCTTTTTGCGATTCGGCACTGCGTTGCTTTAACTGACAATTGCGCGGTCGTGCGATGTGGCTCCCAAACAAAATTTGCGTCCTTTCTTTCCCACAAATAGTGCTTTCTTTTGGTGGTATTTGATCACCTCTGCGATTTTTATTTTTTGCGCTATAAACAAAAATAGAGCGACATTTTTGAAAAAAAATCAATATTTTTTACTTTTTGTTATAAGAAAAATCAAATAAACTAAATTTTAGTCAAACATTTAGGCCAAAATGTATTTAGCCACACGTCTTTAGTAAAAAAAAAATCGCAATAAAAAAAAAAAATAGCTACCTAGCGGGAACAGCGACACTAATACAGCGATCAGAAAAATGATCGCTTAGTGACGCTGGCAATAGGGAGTGAAAGGGTTAACTAGGGCAGTGATCAAGGGGTTAAAACTTTATATGGGGGGGTACGGGGGCTACTCTGAACCTAACACTAACTGACTGTCACACTGACACTAAATACAGTAATCATACATATATGATTACTGTATTCAGTGACACTGTGACAGGGTGGGAGGGGGGGGGTGATCGCAAGGGGTTAAGTCTGCCTGCGTGTCCTGGTGTCCGTGTAGTGTTGTGCAGACTTACTGTGAGATGTGATCTCTCCTCAGCGGTGGTTGAAAATACCGCCGAGGGGAGAGATCACATCACTTCCCTCTTCCTGTGTTTACACAGGAGGAGGAAGTGCAGGGCGGGGGAGCGCGCGCATTGGCTGGGAGCGATCCGGAGGGGGACGGACAAAAACGAATAGCCGCCCCCCTGTCCCGGATCGCTCGACCAGCCACGGGGCCCGCCGCATGTACCGGGTGGGGGTCCCGATCGGACCCCCGACCCACGGCAAGGCACCAACGTATATATACATTGATGTGCCTGCCTGTGCCATTCTGCTGACATAAATGTACATGCGGCGGTCCGAAAGCAGTTAAATTTTACTAGAAGCGGAGACGGAGGCACAGACACGAGCCGACATGCAGGAGGGAGGGGGTGAGGAGGGAGAGAGGAGAGCAGAGGAGACAGCAGCGCATTACGGAAGGACGCAATTAGACCACGGTGATCAGGGCGGAGCTTCCCTGATTTTCGTGGTCTGTTTAGAGAGGCGATACAGGAAGTGCCACGTTCATTTTTTTTTTTTTTTTATAGTTTAGAGGGGGGCAGATTACACAGCACAAGCACTGTGCTGTGTAATTTGCTTTAAGGTACCAGGAAATCTATTATTTTTTGGGGTTAACAAATGCTTTAAGTCCTCTGACTACTGAAAGCACCTTTTTTCATCACATACAGGGGGTGTTCACATTAGCATGTTGCAGTAACGTGCAGTAATATGCACCTTTTATACTGCGTAACTACAACACACATGAAATGTGTACCTTGGCATTGCAACACAATGCACTTAATTTGTAGTGATCCTTAAAGAGGATGTCCGCTGAAAAAAAAAAATATTAAAAGTCAGCAGCTACAAATACTGCAGCTGCTGACTTTTAATATCGGCACACCTGTCCTGGAGTCTAGCGCCGTCCGTAGCAGAGGACGAGCGATCGCTTATCACTCTGCTGCCCCCCGCCATCCTCGGTGAGGGAACCAGGAAGTGAAGTGCTTCGGCTTTACTGCCCGGTTCCCTACGGCGCATGCGCGAGTTGCGCTGCGCCTGCTGATTGGCTCCCACTGTGCTCTGGGAGCCAAGTGTTCCCAGAAAACAACGGGGGGCAGGAGGTGACGTCCTGCCCGCAGTCTGCCCACAGACTGTGCCAGAAGTGGGTGCAATTACCTGTCTTTAGACAGGTATCTGCACCCCCCTCCCCCTGAAAGTGTCAAATGTGGCACCGGAGGGGGGGGGGGGGGTTCCGATCAGCGGGAGTTCCACTTTAGGGTGGAGCTCCGTTTTAACACGCCATAATGCAGTGCATAATTTGAATGAGAGTCCAGGTTAAATGAAAAGAGTAAAGAACTAATAACTGCATACATGTAGCATTAGCCCATTAATCAAAAATCAAGGTATATCCTGTCCTGGAAGGTAGACATCTCACTTCCTTTCATGCTTAGAGACCTATAGCCACTGTTCAGTAACTTTTATCCTAGGCATACACCTGTGAGTGTGGGTGAGCACCTGGGCATTTACTTCAAACATATAGTGCCATGGCTACCCTTGGCACTGTCACACAAAGATTCTGATAGGCCACTAATATAATCTTTGTCTTGGGCATGCTTGGATCTTACAGTGGACCTGAACAGTGTTATATCATTTGCTGCAGTTATTTCTTACCTTTGGGAATAGCAATTAGCCTGTTTCCATTTGTACAAGTCTCTGTAATGAAGTCAGGAATGCACCTTTCTCATTTTCATTAACATCTTGTGAGCAGCCTCACCAGTGCTCATCAATGCAGACTCACCAGTGCTTATCAGCACAGCCTCACCAATGTTACATTGATGGGCACTGGTAAATCTGCATTGATGGGCACTGATGATGAGGCTGCATTGATGGACACTGGTGGCTTGAGGCTGTACTGATGGGCACTATTGAGGCTGAGCTGATGGGCACTAGTGAGAATGAGCTGATGTGCACTGATCAGGCTGCATTGATGGGCACAGGTAAGGCTGCACTGATGGCTGGGCACTGATGATCTGTGTATTACGCTCTACTGAACCCAGCACTTTGTGTATTATGCTGCCTGAACCCAGCACTCTGTATTTTGCTCTCCTGAACTCAGTGCTCTGTTTATTACGTCTTGAACCAAGCACTCTGTATTAAATTTCCTGAACCCAACACTCTGTGTATTATGCTCTCCTTAACCCAGCGCTCTCTGTATTATGCACTCCTGAACTCAGTGCTCTGTGTATTACGCTCTCCTGAACTCAGCGTTCTGTGTATTACGCTCTCCTGAACCCAGCGCTCTGTGTATTGCACGCTCCTGAGCTCAACACTCTGTGTATTGTGCTCTCCTGAACCCAGTGCTCTGTGTATTGCACTCTTCTGAACCCAGTGCTCTTTGTATTGCGCCCTCCTAAACCCAGCACTCTTTATTACGCTCTCCTGAATCCAGCGCTCTGTGTATTACGCTTTCCTGAACCCTGTGTTATGCAGTCCTGGTTTTATTGAATAATGTAACTTTAAAAACCACCCACTGTACAATTTGGCTACACCTACCCTATGACGTGGCATGCTCTATTGCAGGAAGGGGGGGGGGGGGGTTCCTGCACCCATTCTCTAAAAAGAAAAGCCCTGGGCCCAGCCACCCAAAAAGAACAACTACACACAGAAAGCAATAGGCTGACAGGGAGAGATATCCCCTGGCCTGACTGGTCCTGCATTCCGCATTGCACCACCTGGGCTGGATGGTGGGATTAATAACGAGCATCACGGGCAGTCCTAATGGAAGCCAGGTATTTAGCTTCTGTAGTGTTTTGTTAGGTCTGCACAGTTGTGCCCTTCAACTTCACCTCAGGGCACGCCATGTACACCAATGCAGGGCTCTTATGGAAGCCTTGCACTTCCATAGCATTGGGGCTGCGCCCTTTCACTTTCACCTCAGGGTGCATGCTGACACACAGCCCTTAAGGCCCACCAAAATCCTTAGCACCAGGCCTATAATGCTCTTAATACAACCCTGTTTACTACCACTTTAAGTAGGTTTGAAAATGTACAACCGCTATTCCAAAAGAGTTGGGAGGCTGTGTAGAATCTACATACAAACAGAATGCAATGATTTGTGAATTTCATAAACCCATACTTTTTAACAATAGAAAATAGAAAACATATCAAATGTAAGAAAAAAATATCTGAAATTGATGACAGCAACATGTCTCAAAAAAAGTTAAGACAGAGCAACAAAAAGCTGGCAAAGCAAGTGGGATTAGCTAGAATAGCTAGAAGAACATTTTGAAACTAATTAGGTTAATTGGCAACAGGTCAATAAGATGCTTGGGTAAGAGAGTGCATCAGAAGTAAAGATGAACAGAGATCACCAATCTGTGAAAAGATTGTCAAACAATTGCAGACTAATATTCCTCAACGTTACATTGCAAAGACTTTAGATACAGTATATCATCATCTACACTTCCTTTCATGCTTAGAGACCTATAGCCATTGTTCAGTAACTTTTTTCCTAGGTTAACACCCATGTGTTTTTTTTTGTGTGTGTGTTTTACAGTTTACAGAAACGCACTACAGTCCGTAGTGGTACGCAAGTGGTTTTACATGCGTTTTTTTCTTTCAATACAACACTGTGTATTGCTGGTTGTTAACCACCTGCTTACTGGGCACATATACCCCCTTCCTGCCCAGGCAAAATTTCAGCTTTCGGCACTGCATCGCTTTAACTGACAATTGCGTGGTCGTGCGACATGGCTCCCAAACAAAATTGACATCCTTTTTTCCCCACAAATAGAGCTTTCTTTTGGTAGTGTTTGATCACCTTTTTGCGCTATAATTATGAATTATGATTTTTTTTTATAATTTTTTATTAGTAATGGTGGGTGATCTGTGACTTTTATTGGGACTGCGACATTATGGCAGACACATCG
This sequence comes from Rana kukunoris, assembly GCA_029574335.1. Lineage (NCBI taxonomy): Eukaryota > Metazoa > Chordata > Amphibia > Anura > Ranidae > Rana > Rana kukunoris. Next base: position 627,088,106 of record CM056049.1, on the reverse strand, counting down.
GACAGTTTTGGGACTATTCACATTCATACAGCGATCACTACTATAAATATGCACTGAATAATGTATAAATGTGACTGGCAGGGAAGGGGTTAACACTAGGGAGCGAGGAAGGGGTTAAATGTGTTCCCTAGGACTGTTACTGTGGGGGGAGCGGACTGACTGGGGGAGGTGACCGATCTGTGTCCCTATGTAGGGACACAGCATCGGTCTCCTCTCCCTGACAGGACGTGGATCTGTGTGTTTACACACACAGATCCACGTTCTTGGCTGTGTAACGGCTGATCACGAGTACCTGGTGGATCGAGGCCTAAAGACTATATGGAGGCCACCAGGCACACGCATCGGCACCTCAGTGACGCAGCGGGCACGCGCGTGCCCCCCAGTGGCCGGAGGATCCGAGGACGTCAATAGACGTCATCCTGGCATTGTAGAGCCACCTTGTGGCCGTCAAAGTACAATGGCCCGGATACCAAGTGGTTAAGGAGCGGGCTGGAAAGTTGGCTGCCGCATCCTTGACAACCGATGAGTCATTAGCTGCCATTCTAATTTTGTTTTGAAAAATTATGTGGGGTCTCCCCCAAAAATCCAAACCAGACCCTTATCCAAGCATGCAGCCCATGAGGTCAGGAAAGAGAGGGGATGAGCAAGCTCCCCCCTCTCCTAAATCATACCAGGCCACATGTTGCATGTCTGTGGGGATTTGTGTTGATTCAGCTCAAAAAACACTTGTGAGGATTTGTTTGGAGATGTTGGAAATGTTCTGTTTATACAATTTGCACTTCAAAGATGGGTATGAAAATTGCATGTGCGTCAAAAATGACAGGTTTTGAAAAGTTAAGTACTCGCCTGTCCAACTTGATAGGCTCAGCTTTCCTGATCTACCTCATACCAAAATTTGTATAAATCCAAAACTGGTTTGTAGTCGCTCACATGTCTTGAAAAAGATGGACTGAGCTTCATCGAAACGTTGACAATAAAAACACTGCTGTTTTTGATCTTCCTCCTCTGAAAGACCTGTGAGTGTGGGTGAGGACCTGGGCATTTACTTCAAACATATAGTGCCATGGCTACCCTTGGCACTGTCACACAAAGTTTCTGATAGGCCATTAATATAATCTTTGTCTTGGGCATGCTTGGATCTTACAGTGGACCTGAACAGGGTTATATTATTTGCTGCAGTTATTTCTTACCTTTGGGAATAGCAATCAGCCTGTTTCCATTTAGCACAAGTCTCTGTAATGAAGTCAGGAATGCACCTTTCTCATTCTTCTCATACATTGACATCTTGTAGATCTGGTTATTTGTGAGGTTTAAGGTCTCCAGAGATGTAAACTCGTAGAAGACATTTAGATGTAATGCTGACATCATATTATAACTAAGATCAATGTGTGTGGTGGTCCGTATGCATCTTTGGAAATGGTTTGAGGACGTTACATTCTTGGTCGTCTGATTTAGGAAGAAGTGATCTCCAAGAGTGGTAATTCCTGTAGATCTGCAGTTCAGAAAATTGACATTGTTCCACTGACATCCAGAATAACGAGAGGCGACGTCATGGCATCTGACAGAGCCAGCAAGAAGGCAAGCAATCACCATGAATAAGCAGTGATCTTCCATAATAGTTACTGTGTAAAGGAAAAACAAACCTCTGACATTAAAACAAACTTGGCATCAACCAAAATACAGAATTTAGGCATGTTACTTTTCCCAAAAACCCACTCACATATTACATTTATTTTTGTGTTTAACCACTTAAGGACCGGACCAATATGCTGCCAAATGACCCAAGGGGTTTTTGCGATTCGGCACTGCGTCGCTTTAACAGACAATTGCGCGGTCGTGCGACGTAGCTCCCAAACAAAATTCTCGTCCTTTTCTTCCCACAAATAGAGATTTCTTTTGGTGGTATTTGATCGCCTCTGCGATTTTTTATTTTTTGCGCTATATACAAAAATAGAGCGACATTTTTGAAAAAAAAACAATATTTTTTACTTTTTGTTATAAGAAAAATTAATAAACTAAATTTTAGTCAAACATTTAGGCCAAAATTTATTTAGCCACATGTCTTTAGTAAAAGAAAATCGCAATAAAAAAAAATTAGCTACCTAGCGGGAACAGCGACACTAATACAGCGATCAGAAGAATTATCGCTTAGTGATGCTGGCAAGGGAAAGGGTTAACTAGGGTGGTGATCAAAGGGTTAAAACTTTATTAGGGGGGGTACGGGGGCTACCCAGGACCTAACACTAACTGCCTGTCACACTGCCTGTCACACTGACACTAAATACAGTAATCATACATGTATGATTACTGCATTCAGTGACACTGTGACAGGGGGAGGGGGGGGCGATCGGGGGGTTAAATGTGCCTATATGTAGTGTTAGTGCAGTGTAGTGTTAGTGCAGACTTACTTGTGTTGTGATCTCTCCTCAGCGGTGGTTGAAAAAACCGCCGAGGGAGAGATTACATCGCTCCCTCCTTCCTGTGTTTACACAGGAGGAGGAAGTGACACACAGGCGGGCGCGCGCATTGGCTGAGAGCGATCCGGAGGGGGCGGACAAAAACGAATAGCCGCCCCCTTATACCGGATCGCTCGTACAGCCGCGCGGACCGCCACATGTACCGGGGGGGGGGGTCCCGATCGGACCCCCGACCCACCTCAAGGCACCAACGTATATATACATTGATGTGCCTGTCGGTGCCATTGTGCCGACGTAAATGTACATGCGGCGGTCCTTAAGTGGTTAATATCACTTTAAGCAAAACTGATGGAGTGACATCATTGCAGATTGGCCAGTCAAGTGGTCGCAACTCGCAAACTTGGAAGTGACAGCGCAATGCTTGAGGACTTTGTTCGAAGGTAAAGCTGTGTACACACGACCATTTTTCATGATTCTTGTCAAGCCTGCCTTGCATACACAAGATCATGAAAAAAAATGCTGAGCAAAGCGCGGTGACGTACAACATGTACAACAGCACTATAAAAGGGGAAGTTCCATTCGATTGGCACCACCCTTTGGGCTGATTATGCAAATTTTTCTTCTCGTAACTTGCTTCTGAGCATGTGCGTTTTTCCCCCGTCGTTAAAGCCTACCCACGACTGTTTTTTACAACGTGAAAAACGACGACGCGAAAAACAACGAGAAAAAAATAGAGCATGTACTAAATTTTTAATGCCCATTTTTCACGTTGAGAAAAATTCTCTGGAGCCTACACACGATCGTTTTTAATGACCAATTTAAAAAATTGAATTTTGGACGTTATTATAAACGGTCGTGTGTACGCAGCATAAGTCTTTCATAATGTCCTAGTATGGCTTCACCTGCAGGATGCCACTTTTTTTTTTTCTGTTTAGGTTTACTAAATTACTACGACTTTAAGTAGGTTTGAAAATGTACAAACCCTATTCCAAAAGAGTTGGGAGGCTGTGTAGAATCTACATACAAACCGAATGCAATGATCTATGAATTTCATAAACCCATATTTTTTTAACCATAGAAAATAGAAAACATATCAAATGTTTAAACTGGGAAAATGTACCAATGTAAGAAACTATTTTTTTTTTAAATCAATGACAGCAACATGTCTCAAAAAAATTGGGACAGAGCAACAAAAAGCTGGCAAAGTAAGTAGGATTAGCAAGGAATAGCTAGAAGAACATTTTGAAACTAATTAGGTTAATTGGTAACAGGTCAATAAGATGATTGGGTAAAAAGAGCATCTTAGAGAGTGCCTCAGAAGTAAAGATGGGCAGAGGTTCACCAATCAGTGAAAAGATTGTCAAACAGTTGCAGACTTATACTCAACGTTAAATTGAAAAGACTTTAGATACAGTATACCTCATATATAATATCATCAAATGAGTCTGAGAATCTGAAGAAATCTCTGTGCACAAGGGACAGTGCTGAAACACAATATTGCATACCCGTGATCTCTGGTCCCTCAGGTGGCACTGGCATGCTAATGCGATGGACATCACTGAATGGGCTCAGGAATACTTCCAGAAATCAATGTCTGTGAATACAGTTGGCCGTGCCATTTTTTCCTTTTGATTGTTTTTAATGCATTAAGTTTTAACTGTAATAACACTATTTATACTATATATATTACTGCCCCATATGTAATTTATATTTATAACAGAAATATCATAGAATTATATTGTAGTCAGTTTCCAACAATCAGGTAGCTGTTAAATTCAATATTAGGTAAAACAAGGCATACTTTACAAAACATACCGTGAATCCAGTGTGAGATTAGGCTATCCTAGGTATAGCATGATAACATAGTCGTACTACCATCCCAAGTTTATTAGGAGCCCACAACAAGTTCCTGTGTTAGAACTTTACAAGGCTTAGCACTAAAATTCCCTAGAAAATGACCAAACCACATGGATGACTGTGAAAGCTTGTGGATGTGTAGCTTAAAGCAGAATAGGCCCCAGAATCAGTGACACCCTTCTGTATTGTGAGAATGGATTTGCATGTTCCAAAAAAAATCAACTTGAAATCTATATGTTAGAAAACAAGGGAGGAATACCTGTAGATTGTAGCCTCCGTCCTCCTCTGGATCACCCAGGTCCTTAGAACTTCTCACATTGTTTGTTTACATCCAGATATTGAATTTTTTTTTTTACATCTGCTATAAACCAAGACTCAAACCTTGAACTAAAAACAAAAAAGCATAAGCACTTCATTAGCCCTTTAGTCAATGGCTTGCTGCTCTAAGAATCCCAACATCTAGACTAAGAACGGTGTTATGGGTGTGCAGCTGACGACACTTCCCAGTCTTGCTCATTTTATTACTGTACAAAGTCTACAGAATTTATTACTTGGGATACACATAGTGAATGCGCAATCATTCGCATAGTTGTACCTAATAAACTCATAGATGATGACAGGTAATTATTAGCCAATATGCCAATGAACCAAATGAGGCCACAACATACTCGCTAATATGCGAGAGGCACCAATAAATATGGCTTTAACCACTTGATCTCCGAAAACTAGGGCATTTTTTGCTATTCAGCATTGTGCTAATTTACCTGCCAATTGCGTGGTGATGCAACACTGTACCCAAATTAAATTTTTACTATTTGTTTCACATAAATAGCGTTTTCTTTTGGTGGTATTTGATTTCTACTGGGTTGTTAGTGTTTTTTCGTTTATATAATAAAAAAATAAAAAATGTTGAAATATAAGGGAGCTGTGGTGGCTCAACGTGATTGGCACTGCGCTGACAAGCCATTCACCTCTGCAGCCAAGGGTTCGGATCCCGGTCTCGGCTACATGTGAATTGAGTTTGGTGGTCTCAGCCCGGCTCCCGGTGGGTGTGCTATGCAAGGTACGCCTGTGCTTAGTACGCCCACCCCCCCCCCCACAAAAACCACCACACGCACACGAAATTGGTTTAAAACACATGCACTTTGGCCATGCGGTCTCTTAAAATAAAAGAGAGGCGAAGGACCTACGGGGCTGGCTGGTGGGCTAGGCCCCCTCACTCCCTCATAGGGGGAGTCCCTCTGCCCCATTGGGGTCCCGTTGGGCCCCAGTTGGGCTCCCAAGAGAAGCAGGTAGGGCGGGGTGAGTGGGAGGCCCCCCTTCACACCCGCCATTGCCACCAGGGGCATGGAGAAGGATGGCGATTGCCTCCGGGGGGAGGGTCTGCCTACTCCCAACTCCTGCAGTCCGGCTCCTCTCTCTCGAGTTCACGCACAAAAATACACTTAGAAAAAAAATTAAAAAAAAAAAAAAAATGTTGAAATATGAACAATATTTTTTACTTACCGTTATAAGACATATCCAATGAAAAATAAAAAATCGAATTTCTTCATAAATTTAGGCCAAAATGTATTCTACTACATGTATTTGGTACAAGACAATCCCAATAAGTGTACTGTATATTAATTGGCTTGTGCAAAAGCTATAGTGTCTACAAACTAGTGTATATACTGAAATGTACCTAGTTATACAGTATAAGCTATACTGTAATGCGGTGATCAGCAACTTATAGTGGGACTGTGATAGGGTAGTGAGCAATCTGCCACTAACAGACTCTGACTTCGATAGTGACACTAATACAGTGATAATACTGTACAATGACACTGTACTGAAGATACTGGCTGGGAAGGGGCTAAAATCTAGAGGCAATCAAGGGGTTATCTGTGTTGCTAACAACGTGTAACGTGTGTTGCTTTTATTTTCTGATCTGGCTGTTTTTTCTCTCTGCTTTTCAGGGAGAAGGAACAGCCAGATCGCTGTTCCCTGTACACAGAGTTCTGTGTTTTTGTAAACACAGAACGCTAGGTTTGTTTGGACACAGCCGATCAGCAGGTTTCACTGGCTGAAATCTGCTGGCATAATTGTGCTGTGCCCAATCATAGCATGGGTCAGCAGTGGGCACACACATGCATTGTGCTGCGCTGCTTTTCTTTGCATTTCCTAACTGCAGGCAAAATGGGTCAACACAAACAATTTTTGTCGAATGATGCATTTTTTATTCGAATACAGCATTTGACAAATATGGCAGTCAACATGAACCTAAGGTATCACTAGTAGGAGAAACATTTTGATTGTATAGTAACAATCAGACTCCTGCTGTCTGTCATAAATTTGTCAGTTTGAAGCTGCTAAAGGAGTTGTGTGATGGACCGCCTGGCCCCCCCGCCTGCGCGCTTCTGCCAAGATATAGCTTCCGCCACTCTGAAACCAGTAACCAGGTATTCTAGCTGAGAATTGCACTTGTAGGGCACAAAGTTACTTAATGGACATTAGATGGTTATTGTCCAGTCCTGATGGTTTCTTGGTATGATTAGTAGTTTTATGGTGTATACTAGACATGTGCATTTGTTATCGTCCGAATGCATTTTCGTCCGAATTTTCAGGTATTTTCGTTATTGTTTTAACAAACGAAAATGAACGCTCAGAATCCAAAAGATCCGACATAAAAAAATGCTTTATTTTTGTTGCTACAAAAGTTCGGTAGAAATAGGAGATTCGACATGATGGTGACAATAGTGATCTGTGTCTAGCGAATCCGTGAATCGAGATTATTTTACATAGAGAGGAAAGATTTGACATAGAGAGAAAACATTCGACATAGAGAGACAGTGTTGGGGTAGACCATTCGACATGAATGACGAAGATTCGACGAAGCAGCAAAAAACATACAAACGTTTAGGCTGCATTCACACCTGAGCGTTGTGATTTGCGGCATTTTTTTTAACCACGATTTGCTGCGACAAATTGCGGCGGTTTTTACCGCGATTTGCCACGACAAAACACAACGTTTTTTACTGCGATTTTGTACAGGTCATTGTCACTAATGTAAAACGCCCAAGCCGCCCGATTCGCGCAACAAAAAAGGGGCCGGGACTTGTTTGAGCTTCAGGCGTTCTGGAGTGGAGATGTGAACCATCTCCATAGAGAATAATGTCTTTTTTCCCCTCTAGCGTTTTTGAGCGTCACGCTTCAGGCAACAAAACGCTCAGGTGTGAATGCAGCCTAAATCTGTCATTGAAGGCTTGTGGTGTCTGTCTAAAGTTCTAAGAAGATTCGACAAGCTGCAATTGCAATCAAATGCTCCTCCCATAGGCTATAGAAGAATTCTAATGTTGGTTGACTAGTAATAATAATTTATAAATCTAATTATTACTAGTGTCATACAACATTAGAATTCTATAGCTTGTAGGCGGAACATTCAACCGAATATGTACAATTGCGGCGTCAAACAGTTTAGCTGCTCCGTCAAATCTTTTTAGAACATTCGACAGACACCATAAGCCTTCAATGACAGATTCAACCTAAATTATTTCGGATTTTCGGACGAATGCATTTTTTAATTAAACAAAATAAATAAAAAAGAATTTCTGGAGTTACTAAATAAAAAAGTTTTTCGGACAAAAACGAAATTTCAAAACAAAATATTTTAGTGTGCACATGTCTAGCGCATACTGGATGGTTTAGTAAATGTATCCACATGTATGCCATCATAATCATCACATATATTAACGCTTTATTTGTATTAAAAATATTTTTTTAATGCAACAAAATTTGAAATCCAGGAATGATCACAAGGCCATGACAACAGATACACTTGAAGGTAGAGGCAAACCATACCTGAACAACATTTACTTTGCTAAAGCACTGTGTATCATAAACAACTACAGTTTCTTTAAAAACTAAATACATGTTTACAAAATAATCTAGAGTGGGTGACTGAGGACATAGAGAAGGCAAATTTATTAAATGCTTTCTTCAGCTCTGTGTATACAATGGAGTATGGGGGAGCTCATGTCCATAATGGCGGTGGGAGTGACACAGCCCCAAATCCACAATGGCTCAAAAGTGATATGGTCCAGAAATATTTAGACAGAATAAAGGTGGATAAAGCACCTGGACCAGATGGCATCCACCCACGGATCCTAAAAGAATTGAGCTCTGAAATTTCAAAGCCACTGTATCTAATATTTAGGGACTCATTAATGACAGGAATAGTACCACTGGATTGGCGTAGAGCCAATGTGGTGCCTATATTTAAAAAGGGAACAAAGTCTTTACCAAGTAACTATAGACCTGTTAGTTTAACTTCTATAGTTGGGAAGATACTGCAAAGTTTAATAAAAGACCACATGGATGAGTTCTTGCTGGAAACAAACTATTTAAGCAGCAGACAGCATGGATTCATGAAAGACAGAAGTTGTCAGACAAACCTGATTTCCTTTTATGAAGAGGTAAGTAAAACCCTGGACAGAGGCGTGGCAGTGGACGTGGTATACTTGGATTTTGCAAAAGCGTTCGATACAGTTCCCCACACACGGCTCATGTGTAAGGTAAGGTCTACAGGATTAGATATATCAGTTTGTAAATGGATAGAAAACTGGCTGAAAGACAGAATTCAGAGAGTTGTGGTTAATGATTGTTACTCTGAATGGTCCAAGGTTATCAGCGGTGTACCCCAAGGTTCAGTGTTGGGTCCCTTACTTTTCAATATATTTATAAATGATATTGGGTCTGAGATCAAAAGTAACATTTCTGTTTTTGCAGATGACACCAAGCTATGCAGCGGAATAACGTCCTTACAGGATGTCTCCAATTTACAAGCCGACCTCAATGCTCTGTCTAATTGGGCGACTAAGTGGCAGATGAGGTTTAATGTTGATAAATGTAAAGTTATGCACTTGGGGGCTAAGAATATGCATGCATCATACATGCTAGGGGGGGTACAACTGGGGGGATCTGTAGTGGAGAAGGATCTGGGTGTTTTAGTTGATCATAAGCTCAATAATGGCATGCAATGCCAAGCTGCGGTTTCCAAAGCGAGCAAAGTCCTTTCTTGTATTAAGAGAGGTATGGACTCCAGAGATAGAGATATCATTTTGCCCCTGTACAAATCATTAGTAAGACCTCATCTGGAATATGCAGTCCAGTTTTGGGCACCAGTTCTCAAAAAGGATATCGGAGAACTGGAGAAAGTGCAGAGAAGGGCAACCAAACTGATAAGAGGCATGGAGGAGCTCAGCTATGAGGAAAGATTAGAGGAACTGAATTTATTCACTCTTGAGAAGAGGAGAATAAGGGGGGATATGATCACCATGTACAAATATATGAGGTCCATATAGTGAACTTGGTGTTGTTATTCACTTTAAGGTCAACACTGAGGACAAGGGGGCACTCTTTACGTCTGGAGGAAAAGAGATTTCACCTCCAAATACGGAAAGGTTTCTTCACAGTAAGAGCTGTGAAAATGTGGAACAGACTCCCTCCAGAGGTGGTTCTGGTCAGCTCAGTAGATTGCTTTAAGAAGGGCCTGGATTCTTTCCTAAATGCACATAATATAACTGAGTACTAAGTTTTGTAGGTAAAGTTGATCCGGGGTAAATCCGATTGCCTCTCGGGGGATCAGGAAGGAATTTTTTCCCCTCCGGTAGCAAATTGGATCATGCTCTGCTGGGGTTTTTTGCCTTCCTCTGAATGAACTGTGGGTATGGAGTTGGGTGTATGGGATGTACTGTGTTTTATTGTGTTTGTTTATTTTTTTTTATGGTTGAACTGGATGCACTCCAGCTACATATGTCACATCTCAAGGTGAATTTCTAGTTGGCTACTACAGTGGGCCATACCTGCATTAGGTGTGACAATGCAGGAAAACACATGGTAGGCGGGTAGAGTGTTGTCACCTCATTAGAAGTGTCTGAGCAAGGACCTTCTTGGCAGAATCACCAACTATTGTTTGAATGATACAGATTCTAAAATATTGAAAATTACTTTTGAAATGAAATAACATGTTAAAGCTTGTGTTAAATGTTAGTGATTGTGTGTACATATACTTTAGCCCAACAGCTGGTAGTATTGTTATATGCTTTTATCTGGGTTCAGGCAAAAAGATATACAATGAAATAATAGGAGGTTATGTTAAATGTGTTGTATGTAGGTGTAACAGCCATGCCACCTTATCAAATTCCTTACATTGCTTAGTGATCAGCATTCATGATTAGTAATGATTAATTTTTTCGAAATGTACTGACATTCAGTCATGGATACTAAAGTGGGTTCCCTAGCTGTTCAGTAGAAGAGAAGTATCTGTGACCCAGATTCATCCAACAAGTGGGCTAAAGGCTGCTGTCGGCTGGCATCACAGAGCCAGTCGAGGCTCTGGAAGGATCCGACTTTAACTTCAGGCATATGCCTGAACAGCAGTTGTTTCAGCGCTCGGCTTGCTGCTGAACACCTGAGCCAGCCGCTCCCGCCCCCTCCACAGTTCAGTCCATAAGTTTAACCACTTGAGCTCTGGAAGATTTTACCCCTTTCATGACCAGGCCATTTGTTGCTATTCAGCATTGCACTACTTTACCTGGTAATTGTGCGGTTATGCAATGCTGTACCCAAACAAAATATTTTTTTCACATAAATAGAGCTTTTTTTTAAGTGGTATATAATCACCACTGGGTTTTTTATTTTTTGCAATATAAACAAAAAAAGACCAAAAGATTTTTTTTAAATACCCTATTTTTTACTTTCTGTTACAAAACATATCAAATAAAAATAAATACAAATTTCTTCATAAATTTTGGCCAAAATATATTCTGCTACATGTCTGATAAAAAAATCAAAAAAACAATAAGTGTATATTGATTGGTTTGCGTGAAAGTTATTGTAACGTGATGGCCCGTGATATCTAGAGACTTTTGAGGGATGCGGGGTACTCCTGTGCCAGTTTCACCAATGACTCTTATGTCTAGGGTCATCCTATGTCCCATAGGGGCATAGGATGACTGAGAAATTATATCTCGGATTACATGAGATGGGACATTAATGATAATTTATGTATTGCAGGATATCTTGAAATATTACAAGTTGTTTATTCTGGCCCCAACAGGTCAATAGAGTGTTTCATTCAATGTGGGGTCACATACTTTTGAGGTGTTAATTGAGTTGGGCTCTTAAGATATTTAATTGTCTATTGTGTGAAAGTTCTATTAATGATAGATACGTGTTGGCAGTCTGAAAGGTTAGTTGTCTGACCTTTCAGGTGTAGTGGATTAGCATGTCAATAATGTTTACTAATCGCCTGTGTATTGCGTATCAGGTGAGAACAGCTTGTCGCGGAGTCAGGACGTCTGGGGAATGAGTAGTAATTAGCTCATCTGAATGTCATTATCTAACGGAATGTTTATTGAAGTTCCTTGTGTCATGTTGTGGGTGGAATTGAGTCATTGTCAATATTTGGTTTCTAAACTGTATATAACAAGCTCAGTTTACCATTAAAGTATTCATTTGTTTGGAACCAGAGAACAGAGCTGTGTTTCTCGTTTTCTGGGGAATTGATATGGATCGTGTCTGCTGGATTGTTGGAGCGTCGGATAAGCTGTCGTGGGTTGTTGGAATGGAATATCGTAAACGGTGTTAACCCCTGACCGTTACAGTTATAATGTCTACAAACTATGGTATATATATACTGGATTTTTGTTATACTACTAATGGCTGTGATTAGCGACTTATAATGGGACTACGATAGGGTATAGGCCAATATTAAACTAACTGATGCTGGGGGGAACTGACTAACCACCACTGACACTAATACAGTGATCAGTGATAATACTAGACACTGTCACTGTACTAATGACACTGGCTAGGAAGGGTTAACATTTAGAGCAATCAAGGGGTTAAATGTGTGCCTAACAATGTGTATTGTGTGCTGCTTTTTACTACAGATCTCTGCTTTCTATCCCTACTTTGAGAGATCGTTCTCCCTGTATAGCTCTGTTTTGATTGTCAATACAGGGCTCTGGGCTGTGATTGCACACAGCTGATCAGCAGGTCCCCCGGCCATGAATCATTGGCCGGGAGTTGCTGACAGACTCCTGCTGTGTACAATCACAGTGGGTGTTGGGGGGGGGGGGGGGGGGCACGCATGTGCACGTCCTAAACCTTGAAGCAAGGAGTGACGTATGGTCCAGCTGTCCACAGTTCATTGGGGGCAGCCGGTCCGCAACTGGTTAAATAAAAACGTGCTTTATTATTTCTGGGTGAATCATTGATTTTTTTGCTTGCAGACTCTTTTTTTTTTTTTTTTTACACATTTTTACATCTGGTGCACAGAACTTCTCTTCACGTGATTCCTTAAAGTGTTACTAAACCCACAACAGTAAGATAAAACTTTATATGCAGTAAAGCATGCTTGTTATACTCTCTGTGGAACCTAAGGGGTTAATTTCCCCCAATCGTTTAAATAAGGCTGTTTAAACCTGTCTTCTCTGATCCTTCCCTTCTTTTACTGTCCCCAATCCATCTGCTGATAAAATAGAGCCTTGGACGCACTCTGCACATGCTCAGTTTAATGTGTATTGCTAGAGTTTTTTTGGGGAGGGTGCATGTGATCAACCCGGGGCCAATCAGCACTGTCAGGACAGAGGGTCATGCAGCCTCATAGGACAGTCAGAGGAGAATTAAAACTCCTCTTACAAGCTTTAATCAGATACTGATAGAAGTCACAAGACTGCTATATATTGCTGATGATAAAAGGTATTTAGCAGTTTATAATAACTACCGTATTTGCTGGCATATAAGACTACCTTTTACACTTAAAAAAAAAAAAAAATGGGCAAAAAGCAGGAGTCGTCTTATAAGCCGGGTCAGCTGCTAGGATGCCTGCTGGATGTGCGTAATACTGTATGTAGCTTCGGCTGAGCAATGTATTTAAATGAATACAGAGCCTGCTCAGATTGGAGTAACAACCTCTGCCAATCCGAGCAGGCTACATACAATAGCCTGCTTGGATTGGCTTTGAGAGTCAGAGAGGTGTGGGCTGATTATATTACAGCCTCTGCCAATCCAAGCAGGCTTTGTATTCATTAATAGAATACATCGCTAGTCGTGATTGGCTCCAGCTCCACCAAGAAGGAAGACGAATATGGCTCCAGCTCCAGCAAGAACGAAGAAGGATATGACTCCAGAAGGAAGAAATATGAAGCTTCGGAAGCCTCGGAAGGGGGGTCGTCTTATACGGTGAGTAGTGGCAAAAAATCTTAAACTGTAAAATTAAGGGGTCGCCTTATACCCCGGGAAATACGGGTAAAAAAAATTGCATTTCCATGTTCTGTGTACTGTGGTAGACCAGATATTGTAAATGCAGGCTCCTGGGTTTAGTAACACTTTAAAGGGGTTGTAAAGGTAAAAAAAATCCCTAAATAGCTTCCTTTACCTTAGTGCAGTCCTCCTTCACTTACCTCATCCTTCGATTTTGCTTTTAAATGTCCTTATTTCTTCTGAGAAATCCTCACTTCCTGTTCTTCTGTCTGTAACTACACACAGTAATGCAAGGCTTTCTCCCTGGTGTGGAGTGTGCCCCCTCTCTTGGACTACAGAAGAGTCATGCCCACTAACACACAGCTCCTTTCTCTATCGGCGAGCGCGACACTCCACACCAGGGAGAAAGCCTTGCATTACTGTGTGGAGATACAGACAGAAGAACAGGAAGTGAGGATTTATTATAAGAAATAAGGACATTTAAAAGCAAAATCAAAGGATGAGGTAAGTAAAGGAGGACTGCACTAAGGTGAAGGAAGCTATTGAGGAAACAAATTGTACCTTTACAACCCCTTTAACTTTTGAAGGATTTTCTCCAGCTTCCTGTTTTGGCTATGTGACATGAAGTGAAGGGAAATCTCCACAATGAGACAAAGATGGCAAAAAAAAAGACAGGAGTTATAACCCTCCCTTACTATTGCCTTTAGTTCTAATGTGTTAATGAGCTATTTAATAAACTATGAACCAACAAGGTAAACAAAAATACCATACAATACAAAGATACAATTACAGAATCAGTGTAACACTTCTGTTTTATTTGTTGATCCATAACAATAGAAAAATGGAAAGTACACTCTGACATATGCAGGCATACATTTTATACTTTAGTAACTGCAAAACAGACATTTGTATTTATTATTGTACTGGGTTTGACAGGTCTTATATAAAAATATACAAATCACTTTAGTAGAGTTTTTAACACGATACCAAAAATAAACAATATTATAGCTTTTTTTTTCGTAACTGAAGACTGCAGGTTAATGTATTTTTTTTAGCATACATGAAAATGTATATATCTGACGTTTAGCTTAAATACAAATCTTTGTAGCTATAGTGACATAATTTACTTGGGATGTTCACTGCAGCTTCACAGAAGACTTGGAAATATTACCTCAGTGCTGAAGGTTCAGCATCAAGAAGAGGTCAGGACATCCCTACACAGAAGCTTTCTACAGGATCCAGCTGACCGCACAGACATAAGATAATACTTTATTACAGGTTTAGTTAGGTCACTAAAACTTTGGCCAAGATTTTTTTTTTGGGGGATAAACTTCAGCTTTAATACCCCTATGTGTAGAGGAAAATGAAAATTATGCCATTAACTACCGACCCCAATTTGGGTGAATGCATGGTTATAATGCCCCCAATTCTTAGATCTGACCCCACTGAAATATCCCTGACATTTTGAGAATATGTGTGTAACACAGCATTATATTTTCCTTTTGGACAAAGACTCGTTGAGCTAAACTTTCCAAAGTATAAGCATTGAGTATGTGAGAAATAAGTGTAAATTACTATTTATACAAAACATACCACCCAGTTTAGGCAACATATCTTACATCTCTAGTGTAAGGCTTTGTTTTACTTATAGGCATGCGTGTTACAATAACAGGAAACCATATTTTTTTGGTCACATGATGTAATATTTTAAATAGAAACACATGATAAAGGATTCCCAGAGCACAAATAATTATTTAGTAAAAGTACAACAACACAAGTACGTATCTAAGGCCGCGTACACACGATCGAACATGTCCGCTGAAACTGGTCCGCAGACCAGTTTCAGCGGACATGTTCGATCGTGTGTACGGCCTATCGGACCGTTTTTTAGCGGACCAAAGTTTTAAAACATGCTTTGAAACCTGTCCACTGGAAACCTGTCCGTCGGTCAGGTTTGATGGTTAGTACACAAAATCATTGGACCAAAATCCCGCCCATGCTCAGAATCAAGTCGACGCATGCTTGGAAGCATTGAACTTCGTTTTTTCATCATGTCGTTGTGTTCTACGTCACCGCGTTCTGGTCCGAGGGGATTTTGGTCCAATGGTGTGTACGCACATCAGACCAACAGACCACTTCAGCGTGGTCCGATTAAAACGGTCCGTCAGACATGTTTCATCGGACATGTCTGATCGTGTGTACGCGGCCTTACAGGTGTGTTGGCTCTCAATGTAACCTAAGATGATATGATGAGATACGTCCCTGTTCTGACCCAATCATTGATGTTTGTACATTTCAGCCAGAACCACTGACCTCTGTGGTAAATTGATAAGATGTACAATAAATAGTTCTATTCCCATAAGTGAGGAATACTGCTGTCCAATGTGTTTTAACTACTTAAGACCCGGACCTTTAGGCAGCTAAAGGACCTAGCCAGTTTTTGCGATTCGGCACTGCGTCGCTTTAACTGACAATTGCGCGGTCGTGCGACGTGGCTCCCAAACAAAATTGATGTCCTTTTTTTCCCACAAATAGAGCTTTCTTTTGGTGGTATTTTATCACCTCTGCGTTTTTTATTTTTTGCGCTATAAACAAAAATAGAGCGACAATTTTGAAAAAAATTCAATACTTTTTGCTATAATAAATATCCCCCCCAAAAAAAAAATATATATATATATATATATATATATATATATATATAAAAAAATTGGTCAGTTTAGGCCGATACGTATTCTTCTACACACAGCTCTCCCCGTTCTTCACCTCCGGGGACCGATCGCGGGACTCCAGCGGCGATCGCGTTCGCGGGTCCCGCGGCTGCGGAGCTTCGGACCGGGTCGCGGGCGCGCGCCCGCGACCCACGGCTGGGCACTTAAAGAGGACGTACCTGTACATACTTGTGCCCAGCCGTGCCATTCTGCCGACGTATATGTGCAGGAGGCGGTCCTTAAGTGGTTAATGCATTAGCTGCAGTAGTCATCCAGTATAGAATTTATATAAGTAGGACACACAGCCTGATGGAGAAACAACAGTTGTCCTGCATTCAAGATCCATATAAAAAAATAGTAAAATAATAAAACGTTTATTATAATTGTGCAGAAATTTTGTGGGCGCATTGCTCAGGTCTAACAATAAATAAAATTATTTGACAAAGACACAGGGGTCTGCTGTGTCTTTACCAGGGATGACCTAGATAAACTCTAATTACTAACACTGTGATAATGATTTCAAGGAAGGTTTGTGACTGACAGATGCCATTTTAGACTTGTTTTTGTACTGGGGTTGGAATCCCAGCTTTAATCAGCTCAATTAATCTAGAGAACCTAAATACAAAAAGTGTCTGTGCAACAAAATACATTTATTCTAGTGTCAAAAAGCAGCTAACACACTCTGGGTATCACTTCACAGGTGTTGTGCACCGCTAATACCTTAAAGTGAATTTATAACATATACCATTCAACTTTCAGAACATAGTGAACAATAAGCATTTATAATGCTTAAAGTGGTTGTAAACATGAAATATGTACAAAGCTTATCCCTCTATAATGTGTGCTTGTCTCAATCCAGAGCACTGTCAAGTGTCATTTCTGTCTGCTGCCTTGTTCCTCTGCTATCAGAGTCACTTCTGACAAGTTTCCTGACACCAAGAGAACAAAGGTGACAGGGGAGGGCACAGCCTATGATTGACAGCCTCAGTTCTGTTCCTGTGAGCTGTGTGAAGGGGGAGTGTCCCTTCCCTCCAATCAGCTCTCAAAGTTCTCCTCATTGAAGTAACTTCAGCGCCCACCCCTGCTTTTCAGATCTGAGAGATCCTATGTAAGTTCTGCAATTTGAATGGCTGTAGACTGCTGTAGATAAACAGGCACAACTTATGTAGGAGTATTTGTTTAACCTCTGTGTATCATATGAGGTTATTCGCTTCACTGGGTGTATGTGAGAGATGACAACCACTTTATGTGAAATATGAGAAAGTCCTTTCTCTTCAATCAAAAATGAACAGTGTAGTGACAAATCCACTATATAAGCAAAACGCCAGAATTTGTACTTTCCTGGATCAATGCCAATCACCCAAATTGTTTTCTATTTGCCCTGTTCACACCACCACACTGGTGTGGTATAATGCAGATATGCAGTACATTGTGCTGCTGTACAGAGACCTGAATGGAGTGTATACTTTGTCCACTTCCAACAAAGTAAAAAAATGTAAACGGTGCAAAGCACTGAAACAACGAACCATATCGATTGGCAAACTGACCTCAACCTAAACTAAAATAGAGCATTACTGTAACAATATAGAAAATACATATACTATCCATATCAATTGTATTTATGTGCTGTGTTACTAGGTGAGACCGCTAACAAGTTGCTCCATTATACAGTATATATTTATTGTATGGTTTGCTCTCTTGTTCACTGTGCAGTCTGTAAACCATTATTGAACACGGTATTTGCCACATAAGAAGCCACATGCAGACTAGTACTTAAGACCGCAGCATGGCATTTGCTACCCAGGGCTGTGGAGTTGGTAGATAAATGTTCCATTAAAAACTTGCTTTTTTTAAATTCCAATCTAAATTTAGTAGTAGTTGGAGTCGGTGCATTGTTTGCCGACTCCGACTCCAGGTACCCAAAATTTCCTCCTCGACTCCGACTCCACAGCCCTGTTGCTACCTATAAACTTTGAATTGCATTGTCTGTCCACTCTTAGAGACTTGTGTGTGACTCCTGGAAATAAAAAGGGGGCACAGGGTGATGGACCCCCTGAGAGAATTTACTTTCTAAAGTTCAATGTTCAAGTTCTTTATTGCTGTACTGTACAATCCAGTAGTAGTTCTATATTTAAGGCAGATGGCATGATGACACTAATATCCCATCCTGGTTGTAAATGTTACCATACAACTCATGTAACATTGTTAGAGACAAATAGTGTGCAACCTTATGACTTTTAATTATACTGCGAGGTAAAGACAAGGACTGCCATACCAATTTGCTGTGGGAATTACTTTTTATCCCAAGATTGTTCATATGTATCTATAACCATTTCTAGCCAGTCCTAAGTCACCACCAGCTCCTGAATGTAAACCAGTACACTGTAGATATATAAAGGCCTGCAGCAACAATCAGGAGCAAGAAGACTGACCATCATGTGATCACTGTGATAGCCAATCTAGGCTTGATCTAGGTTAGTGTTAATGTCAGTGTTAGCATTAGTGTCAGTAGAAAAACATAGTTTTATATTAAGTGTCAGTGTGTTTAAGTAGCCTGCGCTTTACTACGGGTGCAAACAACATATAATGTACATGTATGTGGTATCCCCAGGCACATCAGGTGTAGATGAATTTATTTTTGGTGGTAGGGTGGAAAACGATATATCTACAGTTTAAAAAATTATATTTGTCTACAATTTTCAGTTTTCCTTTGCAAAAAAAATAAAAATGTACCACTAAATAATGGCACAATTTTCCTGAGGTGCTTTCAGATAAGAGTGTTTGACTGAAAAAAGGTTGAAAAATGCTGCTGTAAAGTACAACTCTGCTAAAATATGACCACAATAACCAGCAATTTAAACCCGGTAAATAATCTAGTTCCAAAAAAAGTTTTGCACAGGAAAAGGCAAATAAATACTGATGACGTCACACATGTTCCGGTTGATTGAAGTTGACAATCAATGTGACAGTACTTGCCTATGGGACTTTCCATCCAACGGCTTGCTCTTAGAGATTGGCTTACTTGTAGAGATAAAAAAAATTAAGTTTTGGCTGAATTTCCACTATAATTATGTCAGAAAATCAAATTACAAAACAGTATGATACATATGAAATACCTGTGTGCTATGCAAAACTTGCAGGTAGATGTCTAATCTGTATTTTGACAGTGACAGATATGGCTTTGCTAGGACACACATGTAAGCTAACTCATAACAATGAATGAGAAAGCAAACTTGTTAAGTGAGTGCCAGCAAAGAAAAATAAACTAGCGTTAATTAGACCATATAACCTGAAACCAGTTGCTGCAATGTAAATGTAAACCGAATGTAAACAGGCACACTGTAAATATATAAAGGCCTGGTGTGCTACAGGGGTATAGAAGTATGACCTGACTGCTCAGGGTTTCCTTGTAACTGGGAGTGTTCATCTACTTAGTCACCAGTCATCTACTGGTGCTAATGTCAGTACCTGATACACCCTTCTTCCCAGCATGTATTCCTCCCTATCACTAGTGCAATAATCACCCGGCCCTATCAGCTAGGAGAATGGTTGTAAAGATAGAGACAGCAGAGATATATCAGAGTCCGTGTCACTAGGCTTTGGGTGCAAACATAGTTTGTGTTTGGCATTCCTTTGAGACGCTTCTGAGATCATTCACAAAATATTGACAGATTCATTTTACCTGACTGACACGCTTCAAGCTGCTTTTGCCTTCCCCTAAACTTGTTCAAAGGATGAAGCAGCTCTGATGTGAGTAAAAAGCCCATTGACACAGACACAGATCCAATGTGCATGTAAGCAAAGCGCAAACTGTTGGCGCCATATAAATCCTGTATAATAATAATAGAGTATGGGCATGCTGCACAGGCAGTCATTCCTAGAAAATAAATAGTTAATACTGCAAAACATTTTTAGAAAGCATTATCACAAAAACCTCACACATTTAAACAAACATAAATAAGGGTAAAGATATAACACTGATGTAATTGCAGGTGATGTGCTATTACTTAATATACTGAGCTACAAGGATTGACAGAGGTTAAGCATCCCATATTGCGGCTCTCCACTAGTACCCGAAATAAAGTCCCATCTGCACACATGCACAGCTTGTAGCGTTCTGTTCCGTCATCATACATCGGCTCTCCTGTAGCTGTAGGTAATCGAGAAGGAGTGACCACCACACTGCCATTTAAAATAATACTGTTCTCCTATGGAATGAAAAGCATATGGGGTTAGAGAACTTGGGGGTGATTCAGTGCTTTCAGAATATAAGCCAAGAGCAACTTGTTCATTTTTACCTAACGTTGTAATTACTGCAGAATAACACAGGCGCAAATTCATGTAAAAAGTTCCTATTTACTTACTCCATGGCCTAATTCCATAAGCCGAACGTCGGTGCGCAGGCACAGTATAGAGCCGCACCGACGTTCGGCTTCTTTCGGCAACTCGTGACGCGATGTATGCGTCGGTCAGGATGCCTGTCAGCCCCGACGATCATACCTGGAAGCCACGGTGAAGATCTATATAGAAAACGGTATGTACCGCAACGATTTTTAAACCAACAGCCGATTGTCATTGTAAAAACTTTCCTGAATGCAAATTTGGGGTGAACTTCCACTTTAAGGCTTACCTGTAGGTGCTGGAAATATCTCCTAAACCTCCACTCTACGGCGCATGCGCCGATGTCTACAGCACAGGCGCACTTTATTTTTTTTTTTTTTTTTTTATTTTTTTCCATTCACTTCAGACTCCACCTCATAGAGTTTTCGTACAAATTACGTAGGACGCTCCTTTTGTCCCATTGCAGCTGTCTAGAGCGTCTCTATTTTGGATTCGCATCATCAGTGAAGGAGTTGTTTTATTTTATTTTATTTTTTCCTTTTCATTCCTTTTTTTTTTTTTTTTTTTTTTTTTTTATTAAACAGACATATGTCTAGGCCGGCAGCATGTATTCTATTCCTTTTACAACACATTAATTTTTATTTATATATATAAATTTATTATTTTGTCCCCCCCGCCATTTAACCCCCTCCTTCTCCCCCCCTAACCCCTCCCCCCCCCCCCCCCCCTTCCCTCCCCTTTTTTTCTCACCAAATTTTTGCCACCTCTCTTTTTTCTTTTTTCCTAATTGACCTTCTTTTTTTTTTCCTTTATATCTCTTCCCTTAAGTTTTCAGCGTAGCTCCAGCTCCTCTTAAATCTCTTCCATTTATCCCATTTCTGGTTTTGATTCTTTTTACTGTCTTCAATACTATTTTTTAAATCTTCCATGATGTACGTCCCTTCAACCATATCAATCCATTCCCATATCTGGGGACATTCAGTCTCTTGCCATTTACTGGGGATCAGCCTTTTGGCCGCATTAAGCAGGTGCGGAACTAAGGAGTTTTTATACTTTTTGATGCTGTCTTTTCCTCCATGGAAAAGAACTATCCATGGATCCATCTTAATTTTTTCCTCAGTGATCTCCTCAATGAAACCTATTATCGTCTCCCAATATTTTCTGATTTTGGGGCATTCCCACCATAAGTGTGCCATTGTGCCTAAGGTTCTGCACCCCCTCCAACACTCTGCTGATTGTTCTTCTTTATATTTACTTAATTTGTCTGGTGTAATATACCATCTAGACAGACATTTGAAATTCATTTCTGCCGTCCTAATATCGATCGCTGAGGTGTGTGTTAGTTTCAGTATTTTCTTTATTGTGCCCTTGTCCCTTTGTGACCCTAGCTCTCTTTCCCATTTTTTAATAAAAGGGGGTACCTCCTGCTCTTCCGCCTTCAGTAAGATCTTATATAATTTTGAAATCGTTCCTTTAGGATTTTCTATAGAACATAGTTTTTCCAGATCGGTTAACTGTTCTCCTGTCCTTAAGGGTTGTGGTAATTTTAATGTGAAGTGTCTGAGCTGTTGGTACCTCCATTTATTTATATTCATAAAATAAATCTTTTTTTCCATTTCATGCAGTGGTATTAAGTGTCCATCCTTAATAATTTCTCTCAATTGTGCCGTGTCTTTTTTTATCCAGTTTCCTCCCACTGAGACTTTACCTGGTTCAAAATAATCGTTATCCTTTAGTGCTATAAAAGGTGAATTATATTCTTTGTCAATTCTTTTGTGGATAGTGTCCCAAATATTAAGTGCGTTCCTTGTGATCTCATGTGTGGTTAAACCCAGAACCCTGCTTTGAGGGGGATTCCAGATTATTTTTTCTAATTTTACCTCTGATAGTGCATTTTCTATAGTGATCCACCGTTTTTCTTTGTTTCCTCTAGCCCATTCCACTACTCTCGATAATACAACGGCGTCATAATATTTTTTGATATCAGGGACTGCCAACCCCCCCTTCTCTTTTGGTTGTTTTAGAACTTGGAGCGATATTCTATGCTTCTTATTCCTCCAGATGTATTTCATAATCAGGTTTTTAAAAGTTTTGAACAATACCTTTGGTAGGGAAATGGGGAGCATCTGGAATTTATATAAGATTTTAGGTATGAGAACCATCTTGCAGAAATTAATTCTGCCAATCCATGATATTGGCCTGTGCTTTACCCTTGTTATTTCAGCTTTAATTTCATCTAAGAGAGGGATATAATTTATCTCATAGATTTTTTTAATTGAGTTTGTTAACTTGACCCCTAGATACTTAAGGTTTTCTACCCACGGGAATTGGTACTTGGCTCTAAGTTCTTGTTCTTCTGCTCTAGGTATATTTACATTTAAGACTTCTGTTTTAGTTATATTTAGTTTAAAGTTCGATATTTCTCCGTATTGGCTACATATTTCCAGTAAGTTTGGTATTGATGTTTTAGGATTAACTACGTAAAAGAGGACATCGTCCGCAAAGGCAGAGAGCTTATGTTCCTCATCTTTTATTTTTACTCCTTCAATTTCTGGGCTTCCGCGTATCCTGGCCAACAGGGGCTCAATTGATAATACAAATAACATTGGTGACAGGGGGCATCCCTGTCTTGTTCCGTTTTTCATTTTGAACGCTTGGGAGAGACTTCCATTTATTTTTATCCTTGCCGTCGGGGCTTGGTATAAACTTCTAATCCACCTCATTATCGTCTGTCCAAAGCCCATTTCTTCTAGTGTGTTTAACATGAGTCCCCAGTCTACCCTGTCGAACGCTTTTTCGGCGTCTATCGACAGGAGCAGACTGGGGAGCCCATTTTCTTTCATTTTTTGAAGGACAAGAAGAGCCCTTACCCCATTGTCTCTTCCCTCTCTCCCCTGAATGAACCCCGTCTGGTCAGGATGCACAAGTTTTGTCATCTCCTGTTTCACTCTTCCGGCCAGTATCTTAGCGAATAGTTTGGTATCAACATTCAGCAAAGATATCGGCCTATATCCTGAGCAAGTTTTGCCATCATTTCCTTCCTTGGGGATGACGGTAATAGTCGCCTCTGCTGCTTCTTGGCTTAGCGGGTAATCTTTCCCCAGTCCATTAAAATACTGACAGAGTCTGGGAATAAGTATCTCCTTACATTTTTTATAGTATAAGACGGTAAAGCCGTCCGGGCCTGGGCTTTTTCCTAACGCTGAGTCTGCAAGAGCTATCTTGATTTCGTTTTCTGTGATGGGCCTATCCATCGATAATGCGTCATTTTGACTGCATTTTGGGAGACTCGCTCTTTTTAGAAAGTCTATTATTCTATTCTCCTTCTCTCCCTGTTTCCATTCCCTCTGTTCCACTGCGTATAACTTCTCATAGTAAGCTCTAAAGGTTTCTGCAATTTCTTTTGTTGTGTGTACTGTCTCCCCTTTTTCATTTTTAATTTTTTCTATATAATTTCTTGTTTTTTTTTTCCGAACCATCCTGGCCAGATGTTTATTTGTTTTATTTCCCCACATATACCTTTCTTTTGCTATTAAATTGAGTTCTCTTTTTGTTTCTTGGTCTATTAGCTCTTTTAGTTCGTTTCGTTTAATCACAAGGGCCTGGAATGTCTCTCGTTGCTTTACTGATTTTTTATGTTTTTGCTCCAAGTTTAAAATTTCTTCTATTATTTTTTCTTTTTTGCAACTTCTTTCTTTTTTTTTCCTTGTCCCTTCTGAAATCAAGATCCCTCTTATCACCGTTTTGTGTGCGTCCCAGAGTGTTGCTCCCGATATTTCATCTGTGTCGTTAACCCTAAAATAGTCCTCTAGCTCCTTTTTGATCCTCGCTAAGCTACTTTCGTCCATCATTAGTTCCTCGTTGAGCCTCCAAGTCTGGAATATTTTCTGGTTTCCTCGTAAACTAAGGGAGACACTTATTGGGGCATGGTCCGAAAGTGTCATCGCCCCTATGTCCGCCCTCTCCACCATCTCCAAACAACTATGATCCACGAAAATGTGGTCTATGCGGGAGTAGCTACCATGTGCTGGGGAATAGAACGTATAATCCCGCTGTCCCGGGTTGAGGACTCTCCAAACATCTATCAATTGGCTTCTGTAGAGACTATTTTTTATCTTTTTTAAGAGTATTTTTTTTCCCCCTTGTGTCTGGGTGGTCTTATCTATCCTCGGGTCGAAACAAAAGTTTAAGTCTCCTGCCAAAATCACCTTCCCTTGTGTGAAGTCTTTCAGTTTTACTAATGTTTCCACAAGATATTTTATCGGATGGACATTTGGAGCATAGATATTCGCCAATGTACATTCCATCCCTTCCAGTTTCCCTTTAAGGAAGAGGAATCTCCCGTCTGGGTCTACCAACCGGTCTACTAATGTGAACCGAACTCCTTTGGCAAAGCCAATAGCTACTCCTCTTGCCCGTTTGGAGATGGTATCTCCATAGTACCATACAGGGAAATCTGGTGAATATAGCTTAATGTTGGATTCTATTGAAAGGTGTGTTTCCTGCAGGAAGGCCACGGTTGTTCTTAAGCTTTTCAGTTCCTTTATGATCTTGTGTCTTTTTGTTGGATTATTAAGACCTTTCACGTTATATGACAAGAGTTTAATTATCTGCATCTTTTCCTCTTTTTTTTAATTTTTTTATGCTTGCTCTTTCTCTTTTCTCGGGAGACCCTTCTATCCTTCTTCAGACAATACTTTTTCCTTGGCTCATTTGGTGAGATGGTACCTCTACCCACCCTCCCTCCCCCTCCCTTCTCTCTTATTCCCTCCCCACCTTCCCTCCTCCCCTCCCTCCCCCTCCCCACCCTCCTCCTCCCCTCTCCCCTCCCTCCTCCCCCCCTTCCTCCCCCCTCATTGGCCTTCTATCGGCCTCTGGGCCAACCTCCAGATTGGGTTTGGCTCAGATCTCTCTAGGTGGGGCCTGGGATTGAACCCCCCCTCCCCATTTCTGGGGGGGAGAGAGATGCCTGTCATCTCCTCGTCGATTAGTAACATCACCCAGCCCCCCCTCCTCTCTCCCTCCTCCCCCTCTACTCCCAGCCAGGGAGATCCGGGATTTGAATGTCCATTCTGCTGCAAAATGTTTTAAGATCTTCCGGGAATCTAAGAGTAGCAGATTTTCCTTCTTTGATTCCTATTAGGCAGGCTGGGAAACCCCAATTATATTTGATTTTCTGGGTTATCAGCTGGGTCAGCAGAGGTTTTAATAGTCGACGTCTAGCCAGTGTCTCTGGCGCCAGATCTGAGAAGATTTGGAGTTCTGATCCTCTGTAAACCTGCGGTGGTTTTCCTCTTAAGTTTTTCCAAATCTTTTCCTTTTCTTCAAACTCCCTAAATCTCACTATAACGTCTCTTGCCCTCTCAGTGTCCGTTCTTCGGGGGTTCCCCACACGGTGGACTCTATCTATCCTAATTGGAACCTCTGGAGATCTTTCCAATAATGGGTTGAATATTTCCTGCATCTTCTTTCTCAGCTCCTCTCCCTGCTCTTCCGGTATTAATTTAATTCTTAAATTTTTTCTCCGATTTCTATTTTCCTGGTCTTCCAGTTTATATAGGATCTGTCTCTGCTGTAATTTTATCTGATCTATTTGCTCTTTTAGATGTATTGATTCTTGTTCTTGCTTTTCCGTTTTTTCTTCCACTGACTCTATTCTGGAGAGGAGGTGTCCTAGGTCTGTCCGTAATGATTGTATTTCTCCCTTGATGGCATTTTCCAGACTCAGTAACATTTCTGCCATTTCGCTCTTTGATGGGCCTTGTTCTTCTGATCCTTGTTCGTCTGCCCAGCTATGCTCTAGATCTTTATCCAACACTCCTTCTTCCCTTAGTTCCAGAGGTTTTTCCTTCAAGGTTTTATTTTGAGGGTTCTTGTTGTCAACCTTTTTGTCTTTGGTTATTTGTTGCTGTTGTTTTTTTATGTCCTGCGTTCGTGGGCTGTCCTCTTTAGTCATGTATTGTCTGATAGAGCTTGTTGCTGTATAGTTCGTTACGGCATTGGGAGGGGTTTTTGGGGGCCCCCCCTTGTGGACCTACTCGTCATCCTGTGCATAGTATACACTTTTCTTCGAATTCTCTTCCCCAGTTTGCTCTCTTGAGTCTTCCGCTCCTGTTTCAATCTGTTCGGTCTTCGAGATCTTGGACGGTCTTAAGGCCTCTTTTAATCCCTTTTCACGCTTTGTTTCCTATAGACCGGCAGGGGCGGGCCCCTCTGATCGTCCTGAGGGACCAGGGAGAACAGGGGGGGGCTCTAGGGGGTATCTCTTGTTGTCCCTTTTAGGTTTAACTCCCCGCCTCTCTCTTCCTTTTTTCCCCCAAATCCCTATACACTTCCCCTATGGCTCTCAGCTTTCCCCTTCTTACTTGTGGATCAGACTCTCATTAATATTTCCCCCGACTGCGACTTATGGCAGGGTTTTCTTGGCCTCCCCTCCCCTTCGGGTTAAATACTTCCGCTCTGTGTTCAAGAGTTCAGCTTGTGTGTGAAATTAATATTGTATATTATATTAATGTGTTAGTACCGTTTGGAAGTGTCAACAGGTTTCAACAAGTTCAAGTTGAGGAAGTGACTATACACACGGAATTTTCAAAGATACCTGAGAACATTTCATATAATAGTATTTATAATTCTCCTTATGATTCCATATAATTCCATATATGCAGTAGGGTGTTATTTCCCTTCTTCTGATCACTTTTCATTTCATGTGTCATCACTTTTATATTTCATTTGTTTATAAGCGAGTATGGAGAGAATAACATACCTTCTGAGCAGGTCAGCGACTTATGTAAAGAATAACATACCTTCCAAGCAGGTCAGCGACTTACAGCAGCCCGTGTTAATGTCTTCCAGGGAATTATCTAGGAAGCTTACCTTTCCCACTTTTCCTGCGAGACCTTCAAATTATGGCCAGACCGGCAAGGCAGCAGTGAGAGGGAAGGGGTTAAGTAAACATCCTGCTCTGTTCACCATGTAACCTGCTGCTGCTCA
This sequence comes from Rana kukunoris, assembly GCA_029574335.1. Taxonomy (NCBI): domain Eukaryota; kingdom Metazoa; phylum Chordata; class Amphibia; order Anura; family Ranidae; genus Rana; species Rana kukunoris. Next base: position 627,060,547 of record CM056049.1, on the reverse strand, counting down.
TTTGCCTGGATATCGGCGATTTTCACGGGGTTTTCAAAGTGAACCAGGCGGCTCCTATCTTCTGGGAGTCCCTGGTCTAAACACCGGGAGCGCTCGAGGGGGGGAGGAGAGGAAAAGAGGAGGTCGGCGTGTGGGCGATTCGCTACTGCAGCGTGCGGCTCGGCTTGTCCCTCTGCATGCCGGGCAGCAGACGGGGCCGTCTACTAGGAGGTGTCGGCGCGCGGCTGGGCTGCACGGTGGCTACGGGTGAGGCGGTGCTCTTCGCTTGCGCTGTTCGCATCTCTCACGTCTCTCCCGGCTGTCCTCTGCCCCTCCGCCCGGCCCATCCGCTCCTCTGGACGGTTCCGACCCGGCTATCCCGTGGCTCCTCCCACCTACAGGTGCGTCACGTCCTCACGTGCACGCCATCTCTCCCGTGCCTCCTTCTGCTTTTCCAGTGATAGGCGGGATACTACTGATCTCTACATACTTCCCTACCAACTGACAGGCGCACTTTAGAAACAGCGATCGTGCCATTTCTAAAGGGGCCATGCCATGACTGGCGGCTCCCGCGTGCATGTGTGGGAGTGACATCACGCGAGTCCGGCCAGTCACAGAGCTGGAGTTCGTGGCCCTGGAAGGAAGAGGGGTAAAGAATGCACACTCGCTGCTAGTGGGAACAGCGGTGACATCACAGGCTTCAGTTTCAGGTAAGTGACACAGAGGGGCTACTATGCGATGCATAGTAGCCTATTATGCTTTACCTTTGCAGGGAAATAAAGAGAAAGTAAAACGCATCAGGAAAAAAATGTATGTGTCCTGCGCTTAGGATGTTGTATGAACAAGGCTGCTGCCCTCCCTATTAAATACTCCAAAGGGAAACTGTGATAAAGGGAAAAAGGTGAGTGGGGGTGGTGGCGCTGCCTAACCAGGACACAATACCTACGGGAACCTAAAAGGGTTAACCGTAATATTGTCCTAAACTTAACTGTGTGATAATTCCTCACCATCAGTGTAATTAGATACCAGGGACTAAATAAAAAATTAATTAAAAAAATAATGAATGCGACAGCCAAAGCTGCTGACTAGTGCCTCAAATGGTAAATCAATATATAGATTACGGTCATATATATGTGCACATGTATCGAATAAATATATATATATAAACAAAGATATAACGAAAAATATGAACAAAGTAAAGGTAAGTGAAAGTCCAATCACAAATATATATATAAAGTCCCATAAATGACACTGTTGGGAATCCGTTCATCAGTGTTCAAAACAAGTAAAAAGTCTCACAAAACACAGCACGTGATCTTGAGGTGAATATGGTGATAAATGCCACAGGTGCTCTTGAAGTGATAGCGGTGCTCTCCACATATTGCGCATAGAATAAATCTCCTGGGCCTCCACTCCTCTGTCTCTCCACTTGTCAGACCAGTTGTTTACGAAAAAAGCTTTCCAGAAAATAGGCAATGACATACCTCACAACTTTTTGAGATGGGAATGAGGGACACCTTGTTGAGCGGGGGGGGCGTTTTCCTCGCGGATTGGAGTTGTTGAGCGGGGGGAGAGGGGTAGGGTTTTGCGAATCGGCGGAGGAGATGTTGAGTGGTGGGGGTTCGCAGATCAAAGTTGTTGAGCGGGGGGTTCGATCTGAGCTGTTGAGCGGAGAGGGGGGTTGGCAGATCAAAGTTGTTGAGCGGGGGGGTTCGCAGGACCGCTGGATTTACCGGGGGGGGGTGTGCTGCGACAATAATCGCGTGGGGGGGATGCCGCGGAATCGTGGGACTCCTGTCCTATTCGCAGGACCGCAGGATTTACCGTTACTCGCGGGACATTCCCGCAAAATCCGGGACGGTTGGGAGGTATGCAATGATGTATATCCAATGTCCTCAGAAAAAGAAAAGTATAGCTTCCATGGTCAGTGTTTTGCTGTGGCATGCTTTGTGTGTTTTTTGATTTTAAAATAAAAGCAATTTATTTTGGAGTGCGGCTGTCCAGAAAGTTTTTCCTTCATTCTGCATTATAGCTTCCATGGTGTAGTATAAAAATATGTTTATTGCAATAAATACCAAATAAATACAAAAGAATGGTGTACTACAATATAAAAAGTAAAAAAATATAGCCGCTGCCTGTTTCCAGGAAGTTGCAAAAGTAAAAACACTGGGTATAGTGTATTAGCAAAGTTGGAAGCGACAGCGTGTGCTTCAACTAGCGATACCCGGATATGACGTAAGTGCGTGTCATTTATGGGACTTTATATATATTTGTGATTGGAGTTTCACTTTTTACCTTTACTTTGTTCATATTTTTCGTTATATCTTTGTTTATATATATTTATTCGATACATGCGCACATATATATGACCATAATCTATATATTGATTTAATCATTTGAGGCACTAGTCGCATTCATTATATTTTTCATAAATTTTTTATTTATTCACCCAATTTTCCACCAAGCAGGTATGACCAGAGATCACATTCTATAGGAATACTACTGAATAGAGAGAGATTCAGGCACCCGGTATAATAGTAATACAGGTGCACATCTGGTCCCTGGTATCTAATTACACGGATGGTGAGGGATTATCACACAGTTAAGTTTAGGACAATATTATGGTTAACCCTTTTAGGTTCCCGTAGGTATTGTGTCCTGGTTAGGCAGCGCCACCACCCCCACTCACCTTTTTCCCAAAACCCATCAGGGTTTACTTTCTCTTTAACCACTTAAGACCCGGACCAATACGCTGGTAAATGACCCAAGGTGTTTTTGCGATTCGGCACTGCGTCGCTTTAACTGACAATTGCGCGGTCGTGCGACATGGCTCCCAAACAAAATTTGCGTCCTTTTCTTCCCACAAATAGAGCTTTCTTTTGGTGGTATTTGATCACCTCTGCAATTTTTATTTTTTGCGCTATATACAAAAATAGAGCGACATTTTTGAAAAAAAAACACTATTTTTTACTTTTTGTTAAAAAAAAAATCAAATAAACTAAATTTTAGTCAAACATTTAGGCCAAAATTTATTTAGCCACATGTCTTTAGTAAAAAAAAAAAAATCGCGATAAAAAAAAAATAGCTACCTAGCGGGAACAGCGACACTAATACAGTGATCAAAAAAATGATCGCTTAGTGACGCTGGCAATAGGGAGTGAAAGGGTTAACTAGGGCGGTGATCAGGGGGTTAAAACTTTATTAGGGGGGGTGGGGGGGCTATCCTGAACCTAACACTAACTGATTTTACACTGCCTGTCACACTGACACTAAATGCAGTGATTAGATCATTGCATTCAGTGACACTGTGACGGGGGGTGGGGGGGCAGATCGCAAGGGGTTAAGTATGCCTATGTGAGTGTGTGTCAGTGTAATGTTGGTGCACACTTACTGTTAGGTGTTTCTCCCATCGCAGCGGTTGGAAATACCGCTGCGATGGGAGATTACATCACTTCCCCCTTCCTGTGTTTACACAGGAGGAGGAAGTGACAGGAGACTGGGAGCGCGCGCATTGGCTGGGAGCGATCGCGGGGGGGCGGGTAAACGCTGACATCCGCCCGCTCGTCCCGGATCGCTCCCGGAGCCAGGGGGACCCCCGCACGCCGCGGAGGGGGTCCCGATGGGACCCCCGAACCGCACTTAGACGGGGTCGTAAATTTACGCCCTTGTGCCTGTACGTGCCATTCTGTGGCCGTATATGTGCGTGCGGGGGTCCTTAAGTGGTTAAAGTGTGAGTCTAACAAAAAGTATGCTGTTTTTAATAGCGTGGGGAATGAGAAGCGCTGTCTGGCCTCAGTCTATTTTTGGCTCCATTTGGGAGCTTTTCCCTCACTTTTTGACCACCTGACAATGGTTTCTATCAGACAGAAAGTGAGGGGGGGAATTTGCAACAGGGACACAGAAAGAACTGCAAATCTGAAGGGGTTTCTAACTTTCCCCTTCTCTACTAAAGAAAAACATTTTTATTTCTGCCTGTGTTGCTTTGGTGGACTTTCCCTCACTTCCTGTGTGGTAAAATGTTGTCAGCAGGAAAGGAAGTGGGGGTAAATATTTCTAATGGAGCCCAGGATAGAAGTAAATACTCAACACGGGTTATAATGCTTTCCCACTCTATCCAAAACCAAGGAAGAAAGTTTCAGCTGGACATACATTTTAATTTCCTACCCTGTCATATAATATTACAGTTGCATAAAGCTTGAGTAATTACACAACTTGGAAAAATAAATTGAGTTATATTTAAAACTGGAAGTATCTGCATATCAGTGCTTGGGGAAATGACAAAGTACTTTATCTTTCTATGACATCACCTTTAATATCTAATTGATAAACGACATTCTCCTGAACAGTGCTTCAGCTACTTTGAGTATATATTATAGATAATTTTAAGAAAAATAAAATGTAAACATTCTGCTAAAAAATGATTTGCTTTAGTTGTTAACTAATACTATTTTGATCTCTTGGAGGACTGGGGTCCTTTGCTTTCCAGAACAGAACAAGAATTTCCCTACTGCCAGAATGTAAAAAAAGAACAAAACGAAAAATACCAAGCAAAACAGAATGACAAGTAACCAGTACTTACTGCTTTTAGCACAATATTTCCACCTGTTCGGAAATCTATGGTCTTTCCCATGATGAAAACTCCTTCATTACCACGCACAGTGATATGCCCATCCACATTGATTTTAAGATCGCTGCTTGCACTGCTGGTAATCTAAAAAATAAAGATAACAACAACTATTTCCACTGAGAGATTGAAGTCTGAAATAAAGCCAAAAACGTGCATATAGATAATATTTTTTCACTGTAAGCATTTTATATATTAAAACTATAGCTGGCCATACTAGTAGAATTTTGATTTAAAGTTTTTTCGTTATAAAAACATTCATTTGATTTTCTAAGGGCTCTTTCACACGGAGCGGTCCGTTTTTCGGTCCGCTCCGTGTGTCCGTCGGCTCAGCGGGGGGTCTCCGCTGAGCTGTCGGGCAGACAGGGCGGTCCCCGCACACTGTGCAGGGACCGCCCTGTCTCTCCTCCGCTATCCCCTATGGGGAATCGGATGGAAATGGACCGTCTGTCCATTTGCATCCGATCCGTTTGGCCGGACTGAAGAAAAATAGGACATTCTTCCGTCCGAAAAGACGGATGTGGATCTGGCGGACGTTAGCGGATGCATCATCCTGCTAACGGATCCGCTCCCATAGGGGCCCATTACAAGTCCGTTAACGGACTTGTAATTAGCGGACCGTTCGTCTGCTAGTGTGAAAGGGCCCTAACACGCAGGAATCGTGTATGGCCTGCCTTTTTTTTAAAGTCTATAATACTGAAAGTCTAATGGCCCGTACACATGATCCGAATATCATACGACAGATTGTACAACTTTTTTCGCTTAATAGTCGCAAGTAGAAATTGAATAGGTTACTAAAGTCACAAAAAATCTCATACAAAATAAAAAAAATTAAATTGGAAGTGATGTAAGTGATGTCATTTGTTGTAATGTATTTGTATTGTATTTTCGGACAACAACTGTACTGACTAAATGAAAATTGTACGATCTGGTATCGTACGAGGACAATTTTCCTGCTTGTCCGATCGAATAATATCGGATGAACGGTCGTGATTGGCTCTCGAAAGTAGTTTGCACACGATCTGAAAATTGTACGATTCTTCTTCGGACAACAGTTTTCGTCCGATATTTGGATCGTGTGTACGGGCCATAAGGCCCCTTTCCTGTGTTTGGTCCAATCAGAAGGGGATCCATGAACAGATTTCCTGCTGAAAAATAGCAGAATTAATTTTTTGGTGCATATAAATAATGAAGCTTTCTTGACTCATATTAGATTTATGGGAGGCCATTTACATCCAAATACCTTCAGTCCATCACATTTAGAAGTCGGAATATATGGAAGGGAAACAAACCTTGGAGGTAATTGGATGGAAACAGGCACAAGCCTGCTTATATCCAGCCACCCGAAGACAAACATGAAGCTTCTGATCAGGTCCACCTGAAAAACTGACAGGCAACTCTGATCGGATCACCCGTGTGAAAGGGGCCTAGAAGAATAGTGTTTAACCCCAAATAATTTGCTCTGCTTTAGATCAATAGTTCTCAGTCTTTCTATGTCAGACAACACTAGAAAATGATATTCAAGCTGCAAATGTGTTTATTAAAGCTGAACTCCAGGCAAACTCCTAAATACACAACTAAACATATACTAAATAGAAGCATGTTATTTAAATCTGCAGCTTGAGGAACAAGCAAGATATTTTCTTGAATAATAAAAAAAAAAAAGTCCTTATAGTAAACTTAGAGGAAAGCTGTTTACTGTAAGATCATTGCAAAAGACACAGTGCAACTCATTGTGCCTGGGAGCCTAAAGCCCCTTTCACACTGAGGCGGTTTGCAGGCGCCACAACACTTCCCGCCCCAGTGTGAAAGGGGCCTTACACTCTGCAAAAAGAAAAGTTCCTTCATACATGGGCTCCATTTCAGAAGATTACATAAAAAAGACAAACTATAGAACTATGTTACTATGTCCCGATACCACTTTTTCAAGACTGAGTACAAGTACCGATACTTTTCTTCAAGTACTCGCTGATAACTTTTTTTTAATGTCACGTGTCAGTATTTTTTTTTATTTTACAAATTAAATTATTTACTTTTTTTTTTTTTTTACAATGCTTTCTTATGGGGGGGGCGGTTGGGAGTGGATGGTGTCGGTGTGTGTTTTTTTTTTTTACAATTATTTTTATTACTTATTGCAATCTTTTTTTTTCTTAGCCCTGTTGGGGGGCTTTGGTGAGATATCAAAGGTTTTAACAGACCTCTGACATCTCCCATTGAAGACAGAGAAAGGGACTAAGGACACAGATTCCCTAGTCCCATTCTCAGCTGTACTGAAAATGAATAGACAGGAGACAGAGGCTCCTCTCCATTCATAAACTGAAGCATCGTAAACACAGGTTACGGTATTTCAGTTATTTGAATGAACAGAGTGAGTGATAACTGACTCTGTTCATTCGGAAAAGGTAGGAGCCGGCCTGCCGCCGCTCTCTATCCTGACAGAGGGGGCGGAGGAGGATATGGGGGGTGACACGGAGCACAGAGGGGGACATGGAGGGTGACACCAAGCATGGAGGGGGAGAGCAGCAGCACAGAGAGGGGACACAGAGCATGGAGGGGAAGAGCAGAACGAAGGAGGACAGCAGCAGCACGGAGGGGGGACACGGAGCATGGAGGGCGAGAGCAGAACGGAGGACAGCAGTAGCACGGAGGGGGGACACGGAGCACGGAGGGGGAGAGCAGAACGTAGGAGGACAGCAGCAGCACGGAGAGGGGACACGGAGTGTGGAGGGGAGAGAAGCAGCACAGAGGGGGACACAAAGCACGGAGGGGGAAAGCAGCATGGATGGGGGAACTGGAGGAGGATACAGGGACAGTCAGGTATCGGGTGAAGCATCGGAGCATTTCCCTGAGTACAAGTACTCAGGGAAATGCTTGGTATCGGTACCGATACTAGTATCGGTATCGGGACAACCCTAGTTACTAGCCAAAGCATTTGGAAATCTGGTCAATCTGTCTAGTGATCCAGACACCCCTGCTAATTAGCAGAGCCAGGACTTGTACCCTCTAAGACCACTCTGCAGACAACATATACAGTAGCTAAACAATACAGCCTGGACCTGGATCTGGTCCTGCCCTATCTGTGGGAAATGAAAGGGTTGCCCGACATTGATGAGATTGTGTTTCTGCTTTTTCCTCCTGTCAGGAAACTCTCAGATGACTAGCAATATGCAATGCAATAAATCCTGACTACCTGCCATGCTGCTCCTCCCTTTCACAAAGAATGCTGCTATCAGTAGAATGATATCAAGAGAGAGAGAGAGAGACAGAGAGAGAGACAGAGACAGAGAGAGAGACAGAGACAGAGAGAGAGACAGACAGAGAGAGAGACAGAGATTCAGGTACTTTTAATGGCTGTATTTAACAATGCATTTGTCATCTTTTTATTGAACCCATTGATTTTATCATGGCGTTTTGGCTGAAGTTCAATTTATTGCAATAATTAATTGTAAATATTGTAATTGTTGATTTGGGTAAAATACACAATACATTTATATTAAAAAAACAAATATAATGTACGAGTGAATAAATGAATGAGTTATACAGGAATTATTTGTTTCAGGGAATAACAATTTCACCTGTCCCTTAATAGTATGACACACTAAGGAAGGCCAAACATTATGGGTTGAAGGAAAAAAAATAGCTTGAATCCCTCCTGCAGCGAGATTGTGTTCTGCTGGCGAGGATCATGGGGAGCCTTCCCCAACTGCAGAATACAATGATCACTCCTGGTCGCTAGAGCTGCTGGCAGTGATTGCAAGAAAAACTCTGACAGGCTAGTTGTATTGAAGTTGATTGGTGGATAGACTTCAGTATAACCAGCCTGCCCCTAGATGGATCGAAATTCGGATACAAATTCATGCTGAACTGTTTTAATTTCGATCTAAAGCTAGCCATACATACATGACCCGATTCCTGCATTCACACATTTATATCCTCCCTGCTGAGCTATTGTTTTTTGACAGCAAGGAGACTTCCCCACCATCAGTATACATGCTATAGCCAGTAGCACTGCTTGTACAAAAGTTGATTGGTAGATCGACTTCTGTACAACCACCCTGCCCTATATATGGATCAAAAGTCGGCCTCTTGAACTGAATGAATTTCGATCCACGCATGGCCAGCTTAATTATGAAGAATTCTGGCGATGGAGTGCAAAGGCAGATGGAAGAATGCAACAAGTTATTAAACCTTTAAATACATCAAGGTGAATAAGGTTCAGAGGGCAGTTTGTTAAATATGAAACCAAAATCAAGAACACAGGGACATGACCTCAAACTAACTGGAGGAAAGTTCAAAACTAATCTTACAAGGTATTATTTTACTAAAAGGATAGTAGATGCTTGGAAATAAACTTCCAGCAGAGTTAGTGAGCCAGTCAACAGTAAATGGCATGTATATAAAAATGGACAGACTCGATAGACTACTCTGTCTTTTTTTCTGCCGTCACTTTTCTATGTCTCTATTTCCTATGCAAGCTCTACAAGAGGAACTACAGGAAAATAGAAACTTTACATTTAATAGGTGATTCCAAGGGATCTGGTACACAAATGTAACTACAAAGCAGGTCTAAAATTTTACAGTGAACACTTCCCAAGGAAAAGGAGGCCGACCACCTTCTAAAAGCGTCGTCCGGAAGCCTGCCAGTTGAACCCAGAGGAGCGCACAAAAAAGTAGGACAGCTTTGTGTCCAGGGCTGCACAGATCTGCAGATTTTATGTGCATATCTACAGTACAGGGGGTCCCCTAGTTACAAACATCCAACTTACAAATGACTCCTATTTAAAGCGGAGTTCCACCCAAAAATTGAACTTCCGCTTATCCCACTCCTTACCCCCTTACATGCCACATTTGGCATGTCATTTTTTTTGGGGGGGGATGGGGGCTTCAGGAGGAGTGGGACTTCCTGTCCCACTTCCTCCTTCCGCCGAGGGGCTGGTTAGGCGATTAAGCTTAATCGCCTACAGCAGCCCCTCCCTGTAGGCGATGGCCTAGGACACTGACGGGGGGGGGGGGGGGGGGGGGGGGGCGACGGGATGGGACAAAAAAAGGATTTTTAATAACAGCTTACCTGTAAAATCCTTTTCTTGAAGTACATCACGGGACACAGAGCGCATAGTCATTACATATGGGTTATATGGGTACCTTCAGGTGTGGACACTGGTGTAATCAACTTCACAGGAAGTTCCTCCCTATATAACCCCCTCCCACTGAGAGTGCTTTAGTTTTGTAGCAAGCAATTTCTCCGAGGTTACACAATGTTCCCCAAAAGAGGGGTGGGAGCTCTGTGTCCCGTGATGTACTTCAAGAAAAGGATTTTACAGGTAAGCTGTTATTAAAAATCCTTTTTTCTTTATCGTACATCACGGGACACAGAGCGCATAGCCATTACATATGGGATGTCCCAAAGCAATGCTCCATGAAGGGAGGGAGACCGTAAGGCCAAAAATAGCCAAACAGAAAATATATCAGGAGGTAAAAAATAGCTCCACCAACAGAAAAAAAGGGGGCGTGAACCGGGCCAGAGGATTCTATACTGCTGCCCGTAGGACCGCCTGCCCAAATGCTGCGTCCGCAGCCTTTGTGACGTCCAACTTATAAAATTTAGTAAACGTATGCACGGAAGACCAGGTTGCCGCTTTGCAAACCTGTGCCATAGAGATCTGATGGTGTGCCGCCCAAGAGGCACTCATGGCCCTCGTAGAATGGGCCTTAACTGATAAGGGAGGTGGAACGCGCTTCAGACCATAGGCCTGAAAAATCAGCTGCTTAATCCACCTAGCCAAGGAAGACTTGGCAGCCGGCTGACCCTTCTTGGGGCCATCCGGGAGAACGAAAAGCATATCTGTTTTCCGCATCTTTTCTGTAGCCTTGAGATAAACCCTCATGGCTCGGACCACGTCCAAAGTATGAAGCAGTCTTTCCTCTCTGGACTGGGGAGTAGGAAAGAAGGATGGTAGGACTAGGTCCTGATTCAAGTGAAAACTGGATATGACCTTAGGAAGGAAAGAAGGCTGAGGCCGCAGAACCACTCTGTCCTTATGCAGAATCAGGTACGGTTCCCTGCAAGACAAGGCTGCCAGCTCGGAGACCCTTCTGGCCGAAGCCATAGCCACCAAGAAAACCAACTTTCGGGTTAGCAGCACAAGAGGGATTTCTGTCAGAGGTTCAAACGGCTGCTTTTGTAAAGCTGACAAGACCAGATTTAAATTCCAGGGGCAGAGGGGAGCTCTAATAGGGGGATTTACATGCAAGACCCCCTGCAAGAAGGTTTTCACAAGCGAATGCGTGGCCAAAGGCCTTTGAAACCATATCGATAAGGCAGACACCTGCCCCTTTAGAGTACTAAGAGCCAACCCCTTGTCAACGCCAACCTGGAGGAATCGCAAGATCCTGTCAATAAAAAACTTGCGAGGATGCCCTCCTTGAGACTCGCACCACTCCACATAGGTCCTCCAGACTCTGTAATAGATATTTCTAGAGACTGGCTTTCTAGCCTGAATTAACGTAGATATGACTTGGGCTGAGAGGCCTCTGCCCTTAAGAATTAGGGATTCAGCCGCCAAGCCATCAAATTTAGCTGCTGTGAAGCAGGGTGGTAGATCGGGCCCTGAGACAGCAGATCTGGGCGCAGGGGGAGTGGCCACGGTGCCCCTACTGACATTCTCACGATGAGTGCGTACCAAGCCCTTCTGGGCCAGGCTGGGGCCACCAGGATCACCGGCCTGCGCTCCACCCTGATCCTTCGTAGAAGGCGGGGAATCATCTGTAGTGGAGGGAACGCATACAGGAGAGAAAACTGGTGCCAGGGGCAAACCAACGCATCGGTCCCGTAGGCCGAGGGGTCCCTGGCACGGGATACGAATTTGTCCAATTTCTTGTTGAATCTTGTTGCCATGATGTCCACATCGGGAACTCCGAATCTTTGGCAAATCTCTTGGAATACCTGGGGGTTAGGAGACCACTCTCCCGGGAGTAACTGTTGACGACTCAAAAAATCTGCTTGAGAATTGTCTATCCCTGGGATGAACACTGCTGAGATGCAGGGTACATGGGCTTCGGCCCATGAAAAAATCAGGTTTACTTCCCTTTGAGCCGCTACTTGTGCCCCCCTGGTGGTTTATGTATGCCACCGCCGTGGCATTGTCGGACTGTATCCTTACTGGCAGACCCTGCAGGGGGAGAGTCCAGGCGACCAGGGCCAACCGAGCAGCTCTGATCTCTAGGACATTGATGGGAAGCAGACTTTCTGCCGCTGACCACTGTCCCTGCTGGGTCCGTTTTCCTAAGATTGCCCCCCAACCTGTTAGGCTGGCATCTGTGGTTACTATTTCCCACGTGATGGGGCAAAAGGTTTTCCCTTTTGACAATTTTTGAGGGATCAGCCACCAGTACAGGCTGCGCTTGACCCTTGGGGAAAGAACTAATGGACGGTCTAATGCCTGTATGGACTTGTTCCAAGCAGAGAGAATAGCTGCCTGAAGAACTCTGGTATGGATCTGGGCATAGGGCGCTGCTTCGAAGGCGGCCACCATCTTTCCCAGCAGTCGCATGCATAGGCGAATAGTCGGCTTCTTTTTGCCTAAGACTATTTGAATCGTTTGAATCAACGACCTGATCTTCCCTTGAGGTAAAAATACCCTCTGGCATTCTGTATCTAACCGAAGGCCTAGATATTCCAACTGTCTTGTGGGTTGTAACCTTGATTTTTCTTGGTTCACAATCCACCCGAATTCTTCTAGATGCCGCACTGTGCGGACTACTGCATGATTGAGGTTGGAAGCGGATCTGTCGATAACCAGGAGATCGTCCAGGTACGCCAGGACCAAGATGCCTTCTGTCCTTAGGACGGCTAGCACCGGGGCTAACACCTTTGTGAATACCCGCGGAGCTGTTGCCAACCCGAAAGGGAGGGCTACGAACTGGAAATGACTTTGATTTATCGTAAAACGAAGAAACTTGTGGTGTGCTGGGTAAATCGGCACATGCAGATATGCATCCTTTATGTCTATAGATGCTAGAAAGTCGCCCTGATGCAGGCTGGCTGTCACTGAACGTATGGAGTCCATACGAAAGGTCTGAATCTTTAGAAAGCGATTTAGGCGTTTGAGGTCTAATATAGGCCTGACGTCGCCATTGGGTTTTGGTATAACAAAAAGGTTGGAGTAGAATCCCCGACCCCATTCTTGGGTTGGTACTTCTACAATTACTCCTTGGAGCAATAGGCGATCCAACGCCTTTATGAGAGAGGCCCTTCTTAATGGGTCGCTTGGAAGACTTGACCCCTGAAAATGAGGAGGGGGGATTTCTCGAAACTCTAGTTTGTATCCCGTGGCTACCACGGACCGAACCCACGAGTCGGAAATTCTGGCCTTCCAGACTTTGGAGAAAAACCGAAGCCTTCCCCCCACCCGAGAGAGTGGGGGCGCCCCTTCATGAATCTGATTTGATGACTGGTTTAGCCGGCTTGCGAGACCAGGGTCTCTTGTTTGCCGCGGCTTGACCCTGTGGGCGGCTATTAACCGCTGGACGCCCGGGAGGCCGTCGATACTGACGAGAAGTCGAAGGGGCTGAGCCTACAGTGGCCTGTCGTTTAAACGTGGGCCCCCGCGGTCTTTTCTTGACCGGTAAGGAAGTACTTTTTCCACTTGATATGGTGTGGATATATTTATCTAGGTCTTCCCCGAATAGTCTTCCCCCATGAAAGGGAAACCCTGCTAAAAGCTTTTTGCAGGGTGCCTCTGCTGACCAGTTCTTTAGCCACAAAAGACGACGCATGTGAACCATCAGTAGAGATGAACGGGATGCCTGTTGGATGGAGTCCTTAATAGCATCTACTGCAAAGCAGAGAGCCCTAGGGAATTCTGCTAATTCATGAGTATGCTGAGCCGGCATGTCCTTTAATATATGTTTTGCCTGATCCTTCAAGGCCTGACAAACACCAATGGCTGCTACTGCTGGCTGAACCATGGCACCTACTGAGGTAAAAGCGGCTTTCAGTAGGGTCTCGGATTTCTTGTCGACCGGATCCTTGAACATCTGGACATTTTCAACCGGACAGGTCAGGGATTTATTCACGCAGGAAATGGCCGCGTCCACTGTGGGGAGTGCCCATTTCTTTAAATATTCCTCTTCCATAGGGTAGAGAATAGAGAATCTTTTAGGAGGGACAAAGATTCTATCAGGTCGAGCCCAATCCTGGTAAATCACGTTCCGCAGAAGGGGGTGCATTGGAAAAGACGCACAAGTTAATGGAGCCTTTAAAGAACCCAATGAGGATACCTCCGGGGCTACTAGTTCTGGCACTGGAAGTTTAAAGGCAGTGCGAACCATATCTGTCAAAGACTGGATCCACAGGCTCTCCGCTTGAGAGGCCGAGAAATATTCATCTATAGTGGAATCTTCCCTGTCTGAACCGTCGGGACTTGGGTCTGCCTGATCCCCTTGTGGGTCCCGTTCCTCTGAAGAGGAGACCTCCGCATCTGAAAACCCCACACTGGGTGAGGGGGATCTAGCCCGCTTGCTACTTGGCCAAGGACGGGCAAACAACGCAGTTAACCTTTTCTCTAGCCCACTCATGGTGGCTGCTAGCATTTCTTCCGTCACGTAAACGGGGATGGGTGGATCGGGGGCCGCCTCTGCCCCCAGCACCCCCAATGGCTCTTGTACTATGCCACTCGGTGTTCTAACTGGTGAGGGTGGGGCCGTTGAAGCCTGGCCCAAATCCTCTGACCCCGATGGAGACCCCTTTTGCTTCTTGGCACCTTTAGCAGCCTTGGCTGGTCCAGATCCCTTTGGAGCCATTGTACAACCTTGAGTCACCCCTATAGCCAACACCTGACTGTTGCAGCTAGGAGTAACCAATATGAGGACAGGTATGAGGAAAATGAAAAAAAACAAATTTCCTTTTTTTTTTTTTTTTACCCGCCTGGGAGGTGGCAATACTGAGGAAACCTGTGAGTATTGACACACCAATGCCCGTTAGCCGGAGTCCAAGGTAGACTCAGATACTGCTGGATCTAAGGCTGAGTCCCTTTAAGCAAAAAAACTTCTTTTTTTTTTTTTTTTTTTTTCTGGTCAATAGTGGACCTAAGTCCTAGACCTGAAGATCCACAAAACCGCCACTAGGTGTCCCTGTGTGGCCAAAAGACCCAGCTGCACGCTCTGTATCCTTTCTTCCTCTGCCTCCAGGAGGGAAAGACCAGCCAGAGAAAAAGTTTTCCCTTTAAACAGACCCTGACGCTGCTGGCCCGCCCCCCCGACGCACGCCGACGCTATAAAAGGCGGCGTGCACGCGCGCGCACGCGCACACACGCGCGCGCACCCCCCCCGCGCTGAAACCACATGGAGGAAGCAGAGCAGAGGAAACAACATGGACCAGCGCTAGGCAGCACCAACAGACACCAGGTAAGCACTAATCTTATTGTAGTGCACACACAGAGAGGAAGCTGTCCCCATGGGCTTCCTAAGAAACAGGAGTTTTTACCAGCAATTTCCTCTTTAAAACATGTGGGGTTGCAGTATCAATGCTAACAGGCAGACCTGGGGTGAGTAGCAAATATATATCTTACACAAGTATACATATATCTACATGTTATCTGGGTAAACATTAGTATCCCATCCTGCCCACACAGACATAGTGGAGATAGTGGCTGATGCACAAGCATACTGTTAGCCAACCCAGAACCCCCAGGGGGATACCTACTGTCGAACCAAGTCCCGCAGGTTCCCTCTTACCTGCTCCACGCCGCAGGGTATTGCAAACTGCAAGAGGCCCAATCTTCCCCCATCTCCGTGGGTATTGTCTCGGACCTTCAGGGACCGGGGTCCTGTGTTTAAGGAACCCACACCCCTGGACCTATATAGCATCCTGGCATCAGTAGCGTTTAGTCCTGGAAGAGACCAAGGCACTGGAGCCCAGAATCCAGCCCTCCAAGGAGAGGCATTATAGGCAACACCCCACGCAGGCAGGGCCCGGGTACCGTACACCTTGGCTTTGAAGCACTTCGGACGGATCCGGCTAGCTATCCTGGGTCCCGAGACCTCCGAGGGACAGCTAGACGTGACCAACACCTAAGACACTGGCGAAAAAACTGAAGCACTCTCAGTGGGAGGGGGTTATATAGGGAGGAACTTCCTGTGAAGTTGATTACACCAGTGTCCACACCTGAAGGTACCCATATAACCCATATGTAATGGCTATGCGCTCTGTGTCCCGTGATGTACGATAAAGAAATGCCTGTATTCTGCCCGAGAATGCTGGGCCGGAAGTGGGTGCAAATACCTGTCTGTATCTGCATCCCCCTTCCCCCTGAAAGGTGTCAAATGTGACACCGGAGGGGGGGAGGGTTCCGATCAGCGCAAGTTCACTTTAGGGTGGAGCTCTGCTTTAAAAACAGAGGGCAACAACAGGAAGTGAGAGGAAATCTACCCCTAGGAAGGGAAATTCTCTCCTGTAAGGCCTCGTACACACGAGGCAATCTATGTGTTCAAATCGGTCGGACCGACCGATTTGAACAGATCTGTCTGCTGGGATTTTGGTTTGCTCGCGTGTACACACGAGAAAACCAAAATCCCCGCCAGCAGACAGCGCGCTGACGTGTCGGTGACGTGGACGCCGCCACGTCACCGCACCAGGAAGTAAAACACTTCCGCGCATGCGTCGAAATCATTCGGCGCGTGTGCGAGAAGACATGTCTGCTGGTTAGCATACTAACCAACAGACATGTCGGGCGGATGGGTTCCCAGCCGACAGATTTCAAAGCATGCTTTGAAATCTGTCGGGTGGCCAAATCCGTCGGCTCGCCCATACACACGATCGAATCTGTCTGCTGAAACGGTCTAGCAGACCGTTTCCAGCAGACAGAATTGATCGTGTGTACGAGGCCTTAGAGTTATTTTGGGAAAAAGGTGTCTCTACTGAAGCTTTATCACCAAGTCTTGTTTCCACAACAACCCCAAATTTTTCAAATCCAATTGTCGCAGGGGCAGAAAGTAAGGTGAAATCTTCTGAACAGGGGCACAGACAGCAAAACAAATATTACAGGGGTGATAACCCTTCCCAATGCTATCCAAAAAGCTTAAAAATATTTTTGTTGGGCTGAAGCTACACTTAAAAAGTGTACCTTAAGAACAAACCTACCTATCTTGATTGTAACCCCCGGGACTGTATACACATTCATGTAGAAAGTGTCAAAATGCTGTCTAAATGTGAGTACTTAAGCCCCCTTTTTTACGTGGGATCTTCTGCCAGCGAGAACCTGCTTTTATACAGAAAATATGCATATGCCCATGTGAATGGACCCTAAATCACTCATCCTAAACTAATAGGCAAATCAGTAAGTTCAGAATGAAATCAGAATTCATTATGTGCATTCTCATTCTAGGCTAGTGGCTCAAAATACTAAAGCATGATGGGCAACTATAATTTGCAGGAGAATGAAAAAAATGCCACCAACATGTTTCTCAATAAAGAGGGTGAAATTTACCATATTTATCGGCGTATAACACGCATCCCAATTTAAGAGGGAAGTTTCAGGAATTTCTCTTTTTTAATATTTTATCTTATTTTTAATAAACCGCAAAAAAGGGATTTTTAAATACAGCTTACCTGTAAAATCCTTTTCTTGGAGTACATCACGGGACACAGAGCGGCATATTCATTACTATATGGGTTATATGGAGTACCTTCAGGTGTGGACACTGGCAATCTCAAACAAACAGGAAGTCCCTCCCTATATAACCCCCTCCCATAGAGGAAGTACCTCAGTTTTGTAGCAAGCAGTATGCCTCCCAAAAATGTTCCCCAAAAGAGGGGTGGGAGCTCTGTGTCCCGTGATGTACTCCAAGAAAAGGATTTTACAGGTAAGCTGTATTTAAAAATCCCTTTTTCTTTCTCGTACATCACGGGACACAGAGCAGCATATTCATTACTATATTGGATGTCCGAAAGCAATGCTTTAATGAGGGGAGGGAGACATCTTCCAAAGAAGGATTTAATTTAGAGGTATACTCAAATACTAGTAAATCCAACTTAAACAAGAAATGTAAATCTCAAATCAAATTAAGGGAGCCCCCTCAGATCCTGATGAGCTTGAATCGCGGCCTGTAGTACTGACTGCCCAAAGGCTGTATCCGCATTCCTTCTTACGTCCAATTGATAAAATGTTGTAAACATGTGGACTGACGACCACGTTGCTGCCTTGCATATTCGAGCCATAGAGATCTGATGATGTGCTGCCCAGGAGGTGCCCATGGCCCTGGTAGAATGGGCCTTTGCCAACAAAGGAGGAGGCAACCTCTTCAAACCGCAGGCCTGAACGATTAATTGTTTAATTCATCTTGCGATGGTGGATCAAGCAGCTGCCTGACCCATCTTGGGCCCTTCCGGTAAAACGAACACCACATCTGTTTTCCGAACCTTCTCTGTAGCTTTAAGATAGGCCCTTTATGGCCCTGACAATATCCAACGTATGCAGCAACCCCTCCTTTCTAGAGGTGGGTTTTGGAAGAAGGATGGAAGTACCACATCCTGGTTCAGGTGGAAACTGGATATAACCTTTGGTAGAAAGGAAGAATGAGGACGGAACCCCGCCCTATCCTTATGTAAAATGAGATATGGTTCCTTACAAGATAAGGCTGCCAATTCCGATACTCTCCTGGCCGAAACTATGGTGATCAGAAATACCGACTTTCCAGTCAGTAAAACTAAAGGTACCTCAGCCAACGGCTCAAGGGGTTGTTTCTGTAGAGTTGACAGAACAAGATTTAAGTCCCATGGACAAAGTGGTGATTTGACTGGAGGATAAACACGTAAGACTCCCTGTACGAAGATCTTAACCAGCGAGTGGGCGGCCAGCGGCCTCTGAAACCACACTGATAAGGCTGAAATCTGTCCCTAGATCGTGCTTAATGCCAGGCCTTTATCCACTCCTAGCTGGAGAAAACGTAATACTCTATCAATGGTATACTTGCGGGAAACCCATCTCTTAGCCTCACACCAACCTACGTAGGCCCTCCAAACCCTGTAACAAAATTACCCTGGAGGCCGGCTTTCTAGCCTTAATGAGGGTAGGGATTACCTGCCTAGACAGACCTCTACCCCTGAGAATCAGAGATTCAGCCGCCAGGCCGTCAAATTTAGACGCCGTAATGCAGGGTGGAGGATCGGGCCTTGTGAGAGTAGGTCTGGCCCTAGAGGAAGAGTCCAAGGGCCTCCCGCTGCCAATTTCAGGACTAGTGAGTACCATGCCCTCCGGTACCAAGCTGGGGCTACCAGGATAACCGGCCTGTGCTATGATCCTGCGCCACAGGCGGGGTAACTGCAGTGGGGGAAATGCATATAGAAGTTATGATTGATGCCAAGGGCAAACCAACACATCGGTTCCGCAGGCCATAGGGTCCCTCGTTCGAGACATGAACCTGTCTAGCTTCTTGTTGAATCCTGATGCCATGACCTCCACGTCTGGCACTCCCCACTTCTGGCAGATTGTCTGAAAAACTTGTGGATGCAGAGACCACTCCCCCGGCGACAGGGTTTGGCGACTTAGGAAGTACGCCTGCAGGTTGTCCACCTCGGGAATGAATGTCGCCGATATGCAGGGTACATAAACCTCTGCCCACCGAAAAACCAAGCTCCTCTCACTCTGAGTGGCTTGACTCTTGGTTCCCCCTTGGTGGTTCACCTATATGCCACTGCTGTGGCCTTGTCTGAATGACTTCTCACCGAGGACCCCTGTAATCTGGATGTCTATGCCAGGAGGGCTAGCCGAGCTGCTCAGAACTCCCAGACCTTGATGGGCAGCTGCCTCTCCGCCTCTGCCCAAGTTCCTTGGCGAGTGAACTTGTTCCAGACCGCTCTCCAGCCTTCCAGACCACTGGGCAGCACCAAGCTGCTAGAATTGCTGCCTGTAGGACACGAGTGTGGAAGCGTGGGGTACCGCCTCGAACATGGCCATCGCATACATAGGCGAATAGTTGGTTCTTTTTTTTTTTGCTTAGAACCAACTGAATCAATCTTTTGATAGCCTCGACCTTTACCAGGGGCAGGAACATCCATCTTCTGTTCTGTGTCTAATCTCGTGTCGAGATATTCCAACTGCTTTGTAGGTTGAAATGCTGATCTTTCCCCGGTTTAGGACTCAGCCGAACCTCTCGAGGTACTGAACCATGAGGGCTACTACGCATTCCACCAAGGAAGCGAGTGATCTTATGATTAAGAGGTTGTCCAGGTATGCTAGGACCGAGATCCCTTGGATCCCTTAGAGTGACTAGAATAGGAGCTAGGACCTTCGTGAATACCCGGGAGCCGTAGCCAGCCCGAAGGGGGGCGCCACGAATTGGAAGTGACGCTGTATCACTGCGAAGCGTAAAAACAAAAATATTTGATGTGGCTGAAAGACCTGGTACATGAAGGTAACCATCCTTTATGTCTATAGAAGCCAGATCCTTCTGGAGTGTGGCGGCTGCTGACCAAACGGATCCCATCCGGAAAGAGCGAACCCTTAGGTAAGCATTTAAACCTTTTAGGTCCAAAATTGGTCTGACATTGCCGATGAGCCTTGGTATGACCAACAGATTGGAATAGAAACCTAGCCCCTGTTCTTGGGCTGGTACCTCTACCATTATGCCCTGGTAAAGCAGGTGATCCAATGCCGCCCGCATTGAGGCCTTCCTTGTGGAGGAAATTTTAGAAATTCTAATCTGTAGCCTGCGGCCACAGATGATCGGACCCCCTCTGTCGGGGACCGATCCCCAGAGGCCTGTCCTTGCGATCCCTTGTTAAAAGTTTGATCGCGTAGGAGGTCCGTACTGCCTGGAATTTGAGGGCCCTGGAACCGGGGGGAGCTGCCTTTTAAACGCAGGACCCCGGAACTTATTTTGACTGGTAAAAGGGTACTTTTGCCACTTAAAACAGTCTGAATGTATTTATCCAGATCTTTCCATGGAAGGGCAAACCTGCCAGCAGTCTTTTACATGGGGCTCGGCCGCCCAGTTCTTCAACCATAAGAGCCTTCTCATATGCACTAAAAATAGTGACAACGAGACGCCTGCTGGATGGAGTCTTTTTATAACCTCTACCGCAAAGCACAGAGCTCTGGGAATATCCAATAACTCCTCTGCCTATTGGGCAGGGATGTCTTAAGCATCTGTTTTGTCTGGTTCTTTAACGCCTGACCAAACTCCAATTGCAGCCACTGCTGGCTGTAGCCAGGGATGCTGGAAAAAGTGTCTCTAAACGTTTATCGACCGGGACCATAAACATTTGTATGTTTCCCCTTAGGCCAGTTAATGATTTATTCACCCATGAGATGGCTGCGTCCACAGTTGGGAGCGTCCCCTTTCTTAGAAAAATGTCTCTTCCATAGGGCAAATAACAGAAAAACTTCCAGGTGGTCTCCCATCCAGGCACTAACCAGGCCCGACCCTGCTTAGCCTCCGAGATCAGACGAGATCGGGCGCTTTCCGGGAGATGTGGCCTCAAGGACCTCCCGGGTAGTTGAAAAGCAGTGCCCGAACCGGGACCTGAACCCTGGACCTTCAGACCCAAAGTCCGATGCTCTACCGACTGAGCCATCCGGGCCCCTTTTAAAGAGCACTTGGTCAGGGGAAAGAGTGCCTGCAAGCACAAATATTTCCTGGCAGACGTGCATAAAGACTACCCTCTCGTCAGCTTTAGGCGGCAGAAAAAATTCTGTCCGGTCGTCCCAATCCTGGAAAAACCAATTCCTCTAACAGAGGATGGACCGGAAAAGCTGCGTTGCTTAAAGGCGCTTTTAAAAGAACCCAAAGAGGATACCGCAGGAACCTGAGGCTCTGGAAATGGCAAATTAAATGCAGAGCGGACCATGTCTGTCAAAGACTGGACCCACAGACTCTCCGTCTGGGAGGCTGAAAACGATTCTTCAGTGGTAGATCCTCCAGGTTCTGTCCCTTTTGGCGATGGGGATCTAGTCCGCTTCTTGCCAGAAAAAGAGCCAGCGATCATAGCTGTTAACCTTTTTTCTCTAGCCCCCCTAGGGTGACGGCTAGCATCTCCTCTGTGATAACACAGGGTTGGGCCGACCTGGGCCAGCCTCAGCACCAGACCCCCTTAATGGCTTATCCAGGGTGACCCCTATAGGAATAACCTGTGGGGAAAGTATTGGCATATCATCAGAACCAGAGGAGGAACCCCTTTGTCTTTGCCTTTTCTCTTTTTTTTTTTTTTTGTGTTTTGATCCTGAACCCTTGGAAGCCATAATATAAAACCGAAGGACTCCGCTTACAACAACAGACTGTTATAGCCAGGAGTACAAAAAAATAAGGTTTAGGGGACAATAGGATCACTAATGCCCCAAAAACGGTGGGGCTCAGTATGTTTTCTTTTATAATATTATTCACCACATACAGCCCCACCCCCAACATGTTTGCCAGCATTCAACCTGTTGCCAAGGGGATTTTGGCTTAACAAAAAGTATTGGAGCTGACTTCAGCATGTAGTACCCCTTCTCGCCACCGGGAGTCACTGTGCTGCCAGCTCTACGTCCTCTCTCTCCAGCTCAGCTCTGAACTGAGCTAAGAACGCGCCTGCTGTGTATAACAGCAATTGAAGGCACGCCCACTCTACACTGCAGTCACGCTCCCCAGCCCCCCCCCCCCCCTCCCGAACGGCGCGAAAATTTTCTATATGCATGCGCGCGTGCGCGCGCGACTGTCGGGGGAGGAGAGCCCAGGAGGAGACGCACTCTGGAGTCTGAATGACTTCTCCCAGGAATGCAGGTTGGAGGACGCATCAGGCGGCAGATTTGAATCCCGGCAAGGTAAGGCTAAAACAGGCCCCTAAGGAGTCCCTTTAGCCTAGAGACAGATCTGTTTTTTTTTTTAAAAGATCTTCAACCAGCGAGCAGCAGGTAGCTAGCAAACATACATAGATAGGTAGGGGGATCAAGTGATGGGGGGAAACATTTCAGGGCATCCTGTCCATCAGACATAGTGACCATAGTGCCAATGCAGAGCATACTCAGGCTACCCCCCTTAAGATCTCCCCTGGAGAGCCTGCTGTCGAACCAAGTCCCGCAGGCTCCCCTCTTACCTGCTCCATGCCGCAGGACGTTTTGCAAAACTGTCCAATCTTCTCCCATCTCCGTGGGTAGCGTAGTAGACCTTCAGGCCCTGGGGTCCTATGAAGGTACCCACTGTCCTGGACCTATATAGCACCCTGGCAAACAGGAACTTATGGTCTTTACGAACTCCAAGTCCTGGGCCCAGGGTCCAGCCCTCCAAAGAGGAGCATTATAGGCAAAACCCCACGGTTTGGGGCCCGGGTACTGTCCACTTTGGCACTGAGGCTCCTTGGACAGATCCGGTTAGCCCGCCCTTAATCCCAAGGATGTGGAGCAAAGCTATTCCGTGACCAACACCTAAGACACTGGCGAAAAAACTGAGGTACTTCCTCTATGGGAGGGGGTTATATAGGGAGGGACTTCCTGTTTGTTTGAGATTGCCAGTGTCCACACCTGAAGGTACTCCATATAACCCATATAGTAATGAATATGCTGCTCTGTGTCCCGTGATGTACGAGAAAGAAATAATCATATCTGAGCATCAATGCAGCCTGATCTGTGCCCATCTGCAGTCTCAATGCAGCCTGATCTGTGCCCATCTGCAGCCTCA
Source organism: Rana kukunoris (assembly GCA_029574335.1). Lineage (NCBI taxonomy): Eukaryota > Metazoa > Chordata > Amphibia > Anura > Ranidae > Rana > Rana kukunoris. The sequence continues at coordinate 627,037,293 of CM056049.1, read as the reverse complement.
ATGCAGCCAGATCTGTGCCCATCTGCAGTCTCAATGCAGCCTGATCTGTTCCCATCTGCAGCCTCAATGCAGCCTGATCTGTGCCCATCTGCAGCCTCAATGCAGCCAGATCTGTGTCCATCTGCAGCTTCAGTGCAGCCTGATCTGTGCTCATCTGCAGGATTGATCTTCAATGCAGTTTGATTAGTGCCCATCTGCAGCCTATACATTTATTAAAATGCTCTGTCTGTTCAGTGCCAATCTGCAGTTTTTACCTTTCAATGTTAGATCATCTCTGTTGTCTCCAAGGGAAGAGAGCGCCACTGAATTACATAGAGCCGCAATACCCGGCGCTCTGTCACTCACAGCCACGCCTCGTGCCCCTGCTCATATAATAGACAGTACAGTAGTCCAATGCGGGGCCAAGAGGCGTGGCTGTGCATGACGGAGTGTCGGATACACAGGAAGGAGATCACGGCTCTATGTAATTCAGCGACACTGGCTCCTCTTCCCTCAGACAGCAGGGATCGGCGTATAACACGCACCCACGATTTCCCCCAGATTTTAAAGGGAAAAAAAGTGTGTGTTATACGCCGATAAATACGGTAATACCCACAAACCACACTTTGTCTGTACCAGTGGTCCAGAACCACAAGCTTCTTTGTTAATATTTACCCATGTGGCCACCGTTGATTGACTGCTGTGATCACATGATCAGGAACCAGAGAATTTGAGATTGAGCTGCCAGTGACAGCATGGTCTCTGTAGGCTCCTGGTGCCAAAAGGAAATTTCTATTGGATTTTTGTTGCCTTAGCATAAGGCATTATGCTTTAAGTTACCTTAAGGTTCTGAGCAGAAAGTGATTAATATATTAGAAAGAAAATGCATTACCCTTTCTGTAGATGCTTTCTGAACATTTAAGGTCTTCACGCCCTTGGGTAAATGAAATTCATGTTTCTCATAATCTGTGCTGAACAAAGTGTTCTGGGTTCTTGGGTCCACAAATTCCATGCCTAAGTCGCTGGTAATGGAAGTCTTGCTTTTTCCCACACTAAGTTTTGTTGAACCTTGTTGAAGAATCACCTGCAATCAGAAAATGGACAGTTACATATGTGCACCCAATTTCTGCATTGCTTTTTGGTATTGAGTTCAATAATAAAAGAAATCATAATTCATAATTAAACCTTACCTCCATAGGTTATTAGTTATTATATATTATTTTACTATAAAACAATTTTTTTAAAGGACACTTTTGCCTTCTAGGGAAGTTAACAAAACAACAATGTGCGCAATTATGTAAAACTAACTAGTGAGAGCAAGCTGATGCTGACACAGTGATATCACCCCTCCTTTTAAAATAATCAGTAACATCAGCTTACTGATTTTCCTGTGGATGATGGTGTACATCTGCAGTATGAATGCCTATTGTACTGACAGAGAGAGTAAGCAAGAAGTAGGCTTCACACTACAGCTGTCCCCTCATCTGCAAGCATCTACCATAAGCAACTTTATACTAAATCACTGAGATTGTAGCCATATTAGTGCACTTATAACAAAAGCAATTGCTTGGAGCTTGAAGAAGAGGGTACACTCTGAAAGCTTGTCCTGAAAATCTGGATGTTAGTGTAAATAAAAAGGTATCCCATACAGTTTTTTTTACACTAAATAGCAAAAGTCAGACTCCGGTATTTCACATAAAACTGTCAGATCCCTTATTCTGCGTTATCTGTTCAGTTTTAAAGATATTAAAGAAAATAACCAGCTATGGGAGTCAGGAAAACTGCACTGAATTTCTGAGTCTGTTCTGAGTCAGCCTATCAGATTTATTTATTGTGATTTCTGTTGGTGGCTTTAGCTGCCATCCAGTGATCATTGTGTTGTGCCGGCTGGGAAGGCCTCCTGTCAGCATACCATAATATCGCTGCAGGAGGGAATTTTTCTTCCACGAGTGCTTAAAGTGATTGTAAGGCCACGTACACACGATCAAATTTGTCTGCTGAAACGGTCCCGATCGTGTGTACGGGCTAGCGGACATATTTGGCCAGCGGACAAATTTTAAAACATGCTTTAAAAATTTGTCTGTCGGATATGTCCGCTGGTTAGTACACTCACCAGCGGACATATCTTCCCGCACATGCGTCGAATGGATTCGACGCATGCGCGGAAGTATTTTTCTTCCTGGTTCGGTGACACCGCCACGTCACCGTGCTGTCTGAAGGGGATTTTTATCCGATGGTGTGTACACACCGCCGGACGAAAATCCTGAGGAGACATGTCCGATGAAAACGGTCCGCGGACCGTTTCCATCGGACATGTCCCTCCGTGTGTACACGGCCTAGGACTTCAGTTTTTTTTAAATAACAAAAATGTCATACTTACCTCCACTGTGCTGTTTGTTTTACACAGAGAGGCCGCGATCCTCGACTTCTGGTGTCCACCGGCGACTCCTCCCCGCATCATATAACCCCCTAGGAGAAGAGCTCTCCCAGGAGGTTACATTGCTGGTGTGCCCCAGAGTCCAGCATTCGGTGTCCATAGATGCCGAATGTAGAAATCAGCCCCACCCCCCACACCATTGGATTTGATTGACAGCAGCGGAAGCCAATGGCTGTGCTGCTATTAATCTATCCAATCAGGAACCAAGGACCCTGGCCAGAGGAAGAGCACGTCCCTGCCATGGGAAATTTCAGGGCTCAGGTGAGTAAAACGGGGTGCTAGGGGGGCGGTCACTAGAAGACATTTTTTCACCTTAATGTTTAGGATGCATAAAAGTGAAAAAACACAAGGGTTTACAAACACTTGTATTGGTCTCTTGCTAGCAGCTGTTTAATGTAATTCGAAACAGCTTTCAGTTAGAAAATGTCTGGTAGACTTGCAAGGAGATAAGAAGATCAGCAAGGCACATTTTCTGTGCAGCAATACTAGTAAACAGAGCTTGCAAATGTAAAATATATATGGGAAATACAGCTCCCATGTTTGCATATGTAGAAACTAAACCAAGAGGTATGATTCTTTAACATACAGATTATTTGTATTAAAGTAAATTTCAGGTCTATTGTCACTTTAAATAGTGATAAATTATTTCCTCCTCAGAATAGTAATAGGGTGTAGTAGCATAAGCTAGCTTGGTCCCAATGACCTATGTTAAACTTAGAATTATATTGTCTCTGCCCTCTTTCACATGTATATCTGCTGTATTTATTGGCATATAACACGTACAGGCGTATAACACGCACCCTAACTTTAACCACCTCCCACCCGCCCGACAACTTTTTACGGCCGCAATGTGGATCTTAATTGCCAGGAGGCCGTCTATATACGGCCCTATTTTATAGGCGCTATAACTTTTGCGCAAACCAATCACTATACTATAATTGCGATTTTTTTTATTATTTTTTTTAAAAACGGCTCTCCTTCAACTTACAGGCTGGTTGTTGCCAGTGATCACAAGATCTTCATTACGCCGTCCTCCCACAGTACTCTTGTATAAAGGATGGATGATTCCCATATCTGAGACTTGTTTAAATCGGAGCAAACCGCTGTCACGAAATTCCATGCTCTCGCAGCCATTCGGACCAATACGAATTACAACCCAAATAACCAATGTAATCTAGTCAAAAAGAGAACTGGTTTATTGCATGTATTAATAAAATGTGTAATATTTCTCATATACTTCTCCATCATATATTCAATCAAACAATTCCAAGCTTAGTGTAGAATTTGGAAAGAGATAAGTGAGCATATACTCTATAAACTTACTGTAAAGTAAAATAGTGTTTTTGTCATTTAAAGAACAACTATCATTAAAATTTAGTTTCACTGTCCTGTCCCCCAATGAACAAAGTACATTTATTGCATTGTCCCAAGTTGCCAAATGCTTCCTAAAGTTGAGTAACACCCACTCCAATCTGACTCCCCCCCCCCCCCCCCCCCCGTGTGGCCTTCCAATAACATAGCTAGGAAGAAAATAGCCACTTTATAACGGCTGTTTGTCTTGGCTCTGAGCAACAGAAATGCAGAGGGAAGGGAGGCTAATACACCACCTCTCCCTCTGCATTACCCTTGCCGCTGTTTGAAGCCAAGACAAGCAGCCACATATTTTGTCATATGACCACAGGGGGAGAGGTGGGCGGAAATTCTGACCCTATAGCAAGGGTTGGGAAGCATGTAGCAACATGGGACAAAGTACTACATGTACTTGTCTCATGGGGAACAGAACAGCGGAAAAAAATTATGCTAGGGCAGCACAGTGGCTGAGTGGTTAGCAGTTCCTCCTTGCAGCACAAGGGTTGTTGGTTCGAATCACAAGCACAGCACTGCCTTCACTGAGTTTGCATATTCTTTCTGTGCCTGCGTGGGTTTCCTTCTAGTATTTTGGTTTCCTGTGACACACAGAGGATTGGTGTGTTGCTCAGGCTCATATAATGTGTAATGTAAATGGTTCATAAGTCCGCTGCTACGGGAGTGTTGATGAGGGAGTGGAGCTCATCGCAGCTCCTGTAGCCACTAGAAAGAGAAAGAAAGGAATCCCCGGTGACACACGTCCACAGTGTAGTGCAGGGATATGCAATTAGTGGACCTCCAGCTGTTGCAAAACTACAAGTCCCATCATGCCTCTGGGTGTCATTCTTGTGGCTGTCAGAGTCTTGCTATGCCTCGTGGGACTTGTAGTATTGCAACAGCTTCCGCCAGGCCATGCCCTAATGTGTTTTGCTCCACCCCCTGGAGCTTAGTCATGGGGATACTTTGGTTTCCTCCCACACTCCAAAGACATGCCGGTGGGTTATTTGGCTCGTGTCTAAATTGGACCCAGTATGTGTATATGCATGTCAGGTAGGGTCCTTAGATTTTAAGCTCTTTGAGGGCAGGGACTAATGCAGGGGCGGACTGACAACTCATGCGGCCCCCGGGCAATAGAAAATTATGGGGCCCCCGGGCTTACAGATGGCCACCAAGCCAGGTGGCAGTACAGAGGCTGGGCAGCTAAAATCTCGGGATTTTCACATCAAAAGCATATAGGTTTTGGACATATCAAGGACAGATGTAAAAAAAAAACACAGATTTTTACATACTGTCCCTGGTTTTAATGAGCCTGGCAACCCTGATGGGACCTCCTAGAGGCATGGGGCCCTCGAGCAGTGCCCAAGTTCCTCAATGGTCAGTCCGCCCCTGGACTGATGTGAATGAATAGTAAAATATGTAAAGTGCTGCATAAATTGATAGCATTATGTAGGTACCTGTAATAAATAAATAATGAAAATATTTCTAGGTCATGTGAGTGAATGATACAGTAAAGACACAAATATGTTTCTGATACCTAATGAGTCATGGATACTGTACAATCATGAAGCCAGTGAAGTCTCAGGAGGACCCCTGTCCTGTAGCAAGGGTGGGCCTGATTTTCCATTAAGCGCACAGCTAGCTATTGAAGAAAATAAATCATTTGCACCAGATTTTTCAACTTTCCACATGCTTGGGGAAGCCATTACCTATTCCCACACATGCTGTACACGCTGGTACCGATATCCAGGCACCCTACCATGTGAGTGCAAACATTTATTTGTTTTTAATGCCAGATTTTTAATAAAATACTAAGCTATGATACTCTTTACCATGTCTTCTAATGGGTCCCTTCACCTCTGATGGACAATCATTTGGAGGAACACACTGGAGATAAATATTAGGAGAATATCAGCCTAAGGGGGGCAAGCAGCGCATTATGACCTACCTGTAAAAAGGGGTCAGACACTTCTGGTGAGTTTACATTCACACTTTTGGGCACAAGAGGTGAAGAAACAAGAGTTGGATGTTGAAGAAATCACAGTGTTGGGAATTTGTCACTTATGGACTTATAATTATTTATTTTTTCAAATATTATACCTGTATTAACCTTTTTTCATTTGTATCTTGAATTATACGTCAGACAGGAGGCTCATATCTTATGCATTAATCTTTCTTTATTAATGCTCATAGCAGATAGTGCAAAATCATTTTAACGTAGTAAATAAAAAGAAAAAACTGTATGAACTACGTATCCCAGCAGTCCTTGGGCCTTAGCCACTCCCCTCCTAGTCTCTATATATGGACTGTCCTCCTTTGGTTCTTCCTCTTTCTTTCTGCTCATGGCATGAGATAAGTATTGTTTAATTCTCTTTAATTGCAATAACTTTACTGTATACTTTATTGTATTTATTATACTGTAATATTGTTTAAATGATTGTATCTCACTTTCATCTGCGACCGGAATACTGCGGTAATCCCGCTATTCCGGTCCATTTTTCCCTATACCTGTGAATATTTCAGTTATTCTCCTCACATAACAGTCTATCCTCCTCCCCCCCCCCCCCCCCTCCTCGCACACAGCGCGCTTCGCGGGCTTTTGCAAGTAGGTCGCGTTTTTCGACGCAACATCTCAAACTGAGTTTACTTTCGACGCTACATCTCAAGTTGTAATCTCATCAGGGCGGACTTCGCCCACACTACTCATCTCAGCTGCTAGCCTATAAGGGCTCTAGGGGCCGTAGTCTCGCGAGACTTCGCCTCTGGAGTGTAATTTCCTCCCAGGCTCTCCTCCCACAGCAAACCAGTCTTCCTGTGGTCGGAGGTAAGAGCCTGAGTGAGTGAGCTAGTTAGATTCCCCCTTTTTCTAGTTAGTCAGCTACCGCTCCCTAGGAATTTATTCCTTCCTCTCATTTATACAGCTGGCTAGCAATCCTTGTGGGTATACAAAATGACAGACGAGGGTTCTCTCCCCACCCTTGATGAGGAGCTTACACTAGCACCAGCTCAAACCTTTAATGCTGCTCAGCTCCAAGAGCTCATTAGCAGATCTATTCAAGCAGCATTAGCTGCAACTGCTGCCCCCTCCGGAGCTCACCAAGCCCTGGCCCCCCCTGAACCCGTAACTAAGGGTAAATCCTCTCAGAAGAGGAAACATATTGGGACGGCCTATGACTCCCCGGCAGGGGAAGTAAAAAATGTGCATAGAGCAGCTCCCCACACGGACTGCCACCCCACGCATTCTTCAGACTCCTCTCAACCCCTGGGCCTCAGGGAGTCATCTAAGAGGCATGGTTCCGCCAAACGGACCAAACCCGACTCATACATAATCGAGTCAGACGAGGACTCGTCCGCTGAGACGGATGGGTCCCAAGTCTCAGAGTCTGAGTATGAAGAAGTAGAGGATGCGGGGGCATCGGCGCTCCTACAGGACGCCAACCCTGACAATCAGGGCAATGACATTGTGGACGCCCTGGGCGAACCATTGTTCAACCCGGACGCCATATCACACCCCCGTTCTGGGGATTGGGCTCCTTTACCCCACGTAGCACAGTACGTGGAGCTTTGGGCCCGCAGACCATTGGACAGACCCAACCGTAATAAGTTGAGAGCGGAATGTCCTCGCCCTCAGATTCCAATGAAAACAGTCATGACACCAGAGATAGATCCCATTCTATCAAAATATTTGCAAAAGTCTGGGAAGTTCCCCAAAAAGGGGATAGACCGATCTTTTAAGTCCATACAAGATCGTGTGCTGGATCTTTTTGGACCACTGACAAAGATCCTGAACATGGCAGAACAAGCTGCAACCACTGGCCAGACGGTCGATCTAACCCAACTACGTGGGTGGGCCCAAAGGGCCATATGCCTGGCGGGCAGCGCTAACACCGCCTGCTCTGTCGAGCGCAGATGCTCTATCCTGATGCGGCTAGACCTGCAATTGGCCCACTTAGCAGAGACCGAACCAGGTCCCGCAGCAGAAGGGATGCTTTTTGGTGAATCCTTAGTAAAGGATATCAATAAGTTTGTAGGACTGTTTAACAGCCTTGACAAAGCACAAACCTCTCTCAAAAGGTCAGGTGCTGGTAGTGTTTTTCCCCGGGCCGGCAGAAATAGGGGCCGTTCTGCCGGCCGCAATAACAACGGTAGACCGTTTCAGAGAGCGATTACCCAAACTCACTACGCTCAGGCTCCCACTCCATACGCCACCACGGCGCAACCAGCACCCTTTTTCCCACCACGTGGAAGACCGTGGAGAGGACGCGGCCACAGAGGATACCCTCGTTCTCGCCCATACACCGGTGAGTACCACATGCATTCCATTGCCCCTCACTCCTGTGGGGGGCCGACTAATGTTTTTTACCCACGCATGGTCTGCGATTACGGCAGATACATGGATACTAAACACTGTTACAGGTTTCCACATAGAGCTTCTGTCCCCACCGAACCTAGGAATAATACCACCCCCTATTCGGTTCGCGGAAAACAACGTAGCTCTGATAGACAACGAGCTCCGGGAACTGATATCCAAGCACGCACAGTGATTGAGGTCGACCCTTTTTCCCCGGGGTTTATCAGTAATCTCTTCTTAGTCAAGAAGAAAGGGGGAGGCTATGGCCCCGTCATAAACCTTCGGGAATTAAATCAGTATGTCACCTATCGGCATTTCAAGATGGAGGGCATCCACTGCCTTCGAGACCTCCTACAACCGGGAGATTAGTTAGTGAAGGTGGACCTGAAAGACGCCTACCTCACCGTCCCCATGCATCGGGACTCCCAACACCTACTCCGTTTCTTGTGGTGGGGACGCACTTCACAATTCACCTGCCTTCCATTCGTTCTGTCATCCGCCCCATGGTGTTTCACAAAAATCTTGAAACCAGCCATGGCATCGCTGAGGAGCAGGGGAGTACGTCTGATCGTTTATCTAGACGACATCCTCATACTTGCTTACTCCAAGGATCAGGCGCATCGCCACTCGGCCTGGACGATCAACCTATTACAGGGTCTAGGTTTCCTGATCAATCAAGAAAAATCAGTTCTCATTCCAACTCAAGAGATAGAATTCCTCAGTTTTTTGGTGGACACCAATCAAGCTGTCCTCCGCCTACCCAGCGCGAAATTGACCCTGATCCGCAAAGAGATCAGGGCAGTACTCCGCAAGGGGTACTTATCTCTACGCATACTAGCCCGTCTGGTAGGTCTTCTGGCGGCCTCCATTCAAGCCATATTTCTGGCCCCTCTCCATTACAGGGCCCTCCAGAGACTAAAAATTATGCACTTACGACAGGGTCTCCGCTACGCAGACAAGATACCTCTCTCTTCGGAAGCCCAAGTCGAACTACGATGGTGGCTCCGGCACGCCGTCGAGTGGAATGGCAGAACTATCTTCAATTCATACCCAGACATCATCATAGAATCGGACGCGAGCCGCCGAGGCTGGGGTGCTCGTTTAGGGGGGATCTCGACGGGAGGGACCTAGTCCAGAGAAGAATCTCTCTTACACATCAACGCACTGGAACTCTCAGCGGCACTATTCGCCATTCAGAGAATCTTAGCGGAGAAATCAATTGTTGCGTTTTATTGCGCATGGACAATATTGCGGCGGTGCAATACATCAACGCCTGGGTGGCACCAGATCCAAGATCCTAGCAGACATTACCACAGAGATTTGGCACTACTGTCTGTCCCGCGACATCATCCCTACGGCGGAGTACATTCCGGGTACCTCCAACACTGTCGCAGATTGGAACTCCCGTTACCTTATCGACTCCAGCGATTGGCGTTTGGACCAATCAGTCTTTACCCAACTGAACCTACTCTGGGGCCCCCTGGGAATAGACCTATTCGCCTCACGTCTCAATCACCAGCTTCCCCGTTTCTTCAGCTGGAGACCAGACCGGGGTCCTTGGCGGTAGACGCTTTCCGCCACTCTTGGACGGGGGAAACGCATTATGCGTTTCCCCCATTCTCGATGATCCCCAAGGTCCTACTACAGATTGTGAATCAGGAAGCGACGGTGGTGCTGATCACCCCATGGTGGCCGACTCAACCATGGTTTCCTCTCCTGCTGGAATTAACCATGGACCGTCCCAGACTTCTGCCCCCGTTCCCGCACATCCTCTCCCACCCGACCAAGGGCATTCACCCCATGGTAGAGGAAGGCACACTGACACTCCTGGCATGGTTGGTCTCGGGGTGCCAGACGTACACGACGGACTTTCAAACTCAGCTAGAGATCTCCTCACCGTGGCCTGGGCCCCCCGGGACTCGATCGGCATATCGATCAGCCTGGGGCCTCTGGGTACGTTGGTGTGAACAACGGCAAGCTGATCCCGTACGTGCCCCTATTTCCGTCATAGCGAATTACCTAGCGGACTCTTTCGGATCTGGCAAGTCGTACAGTTCTATCAATATTTATAGATCAGCCATATCAGCCTATCACTACCCGTGGACTCTCTGCCGATCGGCAAACATCCCCTGATATGCAGATTGTTACGAGGCATCAGGTTCAAACGACCTCCTCGCCCTAAATACCAATCCACCTGGGACGTCTCCAGGGTCCTCGAAATGTTCTCCAGCTGGGAGGACAACGATAATCTATCTCTCAAACTACTGTCTTTTAAACTTACGGTACTACTGTGCCTCATCTCCATCAAACGTGTCTCAGACGTTAGGGCCTTAGACATTTCTAGACGTCAGTTTTCTCCTCAAGGGGTTAAGTTCTCGGTAGTCCGCAGGACAAAAACAGGCCTACAATCGGTGTTTTACCCCTATTTTCCTGCACACCCACGACTCTGCGCGGCTAGATGCCTACAGGCCTACGAAGCACGCACTACCAACCTGCGACCCCCGGGATTTTTCCAACTCCTAATATCCTACGTACGTCCACACCACCCGGTCACTCCTGCCACTTTGGCACGATGGGTTAGATCAGCCATGGCAATGGCGGGTATAGACGTCACCCTGTTTGGAGCACATTCCTCCAGAGGGGCTATGGCTACCAAGGTGGTTGTGACTGGAGGCTCTCTTACTGACCTGCTAATGGCGGCCGACTGGTCTTCTGAGACCGTTTTTCGTTTCTTCTATTTCAGACCGGAGGAACATGTCGCCATGTCTGTCTTACGATAATCAGACCTCTGAATGTCTTGGTTTTTTGGATGCAATAATAATATAGATGTTGTGTTAAGCTTTGAACTTGCATAAGATATGAGCCTCCTGTCTGACGTATAATTCGAGATTTTCCTAGCTTGTGACGGAAAATATTGATTATATGAAGACAGGAGGCGAGTATCTTCCCTCCCTTCCCAACCCTCTCATGATTTTCCGTATTATTTCAGGCTATTGATACCATTCGCGACCAGAATGTGCAAACAACCTACTAATCGGGTGATGTTCCCCTACTTCTGGAGGACCTGTTGGTCAGAATTACTCAGTTGGTTATCCCACGTTAGGAACCGTTGCTGTTACCATGGAACTTCCGGACAGGAAACTGTGAAGCCGGCTGGCCAAGAGTCCACATATAACGACGAAGTTCAAGTTCGGATCCGGGTGTCCATACCTCAAGATCCACATAAAGAAAGAGGAAGAACCAAAGGAGGACAGTCCATATATAGAGACTAGGAGGGGAGTGGCTAAGGCCCAAGGACTGCTGGGATACGTAGTTCATACAGTTTTTTCTTTTTATTTACTACGTTAAAATGATTTTGCACTATCTGCTATGAGCATTAATAAAGAAAGATTAATGCATAAGATACTCGCCTCCTGTCTTCATATAATCAATATTTTCCGTCACAAGCTAGGAAAATCTCGAATTATGTTCACATAACAAGTTTTTGTTGTTTTTCAATGTCATAATGTGCCAGTATGCATCGCATACTAGCACATTATAGGAACTTACCTTAGAATGAAGCCCTCCAGCACCGCACTGTCACCCCTGAGAGGGCTGACATCTTATCCTGGTCTTCCTTCTGGGTTTGCAGCCTCCGGGTACATGGATGAGTGGATGGGGGCGCAATGACGTCACTCTCGCACATGTGCGTGAGCGTTGTCGTTTACAGCACAGGCTCTGAAGGTCCTGCAGGGTAAGCCGGACCTTCAGAACGCATGCGCCGGTCCACACCCTTGGACTCATACAGCACCCTGCTGGGACATCCTTTGGTTTAGGTATGTGACCAAGGAGCCGGATACCAGGATCCAGCCCTCAACAGGCTTATCTTTGCCAGTGTCCAAATTCTCCTGTAGGTCACAGTATAACCCAAATGTATAGGAATCCTGTGACATTTAATGAAAGAGAAAGGAATATTTTGTTGTTCGGTGGCCACACCTACAGTCTGTAATGTCTGCTTGCCTATGAGCAAAGAATATTTTGCGCAGTTAAGCCTGGTACACACAATCAGATTATCGGACGAATAATCCTCTGGTTTTTTTTTCGTTTTAGTCTCATATTGTAAAGGGGGGAGGTTACTCAACTTACAAAAATTCTCGTACGACAGAATACAACTTTGGAAGTGATGTAATGTGTTGAATTGTTTTGTAATGTATTCTTTTGTTTCTGAGCATGCGTAGTCTTGCTCTTACATTTTTTTTCAGATAAAAACTGTACTAATTAACCAAAAATTGGACGTCGTGTTCATGTAAGTTAAAATTCTTATAGCATGCACCTTCAGGTTTTGTCATCCGAAAAGTTGTAATCAGCTGTCCAAAATACTATACTAACGATCAGATAATCGGCAAATCGTTCGTCATACAAAATTTTACTTTCGATTTTCGTACGGGCTTTTAGTCACAAATCTTCTGCGACTTATTGTACTTACAATTAAGTTGATCACAGCCAAGATAAATAAGAGAACAATCACACATATGGCTAAGTTGCCTTTTCTGCCTCTCAGGCCAGTTTTATGGAGGCGATCCTCATCGATGGGAACATATCCTGCCTTGAAATTACTGTTGTGCTCTTTATTTACACTTCTACGCTCCACGGCTTTCTCTCTCATTGACTTCTTGATCGGTCCATTTGAGCTCTGAAAAAAATGCAGAAGAGATTTATGTCTGCCGATTATGAGACACCCTTGTTTTCCTATTTAGTTGCTAAAGCATGAATAAACTGGACCCATACAGCACCCTGCTGGGACAAATAAACAATAAAGCTGCACTGAGATATAACGTAATAAACTCTCGATCAAGTCTTCCTTCAGGGATGGACTGCATGTTATAACTTCTAAGGGACAAGTACAGTGCAGGTACAGGCAGCAGGAGTCAGGAGAGCACATTTTAAACATAGTTTAAGGAATTTTAGGTTAAGACTCTTAACCAAAGACATTCTTGAGCATCCTCCAAACTCATCTCTAGCCACTTAAGACCCGGACTATTATGCAGCTAAAGGACCTTGCCCCGTTTTGCGATTCGGCACTGCGTCGCTTTAACTGACAATTGTGCGGTCGTGCAACATGGCTCCCAAACAAAATTGGTGTCCTTTTTTTCCCCACAAATAGAGCTTTCTTTTGGTGGTATTTGATCACCTCTGCAGGATTTGCGCTATAAACAAAAATAGAGCAACAATTTTGGAAAAAATCTATATTTTTTACTTTTTGCTATAATAAATATCCCCAAAAAAGATACATTTTTTTTCCTCCTCAGTTTAGGCCGATACGTATTCTTCTACCTATTTTTGGTAAAAAAAACAATCACAATAAGCGTTTATCGATTGGTTTGCACAAAATGTATAGCGTTTACAAAATAGAGGATAGTTTTATGGCATTTTTATAATTTTTTTTTTTTTTTACTATTAATGGTGGCGATCAGCGATTATTTTTCGGGACTGCAAGATTATGGCGGACACATCGGACAATTTTGACACTATTGTAATTTTCACAGCGAAAAGTGCTATAAAAATGGACTGGATACTGTGAAAATGACAATTGCAGTTTAGGAGTTAACTACTAGGGGGCGCTGTAGGGGTTAAGTGTGACCTCATATGTTTTTCTAGCTGTAGGGGGGTGGGCTGGACGTGTGACGTCAGTGATTGTCTTTCCCTATATCAGGGTACAGACTATCACTGACACTGCCACAATGAAGAACGGGGAAGGTGTGTTTACACACACCTCTCCCCGTTCTTCAGCTCCTGTGACCGATTGCGAGTCATCGGCGGCGATCGGGTCTGCGGATCCCACGGGCATGGAGCATTGGACCTGGTCGCGGGCGCACCCCACGGCTGGGCACTTAAAGGGGATGTACCCATACGTGATTGTGCCCAGCCGCGCCATTCTGCCGACGTATATCGTAGGCGGTCCTTAAGTGGCTAGACAAACGTGCACTTATTTTTTACTCCACTGAGCTGTGAGTCAATCCCACACCACAGTCTGCCTCTTAGTTTATGTGAGGTGCGGGGTGAGTGTGACTTGGCCCGTAGCACATTGTATTGGCTATTGTATTCTGACAGTTGCAGGAGCAACATCTGTCTGAAGGAGCCAACAAGGTCATTCACGGCTCGAATTTCAGCCGATACCAGCCAAAATGTGAGCGATGTTTGGCAGACCTAAAGAGATAATTTATATCACAAGATATTTCAGTTTTTCAGTCCACCAAGCACTTGCTACTGTTCAGACCAGTTCAGCCGTTGCTAAGCAGTTTGTTGGGTCAATTACCACTCCCTTCCCCATCCAAAACACAGCTAGAAAGTAGATAGATTTGTGACTGACAGAGCTGGTCTTTGGCAGGACGGGCCACTTTGGAGACCAATTCTGCCATTCACAACAGAGCTGCAGAGCTGGGCTATCTGGCTCCTTATAAACAAACACAACCGCAGCAGATGAATCACACTGTAATGAGTGATCTTTTTATATGATAGAATGATGAACACAATAAAAAACCGGTATAACACAGCCCCGCTGGGCTAAAAGCAATAAGGCTTTAGTCGAAAATGGGGCCACCATTTAGAAGTTGGGTGATTTAGTAGAAGTTACACCCTTTTAAGAGAGTTCTTCTGTAAGTGTAAAGGCTTGATCACACCAGAAAGCATGTAATGTGTGTTGAGTAAAGTGGTACAGTACAAATTGCTGTACAGCAATGCATGGCATGTGCATTGCAAAGTCAACTGAACCCCAATACACATTAACAATGCACTATAATGCACCCGTGTAAAGTGCTCTGCAACGTACAAGTGCATGCCATCTGTAAGCTGCTCTTACAAAACAAATTGCAGCATTTCTTATAGAAGTATGGCCAACATTTTTTTTAGATGTACTTCACCTATGGGTCACATGATTACAGTTAGTTCTGCACTCCTGTGACCTGTTCTCAGCTGACAGCAGGGTAAAGCCCGCTGTCGTTTGATGTCACAGACCCAGTCTAGGCTCTGAAAAGATCCCGACCATATGGTCAAAATCCATCCAGAAGCCTGGACTGGTAGCTGGATCAGCCTCTTAGGCTGGCCATACATTATACAATTTTCTTATTCAATTTTCTTTTAGATTTACCAAAACTATATGGTGTCAAACCTAATCACTTTCAATGTGTATGCCATCAGGCAGGCCCTTGGACTACATAGTTGAAGGTAAATCTAAAGGAAAATAAATAAGAAAATTGTATAATTTATGGCCAGCCTTAGCGATCTGCTCCTCCTGCCCCCTCCACACCTCAGCACTCCAGTGAGCGCTGGAGGGGAGAGCAGAGAGCCGCTGACTGCCGCCAGCTCTCTGTAGGCTGAAGAACTGAGTGATCAGCAGTGTTTGATCTCTCAGTTCTTGATCTTAGAGGTGGTGGAGGACAGCTGCAGTTGGGGTCGTTGGTGCAGCCATTTTTTAAGAGTGCTGACTACATTGGAATATAGTGGGAAGGGGTCTTAGCAGGGTTAGGCATTTAACCCCCTTGCCGCCAACTGTACACATATATGTGGCCTCTTGGAAGTGGGTCTATTTCCGCAGGGTCGCATATATGCATATCTCTATTTCTGCCTCGCTCCCAGCACAGAGACTGGGGTCTCACTGAGAGCCCTGGGTCTCGTACTAATGATCAAAACCCAGGACTCCTGATTCCAGGTCACAAGATCGTTATCATAGCCTATGACTTGCTATCACAACGATCAGTCACTGTAAGCCCGCCCTGTGTTTAATTCCGTTTCTGAAGGGAGAGGTCCTTGCGGGAGCCGAAGATGAAAAATTTAAAAAATTAAAGAAAAAAATTTAAAATAAAGAAAAAAATAAAAAATTTTAAGGGGTTATAAAGGATACATTTTTGTTTCCTAAATACCTTCCTTTAGCAGGGATCCTCGGCTAAAGGGCCGACCACCGCCGACCCTTGCCAGAATGAAATCTCCCGCACACATGCGCGGGAGTGACGTCATCGCCGCTCCAGCCAATCACAACGCTGGAGCGGCGATACCCGGAAGACAAGCCGGCGTGGACCAGGTAAGTTCACTTCTCCTAGTTCCGAGGTAAGTATTTCATAATGAGCTAATATGCGGTGCATATTAGCTCATTATGACTTTTGCCTTGCAGGTGTAAAAAAAAATAAAAAATGTATATGCGGGTTTACAACTGCTTTAAAGTCTAAATCTCTTTCTGACACTTGTTTCTGAAGTTAAAATCAATATTTTTTGATAGAAAATGACTTGGCCGCAATGACTATTGTGAGAAGGCGAACCAACATTTATATATTCTCTGCACTGTTATACAAGCCCTTTAGCACAAAATAAGGCTGACTAGTGGGGGGGTGTAGGCTCTGTCCCTTACCAGTGTGGTCAGGGCCGCCATCAGGGGGTACAGGCAGTACACCTGTAAGGGGCCCAGATGGCAACCCCCTTTAAAGAAAAATAAAAAACAAAACATTTTTTTTTTTAGGGGTCCGGAGGTTCCCAGGGCCTCAGTAGGCAACCCCCCCTTTTTTTATTTAAAAAAAACAATATTTTTAATATATTTTTATTTTATTTTTTATTAACCACTTAAGCCCCGGACCAATATGCTGCTAAATGCCCAAAGGTGTTTTTACAATTTGGCACTGCGCTGCTTTAACTGGTAATTGTGCGGTCATGCAATGTTGTACCGAAACTAAATTTGCGTCCTTTTCTTCCCACAAGTAGAGCTTTCTTTTGATAGTATTTGATTGCCTCTGTGATTTTTATTTTTGCGATATAAACGGAAAAAGACCATAAATTTGGGGGGTTTTGGGGTGTTTGTGTGCTATTTTGGCATTTTATGGCCTTCGAAACTGTGATAGGTAGAAATCAAAAATTTACACCCTTAGAAAGCCTGAAGGCGGAGATTGGTTTTTGGGGTCCCGTACGCGGCTAGGCTCCCAAAAAGTCTCACGCATGTGGTATCACCCTACTCAGGAGAAGCAGCAGAATGTATTTTGGGGTGTAATTCCACATATGGGGGGGTGTATGCTTTGCACGTGGGTGTAAGCGTTACTGGCACTAACTAGCGGCACAGCGACACTAATACAGCGATCAGAAAAACGATTGCTTAGTGACGCTGGCAATAGGGGGTGTAGGGGCAATCTGGGGTTAAAAACTTTATTTGAAAAATGTATGGGGGCACCTAACGCTATAAAAACCTGGCTTTATTAGAAAATGTATGGGGGCGAACCTCAAAAAATAACTTGCTACCTAGCGGCACCAGCGACACTAATACAGCGATCAGACACTAAAAAACGATCGCTTAGTGACGCTGGCAATAGGGAGTGAAATTGGGGGGGTAGGGGGCTACCCTGGACTCTAGGGGCAATCAGGGGTTAAAACCTTTATTAGAAAATGTATGGGGGTACCTAATAAAGGTTTTAACCCCTGATTGCCCCTAGAGTTAACCCTTTCACCCCCTATTGCCAGTGTCACTAAGCGATCGTTTTTCTGATCGCTGTATTAGTGTCGCTGGTGCCGCTAGGTAGCTAGTTATTTTTTTTCCAGAGGTCCACCAGGGCCCTGGATGGCTTTTTTTTTATATATATTTTTTTTTGCTTCTTTTTTTTTCTTGTAAAGGGCCCCCCCCGCTTCTCAATTCCCAGCAGCCCCCCCGCTTCTCAACTTCAGGCGGCAGCACCCCCAGTTCTCTGCTTCAGGGGGCCCATGCCCATAATTCCTGATGGCGGCCCTGTGTGTGGTGGAGAGCAGGACCTGACAACACCTCCCCACACCCCTGTTGCCCACTTGCCATGTTCTATCCCAGTTTCTCGAGGGGTGCCGCTGACCTTTCTACATGCCGCTTGGAAAAGGTGGGAGTGCAACCGCCACCATCTTGGTGGCCTGTGGGTCAATGCGGGTGGAGGAGCAGCCCCCACCGCCTGGTTGAATGGTCGGCCTGCATCCAGGCATTTCTAATTCCTGACTGATCTCACACAGGCCCGAAGGCTGTAAAATGCCCAGGTCTGGGTCACATCCGGCCCTTTGGCTGTCTGGCCTGTGTGAGGTCAGTCAAGAATTAGAAATCCCTGGATGTAGGACGACCACTCAACCAGGTGGTGGGGTCTTCTCTTCCATCCTCATATGCCACCAAGATGGTGGCGGCTGCACTCCCACCTTTTCCAAGTGGCTTCAGCCATGTCCAGGGGTCTGACAGGAAGAGAAGAGAAATCTCCTCATTGGGGACACACAGGAGTCTCCCCCCCCCACTGTATACAAAGTAAATAAGGGAAAGTTTCCTCTACATACACCTTTATTTCTCCATGTGTATGCAGTAATGTTACAGAAGCCGTGACACGGGGAGGTTGTGTTACTTCTTCCTCACAGAGTGAGTGACACCAGCACGAGGGTTATGTTAGGAGGGGTGACACCGTGTAGCACAAGGACCATGGGGACACACAGTGACAGACATAGAGGTGTATTGTTAGTGATGACACAGGGCACAGTGTAACGTATACAATTCATTCCCCACCGCTCCTCTCTGCGTGCTCTAACAAAGCCCCTTTTATTGCCTCTGAATGTCCCCCCACCTTCCTCCCCCCAATCCTGTAATCCCGGGAGATTCACACCGGCATGCAGGCAGTCCATCACTGACCTGCTCGGCCGCCGCCATCTTCCCTCCGCCCAGACTGACAGCACAAGCCCAGGAGGCTGGCGCTCGGAGCGTACCATGTGCACCCAGATGGGGGGCGCCCACATCACACCGTTATATCTGGGCTATACCAACATATCCGGGTGATTCCATCACGCTTTGCCGTTTAAACACACTTCGTGTACATGTAAAAAAAAAAAAAAGTCTAAGCTGTGAAAGAAAAATAGAAGTTTGTAATATGAATACAGTGCACCCCTCATAGCGGTATGGTTCCGTCCTGAGGTGCTGGGAATGTGGTGGGAGCTCCCTAATTCCAGCTATTCCTGTCACACTTCTAATCCCCGCTATAAATATAGCATTGTCCGACCTCCTCATATATATAGATATATACATATGTACAACACACACCTCCTTCTACATGTGTATAGATATATACATATGTACAACACACACCTCCTTCTACATGTGTATAGATATAGATATATACATATGTACAACACACACCTTCTACATATGAAACTGTACAACCTTTACTTAAACCCTGCTTACACTAGAATGTATTTTACTGTTTATGTGACGAGTAGGCCAAACTTTTTTTTAGCATTGTATAGAGTAGAGAGGTTATAACTCCCTGTCAGTACACTGTCTGTGTACCATATGGGAAATTTCTCCTCACTTCCTGTCTCAGAGACATAACATAAAGTTAGAGGAAATATGTAGAAGTGAGGGGATGTCTCTTCTTACCTTTGTTTTTACAGTTGGAGGGAAGTAGTACCAACACTGGAGTTGGGCGAACAGTTTGAGCCAAGCTTCACGCATAGTTGGCAACATTGTGAAAAAAATTATAGGAACACTTTTTTGTCTGTGGGAGGAGTCTTCTTAAAAATCAGGGGGCAGGGCATTCGTTTTGTAGGGGGGGGGGGGGGGATAGGCGTAGTTTAAGCTTAATATTGGGTGTGGCTTAAAGGGGTGTGGTTAGAGTCTGAGATGAACGAGGGATGGAGGGAGAAAGAAAGAGGGATCGAGGGACAGCAGGCCCAGATCCTACACCACAATAGAAATATGTGTATTCCAGTAAATGTAACAATCGGTAGATAAAGATACTCCAAACACCTGATGTTAGCGCTTCAATCACTCCGGCACCATGGTTGTTATGGTGTCAGGATGATTGAAGCACATTATTTCTATTATTATATTGTAATGTAAAATGAAATAGTTCAACTCACCACAATGCAGAATCAGTGGGAGCCCAGAATATGTCACTTGTCACTGTCACCCAGGGCCGATCCGCCCTATAGGCTCACTATGCAAGCCGCTTAGGGCCCCACAAAGCTGCGGAGGGCCCCCCAAATTACTAGAGGTGAGAAGTCATTTTCGGCCCCTCACCCCGCTTCTCAACTCGCTGGCTGCATGGGAGAAGAGGTAAGAAGTCAGCACCCCCCCCCCCCCCCCCCACACTTCTCACTTTAATGTAAGATGTAATTTCCGACAGCAGAACAGCTCCTACCCACGCTTCTCAACTTCAATGTGACATGTCACTGTCCGCAACACCCACCCCCCCCTCGCCCCATGCTTTTCAACTTTAATGATGTAACATGTCATTTTGCTTAAGGCCTCAGGGAGGTCAGGATCAGCACTGTTATCACCTGCCACCAGATGCCATTCGGTGTTTCCAGCGGAGTCCCTGGCCCTGGACTTTATCAGACCGGCCCACTTTATGTTTCCAAGAACCAGTATATCCCTCCTTACATAAGTAGCATAACATAAAGGAGTCCCAGCACCCTTTTATTACATTATTCTCCTCTGTCAATCAGATGTCCCCAGTGGAGTCCCTCCTTAATCAGAAACTCCCTGTGTCCCCAGTGTAGTCCCTCCTTACATCAGATGTCCCCAGCAGAGTCCCTCCTACATCAGATGTCCCCAGCAAAGTCCCTACTTACATTAAATGTCCCCAGTGGAGTCCCTCCTTAAATCAGATGTCCCCAGCGGAGCCCCTCTTTACATCAGATGTCCCCAGCAGAGTCCCTCCTTACATCAGGTGTCCCCAGCGGAGTCCCTCCTTACATCAGATGTCCCCAGCGGAGTCCCTCCTTACATCAGATGTCCCCAGCGGAGTCCCTCCTTACATCAGATGTCCCAGCGGAGTCCCTCCTTACATCAGGATGTCCCCAGCGGAGTCCCTCCTTACATCAGATGTCCCCAGCGGAGTCCCTCCTTACATCAGGTGTCCCCAGCGGAGTCCCTCCTTACATCAGATGTCCCCAGCGGAGTCCCTCTTTACATCACATATTCCCAGCGAATACCCTCCTTACATCAGATGTCCCCAGCGATGCCCTTCCTTACATGAGATGTCCCCAGCGGAGTCCCTTCTTACATCAGATGTCCCTAGCGGAGTCCCTCCTTACATTAGATGTCCCCAGCGGAGCCCCTCCTTACATTAGATGTCCCCAGCGGAGTCCCTCCTTACATCAGATGTCCCCAGCGGAGCCCCTCCTCACATCAGATGTCCTCAGCGGAGTCCCTCCTTACATTAGTTGTCCCCAGCGGAGTCCCTCCTTACATCAGATGTCCCCAGCGGAGCCCCTTCTTACATCAGGTGTCCCCAGCGGAGTCCCTCCTTACATCAGATGTCCCCAGCGGAGTCCCTCCTTACATCAGATGTCCCCAGCGGAGTCCCTCCTTACATCAGATGTCCCCAGCGGAGCCCCTCCTTACATCAGGTGTTCCCAGCGGAGTCCCTCCTTACATCAGATGTCCTCAGCAGAGCCCCTCCTTACATCAAGTGTTCCCAGCAGGGTCCCTCCTTACATCAGATGTCCCCAGCGGAGTCCCTTCTTACATCAGGTGTCCCCAGCGGAGTCCCTCCTTACATCAGATGTCCCCAGCTGAGTTCCTCCTTACATCAGATGTCCCCAGCGGAGTTCCTCCTTACATCAGATGTCCCTAGCGGAGCCCCTCCTTACATCAGGTGTCCCTCTAGCGATGGGGAAAAAATTGTGAAAACACAGATTTCTCTAGGCATTTCCCGGGAAACTATAAAATCTGGAAAAGGGTCTAAATCCTGGGAAATTCGGGGACAGTTGGTAAGTATGCAAAAGTTAGGCCTGAACAGCTCTTGTTTGCCCGTTTGGTGAACACCCAAAATTGCAGAGCGTGCTCTTCACAGTGCATTCTAAGGCCGCGTACACACGAGCAGACAGATTTGTTCAAATCGGTCGGGCCGACACGTCACCGCACCAGGAAGTAAAACACTTGCGTCGAAACCATTCGGCGTGTGTGCGAGAAGACATGTCTGCTGGTTAGCGTACTTAACAGCAGACATGTCGGGCGGACGGGTTCCCAGCCGGCAGATTTCAAAGCATGCTTTGAAAGCTGTCGGGTAGCCAAATCCGTCGGCTCGCCCGTACACACGATCAAATCTGTCTGCTGGGACAGTCGGGCCGACCGTTTCCAGCAGATAGATTTGATCGAGTGTACGCAGCCTAAGCCTTTATTGGCCAATCAGGGCACAGTGAATAGCTGGTTGTTAAGGAGCGAGCCGGGGGTGAGGAGGGGGTCCAGTGTAAGTTTATCTTGATTTTAAGGTGAACTTACCCTTTAACAACAGATGAGTCATCACCTGACAGCTGAATGAAAAAAAAAACATTGTTGGCAATAGAAAAAAAGTAAAAAAAAAACAAACAAGGTGGCCGGCCCCCCCCCCCCCCCATCTATACCAGGCCCTTCGGGTCTGGTAGGGATTTTATAGGGAATGCCATGCAAAAAAAAACAGCATGGGGTTCCCCAAAATCCATACCAGACCCTTATCCAAGCATGCAGCCTGGCAGGACAGGAAAGGGTGGGAGACACTTTTTTTTGGTGAATGGGTAGGGGTACAATGTAGCCCATACTCTTTTACAGGTTTGCATGTTGCAGTTTTGACGTGATTGTTGCGCGATTTATGTGGGATCATCGTGGCAAAACCGCACCACGTTTTAGGTGCCATTGAAAATCAATAGCATTTGAACATGCGTTTTTGCGATTGCAGTGCGATTTGAAATCGCAGGCAGATATGCAGCAATTCTGCCCAAGATCACAAAATGCCAACTGTGAATTGCACCTATGAGGCTGCCTGTTTTTGTCCCTATGGAGTCACCTCTTTGTAACAGTGAGACGTCGCTCTCATCGCTACAGTAACATTCAGGCCAGTGTCAGAGCCACATCTCGCTACTTCTAGCTACAAAAAGAGTGATTTCATATGGCAGACTGGCAGCCTTTTTAGCAATTCTGCTGTTGGACATTTGCTTCTAGCAGCAGGAACACCCTTCTGATGTCACCCTAACCCTTCTCATTGTATTCAAAAACAATAAAAAAAGGAAAAAAAACTGTTTTCAATGGGTACTTTCACACTGAGGCGCTTTACAGGTGCTATGGCGCTATAAATAGCGCATACAAAGCACCTGTAAAGCGTCTCACCTTTCACTCCAGTGTAAAAACCTGAGTGCGTTGGCATGACACTAAAGCCCTGTACACACGATCTGATATCTGATGGAATCTAATCTGATGGATTTTTCCATCGGATATCCGATGAAGCTGACTTTCATCAGTCTTGCCTACACACCATCAGTCCAATATCCAACTGTGCCAAAACGCGGTAACGTAAAACACTATGACGAGCCGGAAAAAAATTAAGTTCAATGCTTCCGAGCATGCGTAGATTTTTCTCCGATGGAGTTCCACACAGACGATTGGATTTTTCTATCGTTTTTTTTTATCCATAGGAAAAATTTAAAACATGTTCTATTTTTTTTTCTGGTGTCAGAAGTGGGATGTTCTATTTTTTATGTTCTATTTTTCTATTCATGTTCTATTTTTTAACACCGATGAAAAAAAATAAAAAACGATGGGCCCACACACGAACGGTTTGTCTGATGAAAACAGCGCCTGAAAAATACCTCCAGTGTAAAAGGGGTCTAAAAAAAGTCCTGCAAGCAGTATCTTTAAAGCGGAGCTCCACCATAAAGTGGAACTCACGCTGATCTGAACCCTCCCCCCCTCCGGTGTCACATTTGACACCTTTCAGGGGGAGGGGGTGCAGATACCTGTCTAAAGACAGGTAGTTGCACCCACTTCCGGCCCAGCATTCTCAGGCAGAATGCGGGCATAACGTCACCTCCTGTCGCCCCCCCCTGTTGTGTGTCGGGAACATATGGCTCCCAGTACACAGCGGGAGGCAATCGGCAGGCGCAGGGAGATTTGTGCATGCGCCGTAGGGAACCGGGCAGTGAAGCAGGAGCGCTTCACTTCCTGGTTCCCTCACCGTGGATGGCGGGGGGAGCAGCAGAGTGACGAGCTATCGCTTGTCCTCTGCTGCAGACAGCGCTGAAATCCAGGACAGGTAAGTGTCCTAATGTTAAAAGTCAGCAGCTGCAGTATTTGTAGCTGCTGGCTTTTAACATTTTTTTTTTTAGGAGGACATCCTCTTTAAGGTGTATACACCACTCCTAAAGTGCCCCTGCCCTTTGCTGTAACTTTTAACCCTTATTCGGCCGTCAACGGGGGTTAAAGGTGCCCTGCTAGCGGGCCGAAAAGCACAGCAAAAACAGCGGTAAATCGCCCGCTAAAAAAAGTGGCGCTTTACTGCCGACACCTGCTCGCCCCAGTGTGAAAGTGCTCTTAGAGTTAAACTTAAGTTTACATTGAATGAATTCATGAGAAACAATTGGTCACCTTGGAGAGTAATTTGTCCAATACTCAGAGCCAATCTGCCTTCTACAGCTACATGTAACCGGTAAGGATAAGCTAATTTGCTAGGACTGTAATTACAGGCTTGTAACATAGTGCACTGGGCTTCTAACTTCTGACACTTGGCTACTACTTCATAAACCATTTTATACTAGAGAATATAATGTGGAAATCACACCAGGCAATTAAAAAAAAAAAAACGTTTACGTCAACCATAAAGTGCCATTGCTAAAGGTAAAGCATCCATTTCCTACAACAAATGTTACCAGGGGCATGCTGCCAATCAGGGCCAGGTGGGGCTAGGGTGTCTATATCATAGCTACCAACTGTCCCTGATTTGGAAGTCCCTCTGTCCCTCTTTCCTCCTTATTTGTCCCCCATTTTGGTCTGATCTATATAGTTGTATATAAAATGCACTATTTATCTTTCAAAAAGTGTTTCACAGTGCTAAACCTTTCACCCAATTTCTAAATTGCTGCATTTGTAAATATCAAAAGCCAGAATAAAGGAATAGTAATGGTAAAAAAAAGCACTTGTGGGTTTAAAGGGTTTGTAAAGGATTTTTTTTTAACTTAATAGCTTCCTTTACCTTAATGCAGTGCTGTTTTCATGTCCTCATTGTTCGTTTTTTGCTCTCAAGTTGCTGTAATTCTCTGATCTCCACACTTCCTGGTTGTCTGTTACCTTATAACCACAGTCCTGGGAGCTTTCTCTCTGTGGTCACTAATCAAGGAGGTGTGATTACTGTGTGTCTAAAACCCCTCAGCACCAATAAGGTTCGTTTTACAAACCATCACTGCCCTGTATTGGCTCTGTGGCTCTGTACATCAGAGAGACAGGAAAGAGCATACAAAAACGAAACTAAGACTGCAGGTACATTATATGATTGATTTTTATCTATTTTTAATCGTTCTTAAAAGGAATCAGTTAACTATTATGTCTCTATACCCTGTAAACAGTCATTTCATCAAAAAAAAAAAAAATTTCCTTTACAACTCCTTTAACTAAGAATTTTTGTATAAATCTCCTTTAACCTCCCTGGCAGTAGGATTATGTCAGGTTTTTGATGCTGAAATCGGTACAATTGTTTTGCATGGAAATTTGGCGTTTTACATTGTAGGCCTGTAATTCTTAGAAATAACTCAAATCTGTCCAAACCAGAGTCTAGTAGACATCCCGGGTATGATAAAGTTTGAAACACAAAATCATAAATTATATTATAATATATAACTATAAATAATTATAACAAATAATAATAAAAATTATTCAATACTGTAATCAAATCAAAAACACTGAAATTTGCTCAGTTGCAGAATTGTCGCTGTCATTACTTTCAATGTTTGATGACGAATTTCCCCACAAATCGCTATCACTCAATTCTCAATTAATTTATTATCGCTGTTTTCTAGCTGCTCTGAAAGCACATTTGACATAAAGGGACACTTTTTGGTTGCTTTGGACAATCTCCAGTTTCCTGGCAGAAAGAACAGTTTCCATAATATAAAACTACATGCAGGTCACTGGACAGACCACTAGGGACAAAGGGGATGTGTAATTATTTTATAAAGTAGTGTAATCTGCAAGATTACAGTATACTGTATGTGTATTGTGTTTTAATTTTTTTGAATTTGGCCCCTATCTCCGCCCCTGTGCGTCGTAACGTTGCAGGGAACGGAGCTCGACGGCACTCGGGCACTGTGAATTGAGCGAGAAGACAGCTCGCTCACACAGCAGGGAGACATCGCAGGATCCAGGGGACAAGGTAAGTAACTCCCTGCCTGGATACTGCAATGTGATCCCAAGTCTGGCTTGGGGATGCTGCCAATGGTACTGAAATTTTACCCCGAGCCACACTCGGGATTACCGCCAGGGAGGTTAAGGGGGCGTGGCAGGGGTGTGTCCTATGCCTACATACTTTTGCTATTAGATGTCTCTCATTTCCATCTCAAAAAGTTGGGAGGTATGTCTTTATCGAACACTCCATCCTCCTCACTGCAGCTCAGTAACATCGGGCAGCATTACTTACCTGGTTGCTAGAAAGCTAGCGGCGCCTGCACCATAACAACCAATGGCTCTGGGAGGCTCAGGTGCCACCATATGAGAGAAATTAATTGATTCCCCCGAAGAATTTAATTTGTATTCAGCAGTAAGGCTGGGTTCACACTTGTTCCGACAACGCTCCTACATTGGGAGCTCATGTAGCATGACGTGTGAAAATCAATGTTTCCCTATGAGAGCTGTCTTAACTGGTCCTACACAAGTCGGTCCGACTTTGAAACTACTCCCTGTACTACTTTGGTCCTACATTGATCCTACTTCAGCCCATTGAATATCATTGAAGTAGGACCAAAGTAGGAGCCTTGTCCTAACTATCCGACTTTTGCCATCTGACATGTGATTACAGCAGCAGTAAAAGGAATTTATCTCACTCTGGGATTGTTTTGATTGGTCAAAGAACAAGTCAGTCTATCACAAAGTAGGACCAAAGTAGTATCCTGTTCATGAAAGTAGGATGTAGGACCAATGTAGGATCAATGTAGGATCAATGTAGGACAAATGTCGCAGAGCAAAGTAGGATGAAAGTCGTGTAGTGTAGTGTGAACCCAACCTAACTGCTGGTGCTCTGATTGGATGCAAGTGCAGTTCAGCAAAAAGGTTTGAAAAATCAACTTTTGTCAAGTGAAAGAGGTGGGGTCACCGCAGATCAAATTTTAGCAAATTCAGTAGAAATAAGCCAGAATTTTAGAATTGTATGGCCAGCTTTACTGCGTGGACATAAATCACAATGCTAAATAAAAATATATTATAAATAAATATTTTCCCTTTTTTATAAGTGATTATATTCCCTCTTTTCTGAGCTGCATGAGGCCGCGTACACACGATTGAACATGTCCGCTGAAACTGGTCCGCAGACCAGTTTTTTTAGCGAACATATCCGATCGTGTGTACGGCCTAGCGGACAGGTTTCCAGCGGACAAAGGTTTTAAAACATGCTTTAAAACTTGTCCCCTGGAAACCTGTCCATCGGACATGTCCGCTGGTTAGTACGCCTAACCAGCGGACCGAAATCCCCCGCATGCGTCGAATGGATTCGACACATGCGTGGAAGCATTTTACTTCCTGGTTTGCGGACGTCGTGGCGGCAACGTCGCCGCCACGTCACCGCGCTGTCTGTCAGCAGGGATTTTGGTTTGATCGTGTGTACACACCATCAGACCAAAAGATCCTCTGAGACATGTCCGATGAAAACGGTCCGCAGGCCGTTTTCATTGGACATGTCCCCTCGTGTGTACGCGGCCTAAGAGCTGGGGGAGGAGTAGCAGCAGTACATTGAGCTTCCCAGTGAATGGCTGTGCAGCAGGGGTGTGTCCAAGTCTGATCATTGGATGAGAGTACACTAAGTTCCCAGTATAGTTAGAGAACTGATCACGTTGTGTGTTCTCCTGCTTAGTGTGGTCAGTTTTTAATAGAAAAAGCAGAGGGACTCGCATGAACA
This sequence comes from Rana kukunoris, assembly GCA_029574335.1. NCBI lineage: Eukaryota > Metazoa > Chordata > Amphibia > Anura > Ranidae > Rana > Rana kukunoris. Next base: position 627,009,326 of record CM056049.1, on the reverse strand, counting down.
CCAGGGATTTCACATAAAGGAAGCAATACAAAGAGACCAGGATCCTTTCTCATACAAGTACATGATACAGAAGGCACATATCAGGAATATGAAGTGTTGGGGTAAAAAAGGCTTAAATACCATCAGGCTGATATTTCCCCTTCTAGCAGACTTTTGTGTTGCAGCTTATTATAGGGGACACATCGAAGCCACCATTGGATAAATATAAATTCATGGTGGAACCCCTGAGAACCCCAATGTCCCACAAAGCCCCAGCTGAGAAACCATACTCTAAGTATTAGGTGCCATAAAGTGGAAAACGATATGTTGATAAATAAAAAATATCCAGGCATTAGCATATTGTTGCAATGATCTAATTGACTTATATGCCAGTGCAAAAAAAAAGTACAAACATTAATCAACACATTTTCTTAGATGATTATAGAGTTCCTGATTATTGCCAATCCTTATCTATGCAGTAAAGTGAGTCAGAGAGTATCACAGGCAACACCACCTCCACCTACAGTAACTCGAACTTTATCAAGAGGGGTAAGGTTCAAGTCACATCACATACACCATGAATCAAGTTTTGTCACGTTTATGGTATTGGCTACTGGAGATGCCAGTTTCAGGGTTGTCATGTAACAATCTCTCTCTACAGATGACTCATGAACAACACAATAAGGACACTGCCAGCGAAAGGCGATCGGGTCTTTTTTTTTATTTTTTATTTTTTACCCATCACTATTTATCTCTAGTGAGCCAAACTGAGATTGTACGGCACCCTATAATACTGCTTAGACAGTGATAGAGAGACTACCAAGTGGCATACCTAGCATAGGTCACACCCAGACCCACCACGTCCACCTCAAACTTCAAATTTGCAGTATTTTTGCAGTAATCATGAAAATAAATTAATACTAATTGTCAAAATTGGAATCAATAATTTCTGTATCTATATGTTTTAAAAATGAATCATGTCGGTTAAAAAATAAAATTCATGGTTACACATAGTGGAGTGGTGAAACATGAAGATAATAGTGGCATGCTTTGACAGTGACAGGCCTACAGGGAATTAAATTACAGTAATATGATCCTCTGAAACCATATATCCCCCCCCCATACAATACACAGGCAACTAGGGCTGTCCCGATGCCTCTTTTTTAGGACCGAGTACAAGTACCGATACTTTTTTTCAAGTAGTCGCCGATACCGAATACCGATACTGTTTTTTAAATGTGTCCCCAAATGCAGCCATGTCCCCCACATATGCAGCCATGTCCCCCCAGCCATGTCCCCCACATATGCAGCCATGTCCCTCCAGCCATGTCCCTCTAGCCATGTCCCTCTAGCCATGTCCCTCACATATGCAGCCATGTCCCTTCAGCCATGTCCCTCTAGCCATGTCCCTCACATATGCAGCCATGTCCCTTCAGCCATGTCCCTCACATATGCAGCCATGTCCCTTCAGCCATGTCCCTCTAGCCATGTCCCTCACATATGCACCCATGTCCCTTCAGCCATGTCCCTCTAGCCATGTCCCTCACATATGCAGCCATGTCCCTTCAGCCATGTCCCTCTAGCCATGTCCCTCACATATGCAGCCATGTCCCATGTCCCTTCAGCCATGTCCCTCCAGCCATTTCCCCCATACCTTTGCCGCCGAAAGCCGCCGCGCTGACGCATAGAGAAAATCACAGCATTCATTTGAATAGCCCATGCGTATAGACACTCCCCCTTGCTCGGGATTGGACAGATCACGATCACCCATCCAATCCCGAGCAAGGTGGAGTGTCTATACACGCGGGAACACTACATGCGGCGGCAGCTTTCGATGCGGCGGCGCAATGCAGCAGTTTTCGATGCGGCGGCTTTCGAAGCGGCGGCACGATGCGGCGGCACGATGCGGCGGGGGGGGGAAAGTATTCTATTTAGGTATGAGGCCCGTGCTATGCAGAGTTCCCTACTCTGGGCTCTCATGGCTCTGAGCAACTGAGTTGCCGAGGGGCCCCAGTGACTTGACTGAAAGGATACGCTCTATTGCTCTCAAGTATCGGACCTGTGGCAGAGGCCAATGAATTACTAATTACTAGAGCCAAGTCGGTGGCAGAGACTTGTTCCTTCTTAGCATTCTCAGTGACACTCTGGCTGCCAGGCCTGTGGGAGAGGCCTGTCCAGGTGCACTGCACCCACTCCGGTGGGAGTGGCGACGGGAGAAAAGAATATACTCTGGGGGCGTGGCCTGGACATGGCCGTGTGAAGCTGTGTTTTTTCTGAGCTCCCGGCCTGAGCCTTCCTCTACCGGCTCCAGTGCTACTAATTTCAGGCATGCAATCGCTGAAAAAGCAGAAGAAGAGAGTGTCTACCCGGGTGACCCGTTCCAGCACCTCCGCAGGTGATTTGCACCGGTATTTTCAATCCCAGCCGCGGATATCCCCCGGGTCCAGGGCTGCAACACCACGAGGCACGACACGTGTACCCCCGACGGAAGATCACGGCCGGGGAGACTGGGATTCCCTATCGGACACCCTGGAACACTCTGGTCGATCGACCCCCGGATCGCTGCCAGACCACACCACTATGGCATCCCCCTCGCAGTACCCGGGGTGTCCCCCGTCGGATCAAGACATCAGGGCCCTGTTGCAGGCCCTCCCCACCAGAACTGATATGGAGGCCCTCATCCTGAAGTTGGAGGAAACCCACCGTCGGGACTTCCAGGAGGTCAGAGAGGAGGTCTCCACCCTGACGGAGCGCGTAGCATCAGGTGAGACATCACTTACCGCGCTGGAGCTCCGGGTCGCGGGGTTGGAGAGATCCAGAGACCACCACCGAGACGCAGCGATCGCCCTCCAGCTGCACCTGGAGGAGGTCGAAGACCGGAGCCGAAGGAACAACCTGAGGCTCCGGGGGGGTCCCGGAGACGGTAGAGGCGGAGACCCTGGGGGAGAGAGTGCAGGAATTGTTCCGTTCGGTGCTGGAGGAACCTACGGTGGACGTAGAAATTGACAGGGCACACAGGGCCCTGGGCCCCAGGTCGGCCGACCCGGACAGACCGCGGGATGTGGTGTGTAGGCTCCTGCGCTATGCCCAGAAGGAACGGATCCTGCGTCGGGCATGGGAGCAGCGGGAAGTTCTTCTGGGGGATGCCCAGGTTAAAATTCTTCCTGACCTCTCAAGAGCAACCCTGAGATGCAGAGCTATGCTAAGGCCTGTTCTAGACCTGGCGAAACACAGAGGGTTTACCTATAGATGGGGATATCCGTTGTCGGTCACCTTCCGGAAGGACGGATCTGCCTTCACCCTGCAGACCCCGGCTGATCTTCCAGCCCTCTTCAGGTTTCTAGAAGCGGAGCAGATCGAAGTCCCGGACTGGTTGCAACTGCTGCCGCGATTCGCCGGCAGATCGGGTCCCTCCACGTATAGAGCTGCGGCACAACCCAGGCACCAGAGAGCTAACAGGAGACGCCAAAGAGCACCATCGGGAGACGAGAGACGTGAGTAGGCCTGTGGCCAGCATACCCTAAGTGCAGCTCCCTACCATTATGAATCTCCCGCCTTGCCCCTCCTGTGCCTATCAGCTGCCATTTCTCCGGCGTGCCGATCGGAGGGTTACAATCTTTTTCTGCTCCCATCCAGCACAGTGACGATTACTGGAGATGATGTGACCCCCTTCTGTAAGGATCGGTGTGTTGTTGGGATAACCCTCAAAGCCCCCCCCGAGACACTCCTATGGGCTCCCGCGTTGTTAGGACGCGCCCTATCGGTGGTAACTTTCAAGCTCTGACCCCCCTGTTGTTCGCTGCTGCATCTCCCTGTATGGGTTTTTTTTTATTTTTTTTTTTTTTTTTTTTTTTTTTTTTATTATTATTATTTTTATGTTGGGATGTTCAGAGCTTGAACCTTGAACAGCCTCTATTTCCTGCCACCGGTGTACTCCCTGGACAGACTGCTTAACCTATTAAGCCTCATGCCTGGGTTACTGACAGTGCCCTGGATCGTTGTTGGGGACATGGCTGGGGGACTGGGGGAGACGGGGGGGTTGAGACCTACACCATCTCACATGATGATACAGTTGATGTGTGTGAGCCTTGCTGGGGAGGGGGAGGTGGAGACTTCTGCGGGATCCCTGTTTCTTGGGATGGGAGGGTGTCTACTTACTGACCAGGCTTGGTTGATTATTGTTCTGATGGATGCCCCCCCCCTGTCTGAGAGATCCTGACACTACAAACAGGGGGCTGCACTAATGTTAAAATGTTAAAATGTTAAATTGTAATGGATATGACCTTGAACGATGCTCTTATTGTGATGTCTAGTATAATGTTTCTTTAGATTGCAATGCCGACAGCTGACATGTTCTGCTGACTGGACGGTGGGGGCTGGCAGGGTCGGGGGCTCACTCCGCCGGCTCTGTTCATCCACCTACCCACATAGGCCCGCGCTCAGTACCCAGCACTTTGCTGGAGAGCGCTCTTAGCCTGTTAGGCTAACTTAGTATCTTTTTGTTTGTTTTTCTCTCTTTTCTTTCTTTTCCTCTCTTGAGCCGCACATCCTTGTTGAGGCCTGCTGCTCTGGCTCCTCTCTCCCCGGAGCAGTAGCTCACTTCTCCCACCCCACTTTATCCCTCCCCCCCACCTACCTGACCTGTCTGGTGTGGCCCTCCCCTAGCTACAACCCGGACCTGACTCTCTATTTCCCCTGGTGATTCTACCCCCCCCCCTGTCTGCGAGCATGGATGAGCTAACTGTTATATCATTGAATGCCAAAGGTTTGAATACCCCTGAAAAACGGAGGATGCTGTTGAACGATATGCGTCGCATGCGGGCGGACGTGGTTCTGCTGCAGGAGACGCACTTTAGGGACGGCCACTCCCCCGTGCTGAAAAACAAATACTACCCGATCGCGTACCACTCGGCGTACGCGTCGGCTAAGTCCAGGGGGGTCTCCATATTGATCTCTGCAAGGGTACCCTGGTCGCACGGAGAGGTGTTGTTAGATGCAGAGGGACGGTTTCTGTTCTTAAAAGGCAAAATAGGGGAGACATCAATTACGTTTGTAAACCTGTATGCCCCAAATGACCGACAAGACACTTTCCTGACGAAACGCTTCAAGCAGCTAGCGGGCTTTACAGAAGGTCAACTTGTGGTGGGTGGTGACCTGAATATCCCCCTGTCACCTGCGGAGGACACGTCCACTGGACTGTCCTCGACGTCGGGGACCACGCGGAAAACCATCCAGACACTGCTACATTCTTATCGACTGGTAGACACCTGGCGGCTGTGCCATCCTGGAGAGAGGGACTATACCTTCTTCTCCAGGCCCCATCAGTCCTACTCCAGGATAGACTACTTCCTAATCCCCCACAAACACTTAGATGCCGTGAAGGACTCCTCCATAGGCTCCATTACTTGGTCAGACCACGCTCCGGTCACGTTGGTCTACGCCCTGACAGACAGACAATCCGCCCAGAGACACCCGTGGCGTTTAAATGAGTCCCTCTTACAAGACCCGGATACTATGACGGAAGTGGTCAGGGAACTGAGACATTATTTTGACGAAAACACCGCCCAGGACTGCACGCCGGGGGTGGTCTGGGAGGCCCACAAAGCAGTTGTTAGAGGCATACTTATTAAACATGGTGCTAGATTGAAAAGACTGAGGTCCGAACGACTGACTGCACTACTTTTTAAACTGCAAACATTAGAAACACAACACAAACAGGCCCCATCGTTACAACTGAGCACTGACCTGGACAATACCCGCAGGCACGTCACTGATTTAATGCAGTATAAGGCCAAAGCGGCTATACAGATATGCCGACGTAAGATCTATGAATCAGGCGACAAATGCGGCAAGATGCTTGCCCAAGCCATCCGCTCACAAAATAAGTCATCCTACATACCACACATCATGTCACGCGGGGGCCAGAAGATCTCTACGCCTCAACAAATCTCTCGGGAGTTTAGAAACTTTTACCATGACCTGTACAATCTGCCAACCATCCCACCAACCCGAGACGGTGACCTGACAGAGAACTACATAGCATCCTCCCATATGCCGACGTTACCCGCGGAGACGAGAGACCTTCTGGAAGAACCGATTTCTCTATCGGAACTTACGACAGCACTGAGCAATGCCAAACCGGGTAAGGCCCCGGGACCGGACGGCCTGACTATTGCCTATTATAAGACCCTCCTTCCCTCCCTAGGTGGACACTTAGTGGCCCTTCTTAACAGCTTGAGTACTGGGATGGAACTACATGCCTCCACGCTACAAGCGCAGGTGGCTGTAATCCACAAAGACGGGAAGGACCCAGGCCAGTGCGGTAGCTACCGGCCGATTTCGCTACTGAATACCGACCTTAAGTTATTTACCAAAATCATAGCGTCAAGGATTCAGCATCATCTGCCAGACTTGATTCACCTTGACCAGGTGGGCTTTGTCCCGACTAGAGAAGCCAGGGACAACACTGTTAAAGTGTTGAACCTAATTCACGTGGCCACGACAGCAAAGACCCCATGCGTCCTTATAGGGACAGATGCCGAGAAGGCATTTGATAGGGTCAGTTGGCCGTTTATGTTCAACACCCTGAGACATATAGGGATGGGACCGAAAATGATGAACTGGGTTTCGGCGGTTTACGCAAACCCGACGGCTAGAGTTAGAGCGAACGGAACGCTGTCAGAGACATTTCCGATCACCAATGGAACCAGGCAGGGCTGCCCACTCTCGCCCCTCTTATTCGCTCTATCCCTAGAACCCTTCCTAAGGCATGTAAGGTTGAACCCAAACATCAGGGGTATTGAAATAGGGAACGAGCAATATAAAGTTTCAGCTTATGCTGATGACATGCTCTTCTCGCTAACATCGCCATTGATATCTTTACCCGCTCTGATGCGAGAATTCGACAGGTATGGACAGCTGTCCAACTTAAAGATTAATTTCACGAAATCGGAGGCGATGGGAGTGGGAGTGGTGGAGTCACAGCTGACCCGTCTTCAGCACAGCTACCCTCTGAAATGGACTGACACAGCCCTGACCTACTTAGGCACGCGTATTCCCCCGAAGATCTCCCAGGTATATAAGTTAAATTTCCCGCCCTTACTTAGATCTGTCCAGACATTGCTGACCCAGTGGACTACTGGCTTCCACTCCTGGTTTGGCAGGTGCGGTATACTTAAAATGACCATACTTCCAAAATTTTTATACCTCCTACAGGCCCTCCCCGTACACATACCGACTGACTTCTTCAAACAAACCCAAACCATCTTCACGACTTTCCTGTGGGCCGGGAAACGCCCCAGAATTCACAAGACGATCCTTTCCCTCCCAAAGGCACACGGGGGCATGGCGATGCCGAACGTCCGATCTTACTACCATGCCGCTCACCTGACCCGACTGATAGACTGGTGCAGACATGGGGCCACCAAACTATGGCCACGACTGGAACAGTCACAATGCGAGATCCCTCTGGACAGAGCGCCCTGGTGCCCTACGGCGGCGCAGAGACTCTCTAAGGCCCACCCGCTGATAGGTAACACTGTCAAAATCTGCGCGAGACTTCTGACCCAGACGCGCCTTTCGTCGGGAAACTCACCACTACGCCCAATATTGGGGAACCCCTCTTTTGAACCTGGCATGCGAGACGCAAAATTCTCCAGGTTGAAGGAAGCAGGCATATTCCAAGCCTCTCACTTTGGAGTGACAGGCCGTTGGAAGACGGTCTTGGAACTTATGGACCCAATGGGCAGGTTCCGGCTGGACTTCCTGCGAGCGCACCAACTCAGCCACTTTCTGACCACCTTGACGCCCCCTGGCCCATCTGACTCTCCCCCCACAGCCTTTGAGGAGCTGTGTTCGGAGTCGGGCACGCTGCCACATGCCCTGTCCCTCACTCAGACTATGCTGGCTACGCCAACGGGAGACTACCGTATCCCAAGCCTGTCCAAATGGGAACAAGATCTAAACTGTGTATTCTCGCCTAAACAGACACAACACATCCTTACGTTCGTACATAAGTCATCGATCTGCACCAAGGTACAAGAAACAAACTATAAAATCCTGACGAGGTGGTACAAGACCCCAGCCCTTCTAAATAAATTTTACCCGTCGACATCGGACCGCTGCTGGCGGTGCCAAGCGGACAAGGGCACGCTATTACATATCTTCTGGTCATGCCCCTCCTTGCGCCCATACTGGGAGGAGGTACGGCGCATATCGCAAAAATTCACTGATCGTATAATACCCGACGACCCGGCGTACTTCCTTCTACATGCCAACGACGTACCAATACGTATATATAAACAATCAGTCGTGCGCCACCTTCTGGACGCTGCCAAGGCTTGCATTTCGTTATGCTGGAGGTCTTCACGCCCCCTGACGGCTGCAATGTGGCTACGGAGGGTGGATGACATCAGCAGGATGGAAGACTTGATCCTTACGAGCCAAAACAGACAAGAAGCATATTCCAGAACCTGGCAACTCTGGAACGTCTTTAAATATTCGGATGAGGGGCAAGCCCTCAGAGGTACCCCCTAGCAACCCCGAATGTACCCACAGGCCTGATTATACCCGACCTACCGGGTAACCTTTTGACACCCAATTTACATGCTGGACATGATGAATATCCATGCTCGCAGATCCACCCCCCCCCCTCCCCCTACCCTATTCCCCTCCCCCCTAGACCCGAACTCTACCCAGCCCCTTCCGGCCCTCCCCCCACACACCCCCCCCCACTCCTTTTCCTCTTCCTACTACACTGTTCTTACAATAATAAAAAAGCGGGGGCGGGAGGCGGTCCCATGGGACCGCGATGACCGATCAAACGCCTTAGGTAACACATAGTTCCCCAACCGACTACCCATAAGACGACGAGACACTGAGCTACAGATGTTGGCTGCTGATTTATACTGGGTGTGGCAAATGCTCACCCCTGTATGTGTAGTACTCTTGTATACTTTTCCTGTGCCATGTTACCATATCATTGTGCCTGTACTTTCGTTGTGGTCCGTGTGGGCCTGTTTCTTGTTCCTGAATAAACATATAATTTTGAAAAAAAAAAAAAAAAAAGAATATACTCTAGAAGCAGGACTGCTTCTGTTTAGGGATGAGCCGAACACCCCCGTGTTCGGTTCGCACCAGAACCGTCGAACGGTCAGATCGTTTGCACGAACATTTAGAACCCCATTGAAGTATATGGGACTCGAACGTTCGAATTCAAAAACGGTAGTTTTAAACACCAATTTTCAAGTTATTGTTGAAAAACATCTTTCAGAACCCGGGTCTTGCCCCAGGTAACATGTATCAATGGAAAAAAGTCTTAAAAACGGTTGTTTTTTCAGGAGCAGGACTCCTAGTAATATCAATGGAAAAAAAAGTTTTAAAAACGGTTGTTTTAAAGACCAATTTTCAAGTTATTGTTGGAAAACGTCTTTCAGAACCCGGGTCTTGCTCCAGGGAACATGTATCAATGGAAAAGAAGTCTTAAAAACGATCGTTTCGTTTCACACGAATTTGCCGCGAACGATCGTTTTTGTTCGAAATTCGACGAACGGTCGAACGGAAGATGTTCGAGTCGAACATACGTTTGTTTCGAACGCGAAGCTCATCCCTACTTCTGTTCATTATCCATAGCCTGACTCTGCAAAGTTATTCTCTTCACCAATCTATCCTGTCTACCTCCAGTTGATTGTTGGTCGATGTTGGACCGAAAATAAAGCACTTAGAAAACTTCAACTCTTGGCTTGGACATTCTGTTACTGCTCTCACAAGTTGCTACCATCAATTTTCCTAGACAGATCAAAGGTAACTTAACTTATGCCGATCCCACATCTAACCAGCGGCTCCTGAGGGGGTAGCACTTCATTAAAAAAACAAATGTGCAATTGTGACAACATACAAGCAATCTTGACAATATAAAAATAGAGAACTCTGGCGCTGTCTGATGGGCTGGGAGGGAGAACTGCAGCAGCACCTGTGAATCTGATCCTAACAGAAAAAGTGATAGTAATGTAAAGTGTGGTAGCTGCGCTGTGGGGGAGGGAATTGGAAGAGAAAGTGAAAGGGAGAGAGGAGTGAAAAAGATCATGGGTGAACTAAACAGTGAAAGAAAGAAGGTATCTGAATGATACTAAAATGGACAATACAGATAAAAGTGAACAAACACCTATAATCCTGTAATGCTTTAGCAGTGAAAGTACATAATATAATTGCTACTACATATACAAACACCCAAACTTGCATAAAATAAGTGGGAAAAAAAGTACAAAAATATCAAAATCAATCATGTGATAAAGTCCTGTCCATAAATAAAGACCAGAACTAAAAGTCCAGTATTCCTCCACAGAGCATTGTCTAAATGAAACACCTCCACCCAAGATGCAGCATGCAAAAATGAAATGTTCAGTGATGACACCTCTGAGTGTGCTAGCAGCTCACCTCACGGCTGTTTGTCCAAACAGATAACAGAGACACTGATCACAGCTGGATGAATAGACTGATAAAACACCTCCTCCTGATTCCTAACACAGCTCCTGTCCGCGTTTTGGACGGTCGAAATTTAGTCTCATAGTGTGTAGGCAAGACTAATGAATGTCAGCTTCATCGGAATTTCGATGAAAAAAAACCTACTCTACCCCCAACAAAAATCTTTCCTAGCAAAAATGATCCTCCCCAAGAGGTAACTTCCCTCTGCCAGCAAAAACTCCCACCAAAACTCCCCACTACCTATCACCATCTCCAGAAAAATCCCCCTACTTCAGGAAATGCCCCCACTAGATTTCTCATGCTTCAAAACCCCAACTAGCTAAATCCCCCCTCCTCAACAAATCCTATTTCAGCAAATGTCGCCCCCCCCCCCCAGCCTCTATTGAAACACTTAGGTGACCATAGATGTTGGAGCGCCTTTTTCTTAAGGAGTGAAAGCCCTCCCAAGCTCCCCTTTGGCTGTGTCATATGACACATATCATAGCTTTTTTACTCAATGTAGGCTGGTCTTCTTATGGGTCATCATCCATGGCAGCCCCTGGTGCGCCTCTGGACATATCATAGCTGGACAGGAACCCAGCGAGAGGTCAGACAGGACTGCTAGGGGTGGTCCTGCAGAGCTTTGGGCTGCATGGTAATGTGCAGTGGGTGCAGTCCTAGAGCACCCCCAACCTGGCTGTACTTGAGGAGGACCACTCCCCAAACTGCAACTCAGACCACCTATATAATAGGTAAACAGGCTGCCCCTACACCTCTCAGACACATTGAACAGCAGTGGGTTAGCTGGGTTCCCTACGCTGAGGAAGTCCCGCCCACGGGACGTAACGTACGAGGGGGAGGAGTTACGCGTGAGGTCACCGCGATCGCCCCTTCACGTTCATGTTGTATACGCTTGTCAGCAATTTCTGCCTGTGAACCTGCACTCGTTTCTGAGTGCTGACCCATGTGAGTGTATTTTATTCATTTGTTTTAAATAAATACCCCCTTTGCTAATGAGAGCATTAGATCTCTCCCTTTTATTTTGTATGTCCATCATTGCTGTTATCCTTTGGGCCCATTATTGCCATCCGGAGTTGACCTGCTGATTGATACTATCAGGACCCGTGTTTTGATACCATGCTCTGTGACCCCTTGAGAGTCGAATGAATGAGGTGAGAGGCCACCTGTTCGGAGCTGTGGTGGCTCAACGTGATTGGCACTGCGCTGACAAGCCATTCACCTCTGCAGCCAAGGTTTCGGATCCCGGTCTCGGCTACATGTGAATTGAGTTTGGTGGTCTCAGCCCGGCTCCCGGTGGGTGTGCTATGCAAGGTACGCCTGTGCTTAGTACGCCCACCCCCCCCCCCCCCACAAAAACCACCACACTTGCACGCACACGAAATTGGTTTAAAACACACGCACTTTGGCCATGCGGTCTCCTAAAATAAAGAGAGGCGAAGGACCTACGGGGCTGGCTGGGTGGGCTAGGCCTCCTCACTCCCTCATAGGGGGAGTCCCTCTGCCCCATTGGGGTCCTGTTGGGCCCCAGTTGGGCTCCCAAGAGGAGCAGGTAGGGCGGGGTGAGTGGGAGGCCCCCCTTCACACCCGCCATTGCCACCAGGGGCATGGAGAAGGACGGCGATTGCGATTGCCTCCGGGGGGAGGGTCTGCCTACTCCCAACTCCTGCAGTCCGGCTCCTCTCTCTCGAGTTCACGCACAAAAATACACTTTAAAAAAAAAAAAAAAAAAGAGGCCACCTGTTCTTCTTGGTGGAGGATCTTTATCTGGTCACTTGATCTGAATTTGCACCGTTTAATGAAATTCATCTGGATTTCTCTTCCACACATTCACTTATGGACTTTTGTTTTTCATTTTATATTTTTATTTTTGTATTTATTTTTGTTTCACCAGTCATAGCTCCCAAGTCGCCTGCTATTTTTTTAACATCTTCTTAAATCTAAATTGTAACTGGACAACATTGAGTTTTTTAAAGCATTCTTTATCATGAAACAATAGCCATGTTTTTTTTCTTAAATACTTAAGGACCACCTAACGCTGATATACGTTTGCAGAATGGCACTGTTGGGCACAGGTACGTTGTCCTTTAAATGCCCAGCCATGGGTCGCGCGTGTGCCTTCAGCAGCGCACTCACGACCCTGGTCCGAAACTCCGTGACCGCACCCGCGGGACCCACGGACCCAATCGACGCCAGTGTCCCGCGATCGGGGAAAGGTGAGTGTAAACAAACCTTCCCCGTTCTTCTCTGTGGCTTGTCACTGATCGTCTGTTCTCTGTTATAGGGAACGATGATCAGTGACGTCACACATCCAGCCACGCCCCCCTACAGTAAGAATCCCTCCATTAGGGCACACTTAACCCCTTAGCGCCCCCTAGTGGTTAACTCCTTTACTGTCTTTGTCATATTCCATAATAGTGAAGCCCCGTACACACGGCCGAGGTTTCGGCAGAAACCAGCGAAAACCTCGCTGGGAGCCCATTTGCCGAGAACCTCGCCGTGTGTACCCTCGGCGAGCCTCCGCCCGTCGGGAAACCCGTGAGCAAATAGAACAGGTTCCTATTTGCTCGACGGCCCTCGGGATAATTGCCTGGTTGCCTTTCCCACGGGCGGGTCGTCAATTGACGGGAGGCAGAGAACCTCGACGGGCGGAACGATGTGTTCTGCCCGTCGAGGTTCTCTGCCGTGTGTACGGGGCATGAATGCACTTTTCGCTGTGAAAATGACAATGGTCCCAAAAATGTGTCAAAAGTGTCCGATGTGTCCGCCATAATGTTGCAGTCACAAAAAAATAAAAAATCGCTCATTATTACTAGTAGTAAAAAAAAAATATTAATAAAAATGCCATAAAACTATCCCCTATTTTGTAAACCAGGGGTCTTCAAACTACGGCCCTCCAGTTGTTTAGGAACTACAATTCCCATAATGCCTAGTCATGTCTGTGAATGTCAGAATTTTACAATGGCTCATGGGATGTGTAGTTCTGCAACAGCTGGAGGGCCATAGTTTGAGGATCCCTGTTGTAAACGATATAACTTTTGCACAAACCAATCAATAAACGATTATTGCGATTTTTTTTACCAAAAATATGTAGAAGAATATGTATCGGCCTAAACTGAGGAAAGAAAAAAAAATTTATATATTTTTTGGGGATATTTATTATAGCAAAAAGTAAAAAATATTGCATTTTTTTCTCAAAATTGTCGCTCTATTTTTGTTTATAGCGCAAAAAATAAAGACCGCAGAAGTGAACAAACACCACCAAAAGAAAGCTCTATTTGTGGGAAAAAAAGGACGCCAATTTTGTTTGGGAGCCACGTCGCACGATTGTCAGTTAAAGCGACGCAGTGCCGAATCGCAAAAAGGGGCAAGGTCCTTAACCTGCATAATAGTCTGGGTCTTAAGTGATTAAATACTGTTTTCAGACTTCTTTACATATCTGTGCTGTTGATCTCCTCCAGCCTCTTTCAGCCCCTTTCATTCTACTTGCACTTACTCCAGTATTAGCTCAATATCATTGTTCTAGACCAGGGGTCTCCAAACTGCGGCCCGAGGGCCAAATGTGGCCCTTTACTAGCCTTTATCCGGCCCTTGGGGCACTATTCCTCCAACTGACACCAACAAGGGGGCACTATTTCTTCCTCCGATGCCAATGATGGGATACTATTCCTCCTACTAATAAGGACACTACTCCTCCTGAGACCAACCTTGAGGCCATATTTATTGTCACCGATGCTGGGCGCGAGACATCTTCCGTCTCCGCTGGCCACAATTTGGCCCTCCTGAAGTCTTGAGGACAAAAAACTGGCCCTTTGTTTGAAAAGTTTGGAGACTCCTGTTCTAGACCGTCTACCTGATAATGACAATGCTGGAACTCGTGTACACAACCTGTGTTGGCATGGCCACCTGTAGTCTTTTCCAAGGATGTATGTGACAGGGTGACAAGGTGCAAAGTTAGAAAAGAGCTGTCACTCTATATCAGAAAGTGCTTGAAAATCCTCATGGGAGAACCTTTAGTTTCATTTACTGAAAGCTCCATATTTAAATAGATATAAAATACTTTTGAAATCACATTAACATGGTAAACCTTATACAAGATTTTATTGATTTATTGGTTTTAGATCTACTTTAAAGAGGAAGTAAACTCTGATGGGTAATACTTCCTATCTCCTAAACGCCACACGTTTAGGAGATATTTACTGTACCTGTAGATAAGTCTTATTATTACAACTTGGAAATGGGGGTTTACAACCTCTTCAAATCTGCCCTGAATGTCTGAATCTAAATAATGGTGCACATCTTGAGTTCTTGAACTGATGGAAATAGAAACTAGTGGTAAACTAAGTTACCATAGTCTGAGTGGCCAGAGGTTGTCCGCCCATTAAAGTGGAGTTCCATCCAAAAATGGAACTTCTTCTTTTTGGAACCCTCCGCCCTCTGGTGTCACATTTGGCACCTTTCAGGGGGAGGGGGGAGCAGATACCTGTCTAATACAGGTATTTGCTCCCACTTCCTGGCATAGTTCACCTCAGTGATCTACGCCACTTCCGTCGACTACTCTGTACCCCCACTGACTTCTGGGAGACACACAGCTCCCAGGACACAGCAGGGACCAGTAAAGATACGCAGCGCAGCTCGCGCATGCGCAGTAGGGAACCAGGAAGTGAAGCCGCAATGCTTTATTTCCTGATTCCCTCACCGAGAATGGCGGCGGAGGCAGCCGAGAGCCGATCGATTGTTCGGCTTTGGCTGCCAACATCGCCGGCACCATGGGCAGGTATATTTCCATATATTAACCTCCCTGGCGGTATGATTCTTTCAGATTTTTGATGCTGAATGCGGTACCATTCTTTTGCATGGAAATTCTGCGTTTTATATTGTAGGCCTGTAATTCTTAGGAATAACTCACTTAAATCTGTCCAAACAAGAGTCTAGTAGACATCCCGGGTATGATAAAGTTTGAAACACAAAATCATAAATTATAATATAATAAATAACTATAAATAATTATAACAAATAATAATATAATAAAAATTATTCAATAATGTAATCAAATCAAAAACACTGAAATTTGCTCAGTTGCAGAATTGTCGCTGTCATTACTTTTATTTTTTTATGACGAATTTCCCCACAAATCGCTATCGCTCAATTCTGCAAGTGATTATAATTTATTATCGCTGTTTTCTAGCTGCTCTAAAACCACTTATGACATAAAGGGACACTTTTTCGTTGCTATGGACAATCTACAGTTTCTAGGCAGAATTGTATTTATTTATAATATAAAAGTGCATGCAGGTCACTGGACAGACCACTAGGGACAAAGGGGATGTGTAATTATTTTATACAGTAGTGTAATCTGTAAGATTACAGTATACTGTATGTGTATTGTGTTTTTACTTTTTTAAATTTGGCACCGATCTCCGCCCCTGTACGTCGTAACGTCGCAGGGAACGGAACTCGGGCACTGTGATATGAGCGAGGAGGACACAGCGGGGAAAAATCGTAGGATCCAGGGACAAGGTAAGTAACCTCTGCCTGTCACCTGCGATGCAATCCCGAGTCAGGCTTGGGGATACCGCTAATGGTACTGAAATCCCCCCCCCCGACCCAGACTCGGGATTACCGCCAGGGGGGTTAAAAGTCAGCAGCTGCTGTATTTGTAGTTGCTGGCTTTTAATGTTTTTTTTTTTTTTTTTATTTAAGTGGGACCTCTGTTTTAAAGCACTACAGAACACTCTGGTAACTTGTAAGTTCATCTTGGTTGTGCTTACAGCTGTCTCCACTGGTGAGTGGAAGGGAACAGAACAAGAAGGCTTAGCTAAGCTTAGTGGAGACACACTTCTTGAAAAGTGGCAGGCGAGAGCTTACTCCCAGTCAGCTATTTTGTAACATGATGGGTTGTTGTTCTGGGGTTGTGTTTCAGGACAAGTTTGATTATTGGAGAGGAGCAGGCTGACTTCCCAGCATAGCTAGAGAATTGACTACGCTGTGCTCTTATGCCTAGTGTGGTCAGTTTTTAATAAGAAAGCAGAGGGACTGTAAAAAAAACACATGAATTTCACACAAAGGAAGCAATACAAAGAGAACAGAATACCTCTTACAAGTACATGGTACAGCGGGCACATATCAAGAATATGAAGTGTTGGGTTTACATACTCTTTAATTCTATGAAATGCGTTTCTGTGAAAAAAGAAAATTACTATAAACTCGACAGTTTTATTAGTGGGCATACAAAATGTATGTTGTAAATTCACCAGTGGATTATATGTGGTTCATTATTTTGGTATGCATATACATAACACAGGTGTTCTAATATATTTCGTTTTTTGTATAATTTTTGAGTATTTCATTTCATTTCTGGGTGCCATCATTTAAAGTCTTTTTCATAAATCAAATTATTGGTTATATGAAAATGGTATGGTAGCACTACAAGTGGCTATACTATCCTATACTATAATAGCAAAAGAGCGTTCATCTGCCTGTTTTACCCATTTTAATGAAACAAAACACATTTAGGCCGCGTACACACGAGGAGACATGTCCGCTGAAACTGGTCCGCTAGGCCGTACACACGAGGAGACATGTCCGCTGGAAACCTGTCCGCTAGGCCTTACACACGAGGAGACATGTCCGCTGAAACTGGTCCACAGACCAGTTTTAGCGGACATGTTCGATCGTGTGTACGGCCTAGCGGCCAGACAAAAGTTTCTAAACATGCCTACTTGTCTGCTGGAAACTCGGACATGTCTGCTAGAGCAGGGATCTCCAAAACGGCCCTCCTGTCGGAACTACAATTCCCATCGGACATGTCTCCTCGTGTGTACAGGGCCTTAGAGTATTGGTATTTTTGTGTATGGGCTTCCTTTTCTCTTAGGTTGACACATTCCCATGTCAGTGACCAGTTAACTTAAAGGGGTTGTAAAGGATTTTTTTTCCCCCCCTAAATAGTCTTCCTTCACTTACCTCATCCTTCGATTTTGCTTTTAAATGTCCTTATTTCTTCTGAGAAATGCTCACTTCCTGTTCTTCTGTCTGTAACTCACCACCGTAATGGTGTGGAGAAAGCCTCTTGAGGGGGGAGGGGGCGAGCAGGCAAGTCAGGACACTCTCTACTTTGCATATAAAGAAAGGGGCTGTGCGTTAGTGGGCGTCCTGACTCTCCTGCCTGCCCCCTCAAGAGGCGGTCTCCACACCAGGAAGAAAGCCTTGCATTACGGTGTGTAGTTATAGACAGAAGAACAAAAAGTGAGGATTCCTCAGAAGAAATAAGGACATTTAAAAGCAAAAAGAACAAGTTGGTGTTAACCTTTGAGATCCTGCCTGGTGAGCAGAACCTCCGTATGTCAACAGGGAAAGTAAAAAAGATTCCATAAGCATGTAACACTATGTGCTTCAACCAAATGAAAGTTGAACTTCGGACAAAACATTATTTTTATACAATTGCACAGTAAAAATGAATTACCACTAATAAAGTGTGCCCCATCTCTAGCTTCTGCAGCATTGGTTACAGTGGAACTTTAACCGACTTCCACACCAGGCACTTATACACCCTCCCGCCTAGACCAATTTTCAGCTTTCAGCACTGTTGCACTTTGAATGACAATTGCGCGGTCATCATGCTACACTGTATCCAAACTACATTTTTATAATTTTGTTCCCACAAATAGAGCCTTATTTTGATGGTATTTGATCACCTCTGGGATTTTTATTTTCTGCAAAAAAAAATAAAAAAAATACTGAGACTCTTTACCTAGATCGGTGTTGCGGGGTGTCAGACTGACACCCCGCAACAACGATCGCCGCGTTGCTATATGGCGGACGGCAAGTGGTTAAATGAGAAAAAAATTCCACCAAGCCATTTTTTTTAAATACCGTACTATAAGGAGGATTTACTAAAACATGTGCACTCAGAATCTGGTGCAGCTGTGCATGGTAGCCAATCAGCTTCAAACATCAGCTTGTTCAGTAAGTGCCAGTTCACACAGGGGCAACCCGACTTACAGCGCGACTTTGCAAGGCGATTTGTAGACAACCTCAGTGCGACTTCAGTGTGACTTCGAGCAACTTACAACCTGACTTAAAGTTGCCTCCAGGACAGGCAACTTTGGCTGTGGCCAATCACAGAATAATCAGCTCTGTGGGAGGGAGGGGTTTGCCTGGGTAAACTTTTTTATTTTTCCTGTAAAGTTGCTTTAATATAAATGGATATCTGACTTGGAGGCAACTTCCATTGAAATCTATTGGTACAAGTTGCCTAGAAGTCGCCTTGAAGTAGTACAGGAACCTTTTCTGAAGTCGGAGCAACTTCAGTAGTGTACATTAACCACTTAAGGACCGCCTCCTGCACATATACATCGGCAGAATGGCACGGCTGGGCACATGTATGTACAGGTACGTCCTGTATTAGTACCCAGCCGTAGGTCACGGGTGCGCGCCCGCAGCGCGCACCCGTGACCTGGTCCGAAGCTCCAGGACCGCTGGAATCGCGGACCCGATTGCCGCTGGAGTGCGGCGATCGGTCCCCGGAGCTGAACAGGGAGAGCCGCGTGTAAACATGGCTTCCCCGTCCTTCACTGTGGCTGCGTCATCGATCGCGTGATCCCTTATATAGGGAATCGCAATTGATGACATCACACCTACAGCCACACCCCCCTACAGTTGTAAACACACATTAGGGAACACATAACCCCTACAGCGCCCCCTTGTGGTTAACTCCCAAACTGCAAATGTAATTTTCACAATAAACAATGCAATTTAAATGCATTTTTTGCTGTGAAAATGACAATTGTCCCAAAAATGTGTCAAAATTGTCCGAAGTGTCCACCATAATGTCGCAGTCACGAAAAAAAATCGCTGATCACCGCCATTAGTAGTACAAAAAATAATTAATAAAAATGCAATAAAACTATGCCCTATTTTGTAAACGCTATAAATTTTGCGCAAACCAATCGATAAACGCTTATTGCGATTTTTTTTACCAAAAATAGGTAGAAGAATACGTATCAGCCTAAAATTTTTGGGGGATATTTATTATAGCAAAAAGTAAAAAATATTGCATATTTTTTTTCAAAATTGTCGCTGTATTTTTGTTTATAGCGCAAAAAATAAAAACCGCAGAGGTGATCAAATACCACCAAAAGAAATCTCTATTTGTGGGGAAAAAAGGACGCCAATTTTGTTTGGGAGCCACGCCGCACGACCGCGCAATTGTCAGTTAAAGCGACGCAGTGCCAAATCGCAAAAAGGGGCAAGGTCCTTTAGCAGCATTTTGGTCCGGGTCTTAAGTGGTTAAGACGGCTCTCATTCACTTCAATGGAATTTCTTATGTCCAGCGACTTGGGGCAACTTGAGGTCTGACAAGTCGGATCCCAAGACGCTGTAGTGTGAACAGGCACTTAGGCTTTGACAATAAAACCTGAAATCTGATTGGTTTCTATGCACAGTTGCACCAGTCTTTGCATTATCCAGCTTTAGTAAATAACCCCCTATGTCCATGGGCATCCGCTGAAATTATTTCAGAGGGGGGCGCTTCGGCAGCGGCGAAACACAGTCTCATTTTACCCTCTCTTCGACCGCTAGCAGGGGTTAAAAGCACCCTCCCCCCCACGTTAAAATGTAAAAACACCCCACTGTGTCCCCTGCATCTTTCAATATCTCTTTGTCACTACTGTGTACCCCCTTCTCCACAACTGCACCTCTGGACCCCTTTACATTACACAGCACTCTGCATCACTGGACCCCTTTACATTACACAGCACCTCTTTCCCTTGACTGAAACACTACACTATATGGACAGTATATTTATTGCAGGTCTAAAAGAGGAACCTTTCGGAATGAGGGACAAATGGATTTGATTCCAGAAGAGGGACAGGCACTCTTAATAAGGGACAACTAGAGGGGAGAGGAGCGCTGCAGTCACCGCTTAAATCGTCCCCAGGGCCAGTTCGGCTCTGCTCCTGGCTCTCCCTTGCAATTTCAGGGGGGGGGGGGCAAACGACCCCCCTTGCCCTATGGAGCGGACGCCCATGCCTATGTCTCTACAGCATTATAGTTTCTTACCTGTCAGTCATATATACCAGCATATGGCAGTCAAATTGATTGAAACCCGGAAAAAGACTTGGGAGTCTGGTACACCACTGCAGTGAAGGTGAATATAAATGCCATGGATGCAAGACTTTTATCTGAATGGAGGAAGGGGTACAGCAAGTAAACCACTGTAAAATCTGTACTACAACCAGAACTGGAAATCCCAACGTGGGACATTCTGAGGCTACTGGAGGCGGTGAGCTAAATAACAGTAAGGAATTTAAAGGAGCAGTATGGGTTTATTAAAATATAAACATTCATACTCACCTCTATGCTGCAGCATCTCTAAGACCAAGAACTGAGCGATCAAATGACTGCTGATCGCTCAGTTATTGGTCTGTTTGGTGACTGTCAGCCACTGGCTCTCCACTCTGCTCCTCCAGTGCCCACTGGAGCGCCAAACTGGGGAGGGGGTAAATGCAGCTGGCTCTGGCTCTCAGCCGTGCACTGAAATCTGAAGCCAGCTATCAATCAGGCAGCTGGGTGGATCCCAACAATATTGTTAGGATCCTTCCAAAGCCTGAAGTGGCTGTGCCATGTCAGCTGATAGAGGGCAATAGCTTGCTGACTCAGGGACACAGAAGCAAAAGGAAGTGCACTCCTGGCACAAGGGTCGGGACAAGGGGCTGCCCTGGGCACCATGGTATCAAGTGAGTTGGGGGGTCACCTGAAGGAGATTGGGAGGGGGCATTGTGTTGGAAGGGGGAATTTGGGGGGATAACCATTTTTCTAGAAGGGGATTTTTGGGTGTGCTAAGAGTGTTGCTTTAGGGAAATTTGTGTTGGGAGAGGGGGTGGGGAGAACATTCGTGCTGGGGGGGGGGGGGATTGGGGGGGGGGGGGTGATTTGTCCTGGGAGGGGAAATTTAGAGGGGGGGATGTGTGCTAGGACAGGAAATTTTAGGGGTAGAGGATTTGTGCCAGGAGGTTTTTTTGAGATTTGAGTTGAGGGGAATTGGGGGAAGAGGAGGCGCAGATTTGTCCCGGGAGGGAGGATTTCAGCAGGGGAGAGGATTTGTACTGGGAGGAGGGGGAATTTATCCTTAGGAGGTAGCATGCAGATTATTGCTCTTTTTTTTGTGTGGGGAATAACACATAATGCTCATACATCTGAGGGGGGGGGGGGGGCACAGTTTGACATGTTTGCCCTGGGCTTTAGATGACCTTGTTCCAGTGTATTGCCGAAAAAGTTCCGCTGGCGGATAAGGACCCCCCTGTACTGTGCAGGCGTCAACTGAGCCTCCGAAAATACCCGAACATGTACAGCTGAGAGTCAGCTCTAGTCGGCACTTGCGCACACCAAATTGTACTGCTACCCTTCTGACATCCAGGCTCATTCACTACCATCCCGTGGACATGGAGCATGTTAAAAAAAGAGGCCAACTGGCCACTTACAGCGAGATCCACGTCGCCCTGGACCTGTTTCAATAACTATTTACATCAACATTGCAAAAGCACCCGCCCCTCATTGCGCAGGCACCGTCTAGAGCTGACTCTCAGCTCTACGTTTGCCTATTTTCGGAGCTTAGTTCGCGCCTGCGCAGTACAGGGGGGTCCTTATCCGCAGGGGGAACTTATTTGGCATAACACTGGCACTGTCTGGGACCCACAAGAGAAGTATGGCCAGAAAAGCTTTGACCATGCTTCTTTTTTAAAGTGGTTGTAAAGGAAAACATTTGTTTTCATAATAAGCATCCTTTACTTGCAGACATTCCTCTTTTCACTTCCTCGTTGTTAGTTTTTGCTCAGAAGTTGCTCTATTTCTTCTCTGTTCTGTTCACTTACTGCTTGTCTGATTGTTACTCACCACCATGAAGGGAGGCTTTACTGCGGTGGTCAGTGACGTGCTCGCCCCCTCCTGGGAACTACATCTGTGCGGCAGGACGCTCTCTATGTGTTAGGCCGCGTACACACGATCAACCGATGAAGCTGACGGTCTGATGTGCCTACACACCATCGGTTAAAAAAAAAATCGTGTCCAGAGGCGGACTCACCATTGAGGAACTCTGGCACTGCCTGAGGGCCCCATGCCACTAGGGGGCCCCATCAGGGTTGCCAGGCTCAATAAAACCAGGGAGAGTATGTAAAAATCTGTGATTTTTTTTACATCTGTCCCTGATATGTCCAAAACTGACATGCTTTTGATGTTAAAATCCAGAGATTTTAGCTGCCCCGCCTCTGTACTGCCTCCTGGCTTGGTGGCCATCTGTAAGCCCGGGGGCCCCATAATCTTCTATTGCCGGGGAGCCCCATGAGTTGTCAGTTCACCCTTGATCGTGTCAGAACGCGGTGACGTAAAAGACACGACGTGCTGAAAAAAACTTTCAATGCTTCCAAGCATGCGTCGACTTGATTCTGAGCATGTGCGGCCTTCTGACCGATGCCTTTGCATACTAACGATCGGTTTTGACCCATCGGTCAGGCATCTATCGGTTAAATTTTAAAGCAAGTTCTCTGTTTTTGGACCGAAGGACAACTAACCGATGGGGCCTACACATGATCGGTTTGGACCTATGAAACTGAACTTCAATCCGTTTTCATCGGTTTTGACTGATCGTGTGTACGCGGCCTAAGAGACTTGAAGGAGGTGTGAATTACTGGGCATGCCGCAAAGCATACTGGGAAATTTAGTTTGTACATGAACGAGCGCCGCAAACCAGGAAGTGAATGAGAGAACAGAAACTAGAGTACCGGAGGTGTTATAGATGAAGGAGTTTAATAGGTATTTACTCGTTTTTTTACCTACCTTGCAGACATAAATTTTAGGCAAAATTTTTTTT
The DNA here is from genome assembly GCA_029574335.1 of Rana kukunoris. Taxonomy (NCBI): domain Eukaryota; kingdom Metazoa; phylum Chordata; class Amphibia; order Anura; family Ranidae; genus Rana; species Rana kukunoris. The sequence continues at coordinate 626,986,003 of CM056049.1, read as the reverse complement.
TTCCTTTACCACCGCTTTAAGGAATGCTGCAGCAGCCAGAGGTGTTTAACTGTTACAAGCAGTTTGCATTTTCAAAAGCATAAAGTATGTTTTCTTGTTTTTTGTTTTGTGTTTTTTTTTACTAAAGCTAAACGTGCCCACTCATCATTAGAGGATAACGTTTTTTTATTGTGAAAATGTACATAAATAATTTTGGGATGAAGTTTAGCTTTAGTAAAAAAAAACAAAAAAAAACAAGAAAACATACTTGATGCTTTTGAAAATGCAAACTGCTTGTAACAGTTATCCCTTTCTCTGATCTGTATGTGTGATCCAGAATCCATGATCCATGGTAAGCCTGCTGCACAGCAGAGATTTAATTCCCCATGAATGTTGTACAACCAGTAAATCCTCCAAGCCTTAGAACCTGTCTGTCCTGCCTGGTGCACAATCTACAGCCTGGTGCCTTCAGTCCAGGAATTATTGTCACATCACACAACCCTCATCACTCCAGCCTGTGACTTTGTAAGGGGTGGGGGTGGCAGCCAAGAAGGAGGGGGTGAGCCTGGAAATGGGCAGGAGGCAGGCTGGAGGAAACCGTTGCTACAACTAAAAGGAGAAAAAAGAGGCAAAGACTCCGGCGTCCCTAACACCCATCCAAGCTGATTGAGGACCTCGCCCTGTCTATATAAGAGGTCAGCTTCCCTACTGAACTATTATCATCCAGACAGCATCCTCTGTGTGCACCATCATCACCACCACCGGCCATGGCAGACACCCTGCGGAGGATGAGCAACAGTGAGACCTGCAAACTGCTGCAGGACAAGCTGGAGGACTGGTACAAGGACTATCATGTGAGTACACATAGGACTGATGAATATTGTACAGAGTCTTGTGTGCACAGAATATGGCAGACAAACTGAAGACACAAATGTGACCATCACATCACTTTGTGCATAAAAACGTCTTATAGACATCTATATATATTTAAAAAGTGTTATATTATATATATATATATATATATATATATATATATATATATATATATATATATATATATATATATATATATATATATATATATATATATATATTATATATATATATAATATATATATATAAAAAGTCTTATCATGGACATTTATATAAATAAGTCTGATCAGAAACATATATGTTTAATACAATCTGGTCATGCCCATTTATATATATATATTAAGTCTGAGCTTGCACAGTTATAATGATCATAGACATCTATTTAAAAGAAGTCTGAATATACACAGCTACATCACAAAGTCTGATCACACACATCTACATCACAAAGTCTGATCACACAAATCTATACCACAAAGTCTGATCACACAAATCTATATCACAAAGTCTGATCACACACATCTACATCACAAAGTCTGATCACACAAATCTATACCACAAAGTCTGATCACACAAATCTATATCACAAAGTCCGATCACACACATCTATATCAC